>OX451739.1:1099910787-1101110787 GCA_948472305.1 Vicia faba
TTCAACAGACGTGAGGAATTGGGGATTATTGTTATCTCCAATGTTGTTTAATCACTTTTGTTGCATGCACTTTTATACATTTGCTCTAACCTTTATTTCAGTATTTAAGATCATGTGAGTGCATCTTCCATTCCATCAAGATTAAGGTGATATTGTTCTAAATTTCTCCTTGAAAGTAAGACTTTTTTTTGCATGTTGTTTATGTTCCAAATGCTTGATATATTCTAAATGATAAAACTCATGAATATTCATTTCTAAAATTTTCAATTGACAACTATTGTGTGTATTTTTCAATTTATGTGCTTGTAGTGACTTCATGTATTAACTTTATATCATTTGAAATGTATGTTATTGGTTTACAAGCATGTTTGCTATTATTAATTTTTGCATTAGCGCATAAATTGAATGTATGTGGGTTATCTTGCGAATGCATTTCTTATGTAGTTATTTCACATGTTATGACAACATTTTCATCTTGTATTTTGTGGTGATATATCTTTCGCCAATCTAGGCACATGCATGTGCAACATCGGAAGTTCCACTGTGATGTGTTACATAATTGTGACGCTAGAGAAGCGACTCAAGAAGTTTGGTCTTGCATAGCATTCATTATTATTCATGCATTGAATTATTTGTTGGTAATGTGTTGTGCTTGTTATTTATCAACTTTGTGTCATTCCATATATATGAGGATATGTGAATGCATGTTCTTCTTTATAAAAACGCCTCTGAGTGGTATATTTGTATTTGTGTTGAATCATGATACTTCTCACGAGCTTCTATCTTTCTTTTTGATGTTGTCAAATAAGGAGAAGTATATGTGAGATGAAGTTAGGAAGCACAAAGTCAGGGGGAGCCTTCAATGAATACATGAAATGCAATGTCGTATGTTTTACCATCATAAAAAGGGGAGTATGTGAGTGCAACTTCACTATTAAATGTTTTGCATGATGTCAAAACTAGGGAAATGGCATTTTTTTATATTGGATTATATCTTTGTGTCGTTTGGTGCACCATTGCATTAGAGGTCTTAGGAAGCATTCAAAACAAGTTTAAAGTTGGCAAAAAACATGAAAAATCATTTTCTGTACAAAAATTAACTACATGTGTCGGCACATCCATTTTCACTCCGACACATGTACTATAGTTTTAAAGGTTGTAGCTTCTATCTTGCATAGCTTTACACATAGTCCATTTTAGGTCGGTACATGATGAAAAAAATAATATGTGCCGCCACATATAATTTTAAGGCCGACACATGTATTGTATTATTAAAGCATGTAGCTTCTACTTCTCATGTGTCGGCACATAGCTTGTTTCAGGTCGGCACATGTGTCGATTTTTTACATCATGTATTGACACATGAATTATATATAGGGGTGGAAAATAGGCACGCCCACCTCGTTAGGTCCGCTCCGCAAAAGCCCACAAAAAATGGGGTTTGGTGAGGCGGACATGATTGAGGATGTGGGCCTAAAACCTAGCCCCGCTCTGCATAAAAATGAGGACAGGGGCGGGAAAAGCTTGTGGGCACTGCACCTTTTAAGCCTAAAAACACCAAAAAAAATTATGAAAATGTTCCCGCAAAAGACCGCGTAGAAAGTAGGGCGGGGCAGCCACATTAGAGGGTGAGGGCCTAAACCCTTGGCTCAACAGGCCAGGGCCATTTTGCCACCCCTGTAACACCCTTATAAACCCCACAAATTAATTTAAATTAATTAATTTAATATCACCACACAAGGGTGTCATACGTCATACAAACATAAACCAATCCTACCCTGTAACACGGGTTACCGAAAAAGAAGTTAAATCACACATTTTTATACATGTGATGTTACACGACATCCAAACACATCTAATAACTCACATGGGATATTGCACGACATCCAAACACAAATGATAACTCACCTGGGGTGTTATACGACATCCAAACACATTTGAATAACATCGCAATATAATACAATTGAAAAATATAATCAAACACATCAATGGTCTCAAAAAACCTTTTTCAACTTCAATCAACATTATTAAGAGAGTCATAATGTTCTACTCTCAACAACATAACACATAGGTTCAACAAATAATCAACAAAAGTAAATAACATAGAAACGGTTCTCATCTCAATGTTACATGATCAGAGCAAGACCCTACTACAAATAAGGACACTAAATGGAAGACACTTCAAGAACTATCCTTCCACTTACTTCAACAACGATACTCTTGAGAATCTGCACGTTATCCACATAGAGGCAACATTCAAACAGAATGAGTGAGAAATCACAATCAATAATCAAAGGCAGATACTACAAGGTAGGATATCAACGCATAACATATTTTACACAATCTTAATCATATTATATCAATTACATTGTTACACCAAACACACCAATCAATCGCAACTCAACAAATGTACATATGACTCATTATGCAATGCAACTCGCTATACAACTCTATGCATATGCATGTGGTACCTATTCATCAACAATTGGTTCACTCGGAAACCGGGTTCATCCTACTCGAACCACCGAATCTACCCTGCTCGGATCCGGGACAAGTCACTAATCCACCCTGCTCGAATTGTAACTTGCCTCTTTCATCAACAACAACGACATCATGAATGCATATTAAAACACGTCAATGCAACAACAATATGGGGTTTAAAGTCCCGTCCCGATAATAAACAACATGCATTGACCAACTATAATAGTTCACTCTACTCGAACAATTATCTAACAACACAACAACAATATCAATACTATTCAACATCAATACCATTCAACATTTCAACATCATATACTCACCGTCAGTCAACCGCCACAACAATATACTTATAAAATCAACAAGTATTCAATAGAAAGCATAATAATAAGGTATATCATCACCACTCGTCTATACACAATCATCTCTCAACAAAATTAATAAAATCAATTAAAGTTATTTTTAATCATTTAAATCACGCCAAACCGTCTCTAACATTACTCAACAGTGGCCAAGAGTCTCGAAAACTCAAAAGAATCAAAAATGCATTTTTTATGAGTCAAAATATCTCACCTTAGTATTTTTATTAATTTATTCTATACTCTTAACTCGTAAAAAGTTATAAAAATATAAAATTATAACTCGACAAAGTTCCCAAGAAACTCTAAACAATTCTACAACAATCCCTACAATTCTAAAATAACTCTAAAGTGCTCAAAATTACTATATTGACAACTCTTGTATATAAAAATAACTCTTATGAACTTAATCGGTTGATGGTCTGACTCAAATAATAATAAAACAACTCTAAGGAGTTAAATACCTTAAATTTTAATTCTAAAGCTCCACATATTTAACTCTAAACAATTCGAACACAACTCTAGACATGTTATAGTTGCTCAAAACAAATAAAATATGACTCTTAATAACTCAAAACAACTTTATTGGTAGCCCTAACAATCCTATTGACAATTCTAACCAGATTGAAAATATCTTAAGTTAGTCAAATAATTCAAATATTTATCTCTAACTCAAAACTCTTTAAAAGGGTAACAATTTTTATCTTTATAGCTCAATGAATTTCTCAAAACGAACTCTACTCTAAATTCAACGATCTTTTTTTTATAAAATAACCAAATTTTAAAGTTTTAATACTAAACTAACCAACCTTTTCTCATAATTCTCAATCTAACCATGTTTCAAACCAAAAAAAGGATGCCTCCTATACTTTTTTCTAATTTTTCCAATTACCTGCATATTTGACATTACCTGCGGATTTTTCTACGGAGTTACCTGCAGAAAATAATCCTGAGGTAAATCCGCGAGTAAATATGCAGGAAACATCAAATCTGTAGGAAAATTCGCAGGTGAATGGAAAAAATATAGAATGCGTCAATTCAAGTGACGTCTACTCTTTAATTCATGTTTTTTGTTTGAAACATGGTTAGATTAATAATTATTGGAAAATATTTGTTAGCTCGGTATTAAAACTTCAAAACTTGATTATTTTAAAAAAAATTCAATAACTCGTCAACTCAACTCTAAAAATATTATACTAATAATATTTGTTACACTACGACACTGGATCTATAGGGGGTGAATAGAACCCCAAATAAAAACTACCTTTCAAAATAGTTATTTAAAACTTATTTGAAAAATAATGTTGAGCGGAAGTGTTGTACCCCAAAATTTTCCCTCCTTTTCTTCAAAACATTTCTCACAAAAGATCTCAAATGCTCAAGGATTCTCAAAGAGTTGATCAAACAAGCTCACCTCTTAAGCATTGAGACCAGAAATTAGGATTTTTGTTTTATCAAGGATAATTGGACTTCTAATGCCTCAAGTGACTTTCATGGTTCATTATAGACCTCCAAGAATTCTCATGCCAAGTTTCAAAATTTACATCTCAAAACTGCTTGGTCAATTGCTCAGATGACTGAAAATCAACTATATTGGGTAAAAAGTCAATTGTGATCAATATATAGTCAAACTTCAATATTTTTGGCCAACATCAACATTTTGAGATAATATTCATTATTTAATCAAGGGATGATCATAATTCCTCAATGAAAGCACTCAAATCATCAAAGGGGGGAAATTATCAAAATTAAGGTTTTGACTGAGAATGACTGATCATTAAATTTTGACCTAGTACATGACCTAATGGATTGAAGCATGATATCAAGGACTCAAACACAAAATCTTGACCTAATTTCATGGCTCGAATCATTTCTCAAGATCAAGGGATTGATAATTGAAATTTGGATCAACTGATGAAAAGTCAACTGACACACAAAAAGTCAAACTTTGACATTTTGGTCAACATTGAATTTCAAAGATCGAGAATCATTAAGACATTCAAAAATATCAAACTTGATCATCAAGAATCAAGAAAGTCAAGAAAAGTCAACAAAAGTCAGATTTTCAATACTTAGAAAAATTCTAAGTGTTTTTTAGCTTGATAATTTCACTACTTCATGATAATTTTTCCCCAAGATGCAAGACAATTCAAGAAAAACTTTCAACATGAAAGTTGTAGGTCTTTATAAATTCTACAACTTTTTCCTTGAGAGTTAATGTCCAAAAAACGCTTAGATTAGGAGATATGGGCCCATGAAGTCATGACATTTTTACCAAAACACTTTGTGAAATTTTAACAAGTTTAGTCAGATTTTTGTCTCAACTTCTTGGTAATTTTTCACCAATTTCCAAGTTGATTTAGCAAAAATGGTTAACGTGAAGGTTGTAGATAATGTTTCAAGCTTTCCCAAATGTCCAAGAACTTAAAGAGATCATTTTTGAGCTAGGAGTTTCGAAGAGATGAAGATGGCATCATAAACTTGAATTTTAGGTTATTTTGTGATGAACCTTATGATCCAATCTTCAAGCATGCTGCATAATCTTGCTTTGCAAGCCTTCTAACTTACAAATAACTCAATAATTTAATGTTTACACAACTGATTAAGCTATGATCCAAGTGATTAAGCTATTGTCTAAAGCAATTTTCCATTTTTGACACAAAGTTATCACTTCCATTCTTGTAAAGTGGCTTTAAACACAATGTCAACTTCTTGAGCCTCTCACTTGCTCCCTCTGCACACACTCAATATATTTGCTCAGAATCAACATATCTATAACTCCTAACCGCCCTACAAGCCCTTGTACTATGCATTGGAACAATATATTTCAAGTTTGTTTCAAAACCAAGTCACATAACCGTAACATGTGATCTTTGAAATCTGGTTACTTGAGCCTTCCAAACCTTTTCTCTATAAATAGAGAAGTTATTTGCAAGCTAACACACGAGTTCAAGAGCCCTCTAACCCCCTCAAACTCTCTGAAATTAGAATTGACATTCAAAATCTCCATTGTTGCATATTCTGACCTTGAACTTCAAACTCACAATCCACTAGTATGTTTTCACTCTAAATCAATCACAAAGCTTCCATACCTCATTTAGAACCTATCCAAGACCCTGTTCCATCACTGTAACACCATTTGTACCATCCTCCATTTTCAAAAACAATAATCTGCAACTTGGCTTCTCCAGAAAGTTTCAGACACTTTCAGCTCAAAGTAAGCATTGCAATAGCTTCCTAGAAATTCAGTGAAGCTATCTAGATCATCACAACACCTCCAGGAGTTCTCAAAATCCAAACATAATTTCCAGTTTTGAGGTAGGTTTTCTCAATTTTGAACTCTCTATACAAGCATCATTAATAATTACTTTATGAATAAAAAATGTAGACATCATTGCCATGAAGCTAATTATGCCTTTAGTTTTCATTTATGTTAACTGTACATGGAGAATTTTGAAATTTGTGGTTGAATTCGTGGTGAAATTTAGAGCAAGTTTCATGTTTACATTTTTGAAAATGGTTGAGAAATAAAGAAGTTACAGATCTAACCATGGTGATGTTCACCTCTGCATGCACAAGATAGAAGATGAAGTCATTTTCAAATTTTAGAAATGAGTTTATTTTAAGTTTATTGCAACATGTGTTATGAACGGATGAAACAACCACCCCAATGTAAAGAAGCGTGCACTAAGTCACTTGCCTATAGGGACCTGGGTTCGAGCCCCAACGATACGCTTTTAATTTTCACATATTTATTTCTATAAGATCTTGTGCAGGCCGTTCCAATGCACGCACCATGCGCCTCTCCTTCAACATCATCAGATCTGCCAGCCATCAAATCCAATGCACCATATGCACATCCCCATGATACACCATTATATGCTAGCAATATCAGATCTATAGGCGCTGGACTTTTGTTCTTGGGCCTTGGCTGAATTTCTTTCATAAACCCTCTTTTACTAAAATAACACTATCCCAGTTCCATTTTATTTTATTTTTCTGATTCCAACAAAAACGCATTTTTGGGCCTAACAAAAAACCATTTTCTCCCCTCCCATTTTACTTTTCAACACCCAAGCCCAATATTTTTTATACTCTTCATATTTTTTTTTATTTAATCAAAAATACAAAAAAAAAACATTTTTCTTGAATAATTAGATTTAAAATATTTTAATTCAATTATTTTTTATTTTATTTTATTTTCACTTCATTTTTAAACAAATAAAACCTCAAAAAAATTAATTTCTAGACAATTAAATTAGACTTAGGGTTTATTTTAATTAACTTAGATTTTAGATTTTGTTAAGTAATTAACTAACTTCTCTTGTAATTAAATTAATTATAAAACCTTTTCCATCAAAAATCACAAAAACAATTTCTTTTCTTTCTTCTTCATCTTTACACTTTGTGCATTTTATTTTTATTCATATTTAATGGTTTGTAATAGATAATTAGGCTTTATTGCTTTCTTCCCCTTAATCACAGAATTGTACCCCCATTTTCAAAGTATTGTAATAGCGTAAGATATTTAAATTCCACAATTTACCGCTTTCCTTATTATTGTTAGTAATTAGGGTTTGCATGACAAGACTTAAAATCAAACATTAGACGACCCTAATTCAAGATAAAATACTTGAATCAAACACACTTTGCACACATGCACCTCTAGGGTAACCCACACTTGTTGTCTCGGATAAAAACAGTCATGTCCCTCGAACGTGAGATGCTTTAGCAAAAGACTCTCCAAAGATTTATTCTGATTCTTTCCAGTTTCAAGACCTCTGTTGGTTCAGTTTAAATTGATCAATGGTTTATCCTGATTCCTTTCCGGTAGACACTTTCTCTGGTTCAGATAAATCGCTCCAAAGATTTATTCTGATTCTTTCCAGTTAAATAATATTCAAGACCTCTGCTGGTTCAGTTTAAATTGATCAATAGTTTATCCTAATTCCTTTCCGGTAAACACTTTCTCTGGTTCAGATAAATCACTCCAAAGATTTATTCTGATTATTTCCAGTTAAAGAATATTCAAGACCTCTGCTGGTTCAGTTTAAATTGATCAATGGTTTATCCTGATTCCTTTCCGGTAGACACTTTCTCTGGTTTAGATAAATCGCTCCAAAGATTTATTCTGATTCTTTCCAGTTAAAGAATATTCAAGAACTCAGTTGGTTCAGTTTAGATTGATCAATGATTTATCTTGATTCCTTTCCGGTAGACACTTTCTCTGGTTCAGATAAATTGCTCCAAAGATTTATTCAGATTCTTTCCAGTTAAAGAATATTCAAGACCTCTACTAGTTCAGTTTAGATTGATTAGTGGTTTATCTTGATTCCTTTATAGTAAACACTTTCTCTGGTTCAGATAAATTGCTCCAAAGATTTATTCTGATTCTTTCCAGTTAAAGAATATCCAAGACCTCTGTTAATTCAGTTTAAATCGATCAATGGTTTATCCTGATTCCTTTCTGGTAGACACTTTCTCTGGTTCAGATAAATCGCTCCAAAGATTTATTCTGATTCTTTCCAGTTAAAGAATATTCAAGACTTCTGCTGGTTCAGTTTAAATTGATCAATGGTTTATCTTGATTCCTTTCAGATAAACACTTCTTCTGGTTCAGTCTAAATCAATCAAAGATATATTCTGATTCCTTTTCCAGTTCAAATCAAGCTTAGATTTAGTCTAATTTCTGTCAACAATCACCTTTGGATGGCATCTGTAAGCCCATCTCCGACAACTCTCCATCATCTCTCCAAATGGCATATTTAAGCCAATTCCCTACACAACCAACAACCACATCATAAAGTGCAAATTTATGGGCACTCTAATGTTCAATCATCTTCTATCTTCAAGCTACGAATAGCAATGTGCCATACTTGCTTTTCAGGTTTAAGAAGATTGAACATGGGGAGTTGTTGTACCCCAAAATTTGCCCTCTCATTTCTCAAGGAATTTATCACAAGGATTCTCAAAATTCAAGCTTGCACAAGTACAATTGGATTTTCCAACATCAAGTTAAAGAGGAAACTGTTAAAAAAATGGAAAACATATAAAAATAATCTTTTTGACAAAATTGGAGAAAAAACAAGTTTTATTCGATTCACATCCTTTAATTGGACTTTTGGCCTTTTTTGATGTAATCTTGGTTTGCATCTATGACACAATGGGAGAACTGACTTGGTTGTTTTGCATTTGATCACAAATGTTGCGGTTAGTAAAAGTCGCCACCGACTTTTCTTTTATCCAAAAGGAAAGGTGAAAAAGCACAGGAAATACCTTTGAGATTGTTTCTTGAGTTCAGGGGGTAGATTATGAAAAGGGAAGGTATTAGCACCCTTTTCATACATGGTTTTCCATGGGCTCTTAGTTACTTGCTAGATCACTTGCTTTTGTTTGAAAATGTGTTCTGTGTGGTTTTTGAAAGTATTTTGTAAAGGCGCCATCATTTAGGCAAACTTTGTAATGATTCTTGTTCGTAAGAATGTATATAAAGTGTTTGATCTTTTGAAAATGTTTTCAAGTTTTGAAAGATGTTTTGAAAGTGTTGGTGTTTGTTTTGAAAATATCAAGGATGTTTTTGTTTGAAATGAAGCAAGTAACTAGGAGCATTCTACCTACTCAAAAGTCTTTCATGTTCATTTCCTTTTTCCTTTGACATTGTTATCTTACCATTGATTTGGTAAGTAACCCTATCTTTGGATGTAAAAGGGACGGGCAAGGATCATCGTATAACCATGATTAGCAATGTTGTAAGATATCTTAGCATTTTCTTTAGGGACTAAGATCATTTTGAAAGGCAACATAGATAGCGTCATCGAGGGACTATGATCTTGTATTTTGCTTGTTTTTGCTAAGATACTCACATGCATAACATGACCATTTTTGTAAGGCAACCAAGTGGATTTACCCTAAGGGTGTTGTGTGCAAGTGTATTGGTTTAGATGCTTGATTTATCTTGATTAAGGTTTTCTAAGCATCGATTTTAATCTTTCCATACAAACCCTAATTACTAGCATTTGTATATAAAGCATTTAAATTGCGGAAAATAAAAATACTAAGCTATTACATGATTTAGGGGAGGGGTGTACAAATTACAAATGGAGAATTTGCAAGAAATTAAAACCCTAATTATCTATTACAACCATATTGAATTTTGAATAGATGTACTAAATTGAATAAATAAAAATGCAAGATTGTAAATGTCAAATAAAATGTGATTCTTTGTTTGTTTTTTTTATTTATAAAAAGGGGTTTTTGACCTAATTAATGAAAATAAAATAATTAACTAAATATAAGAAAATTAAGATTAAGTTACTAAAATAAATTAATTTAAAGAAAAATATTTTTTAGGGTTTTTGTGAATTTGATTAAACTAGTAAATAAATATAATTAAATAAATAAAAAATCTTAAATTCTAAATTGATTTTAATTTACAAAATAATATAATAATAATTAAAATTTATTATCTAAGTATTTTTTTTAAAACGGAAATTAATTTATTAAAGAAAATGTTTTTGTTCTTTTGATATTTTTTATAAAACAAAATAAAATAAATAAGTGTAAAAAATAATAAATAAAATATTTTTTGCGTTTTTATTACTAACAATAAAAAAATAATATTAATAATATTACTAATAATAATAATAATAATAATGAAAATAAAAATAAAAAATAAAATAAAATGGGCCAGGAGTGTAAACAACAAGGCAGGGGGTCAGAACATAGCAAAAAAAAAATATGGCCCAAACAAATGGAGGCCCAGGCGCTGCTAAAGTAAAAAAAAGTGAGAAAAAGTGAAAAAAATACAAAAGGCAGCATATTGAGGTTCAAACCCATGGCCTCTTGGTTACCAGCACGCTGCCTTACCACTGGGGTGGCTATACATCCGTTAACTTATGTCAAACCATAAATATATATTAGAAACTGCTTCCTGAAGACAAACTTCATCTTCAACCTCGCACCTGGCCAGACCAGCTGCATCTTGCTCATTCTCATCCATTTGCAAAAGTGTAAACATGGATCTTGTGGAAAATTTACTCACGATTTCAGAAATGTAAAGCATTAAAACTATAGATCAAAGACAAACATGAATTTTAATGGCCCTAATTTGAACCCTAACTTTTCCAGAAATTTCAATCTTAAAATTCTCTAAGCTCAAGCAACATAAATGAAAACTATGGACATGGTTAGCTTCAGGGTAATGATGTCTACATTTTTCATTTACAAATTAAACATTAATGATGCTTGTATGAAGAGTTCCAAGTTAAGGAAACTTACCTTAAAACTGGAAATCGTATTCTGAGTTTGAGCACTCCTCAAGGTGTTATGATGATCAAAATAGCTCCACTGAGGTCCTAGGAAGCTAATGCAATGTTTAGTTTGTACTGGAGATGGTTGAATCGTGTTGGAGAAGTACAAGTGCAAAGATCTGTTTTTGAAAATGGAGGATGGTGTTAATGGTGTTACAGTCTTGTAACAAGGTGTGGGATGAGTTCTAAATGATGTTTAGAAGCTTTAGGAACCAAAAGGCTTGAAAACGCACGAGGGAGATGTGAGTTTCAAACATCTGGTCAGGTTATGCAAGAATGGAAGTATGTGATACAGTTCTGAGTTCTTGTGTTTTTTTGGGCTTGAGCATGCGTGTGTTTTAATGCCAAGGACTTGTACATAAGTAATGAGAAGGTTTGAGTGCTTGAGAGGGTCAGAAGTACAAGCTTTAGACTGATTGCTATGTTATTGATTTTGAAGAAAAGTGAAAGTATGGTTCCAAGATGAAGTACAAGCATGAGCGTAGTGACTGTAAGGCTTGAGAAAAACTTCTTTTGAATTATAGGTCGTGTATGATCAGAAGAATACAATTTCGAGGCTCAAGAACAAGTTTTGTGTATAAAGTTACTTTTTCAAAATGGCATTGTGCACTTTCTTCCTAAAATGGACATAAAGCATGGGCAATGCATTAAATGCTTGAGTTGAAGCCTCTAACAGATGTGCAAGAATTTAATTATGGAGTGCCTAACAAGTTTGATGCATACAAAGCAAATATTATGCAACATAGGTTTGAGATTTGAATTTTATTCATCACAAAATTTTCCTTGTAAAACAACTTGAAACCCCAACATCTGACATTCGATTCTCCTTGCTCATAAATGATCTCAAGGAGTTGTTGGACATTTTGGAAAGCTTGTAATGTTCTCTACAACCCCTCTTTGAATCACTTTTACAAAATCCAAATGGAACTATGTGAAACTTGGGTCAAAAGTTAGGTCAAAATCCTGACCTAAATGCTCAAAATTTCACTAAGTGTTTAGTTTCAAGACCATGACTTCATGGATTAATAACTTGAGATCCAAGAATTTCTAGGAGAATTTGTGTAAATAAATGTTTTATATCTCATGGAGATCTACAACTTTCATGTTGAAAGTTTCTTTTGAATAATCTTGCATCATGGTGAAAAATTGACTCAAAGTTGTGAAAAAACATAAAGTTTTCAACACTTAGAAAAAATTCTAAGTTTGAAAACTTTGACTTTTCAAAATGAAATCTTGACTTTTTGATTTCTTGATGAAAAAGTTTCATATTTTGACATGTTTTGATGAATTGTGATCTTTGACACTTGATTTTGACCAAAAAGCCAAAGTTTGACTTTTCAGTGTACAATTGACTTTTGATCAGTTGGTTGAAAAATAAACTATCAATCAATTGATCTTGAGAAATGTTTTGAGTCATGCCATTAAGTAAAAATTATTCAATTGAACTCTTGAGATCATGCCTCAAACCAATTAACCATTTGCTAGGTCAAAAATAAAAAATTGCCCTTTCTCAATCAAAACCCTAATTTTGACCATTTTTCCCTTTTGATGATTTGATCAAATTTCTTGAGGAATTATGGTACAAACTTGATCAAATTATACATATGAGTTTATAATGTTGATATGGGTCAAAAATTATGAAGTTTGACTGTAAGTTGACCATAGTTGACTTTTTTCCCCAATACAGCTGATTTTTAGGTCAACTAATAAGTTGACTGGGCAAAAATGTGATCTAAGGCTTGAAACTTGACATGAGTAATCTTGGGGGTCCACAATGATCCATGAAAGTCATATGAGGCATTGAAATTTCAATTATCCTTGTGCAATCTGAAACCCTAATTTCAGTCATCAGTGCTTAAGGAGGTGTCTTGAGTTGATCAACCCTAATGCAGTCTTGAACCAAGAGAGATCTTTGTGAGAAAATATTTAATTAATGAGAGGGAAAATTTTAGGGTACAACAACTTCCCCTGTTCAATCTTCTTAAACCTGAAGAGTTAGATTGACGGATCCTCCATTCGTGACTTGAAGGTGGAAGATGATTGGACACTAGAGCGCCCAGAAATTTGCACTCGAAGATAAAATGGGAATGGGCTTATAGATTCCATTTAGATGAATGATGGAGATTTACCAGAGATGGGCTTGTAGATTCCATCCAAAGGTGACTGTTGACAGAGACTGTACTAAGTTTGAACTTGATTTCAACTGAAAAAGAATCAGAATAAATCTTTGGAGCGACTTATTTGAACTAGAAGAGGTCTTGTATGTTGTTTGACTGGGAAGAATCAGAATAAATCATTGAGGGATTTATCTGAGCCCAAAGTATTCTTTTGGAAAGCATAAGGATAAACCATTGATGGGTTTAAACTGAACCAAAAGCGATCTCGAATATTCTTTGACTGGAAAGAATCAGAGTAAATCTTTGTGCGACTTATCTGAACCAGAGAAAGTGCCTGCGGGAAAGAATCAGAATAAATCATTGAGAGATTTATCTAAACCCGAAAGGTTCCTTTGGAAAGTATTAGGATAAACCGTTGAGGGGTTTAAAATGAACCAAAAGATGTCTTGAATATTCTTTAACTGGAAAGAAATCAGAGTAAATCCTTGTGCAATTTTATCTGAACTAGAGAAAGTGTCTGCGGGAAAGAATCAGAATAAATTGTTGAGAGATTTATCTGAACCCGAAAGGTTCCTTTGGAAAGCATCAGGATAAACTGTTGAGGGGTTTAAACTAAACCAAAAGAGGTCTTGAGTATTCTTTAACTGGAAAGAAATCCTAGTAAATCCTTATGCGATTTTATCTGAATCGAAGAAAGTGTCAGCGAGAAAGAATCAGAATAAATCATTGAGAGATTTATTTGAACCGGTAGGGGTCTGGAGAAGAATCAGAACAAATCATTGAGAGATTTATCTGAACTAAAGGAGACAGTTGCGGGAAAAGAATCTGAATAAATTATTGAGATATTTAAACTGAACTGGTGGGAGTCTGGAAGAAACATCCGTTGTATAGATGGTTGACCAATCCTTTCTTGGGAATTGATCTGTAATTGACTTGTTGAAAATTTGATGATAATTTTCTGTTGATTGATCTTTCCTGAAAAAGATGAAAGGTTAGTTGTATGCAATGTCATGATGTATGAAATGCATGGTGTAATGATGTTCTCAAAATAAATGAGATTGTGCCATATGTATTTGTGCTATCAATGTTATGACGTATGAATGTGATGTATGGGCATGTAAGCTAATCTGCTATAATGTTATTGGACTAGGGAAAAATAAATCCCTGACTGCTGCTGGGGATGTGGAGTGTAAGTCTTCATGTTTTGAAGTGCTGATGAGTTGACGAGCTTTTATTTGTTAGAGAAATAAACTCTGTTGTAAGGGAAACGTTGTGTATTGCTTGTGAAATCCTATTGGGGAATCCTAAGAAATTGGGCGACTTTTAACTGGGGAGTGATAAACTGGAAGTTTTGTTCCGCCGGGGATGTGAGAGAGCTTGATATCATTAAGCTGCAGATTGGAGATACGTTAATGATCCTGTAGTGGGATGTCCCGTTTTTCGCTCTTGCTGGGAAAGTATCTGCGGGGAATTTTATGGGATAGTATAAAGATATTATCCTATTTCTTAAAGCCATTAGTTATTGTCTTTCTATTTTTTGTTCTCCTTTTGCTCATTTGTAAATAGTAGTTACGTTCAAATGCATATGTTCAAAAATAAATCATTGGACGTCTTTGTAAACAAAACACAGAAATAAAGAAAAACAGATCGTTTTGCACTTTCAAAGGAATATTTTTCTATTAACTTTGAATAAGTATTTTTGTACAATGAGACGAACATTCTAGTAAGAGAATTTCATCGAAAAAATGAAAATTTGATACAAAGAAAAGATAGCTATGTGAAATAATCCCATGGGGTTCCCATTCTGCTATAGCCTTCGTGTCTCTGAGTGTCTTATCCACTTGCTGCCTTGTCTGAAGTTGATTAGATTGATTGAGCCTGTCAGTCAAAGGTAAAGGTTGTCTGTAAGGTGATCCAACGGGACATAGTCATATACTTTAATTCCCTAACATTTGTCTGGACTGCCCTTTCGGGTTTTCAGTCCATCGGGATACCCTTTTTTGCCAAAGTCGCCCTTTCGGGTTTTCAACTTGCCGGGTGTATAGATTTTTGTTTTGTTTTATCCCTAATTTTTTATCGAACCTTTGTGGTTCACCGGGATGCCCTTGTTTTGTATAGGTGTGTCAACCTAACGGGTCTCTTATGCGTAGTATCTTTTGACTATATTCGTGTTCACAAGGTGCGACATGTCGTTGCCATCCATAGTGGTTAAGATCATTGCTCCACCAGAGAATATGCTTTTGATCACAAATGGTCCCTCGTATGTATGAGTCCATTTGCCCCTGGGATCACCTTGTGGTAATATGATACACTTGATTACCAAGTCACCAACCTAATATACCTAACGTCTGACCTTTTTGTTAAAGGCTTTGATCATGCGTTTTTGGTACATCTGGTCGTGACAAACATCCGTAAGCCTATTCTCATCAATTAGGTTTAACTAGTCAAGTCGAGTTTGGATCCAATCGTCTTCACTCAGCCCTGCGTTCTTTATGATTCTTATAGAAGGTATTTAGACCTCAATTGGTAAGACAACTTCCATGCCCTATACCAAGGAGAAGGGAGTTGCCCATGTTGATGTGTGTGCCTTGGTATGGTAACTGTGGAGAGCGAATGGTAGCATCTCATGCCAGTCCTTGTAGGTTACTGTCATTTTCTGTATGATCTTTTTGATGTTCTTATTTGTGGCTTCGACAACACCATTCATCTTTGGCCGGTAAGGAGAAGAATTATGGTGCTAGATCTTAAATTGCACGTACAATGCAAAGATCATAATACTGTTGAGATTCGTACCATTGTCTGTGATGATTCTATCTAGGATGTTGTACCGACAGATGAGATTCTGTTTGATGAAACGGGCTACGACATTCTTGGTAACGGAAGTGAAATAAGCTGCCTCAACCCACTTCGTGAAATATTCAATGGCCACCAAGATGAAGCGGTGCCCATTAGAAGCCATAGGTTTGATTTCTCCAATCATATCGATGCCCAACATCGCGAATGGCCAGGGAGCAGTCAGGACATTTAGAGGGACTGGAGGCACATGCACTTTGTCAGTGTAGATCTGACACTTGTGACAGGTCCATGAATGCTGATAGCAATCTGCTTCCATGGTAGACCATTAATAACCTTCCCGTAGGATTTTCTTAGCCATCGTATATCCACTGGAATGGGTTCCAAAAGTGCCTTCATGTAGATCAACCATGATCTTTTCTGCCTCATCCTTATCTATGCAACGAAGCAAAAAAGAGTCGTGGTTGCGTTTGTAGAGGATGCCATTACTGATGAAGAACTTAGCAGAGAATCTCCTTAAGAACTTCTTATCATTGACTGAAGCCCCTTCCGGATACTCATGAGCCTCGAGATACCTCTTGACTTCATGGAACCAAGGTTGGTCCACTACTTCTTCAGTATTGATCTCGTGACAGTAAGCTGGTTTATCCATCCGTTCAATGGTGATCTGGGGAGCCTCGTTACCCTACTTGAGTTTAAACATGGATGACATTGTGGCTAGCGCGTCCGCTAGTTGATTTTCCTCTCGCGGGAAATTCTCGAAGGTAATCTCTTCAAAGTATGGGATTAATGTCAACATATTTTCTTTATTGGGGATGAGGTTAGGGTGCTTCATATCCCATTCTCCTTTGATCTGGCTGATGACTAAGACTGAGTCTCCAAACATACTTAAGGACTTGATTCCCAAATCTATGGCACCTTTGAGACCAAAAATACACGCTTCGTACTCTTCCATATTATTTGAACAGTTGAAGCAAAGTCTTGCAGTGAAGGGAGTGTGACATCCTTCAGAGGATATGAGTATAGTACATATGCCATTGCCGAGTGTGTTGGACGCCCCATCAAAAACCAGGGTCCATCGGGATCCTTGTTCAGGTCCATCATATGGTCTGAGTTCCTCACAATTGTTTACCATCATGATGTCTTCATCTGGGAATTCGAACTTCATGGGATGATAGTCATCCACAGCTTGATGAGCGAGGTGATCGGCTAGCACACTACCCTTTATTTCTTTTTGGGTAGTGTACTGAATGTCATATTCTATTAAGATCATCTTCCATCTTGCTATTCTCCCGGAGAGGACATGCTTCTCGAATATGTATTTTATTGGATCCATCTTGGATATCAATAAGGTAGTATGGGTCAACATATACTGTCTTAGCCGGTGATCAGCCCATGCCAGATCGCAACAAGTTTTCTCGAGCAGTGAATATCTTATTTCACAGTCGATAAACTTTTTGCTCAGGTAGTAAATAACATGCTCTTTTCGGCCAGACTCGTCATGCTGCCTCAACACACACCCCATTGAATTTTCCAAAATATTTAGATACATGATCAAGGGTCTTCTATCGACTGGAGGCATCAAATTAGGAGCCTCTTGTAGGTAATATTTAATCTTGTTGAAGGCAGCTTGGCATTCATCATTCCATTTGACTACTTGATCTTTCTTCAGTAATTTTAAGATTGGTTCACAAGTAGCTGTTAAGTGAGAAATGAATATGGAAATGTAGTTTAGCCATCCTAAGAATCCTCTGACTTCCTTCTCAGTACGAGGAGCAGGCATTTCTTGTATTGCTTTCACCTTGGCAGGATCCACTTTGATACCTTTACAACTGACGACGAAGCCTAGGAGTTTACCGGGCCTCATCCCAAATGTGCATTTATTCGGGTTCAGCCTTAGCTTGTATTTCTTTAACCTCTCAAATAATTTTTGTAAATGGTCAAGATGTTCCTCTTCAGTTTGAGATCTGGCTATCATGTCGTCTACATAGACCTATATTTCATGATGGATCATGTCCTGAAATAGAGCTACCATGGCACACTGATAAGTTGCCCCAACATTCTTCAACCCGAATGGCATAACCTTGTAACAGAATGTGCTCCACTGTGTGATGAAGGTAATTTTTTCCATGTCCTCCGGTGCCATTTTGATTTGATTGTAGCCTGAGAAACCATCCATGAATGAGAACACTTTATGATATGCGGTATTGTCAACCAGAATATTGATGTGGGGAAGTGGGAAATCATCCTTAGGGCTTGCCCTATTCAAATCTCTGTAGTCCACACACATGCATACTTTGCCGTCCTTTTTGGGTACTAGAACAACATTGGAGACCCATTGTGGATATGAGGTGATGACTAAGAATCCGATGTTGAATTGTTTCATGACTTCAGCCTTGATCTTCTCTGACATGTCTGGTCGCATGCGACGGGCTTTCTGTTTTACTGGAGGACAATCTTCTTTTGTCGATAGATGATGTACCACGATATCAGCATCAAGTCCTGGCATGTCTTTGTACAACCAGGCAAAAGACCTCAACATAGTCATGTAGCAACTGAATTAAGCGCTTCTTGACACTAGATTCCAGATTGGCTCCTACCTTGACTTCTTTCTTGTCCTCTTCGGTACCCAAGTTAACTATGTCCACTGGTTCTTCATGGGGCTGTATGGTCCTTTCTTCCTATTGTAGCAACCTGGCAAGTTCTCCAGGAACTTCACAATCTTCCTCACCTTCGTCTTCGGCTTGGTAGATTAGATTTCCAGAGTCACAAAAGGCCATAGCAGAATCGTTACCCATGGGATCCCGAATAGATGTAGATCTGTATTTTGAATGTGAGTGTGTGTAAGAGTATAGCTATCTTTTAAAGAAAAATAAAAATGTAGAAAATGAAAGACAAAGAGCACAAAGTTGTATGCAAAAACGTCCATGATTCATTGATGACATATGAAAATGAGGTAACAACCCTTACAAATGGATCGTTGTGCCTCGGGTAAGACACAAGGTTTTAAAAGTATGAATTGTTTAATTATTACAAGTCCGGTAAAATTTTAAAGACAATTACTGTTGGATAAAAGTAATTGGGACAAAATCTTTAGCTTCCCAGTTGTTGAGTCCTCCATTGATGGTTGGAAAAATCCAATCTTCAAGATCACAACTGTCATCATCATCATCCTCCACTACGTTGACTCCGTGGTTGTTGATCTTCAAAGGTGGTCCCCGGCACGAGCATGACGAATAGCTTTTTAGGCTCCTAAAGTTAAACCCAAACCAAATTTGTCAGATTTGTAAGGGATATCTGGGAGTTGGCCCCAAATAGTACACCCACCTTCTTCGATCACTTCCTTGGCATCTTTCAAAGAAGACATCTTTAGTGGAGGTCTTGTAATCTTTGGGACTTAGGAAACAACCTTGGTAGTTGCCACTGTTTGTGGGACTTCCTCGAAGTGCTGAAACGGAGTTTCAATGAATTCACCATCCAATTCCACGTATATGAAGGAGTTCAAGTGACTGACCATATATTCCTCTTCTCCATGGACAATAATGATTTTCCCCTTGGTTGGGTATTTCAGCATTTGATGTAATGTAGAGGTGACGGCACCAACGTTGTGAATCCATAGTCGGCCCAATAAGCAGGAATATGAAGGGCGAATACTCATCACGTAAAAAGTTGAATCAAAGGTTTGAGTTCCAACTTTTATGGGGATGTCCACCTTCCCATGCACCATTCTCTTTGAACCGTCGAAGGCCTTTACCACTATGTTGCTGGGTTTTAAGGTCAAACCTTCACAGTCGAGTCTATCCAAAGATTTCTTAGGCAGCACATTCAAAGACGAACCAGTATCAACCAGGACATGGGACAAAGTTGTGCCCCTGCATTCGATAGAGACATGTAATTCCTCGTTGTGCTTCCTCACTCTAGATGTCAAGTCAGCATAAAAAAGCCTAAACCATTGTCAGCGGTCAAACTGGCCACACAGTCTTGGAACTGATCAGTAGAGGTTTCTTGTGGTACGTGGGCAGTTTTAAGTAATTTCACCAAGGCCTTCGCATGATCCTCGGAGCACAACAATAAAGCTAGCATGGAAATATTTGATAGAGTCTGCCCTAGCTGTTCGACGATGTTGTAATTACTTCTCTTTATAATTTTTAGAATTTCTTCCATCTCCTTCTGGGAGGCCTCTGGGATAGATACTAATTGTGCCTTCATCTGGACAGGCTAAACCAGAATGCCTTTTCCCCGAGTCTCGGTTGAATCAGTGGTAGGAGTGTCAATAGGGGTAACCATAGGGATTGTAGTAGTAGTGTCAATATGAACAACAACAGGGATGATCACAGGACCAGTGACAGTCTTCGGAGGAGCAATCTAGGGAGAGAATACTCTGCCACTTCGGGTTATCTTGCTGGTTCCCGCAATATTGTTGATGTCGGGGTCAGCCTTCTCAAAAATCGAGTCTTCATCAGCCAGCCAATCCTGTTTGACACAGTGATAATAGACGTCACCCCCATAGTTCTATGGGACAGTTTTATCTGAGGAGTACGGGATTGATCCTGGCATAGTAATTATCAGTGGAGCCACTTTAGGAACTGATGTAATCCTAACGGGTCTTTTGGTGGAGACCCTGGAAGAATTGGCGGAAATGGTTACTATTGATACATCATTGTACGAAATGGTTGGAACAAGAGTCTTTTCAAACAAAATCTCTTTGTCATCCATTAGGCGCTGGACACTTTCTTTCAATAAATGACAACCAGTTGGTAGGGATAAACAAAGGTGGCAGATTTCGTCACAACTTGGAGATAAACCGACCTTCAATAGGTTCTTCTTGACAATCAAGAGAGGAGTAACAAGTTCATCAACAATAGTAACAAACATATAATCTTCAACAGAGTTAACATCATGACCATGCTTGGGCATAAGAGCGGTGATAACATTTGGGATTTCAGGAGCATCGAATTTAATTTCTTTTGCTTCAAGAAGGTCTTGCACCTTGATTTTCAAAGCCCAACAGTTGTTGGTATCATGGCCTGTATTTTCTAAATGGTAAGTACAACGAGCATTAGGGTGGTAATGAGGAGATGCGGTGTTGGGATTCTTCGGGGCTTCCTTCAAAGTTACCAGATTATATCTCAACAAATGTGACAGGACTTGAGCTAGTGTCATATTTATCTGGGTAAATTGTCTTACTGGTCTTTCTGTTCTAGGTTGGTTGCTCCTTTGTTGAGTATGTGTAGGCTTAGGGATCATGACAACCCCTACCATTGGACGGTGTTCAGTTCTATCTTGATTCCTTTGAGGATACACAACACCAACTTCTTTCTTCCAAATAAATGGTTTTCTTACAGCAGCGGAGGATGCGTCTTTTTGGATCTTCCCACTCTTAATCCCAGCTTCCACTCTTTCCCCTTTCAAGATTAATTCAGTGAAGCCTGATGAGGAGCTTCTAATTAAATGATTAAAGAAAGGACCGAACAGGGTACCCAGAAACATGTCTACTAGTTCTCTTTCAGAACGGGGAGGTTGGACTCTTCCTGCTAAGTCCCTCCATTTCTGAGTGTAGTCTTTGAAAGCTTCACTTGAAACCATAGCCATACTCTGGAGTTGAGTACGGGTGGGAGCAATGACTGTGTTGTATTGATACTATTTATAGAAAGCAGCGGCAAGGTCTTCCCAATTATGGACATTGTCCCTTTCCAGTTGAGAGAACTAATCTAGTTGAGTCCCGGATAGATTGTCTTGAAAGAAGTGGACCCACAAGTCTCTGTTAGCAGTGTGAGGCTGTATCTTCCTCACATAAGATCGGAGATGCATCTTAGGACACGAAACCCCGTCGTACTTAGCAAATACTGTTGCTTTGAACTTTGGTGGAATAACAATCCCAGACACCAAACCCAGCTCTTCAAAGTCCAACTCAGGCACTTTCTGAATCTCCATTGCACTCAGATGCTCTTCCAGATGTTTGTATTTGTCGTCATCCAGGGGATATTGTTCTTCAGAGTAATCCTCTTCTTCTTCCTCTTCATATTCTGGATGGGCAGTTTCTTCCTTGCCTTTCCCTTCTTGATTGTCTTTTTCACCAGATGATGTTGCGAAGTCTAAGATCTTTTTGGCTGCCCCTGGGAACCTTCTTCCTAGATTCAGGACTCCGGTTGTTTTCTTTGTTTCTTCTTCTTTTATTTAATCAACAAAGTTTTCAAATCCATTTGTCCTTTGGCTAGAGTCAAGAACCTCTGTTGAAACTGAGCATTCTGCGCTTGGAGGTCTTTTACTGTCTGCTCGAGATCCATCTTACTAAAATAAACAGTAGAAAGATGAGTAGACTTGTTGTAAGAAACCTGCTTATGTCATGATGAATGGAGATGCATATGCAATGATTTCAAGGAAATTAGAGATTTAAATTTGCTTTAGACCAAAAAGGAACACACGTTATATTAATAAATCAAAGTTTTGAGTACACCATGCCTCTTTTGGGCTTACAAATAAATACAAAAAACTCTAACATAAAAAAGTTGTACGCATCCTCTTTGGTGCGATGTAGGCGTTCAGACTCTGCTCCTCATGAAGTTGCTTGGTGAGTTCCAAAACCTTCTTCTCGCTGGCGTAGAATTGGGCCTCAAAAGTATCTCACTCCCCTTTAAGCTGTATCCAATTCCTTTGCAAGTCTTCGAGAGAGGTAGGCATGTCAGGATGTAGGATAGTGTATGGAACATCTCCTTCCACAACAGGCTCTATGATAACAGGGAGAATGGAGGGGTAAGGCATCATGAGACTTTGAGCACGAGCTTGTACCCATTTGAGCTAGGGCTCAAGAGGGATGGAATTATTATGCCCCAATGTCTTGTTATCTACCTTGTTCAACATCCTCCAAGCTCGGATAAACCTTTGGCGGTGACCATGATCGTCATTCTCGTGGTCAAATACCAAACCTTGAATAAGCATCTCATGTGGACCATCCCTTTGGGCGTAACCAAACTGTCTTAAGGCTAAGCAGGGGTTGTAGGTGATACCTCCCCTAATGCCAAGTAAGGGGACATTAGGGAATTCTCCACAACGGTCGATGACAGTAACATTCTCTATAGATCGGGAACACCAATGAATGTCTAAATGTTTGAGCGTCATCAACTTATGTGACCACCTTGAACCTTGCCCGTTCTTCAATACAGATTGGGGAAGATGTGAAATAAACCATCTTGCTAAAAGAGGAGTACAACATATAAGGATACCTCTTTTCCTCATATGCGAGTGTGAAAAGAATGTAGGATGTCCCCTATTAAAGTAGGCACCGGGTTACGAGACATGAAGATTTTGACGGTGTTCACATCTATGAGTTGGTCAGTATTTGGAAAAAAAACCATCCCATAGATGAGGAGAGCCACAATTTCCTCAAAAGCTTGCAAATCTAAAGAGTTCCAACAGTTTTGGGCTTTCTCAAATAAGAACTTTGCTAGGAAACCTTTGACACCACTCCTTGTTTCCCAATTAGTTGTGATATCAGATCGTTACAAGTGTAAGGCTTGAGCAATCTCTTCTGGCTTTGGATATCTTTCTGTATCATTGAAAGGTAGTTGATTGAGAATGGGAATTCTCAAGAGTTGGAAGAATTCTTCCAAAGTTAGCACAAGTTGATAATCAGGGAATGTGAAGCAATGGTGTAGAGGATCAAAGAATTGGAAGAGCACCTTCAACATGTCCTCATCAGTGTTGGGGGTCACCAAGTTTAGTAGGCGACCATATCTTTCAATAAATGGAGAATTTTCAAGAACCCTTGATGCTAGATCTTTAAGTTGAGGAGGGATCCTTACAAGATTGACTTGAATGGTTTTCCTGCGAATAGAATCCATGTCCTACAAAACAGAACAAAGATAAATCCTAACATCCTTGAAATGGTTAGTGAATATGAGTATGATGTTATGATGTTATGTAAAAGTAAATATATACAAACAAAACAAACAAGTCCTTAGGTTTAGGCTTGCATGGAGTCTCATAGGTAAGTACCCTCTTGAAGTTTAGTTGGCTCAGGCTTATCCTAGTAATAGTAACCGGGTTCTAAGGAGCTCAGTATCACTAGTTTGTTTCCTTGGGTATTATTTCAGCACAAGCCTCTTTAACGGCGACCGAAATATCCCAAAAAACCAAACCTCAATGAGTGTAGTATCTGGTATTTACCAACTTCGGACTGCACCAAATCTGCTCATCTCACTACGTCATAATGGCCAAGTTGGTCAAGTAAAGGTTCTAGAAGTTCATTAGTGCTTCATGACATTACTCAGCGGCCCCGTATTCTCCTTGGCTACTCAAGGGCTACCGGTACCCACAAATATGTCACACTAACGTAGCTATTGCTTATACCATGTTGGTATACCCTGCACAGTTTCCACAATGTATTGCTACTTACCTATAAGGTATCCCAAATCCGGGTAGAGGATTTAAACCCAAACAAAGAACCATAATGTAAAGCATGCAAGTCAAATAAGGAAATAAATTAAATTTGATCTAACCCTAAGGTAACCCCACTTTTAAGTATTTTCCCCAACAAAGTCGCCAGTTCTGTGATACGGTGGGATAACTGACTTGGTTGTTTTGTGTTTGATCGCAAATTTTACGATTAGCAAGAGTCGCCACCGACTTTTATTTTATCCAAAAGGAAAGGTGAAAAAGCACAAGAAAGATCTTTGAGATTGTTTCTTGAGTTCAGGGGGTAGATTATGAAAAGGGAAGGTATTAGTACCCTTTTCATCCATGGTTTTCCATGGGCTCTTAAATACTTGCTATATCACTTGCTTTTGTTTGAAAATATTCTTTTTGTGGTTTTTGAAAGTATTTTGTAAAGGCGCCATCGTTTAGGCAAACTTTGTAATGATTCTCGTTCGTAAGAATGTATACAAAGTGTTTGATCTTTTGAAAATGTTTTCAAGTTTTGAAAGATGTTTTGAAAGTGTTGGTGTTTGTTTTGAAAATATAAAGGATGTTTTTGTTTTGAAATGGAGCAAGTAACTAGGAACATTCTACCTACTCAAAAGTCTTTCATGTTAATTTCCTTTTACCTTTTACATTGTTATCTTACCATTGATTTGGTAAGTAAACCTATCTTTGGATGTAAAAGGGACGAGCAAGGGTCATCGTATAACCATGATTAACAATGTTGTAAGATATCTTAGCATTTTCTTTAGGGACTAAGATAATTTTGAAAGGCAACATAGATAGCGTCATCGAGGGACTATGATCTTGTATTTTCCTTGTTTTTGCTAAGATATCTCACATGAATAACATGGCCATTTTTGTAAGGCAACCAAGTGGATTTACCCTAAGGATGTTGTGTGCAAGTGTATTGGTTTACATGCTTGATTTGTCTTGATTAAGGTTTTCTAAGCATTGATTTTAATCTTTCCATACAAACCCTAATTACTATCATTTGTATATAAAGCATTTAAATTGCGGAAAATAAAAATACTAAGATATTACATGATTTAGGGGAGGGGGTGTACAAATTACAAATGGAGAATTTGCAAGAAATTAAAACCCTAATTATCTATTACAACCATATTGAATTTTGAATAAATGTAGTAACTTGAATAAATAAAAATGCAAGAATGTAAATGTCAAATAAAATGTGATTCTTTGTTTGTTTTTTTTATAAAAAGGGGGTTTTGACCTAATTAATGAAAATAAAATAATTAACTAAAAATAAGAAAATCAAGATTAAGTTAGTAAAATAAATTAATTTAAAGAAAAGTATTTTTTAGGGTTTTTGTGAATTTGATTAAACGAGTAAATAAAAATAATTAAATAAATAAAAAAAAATCCTAAATTCTAAATTGATTTTAATTTACAAAATAATATAATAATAATTAAAATTTATTATCTAAGTATTTTTTTTAAAAGGAAAATTAATTTATTAAAGAAAATGTTTTTGTTCTTTTGATTTTTTTTATAAAATAAAATAAAATAAATAAGTGTAAAAAATAATAAATAAAATATTTTTTGGGTTTTTTATTACTAACAATAAAAAAATATTAATAATAATACTAATAATAATAATAATGAAAATAAAAATAAAAAATAAAATAAAATTGGCAAAGAGTGTAAACAACAAGGCAGAGGGTCAAAATATAGCAAAAAAAAAAAAGAAGGCCCAAACAAATGGAGGCCCAGGCGCTGCAAAAGTAAAAAAAAGTGATAAAATACGAAAAAAAATGCAAAAGGCAGTGCACTGAGGTTCGAACCCATGACCTCTTGGTTACCAGTGTGCTGTCTTACCACTGGGGTGGCTATACATCCGTTAACTTATGTCAAACCATAAATATATATTAGAAACTGCTTCCTGAAGACAAACTTCATCTTTAACCTCCCGACTGACTAGACCACCTGTATCTTGCTCATTTCTCATCCATTTGCAAAAGTGTAAACATGGATCTTGTGGCAAATTTCCTCACGATTTCAGAAATGTAAAGCATTAAAACTATAGATCAAAGACAAACATGAATTTTAATGGCCCTAATCTGAACCCTAACATTTCCAGAAATTTCAATCTTAAAATTCTCTAAGCTCAAGCAACATAAATGAAAACTATGGACATGGTTAGCTTCAGGGAAATGATGTCTACATTTTCATTCACACATTAAACATTAATGATGCTTGTATGAAGAGTTCCAAGTTAAGGAAACTTACCTCAAAACTGGAAATTGTATTATGAGTTTGAGCACTCCTCAAGGTGTTGTGATGATCAGAATAGCTGCACCGAGGTCCCTAAAAGCTAATGCAATGTTTAGTTTGTACTGGAGATGGCTGAATCGTGCTGGATAAGTCTAAGTGCAAATCTATGTTTTTGAAAATGATGGATGGTGTTAATGGTGTTACAGTCTTGTAACAGGGTGTGAGATGAGTTCTAAATGATGTTTAGAAGCTTTAGGAACCAAAAGGCCTGAAAACGCACGAGGGAGATGTGAGTTTCAAACTTCTAGTCAGGTTATGCAAGAATGGAAGTATGTAATATATTTATGAGTTCTTATGTTTTTTGGGCGTGAGCATGTGTGTGTTTTGATGCCAAGGACTTGTACATAAGTAATGAGAAGGTTTGAGTGCTTGAGAGGGTCATAAGTACAAGCTCTAGACTGATTGCTATGTTACTTGATTTTGAAGAAAAGTGAAAGTATGGTTCCAAGATGAAGTACAAGCATGGGCTGAGTAATTGTGAGGCTTGAGACAAACTTCTTTTGAGTTATAGGTCGTGTATGATCAGAAGAAAACAATTGCAAGGCTCAAGAACAAGTTTTGTGTATAAAGCTACTTTTTCAAAATGGCATTGTGCACTTTCTTCCTAAAATGGACATAAAGCATGGGCAATGCATTAAATGCTTGAGTTGAAGCCTCTAACAACTGTGTAAGCATTTAATTATGGAGTGCCTAACAAGTTTGAGGCCTGAAAAGCAAAGATTATGCAACATAGGTTTGAGATTTGAACTTTGTTCATCACAAAATTTGCCTTGTAAAACAACTTGAAACGCCAACTTCTGACCTTCGATTATCCTTGCTCACAAATGATCTCAAGGAGTTCTTGGAAATTTTGGAAAGCTTGTAGTGTGCTATACAACCCCTATTTTAATCACTTTTGCAAAATCCAAATGGAACTATGTGAAACTTGGGTCAGAAGTTAGGTTAAAATCCTGACTTAAAATGCTCAAAATTTCACTAAGTGTTTAGTTTCAAGACCATGACTTCATGGATTAATAACTTGAGATCCAAGCATTTATAGGAGAAGTTATGTAAAGAAATGTTGTAGATCTCATGGAGATCTAAAACTTTCATGATGAAATTTTCTTTTGAATCATCTTGCATCATGGTGAAAAATTGACTCAAAGTTGTGAAAAAACATGAAGTTTTCAACACTTGGAAAAATTTCTAAGTTTGAAAACTTTGACTTTTCAAAATGAAATCTTGACTTTTTTATTTCTTAATGAACAAGTTTCATATTTTGGCATGTTTTGATGAATTGTGATCTTTGACACTTGATTTTGACCAAAAAGTCAAAGTTTGACTTTTCAGTGTACAATTGACTTTTGATCAGTTGACTGAAAAATCAACTATCAATCAATTGATCTTGAGAAATGTTTTGAGTCATTCCATTAGGTCAAAATGATGAAATTGAACTCTTGAGATCATGCCTCAAACTAATTAGTCATTTACTAGGTCAAAACTCAAAAATTGCCCTTTTTCAGTCAAAACCCTAATTTTGACCATTTTGCTCTTTTGATGATTTGATCAAATTTCTTGAGGAATTATGGTCCAAACTTGATCAAATGATACATATGAGTTTATAATGTTGATATGGGTTAAAAATTATGAAGTTTGACTGTAAATTGACCATAATTGATTTTTCCCCAATACAACTGATTTTTAGGTCAATTGATAAATTGACTGGGAAAAAATGTGATCCAAGGCTTGAAACTTGACATGAGTAATATTAGGGGTCCATAATGATCCATGAAAGTCATATGAGGCATTTAAATTTCAATTATCCTTGTGCAGTCTCAAACCCTAATTTCAGTCATCAGTGCTTAAGGAGGTGTCTTGAGTTGATCAACCCTAGTGCAGTCTTGAAACAAGAGAGATCTTTGTGAGAAAATATTTGATAAGTGAGAGGGAAAATTTTAGGGTACAACAACGTCCTTCAATTGGGTGTTGGCCTCTGACATGTTGACTTTGATTCACAAAGTAGGAGCTTCTTGCATGCAACCTTCGATTGCATCATTGGCCTCATATGGTTCACAATGTAATGGTGCCCTGCATACTTGTGTTGATTGGACAAATGATTCCCTTCATGCTTTCTTTGATTCATAAAGTAATGGTTGGCTGCATGCAACCTTCGATTGAGCCATAGATTCCTTCTTGCACACAAGAGGCTCCCACCAGGCCAACAGGCACAAGGCAAATAGCCTCTTGTTGCCTCCTTAGATTCAAAGAGGAAAAGCCTCCTCCAGGCAAGCTTTGATTGCACCATTGGACCCTTACATGTTTTCCTTGAGTCACAAAGCAGTGAACTTCTGCATGCTGGCTTCGACAGGGCATTGACTCTTCATGCAAACCTTCGTTTGAGCAATGGTCTCTTGTATGCTTGCTTGGAGTCGCAAAATAGTGACCTCCTGCATATAGGTTTCGACGGGGAATTGGATATGTTTACACTAGCTTTGACTGGACAATATTTCTCTTTGAAATAGTTTGCTTCAATTCCACCCTTGAAAACCTTCAACACACATGGTTGGTGCCCCCTTCAAAGGACATGTATTAGTGGATTTGAAGGGCATACATAGGGGTCCCTTTCGAAGGATATACCTTACTAGCCCATTCGAAGAATTGCATTTGATCCCGTCGAAGGACAAACACATAGTCCATTCGAAGGACACATATTTGGCCTTTTCAGAGACACATACACGACCCATTCAAAGGACATGTTTGGGTGTCCCATTAGAAGGACATGTTTGATGGCCCATTCGAAGGACTTGCAAGACATACCTTACGACATATTTTGGTGACCCATTCAAGGGGAACACATTTGGATCCTTCGAAGGATATACAAAAAGAGCCCATTCGAAAGACACTTGTTGGGTGAAAATCAAATAATGTTATTTGAAGGAGAATCTGGTCGAAGGTGGTCAAAACGAAAGGTGGAGATATCGAAAGATGCTTTCTGCCAAATTCAGGCCTGATACACTGGCCATAATGATCCAAAATTGCTGCACAACAGTCCTGAAACACTGCCCCATTCTTGCACCAAAATGGCATATGAACACTGCCCCTCGAAAGCTACAAAAAACAGTTTACTCAATTTATTTAAATTGTTTTGTTTTCCCTCCTAAATATCAGCCAGCTTCGCCTATAAATAAGAGGCTCCATAACATCTAAAAGGGGGATGGACAACACATCCAGAGGACTTTGAGGCGTGGAGAAGAAATCATCAAACTCTCAAATTATCAAACACTCTCAAACACTTAAACACATATTCAAACCCAGAGTCAAACGAAACAATACACTTATTTCTCCCCTTCGAATCCAAAACCCAGTGAAACACCAAATCAACACTTGGTTCCTTCTTTCAAATCCAACGCTAGAAACATTACCCTTGTTTCTTTCCTTCAAATCCAGGGACACTTAGGATAGCCACTCAAGGCCCAACACACATGTTCCAGATTCAAGCAAGGTAAGTTTCTCTTAACCTTGAACCTTTCGTTTCTAGCATAACATGTGAATCGTCATTCCTTTTGTTTCAAGCATGTACATGACATTTGTTTACTTTTCGTTTTTGCCCCTTTCGTTTGTTTTCTTGTCAAATATATGGTAGAGCTAACCAGTATAGGCCCCGAACAAAATAAGAATTTTTTGTGTGAAACGAAGCCTTAGACTTCACCCCCCTTTATTGCTTCATAGTCCAAACGAAGGAGTAAGAAGGGAGAAGTGAAAGGTGTTCACACTGATTCCCTGGCCCAGTCGAAAGCAGCAGCCAGAAGGAGGAATCAAAGGTTGCCTCTCACGCTAACTGCCAGGCCTCAAACGAAAGAGGCAGCCAGAAGGATGGCCACACTGACTTCCAGGTCCCATTCTAAAGAAACGTGAAATGGGTGAAATTGAAAGACATGTCCTTACTACTTTCAGGCCAAATCGAAGGAAGCCAGGAAGGGAAGAATAGAAGGGTGTTTCTGCCTAGATCAAAAAGCTCATTTTCCTCCTTTTATTTTTGTTTTGTATTTACATTTTCTTGATATTCAATATGGTTGTAATAGTGTAGGATTTATTTTTTGCATTTTTATTGGTTTTGTACAAATGTTAGTAATTAGGATGTATGGCAAGATAAAATAAACAAGTAGATCACACTAATAAAAGATTAAATGCATGTAAATTAAACACATTATTTACACACATGCACCCCTAGGGTAATCTCACTTGTTGCCTCGGAAAATAGTCATGTCCCTCGAATATGGGTGTTTTAGCAAAGACTCTCGATAAAAGATCGTAGTCCGTCGATGTTGCCTTCGGTAAATGGTCTACTCCTTAAACGACATTGCTAAAACATCCCATAGGTTTCCTTCTATGACTATACAAACGACCCACGCCCGTCCCTTCACATCCAATGACGGGGCTTCTTACCAAATCAATGGTAAGATAACAACATCTAAAGGAGGAGTAAAAGAACATTAGACCTTTTTGAGTAGGTAGGACGCTCATAGTTGCTTGCTTGCTCACAACAAAAACATTTTTACACCAACACTTTCATTTGGAACATTTTCAAAAGACAAATCTATTTGTACGCATTCTTATAGAAACAATAGTCATTACAAATACACTTTTCAAAATCACTTTCAAAAACACATTCCACAAACACCTCTTTGAACTATTTTTCAAAACCAACACTTTGTACGCACTCTTATAGAAACGAGAATCATTACAAAGACTTTTTGATAATACTTTAAAATCCACATTACAAGCACATTTTCAAACAAAAGCAAGTGATCTAGCAATCAACTAAGAGCCCGTAGATAACTACAGATGAAAAGGGTGCTAACACCTTCCCTTTTTATAACGTACCCCCTGAACTCAAGAAATAATCTTGAAAGGTCTTTCCTGTTCTTTTCAACCTTTCCTTATTAGATAAAAGAAAAGTCAGTGGCAACTCTTTCTATCCGCAAAAATTGCAATCAAACGCAAAACATGCCAAGTCAGTTCTTCCACCGTATTACAGTCTTTACATGAAGATGAAATATTTACGTTTGAGAGTTCACGTGAAAAGTTGTTTTTGCAAAAGATATTTTCCATTCTTCGAAGTCTTCTTTAAATAGCCAAAGAAAGACCTGTTAAAGGGTAGATGGTAAATCCAAATTCTAGATGTATTCTTCATAACAGTCAGTGAGCATGGTAGACAACATCGTACTATAGTGTAGCCCTTGTGCCACAAAATCAGAGTAGTGGGAGGAATATTTGATCTTGTACCATGTATTATTCACTCACGTAAAACCTTTTTGATCTTATCTTATAATCTTCAAAGGCTTCAAAATGTGTGTTAATGAAGCATGCTTATAAGGATCAAAACCAGGATAAGAGTCTTTATAACCTTATCTTCAGAGTCTTTAGAACTTGTTTAGCAGAACCTTATCTTCAGAGCCTTCATAACTTGGTCTTCAGAACCTCAGAACTTGAAAACGCATAATGATCAGAGCTTAAGAAGTCTTCAAAAGCTCTTCCATCATAGTCACACATACTTGTTTCTCTCCAGAGTCAGAGTATGTTGATTCCAGAAATTGGTGATGTCACACGCGTTCTATCAGAGCCATAACCTGTTAGAAAAAGCTACACACTAGACAAAACCATTAAGATACATTTTTTTGACAACACTAGGGTATAGTCCAGATTTCTAAAGAAGATATTTGGACTCTCCCTTTTTGGTGATGATAAAACCATGTATTTTGATGAACAATTTTTACAAGTTTAATAACATAAAAACATTTCAGAGTTATCTAAACAGCTCCCCGTGAGTTTTATACTCTTAAAAATTATCTCAGCTTTCTCAGAGGCTCCCCTTGAGTTCAAGACTTATAAAATAATTTTGAAGTATAAAACACTTTAATCAGCATGAAAGGAATACTTTCCTGGGTTAGAACACTATCACAGTATGACTAGAATGTCTGGTTAAGAACACCATCATAGTCTGAGTAGAGATGGCTGGTTCATCATTGATATGAATAGAAATGTCTGGTTGACTGTCTCAGATCCTGGCTTGCTATTAGAATATATTAGAACCTGGTTTTGATGGAGTATTAGAACCGAGTATCAAAACCTGGTAGAAATATGATTGATGTATCAAAGTATGATTTAATAGAGTCTAGTTGAATTTCCTTTAAGCAAATGTCTGGTTAACATGACTTATGGATATCAAAACACGACATATCTTTAGAGTTTCTGAACTTGCCTGCTTAGAAAAACTCAGTGAACTTTATTAAAGTTCCTGATCATTCAAACAATGTTAGAGGAAAAAATATCACAACATTTATGGTATTAGTATATGAGAAATAGGTATATCAAAACCGTCTTACTTTCTCCCCCTTTATCAGAAATCAAAATGACTTAAACTATTTTAACCAAAAATCAGAACTTCATTGAATAAATAAGATAAAGTGCAGATTTTAAAAACTAAAAATACAAACTAAGTTCTAAAAACAAAAGGTAAAATAAAAGGTCTAAGGTTGAGGTGGAGGTGGAGGAGGCAATCTTGACATGATGTCTTCCAACATGCTCGTGATCAAATAATTAGTTTCAACTTATTCCTTGAATCTCTCATCTTGTTTATCCATACGTTATCTAACAAACACATTTTATCTTCTGAGCTCTTTCAAGGTCCTTGATCACTAGAGGCCCAACTTTAGAGCCAGGAGCAGAAGTCTTCCTTTCTCCAGAAGAAGTAACCATCTCAAGAATCTTCTTATAAGGTTGAATCTCTTGGTCATAAACCACCAAGGGAAGTTCAACTTCTGGTGCAGGAAGAAAAAACACTGAAGAAAGTGTTATGCTTGCAGAAAGTATCACATTAAACTTTCTCATATCATCTTTGAAGTAGAAAAATTGGAGTTATATGGTGTTGGAAACCATCCATCATCTGAAGTCGTGCCATAGGGCATTGCTTTCATCGGGATTATCACAGAAAGTGCAAGTATCCACCAAGGAACAAAGTCTATCAAGAGTATCATATCCAAATTGATATAGTAATTCATATATGGATGTTAGTCAGACATCGATTCAAAGGAATAGAGTTCAGAAGGGGTGGAGTATGGTTTAGAAACTCTATCTGTTATGGCTGGGAACTTAACAAAGTTAGATATACCAATGTTAAAAGGGATGTATGAGGGGATATTTCTAATAGTTTATATGTATGAATCAAAATACTATGACGTTGTCACACATGCTTGTGAGGATAGGTCATCATAAAGAGGATTTTGGTTTCTGGGTGTTTTGGTGAGGATAAGTCATCATAAAGAGGATTGAGATCTAACTCAACCTGATGAAGTTGTGAAAGCAATATTTGAGATGGTTATCTAGGTTCAGAAATAATGGTTACGGTGGTTGTTGTACCCCAAAATTTGCCCTCTTATTTTTAAATATTTTTCTCACAAGATCCTCCATGACATCAAGTTTGCAGCACTGATACATCAATTTAGGTTTGGAATCGACACAAGGGCAAAATGGTCAATTGCATGCTGAAAAGTCAAACTTTGACTTTTGGATAAAAACCAAGTTTCAAGAGTTACATTTCATCAAGATATGTTAGAATATGAAGTTTGTTTAATTAAGAAGATCAAAATTCAAATTTGCTGGGGAAAAGTCAAAGTTCTAAACACTTTTTAGAAATTTTTCTAAGTGTTAAGAAAATATGATAAGTTCAGAACTTCTGGCCAGATTTTCATCATAATGCAAGTTGATTTAGGAAGAACTTCTAACACAAGAGTTGTATATCTCAACGAGATCTAGAACATTGCATAACATAACTTCTTCTAGAAATGCTTGGATTTTAAGTTATAAATCTTTGAAGACACGTCCATGAAACTGAAGCACTCACTAAATTCTGGGCCTTTCCAAGACAAAATATGGTTAGAACTTCTGGACCAGTTTTCACGAAGGTTCAATCAAATTTTGTAAGAATAATTCAAAGAAGGTCTGTAAAGCATGTTACAAGCTTTCTAAAAAGTGTGAGTTTGCAAGATGTTTCTATCATTACCATTTCCGCCAATTATTCTAGGGTCTCCATCAAAAGACCCGTTAGAATTACATCAATTCCAAAAGCAGGTCCTTTGATAATTACAATGCCTGGACCAGTCCCGTATCCGTCTGACAAAACCATACCATGGAATTATGGAGGGGATGTCTACTACCACGGTGTCTAGCAAGATTGGCCAGTCGTCGAAGATTCAAGTGCTAGAAGGTTGACTCCGATATCAGTAATATCGCCGGAACAAGCAAGATCACCTGAAGCGGAAGGATATTCTCTCCAGAAATTGCTCCCCCAAAAGCAGTTTCTGGACCCGTAATCATTCCTGTCGTTGTTGCTCCTCTGAAGGCTATTCTCAGTCCCACAATCATCTCCACCAATGCTCCAACTGAGAAAGGTGTTACAATCCCTGCTATCACTCCTACTGACATCCCTGCTGCCGAGTCAACCGAGACTCGAGGTAAAAGTATTCTGATTGAGCCTGTCCGGACGAAGGCACAATCATTGGCTATCCCTGAGACCTCCCGAAAAGAGATGGAGGAAATTCTAAATATCATAAAAAGAAGTGACTATGATGTAGTTGAATAACTAGTAAAACTCCATCTAAAATTTCCATGCTGACTTTATTACTATGTTCCGAGGCACATGCAAAAGCCTTGGTAAAATTCCTAAAAACTGCCCATGTACCCTAAGAAACATCTGCCGATCAGTTCCAAGACTGCGTAGCCAGCTTAACTGCAGATAATGGTCTAGGTTTTTCAGATGCTGACTTAACGCCAAGGGGAAGGAAGCATAATGAGGCATTGCATGTCTTAGTTGAATGTAGGGGCACAACCTTGGCTCATGTTTTGGTGGACATTGGCTCATCTCTAAATGTATTACCTAAAAAAGATCTTGATAGGCTTGATTGTGAGGGATTGACATTGAAGCCAAGCAATATAGTAGTGAGGGCTTTTGACGGCTCGAAAATAATGGTGCATGGGGAAGTGGATATCCCCATAAAGGTTGGAACCCAAACGTTTGATTCAACTTTTTATGTAATGGATATCCACCCTTCATATTCCTGCTTGCTAGGCCGACCATAGATCCACAATGCTGGCGCTGTTACTTCTACTTTGCACCAAATGGTGAAGTATCCAATTCAAGGGAAGATTATCACCGTTCATGGAGAAGAAGAGTATATGATTAACCATCTCAATTCCTTCAGATATGTGGAATTAGATGGTGAATTTATTGAAACTCCATTCCAACACTTTGAAGAAGTCCCGCAAGAAGTGGAAGTGACCAAGGTTGTTCCCAAGATCACAAGGCCTCCACTTAGGATGTCATCTTTGAAGGATGCAAAGGCAGTGATAGAAGAAGGTGGGTGCAATATCTGGGGGCAACTCCCAGATATCCCATACAAGTCTGACAAGTTTGGCCTGGGTTTCACTTCAAATGCTCAGAAGGCTGTATGTTGCGCTCGTGCTGGAGGACCATCCCTAAAGATCAGCAACCGTGAAGTCAACACGGTAGAGGATGATGAAGATGTTTGCAACCTGGAAGAATGGATCTTCCCAACTGACAGTGGAGGACTCAGCAATTGGGAGGCTAGAGATTTCGTCCTGATCACTTTTATCCCACAATAATTTGTCTTTACATTTTGTTGGATCTGTAATATTAAAACAATTCAAACTCTTAAAACCTTGTGTCTTACCTGAGGCACAACGGTCCATTTGTAAGGGTTATCATCTCATTTACATATGACATCAATGAATCATAAACGTTTTGCATACAAAATTTGCGCTCATTATTTTTCTTTTTACATTTTTTCTTTCAAAGATAGCTATACCCTTACACACATCACACTCACAATGCAGGTCTACATCCATTCAGGATCCCATGGATAACGGTTCTGCTATGGCTTTTTGTGACTCTAAAAATCTAATCTACCAAGCAGAAGACAAAGGTGAAGAAGATTGTGAAGTACCAGGGGAACTTGCCAGATTACTACTGCAAGAAGAGAGAACCATTCAGCCTCACGAGGAACCCATGGACACAATCAACCTGGGTACCGAGGAAAGATAAAAAAGAAGTCAAGGTGGGTGCCAATCTGGAATCAAGTGTCAAGTAGCGTCTAATTCAGTTGCTACACGAGTATGTTGAGGTCTTTGCCTGGTCATATGAAGACATGTCGGGACTTGATGCAGATATTATGGTACATCGTCTGCCTACAAAAGAGGATTGTCCACCAGTAAAACAAAAGGTCCGTCGAATGCGGCCAGATATGTCAGAGAAGATTAAAGCAGAAGTCATGAAACAATTTAACGCTGGATTCTTGGCTGTCACCTCTTATCCTTAATGGGTTGCCAATGTTGTTCCCGTACCAAAGAAAGACGGCAAGGTACGAATGTGCGTGGACTACAGAGATTTGAATAGGGAAAGCCCTAAGGATGATTTCCCACTTCCCTATCCTAGTTGACAATACGTCACAACAAAGAGTGTTTTCCTTCATGGACGGTTTCTCAGGCTACAATCAAATAAAAATGGCACCTGAGGACATGGAGAAAACAACGTTTGTCACACAGTGGGTCATATTCTGCTACAAGGTGATGCTGTTCGGACTGAAGAATGCTGGAGTAACCTATCAGCGTGCCATGGTAGCTTTATTTCACGACATGATACATCACGAAATAGAGGTCTATGTGGACAACATGATATCTAGATATCAAACAAAAGAAGAGCATATTGATCATTTACATAAACTGTTTGAGAGGCTAAAGAAGTACAAGCTGAGGTTAAACCCAAATAAATGCATATTTGGAGTAAGGTCTGGTAAACTCCTAGGCTTTATCGTCAGCAACAAGGGTATTGAAGTAGATCCTGCCAACATGAAAGCGATACAAGATACGCCGGCTCCTCGTACTGAAAAGGAAGTCAGAGGATTCTTGGGACGTTTAAACTACATTGCCAAATTCATTTCTCATCTGACAACTACTCCTGAGCCAATCTTCAAACTATTGAAGAAAGATCAAGTAGTAAAATGGAATGATGAATTCCAAATTGCTTTCGACAAGATCAAAGAATACCTGCAAAAGCCTCCTGTTTTAATGCCACCAGTCGAGGGAAGACCATTAATCATGTATCTAACTGTTTTAGAAAATTCAATGGGGTGTGTGGTGGGGCAGCATGACGAGTCTGGCCGAAAAGAGCATGCTATTTATTACCTGAGCAAAAAGTTTACCGACTGTGAAACAAGATATTCACTACTCGATAAAACTTGTTGTGCTCTGGCATGGGCTGCTCGCCGGCTAAGACAGTATATACTGACCCATACTACCTTGTTGATATCTAAAATGGATCTGATAAAATATATCTTCGAGAAGCCTGCTCTCTCTGGGAGAATAGCAAGATGGCAGATGATCCTGAAGGAATATGATATACAGTATACTACCCAAAAAGCAATAAAGGGCAGTGTATTAGCTGATCACCTTGCTCACCAAGCTGTAGAAGACTACCAATCCATGAAGTTCGAATTTCTGGATGAAGACATCATGATGTTAGACAAATGTAAAGAATTCAGGCCATATGACAGACCTGAACAAGGATCCCGAAGGACCCTGTTCTTTGATGTGGCATCTAACGCACATAGAAATGGTGTTGGTGCTGTACTCATATCTCCGGAAGGGTGTCATACTTCTTTTACGCAAGACTTTACTTCAATTGTACAAATAACATGGCGGAATACGAAGCATGCATCTTTGGTCTCAAAGCTGCCATAGACTCAGGGATCAAATCTTTGAATGTATTTGGAGTTTCAGCTTTGGTTATTAGCCAGATCAAAGGGGAATAAGACACCAAACACCCTAACCTTATCCCTCACAAAAAACATGTTTTGACATTACTCCCACATTTAGAAAAGATTACCTTCGAGCCTTTCCCGCGAGAAGAAAATCAGCTAGCCGACGCACTAGCCACAATGTCATCGATGTTTAAATTTAAATGGGATAACGAGGATCCCCATATCACTATTGAACGAAGGGATGAACCAACACACTATCACGAGATTAATATTGAAGAAGTAATGGACCAGCCTTGGTTTCACGAAGTCAAGAGGTATCTCGAGGCTCAATAATATCCAGAAGGAGCTTCAGTAAACGATAAGAAGTTCTTAAGGAGATTCTCTGCTAAATTCTTCCTTAGTAATGGCATCCTTTTCAAACGTAACCATGACTCTGTGTTACTTCGGTGCGTAGACAAGGTTGAAGCTGAAAGAATCATGGCTGAGTTACATGAAGGCACTTTTGGCACCCATTTCAGTGGGCATATAATGGCAAAGAAGATTCTACGGGCAGGCTATTACTGGTCTACCATGGAAGCAGATTGCTATCAACACTCTCGAACCTGTCATAAGTGTCAGATTTACGCTGACAAGGTGCACGTACCTTCGGTTCCTCTGAATGTCTTGATGGCTCCTTGGCCCTTTGCTATCTGGGGGATTGATATGATTGGGGAAATCAAGCCAACAGCCTCCAATGGACACCGCTTCATCTTAGTGGCCATTGACTATTTTATAAAGTGGGTGGAGGCAGCTTCTTTCGCTTCCGTTGCCAAAAATGTTATCGCCCGGTTCATCAAGCAGAATCTCATCTGTCGTTATGGTATCCTGGAGAGGATCATTACAGACAATGGTATAAACTTGAACAATACTATGATCACTACCCTGTGCGAGCAGCTCAAGATCCAGCGTCATAATTCTTCCCCTTATCGGCCGAAAATGAATGGTGATGTCGAAGCTGCGAATAAGAACATTAAAAAGATCATACAGAAAATGATAGTCACATATAAAGACTGACATGAGATGTTACCATTAGCTCTCCACGGGTATCGTACTACAACTCGTACATCGACTAGGGCTACACCCTATTCTTTGGTATACGGCATGGAAGATGTCTTGCCTATTGAGATTCAGATCCCCTCTCTAAGAATTATGAAGGATACAAGTCTGAATGAAGACGATTAGATCCAGACTCGACTTGATCAATTGAATTTGATTGATGAGAAAAGACTTACTGCTGTCTGCCATGGTCAAATGTATCAAAAACGGATGATCAAGGCTTTCAACAAAAAGGTCAGACCCCAAGTGTATCAAGTAGGGGATCTCTTAATAAAATGTATCATACTACCGCAAGGTGATCCCAGGGGAAAATGGACTCCTACATACGAAGGACCATTTGTAATCAAAAACATTTTTTCTGGCGGAGCAATGATCTTAACCACCATGGATGGTGACGATGTGCCGCACCCTGCGAACACAGACATAGTCAAAAGATACTACACATAAGAGACCCGCTAGGTTGACACACCTAGGTAAAACAAGGGCATCCTGGTGAACCAAAAAGATTTGGGCAAAAATTAGGGATAAAAACAAAAAAAAATTGTACACCCGGCAAGTTGAAAACCCGAAAGGGCGACTTGGGCAAAAAAGGGTATCCTGGTGGATTGAAAACCCGGAAGGGCGGTCCAGGCAAAAGTTAGGGAATTAAAGCGTATGACTATGTCCCGTTGGATCACCTTACAGACAACTTGCAAACTCGACATTTCTGGCCAATTCAATCATCTTCGGACAAGGCAACAATTAGACAATATGCTCAGAGATACAAAGGCTATAGCAGAATGGGAACCCCATGGGATTATTACACATAACTATATTTTTTGTATTAAAATTTTCATTTTTTTATGACGATATTCTCTTACTAGAATGTTTGTCTCACTGTACAAAATACTTACTCAAAATCAATGCAAAGATATTCCTTTGAAAGTGAAAAACTATATGTTTTTCTTTACTGTTGTGTTTTGTTTACAAAAACGTCCAATGATTCATTATTGAACATATCCATTTGAACATAATTACTGTTTACAAATAAACAAAATAAAAGACAATTATTGATGGCTTTAAGAGATAGGGAAATCTCTCTAAGTTATTTTCCATAAAAATCCCCCGCAGTGTACAGTTTAATCCCCAGCGGAACAAAACTTCCAGTTATCAGTCCCTGGTAGAAATCATCCAATTTCCCCAGATTCCCCAAACAGATTTTTTAAGCAGTACATGGCATTTCCCTTACAACAAAGTTTATTTCTCTAAACGAAAATTCATCAACACTTCGACTTCAAGACATGAAGACTTACATACCCTCAACAACATTCAGAGATTTATTTTCCCCAAATCCAACAAACAGTGCAATAGACTAGCTCACATATTCATACATGGCATCCGCATATCATAAACATTGATAAAATAAATGCATTATATCATACAACATGACTTTTCATTTTAGCTAACATTTTACCCTTTTCAGGATAAGATTAACAACTATCATTAAGAATGTTCAGAACTCTCAGATATAGTTCAGATACGCTCTAGACATGGATGCCATTCTGATACTCATTCAGATTCAACTCTCAGATATAGTTCATATACACTCCAGACACAGATGCCATTCTGATACTCATTCATATTCAACTCTCAGATACAGTTCAAATACGCTCCAAACACGGATGCCATTTTGATACTCATTCAGATTCAACTTTCAGATACAATTCAGATATGCTTCATGCACGGATTCCATTCTAATACTCATTCAGATTCAACTTTCAGATACAGTTCAGATACGCTCCAGACACGGATGCCATTCTGATACTTATTCAGATTCAACTTTCAGATACAGTTCAGATACGCTCAAAACACGGATGCCATTCTGATACTTATTCAGATTCAACTTTCAGATACAATTCAGATACGCTCCAGACACGGATTTCATTCTGATACTCATTCACATTCAACTTTCAGATACAGTTCAGATATGCTCCAGACACGGACACCATTCTAATACTCATTCTTTCAGCTTACAAATTACAACACAAACAATCACTTTTGGATGGAATCTTTAAGCCTATATCCTACAAACTTTCTATCACCTCTCCAAATGGCATCTTTAAGCCCATTCTCTCAACCATCACATCACCGAGTGCAAATTTCTGAGCATTCTAGTGTCCAATCATCTTCCACCTTCGAGTCACGAACGACAAAACTCGCCAATCTAACTCTTTAGGATTAAGAAGATTGAACAGGAGCAGCTGTTGTACCCCAAAATTTTCCCTCTCATTTACCAAGAATTTGTTCACAAGATCTCCCTGACTCAAGACTGCATTAGGGTTTGGTCAGCTCAAGACACCTCCTTATGCACTGATGACCAAAATTAGGGTTTGAGTTTGCACAAGGACATTTGACCTTTCAATGCCTCATATGACTTTCATGGATCATTATGGACCCCCAAGATTACTCATGCCAAGTTTCAAGCCTTGGATCACATTTTTGCTCAGTCAGTTGAACAGTTGACCTAAAAATCAGTTGTATTGGAGAAAAAGTCAACCATGGCAAATTTACAGTCAAACCTCATAATTTTTGATCCACATCAACATTTTAAACCCATATGTATCATTTGATCAAGTTTGTACCATAATTCCTCAAGAGATTTGATCAAATCACCAAAAGGGCAAAATGGTCAAAATTAGGGTTTTGAATGGGAAAGGGCAATTTCTGATTTTTAACATAGCAAATGGTCAATTGGTTTAAAGAATGACCTCAAGAGTCCATTTGCATCATTTTAATATAATGATATGGTTTAAAACATTGCAAGTCCATTGGATTGACAAATGAATTTTGCAGTTAACTAATCAAAAGTCAACTGTATACTGAAAAGTCAAACTTTGACTTTTTAGTCAAATCAGGTGCCAAAGATCATAATTCATCAAAACATGTCAAAATATGAAACTTATTCATCAAGAAATCAAAAAGTCAAGATTTCATTTTTGAAAAGTCAAAATTTCTTAACTTAGAAAATTTTCTAAGTGTTGAAAATTCATGTTTTCCCATAACTTTGAGCCAAATTTTCACCATGATGCAAGATGATTCAAAAGAAACTTAAAACATGAAAGTTGTATATCTCCATTAAATCTACAACTTTTCTTCACACAACTTCTTCCAAAAGTGCTTGGATCTCAAGTTATAATTTCAAGAACATAGGGTCATGAAACTAAACACTTAGTGAAATTTTGCCCTAATTTGGTCAGGATTTTGACTCAACTTCATGGCACTTTTTCATATAGTTACAAGGGTAATATTCAAAAGCAATTGAAAGATGGGTTGTAGAGACCGTTGAAAGCTTTCCAAAATGTCCAAGAACTCCTTGAGATCATTCTTGAGTAGGGAGAATCGAAGAGATGAAGTTGGTGTTTTGTCACTTGAATTACAAGGCATTTTGTGATGAACAAGAATCTAATTTCAAACCTATGCTTCACAATCTTATTTTGCAGGCTTCTAAACCTCAAGATCTCTCCATAATCAGAAGATTACACTTTCTTTTGAGCTATTATCCAAGTGTTCCAAGCATTGTCCAAGCCAATATGCCATTTTTGGAAGAAAGTTACCATTCCATTCTTGAAAAGTTGCTTTAATCACAAAGTCAACTTGTCTTGAGCTTCTAACTTGTTCTTTCTGCACACACAACCCCTATAATCCAAAATCAAGGTGTCTAAGACCTGAAGAAGCTCAGGACATGCTTGTACAACATTTGAGATTTGTCATTTCACTTTTCTTCAAAAGCAAGTTATAGAGCCATAACCCTATAATTCAGAAGCCTGGAGTGATTTTGTGCTCTAATATTTTCCATACATATTAACAAGTTTATTGCAATCTAATGGACAATTTGAAGCATCCTAAAACTCTCCCAAACACCATTGTTGCACAAGACTGCTCAACTTGACAGTTTTGAGCCAAAACTCTCCATCTCCATTTCCACTCGTGCGTTTTGATTCTTAATAATTCAAACACCTTACATACATCATACACAAGTGATCCAAGACCATGTTTCAAGACTGTAACCCACCATCACTTTCACCATTTTCAAAAATCAAGCTTGCAGGTTGACTTGAGTAGGGAGATTCAGGGACTTTCAAAGCAAAGTAGGAGTTGGAATACACTCAAGGAGGTCTAGGAAATCTAAACAGATTCTTAGGGCACCTCAAAGCTTGCTCAAACTCCATACACGAATCCATCTGTAAGAGGTAAGTTTTCTAACTTCAATATTTTGATACAAGCATCCTCTGTGCATACATTCTGAAGTAAAAATGTAGATATCATTGCTCTAAAGCTAACCATGTCCATAGTTTTCATTTATATTGACAATGTGTAGAGAATTTTATATTTGAACTTTCTGAAAAAATTAGGTTTCAATTTAGGGCCAGCAAAATTAATCTTCATCTTTGATTTTTAGCTTACATAAGTTATATGGTTGGATTCGTGAGGAAAAATATCACAACTTTCATGTTTGCATTTTCCATTTTTATTGAGAAATGAATGAGATACAGGTGGTCCAACTGGCTGAAAGTTGAAGACGAAGTACAGGTCACAGAGACGTTTTACCTTATGTATTTATTCTTTCATTTAAGTTAACGGATGTACAACCACCCCAGTGGTAACGCAGCGCGCGTTATTGGTAGAGGTCATGGGTTCGAACCTCAGCGCTGCCTTTTTGCAATTTTTTTACATTTTTGCCTATTTTTTGTTCCAGCAAACAAACGCATGGGCCTTCCACTCCTGGGCCTGACTTTTTTTTCTAATTTTCCTCCCCCCTGTTTCATATTTTCACACTGGCCCAACTTTATTTTTATTTCTTCATTTTTTTATTTTTATTTATTTTCTCAAATATATTTTATAAATATTAAAAAGATGATAAAAATGCAAAAATGATATTTTATCGTTTGACTTATTTTTATTTTATTTTTTCCATAAATAAAAATATTTTTTTTATTCTTCATACTTTGTTTATTTATTAAGTAAATCTTATAAATATTGCATTATTTATTTATTTTTCTTCACACCATTTAGAATATATTATTTTAATATAAAAAAAAGAATAAAAATATTTTATAATGCTATAAATATTTTCAAGATAAAAAATGCCAAAAAATACTTTCCTTAAATTATGTTCTTTTGATTAATTAATAGAACTAGGCTTTCTTTTAAAATCTTTTTCTTAATAAATTCAAAATTAATTAACCATTTTTCTTTATTTAAATTAGGTTAAGACAAAAAATATTTTTTTATAAAAAATCAAACAAAATTCATTTTATTTACATTTTTGCATCCTTGTACACTTATTCATTTTTTATACTTTGTTTTATTTATTTAATTCCTTGTATATTTCATACCAATTCAATATGGTTGTAATATACTAATTAGGTTTAAATTCTTGCAATCCCTAATTACAAATTGTATACTCCTCCCCACAAATGTTGTAATAGCGTAGTAATTTTAAAATTTCGCAATTTATCGCTTTATGTACAATTGCTAGTAATTAGGGTTTGTATGGAAAGACTAAAATCAATACTTAGCAAAACCTTAATTCAAGACAAAAATAAGCATGAAAACAACACACTTGCACACAAGCACCCCTAGGGTTATTCCACTTGGTTGCCTTATACAAAATGGCCATATTACGCATGTAGGGTATCTTAGCAAAAACAAGCAAATACAAGATCATAGTCCCTCGATGACACTATCTAAGTTGCCTTACAAATGATCTTAGTCTCTCAAAAAGAATGCTAAGATACCTTGCAATATTGCTAATCATGGTTATATGATGACCCACGTCCGTCCCGTTTACATCCAAAGATAGGGTTGCTTACCAAATCAATGGTAAGAAAACAATGTAAAAAGAAAAGGAAATGAACAAGAAAGACATTTGAGTAGGTAGATTGCTCCTAATTACTTGCTCCATTTCAAAACAAAAATCCTTGCTATTTTCAAAACAAACATCCTTGCTATTTTCAAAACAATCACATACACTTTCAAATATCTTACAAAATTGAAAACATTTTCAAAAGATCAAACATCTTTGTATACATTCTTACGAACGAGAATCATTACAAAGATTTCCTAAACAATGGCCTCTTTACAAAATACTTTCAAAAACCACACAAAGTATGATTTCAAATAACAAAAGCAAGTGATCTAGCAAGTAACTAAGAGCCCATGGAAAATCATGGATGAAAAGGGTGCTAATACCTTCCCTTTTCATAATCTACCCCCCAAACTCAAGAAACAATCTCAAAGGTCTTTCATGTGCTTTTTCACCTTTCCTTTTGGATAAAAGAAAAGTCGGTGGCGACTCTTGCTAGCCGCAACATTTGCGATGAAACGCAAAACCCTAAAGTCAGTTCTCCCACCGTATCACAGAACTGGCGAGTCTACTGGGGAATATTATAAAAGTGGGGTTACCTTAGGGATGGATCATATTTACTTGCTTACATTTTTTGACTTGTATGCTTTATATTATGGTTCTTTGTTTGGGTTTGAATCCTTTACCTGGATTTGGGATACATTATAGGTAAGTAGAAATACGTTGTGGAAACTGTGTGAGGTATACCGACATGGTCTAAGCAATAGCTAAGTTAGTGCGGCATATTTGTGGGTACCGGTAGCCTTTGAGTTAATCAAAGAGAATACGGGGCCGCTGAGTGATGTCATGAAGTACTAATGAACTTTTAGAACCTTTACTTGACCAACTTGGCCATTTAGGATGTAGTGAGATGACCGACTTTGGTGCAGTCCGAAGTTGGTAGATACTCGATACTACACTCATTGAGGTTTGGTTTATTGGGATATCTTGGTCGCCATTAAAGAGGCTTGTGCTGAAACAATGACCAAGGAAACAAACCAATGATATTGAGCTCCTTAAAACCCGGTTACTATTACTAGGACAGGTTTGAGCCAACTAAACTTCAAGAGGGTACTTACCTATAAAACTCCATACAAGCCTAAACCTAAGGATTTGTTTGCTTTGTTTGTATATACATACTTGTACATAACGTCATGAACATCATGAACATCATATACATTCACTAACCATTTCAAGGATTTTTGGGATTTATCTTTGTTCTTGTTTTATAGGATATGGATTCACTTCGCAGGAAAACTATTCAAGTCAATCTTGTAAGGACCCCTCCACAACTCATGGAGCTAGCTTCAAGGATTCCTGAAAACTCTCCATTCACCAAGAGACATGGTCTCCTACTCAACTTGGTCACCTCCAATAAAAATGAGGATATGATGAAGGTGCTCTTTCAGTTCTTTGATCTTTTACACCATTGCTTCACATTTCCCGACTATCAACTTATGCCTACTTTGGAATAATTCTCTTGACTCTTGAGGATTCCCATTCTCAACCAACTACCTTTCAACGGTACGGAAAGAGACCCAAAGCTAGAAGAGATTTCTCAAGCTCTACACTTGCACTCATCTGATGTCATAACTTATTGGGAAACAAGGAGTGGTGTCAATGGTTTCCTAGCAAAGTTTCTGTTTGAGAAAGCCCAAAGCTGTTGGAATCATTTGGATCTGCAAGCCTTTAAGGAAATTGTGGCCCTCCTCATCTATGGGATGGTGTTCTTTCCAAATCCTGACCAACTCATAGATGTGAACACCGTAAAAATCTTCATATCCCGCAACCCGGTGCCTACATTACTAGGGGATATCCTACACTCTTTTCACACTCGCATAATGAGGAAAAGAGGTGTCCTTATGTGTTGCAATCCTCTCTTGGAAAGATGGTTTATTTTGCATCTTCCCCAATCTGTATTAAAGAATGAGCAAGGTTCAAGGTGGTCACAAAGGTTGATGACGCTCAAACATTCAGACATTCATTGGTGCTCCCGATCCATAGAGAATGTTACTATTATCGACCATTGTGGAGAATTTCCTAATGTCCCTTTACTTGGCATTAGGGGAGGTATCACCTACAACCCCTTCTTAGCCTTAAGACAATTTGGTTGTGCCCGAAGGGATGGCCCGCATGAGATGTTGATTCAAGGTTTGGTATTTGACTACGACAACGACGATCACGGTCTTCGGCAGAGATTTATCTGAGCTTGGAGGATGTTAAACAAGGTAGATAGCAAGACTTTGGAGCATAAAAATTCCATCCCTCTTGAGCCTTACCTCAAATGGGTACGAGCTTGTGCTTAAAGTCTTATGATGCCTTACCCCTCTATTCTCCCGGTAATTGTTGAGCCTGTCATGGAAGGAGATGTTCCATACACTATCCTACATCCTGACATGCCTACCTCTCTTGAAGACCTACAAAGGGATTAGATACAACTCAAGGGGGAGTGAGATACTTTCAAAGCCCAATTCTACGCAGGCGAGAAGAAGGTTTTAGAACTCACTAGGCTACTTCATGAGGAGCAGACTCTGAATGCCTATATTGCACCAAAGAGGATGTGCACTACCTTTTTATCTTAGAGTTTCTTTTATTTGTTTTACCCAAGAATGCATTTTGTACTCGAGATTTAATCTATTAATATAACGGGTGTTTCGTTTTTGTCTAAAACAAATTTGAATATTAAAATCCTTGAAATCATTGCATACGCATTTACCATTCATCATAACATAAGCAAGTTTCTTGCAATAAGTCTCCTCATCTCTCTACTGTTTATTTCAGTAAGATGGATCTCGAGCAAACGGTGAAGGATCTCCAAGATCAGAATGCACAGTTTTAACAGTTGTTCTTAACTCTAGCTAAATGACAAGAAGAGTTAAAGACTTTGCTGGCTGAGGAAAAGAAAAAGAAGACAAAGAAGGTAATCGGAGTCCTAAGCATGGGAAGAAGATTTCATGGGCAGACAAGAAGGACCCTAGACTTTGCAACGACATTCAGTGAGAGAGACAATTAATATGGGAAAGGTAAGGAAACAGTTGTCCCGTCAGAATCAGAAGAGGAAGAGGAAGAAGAAGACTATTCTAAAGAACAATACCCTCCAGCTGATGACAAGTATAAACATCTCGAGGAACGATTCAGCGTAATGGAGATCCAAAAAGTGTCTGGCTTGGACTTTGAGGAATTGGGTTTAGCATCGGGAATTGTCATCCTTCCAAAATTCAAAGCACCTATGTTCGCCAAATATGACGGAGTTTCATGCCCTAAAATGCATCTCTGGACCTACGTGAAGAAAATCCAGCCCCATACCGCTGACAAAGACTTATGGGTACATTTCTTCTAAGACAGTCTGTCTGGAACTCAACTTGATTGGTTTTATCAGTTAGAAAGAACCAACGTTCATAATTGGGAAGATCTTGCTGCAGCTTTTTACAAACAATACCAATACAATGCTAATCTTGCGCCTACCCGTACTCAACTCCAGAATATGGCCATGGTCTCCAATGAAGGTTTCAAGGACTATGCGCAAAAATGGAGAGAGTTGGATGGAAGAGTTAAACCTCCCCTATCTGAAAGAGAATTAGTAGACATGTTTTTGGGAACCTTGTCTGGTCCCTTCTTCAATCACCTAATTAGGAGTTCATCGTCAGGTTTTACTGAACTGATATTGACTAGAGAAAGGGTAGAAGTCGGGATAAAGAGTGGAAAGATTCAGAAAGATATATCCGTTGCTGCTATAAAGAAGCCATTTATCAGAAACAAATAAGTGGTTGCTGTTTATCCTCAGAGAAATCAAGATAGGGCCGAACGCCATCCAATGGCGGGGGCTGTTATGATTCCTAAACCTGCACATGATCAACAAAGAAACAACCAACCAAGGATGGAAAGGCCAGTCAGATAATTCACCAGAATTAAAATGATCCTATCTCAGGTATTGCCACATCTGTTAAGATCCAACCTAGTTACCTTGAAAGAAGCTCCAAAGAATCCTAATACAACATCTCCTCACTATCATCCTAATGCCCGTTGTGCATACCACTCTGTGAGTCCCGGTCATGACACTAACAACTATTGGGCTTTAAAGAACAAAATACAAGACCTCATTGAAGCCAAAGAGATTGAATTCGATGCACCCAAAAAGCCAAATGTCATTTCTGCCCATATGCCCAAACATGGCCATAATACCAATGCCATTGAAGAAGAAATGTTTGTTACTTCAGTTGATGAACTTATGAACCCACTCCTGACTATTAAAGTGAACTTGTTGAATGTCGGTGTGTTCTCGGGCTGCGATGAAGGCTATCATTTCTGTTTATCCTCACCAACCTGCTGTCCTTTGTTGAAAACAGGCGTTCAGTGCCTAATAGATAACAAAGAAATTTTGTTTGAAAAGTCTTCTGTTCCACCTGTTACTTTTAAAGATGTTTCTATCATTACCATTTCCTCCAATTCTTCCAGGGTCTCCACCAAAAGACCCGTTAGAATTACATCAGTTCCAAAAGCAACTCCTTTGATAATTACAATGCCGTGACCAGTTTCGTATTCGTCAGACAAAACCATACCATGGAATTATGGAGGGAATGTCTACTACCACGGTGTCAAGCAAGATTGGCCAGCCGCCGAAGATTCAAGTGCTGAGAAGGTTGACTCTGATATCAGTAATATCGCCGGAACAAGCAAGATCACCCGAAGCGGAAGGATATTCTCTCCAAAAATCACTCCCCCAAAAGCAGTTTCTGGACCCATAATCATTCCTGTCGTTGTTGCTCCTCTGAAGGCTATTCCCAGTCCCTTAATCATCTCCACCAATGCTCCAATTGACAAAGCTGTTACAATCCCTGCTATCACTCCTACTAACATCCCTGCTGCCAAGTCAACCGAGACTCGACGTAAAAGTATTCTGATTGATCATGTCCGGACGAAGGCACAATCATTGGCTATCCCTGAGACCTCCCGGAAAGAGATGGAGGAAATCCTAAATATCATAAAAAGAAGCGACTACGATGTAGTTGAATAAATAGTAAAACTCCATCTAAAATTTATATGCTGGCTTTATTACTATGTTCCAAGGCACATGCAAAAGCCTTGGTAAAATTCCTAAAAACTGCCCATGTACCCCAAGAAACATCTGCCAATCAGTTCCAAGACTGTGTAGCCAGCTTAACTGCAGATAATGGTCTAGGTTTTTCAGATGCTGACTTAACGCCAAGGGGAAGGAAGCATAATGAGGCATTGCATGTCTCAGTTGAATGTAGGGGCACAACCTTGGCTCATGTTTTGGTGGACACTGGCTCATCTCTAAATGTATTACCTAAAAAAGACATTGATAGGCTTGATTGTGAGTGATTGACATTGAAGCCAAGCAATACAGTAGTGAGGGCTTTTGACGGCTCGAAAAGGATGGTGCATGAGGAAGTGGATATCCCCATAAAGGTTGGAACCCAAATGTTTGATTCAACTTTTTATGTAATGGATATCCGCCCTTCATATTATTGCTTGCTAGGCCGACCATGGATCCACAATGCTGGCGCTGTTACTTCTACTTTGCACCAAATGCTGAAGTATCCAATTCAAGGGAAGATTATCATCGTTCATGGAGAAGAAGAGTATATGATCAACCATCTCAATTCCTTCAGATATGTGGAATTAGATGGTGAATTTATTGAAACTCCATTCCAACACTTTGAAGAAGTCCCGCAAGATGTGGCAGTGACCAAGGTTGTTCCCAAGATCACAAGGCCTCCACTTAGGATGTCATCTTTGAAGGATGCAAAGGCAGTGATAGAAGAAGGTGGGTGCACTTTCTGGGGGCAACTCCCAGATATCCCATACAAGTTTGACAAGTTTGGCTTGGGTTTCACTTCAAATGCTCAGAAGGCTATTCGCTGTGCTCGTGCTGGAAGACCATCCCTAAAGATCAGCAACCGTGAAGTCAACACGGTAGAGGATGATGAAGATGTTTGCAACCTGGAAGATTGGATATTCCCAATTGACAGTGGAGGACTCAGCAATTGGGAGGCTAGAGATTTCGTCCCGATCACTTTTATCCCACAATAATTTGTCTTTACATTTTGTTGGATCTGTAATATTAAAAAAATTCAAACTCTTAAAACCTTGTGTCTTACCTGAGGCACAATGGTCCATTTGTAAGGGTTATCATCTCATTTACATATGACATCAATGAATCATGGACGTTTTGCATACAAACTTTGCGCTCATTATTTTTATTTTTACATTTTTTCTTTCAAAGATAGTTATACCCTTACACACACTCACACTCACAATGCAGGTCTACATCCATTCGGGATCCCATGGATAACGGTTATGTTATGGCTTTTTGTGACTCTGAAAATATAATCTACCAAGCAGAAGACAAATGTGAAGAAGATTGTGAAGTACCAGGGGAACTTGCCAGATTACTACTACAAGAAGAGAGAACCATTCAACCTCACGAGGAACCCATGGACACAATCAACCTGAATACCGAAGAAGACAAAAAAGAAGTCAAGGTGGGTGCCAATCTGGAACCGAGTGTCAAGGAGCGTCTGATTCAGTTGCTACATGAGTATGTTGAAGTCTTTGCCTGGTCATATGAAGACATGCCAAGAATTGATGCAGATATTGTGGTACACCGTTTGCCTACAAAAGAGGATTATCCACCAGTAAAACAGAAGGTCCATCGAATGCGACCAAATATGTCAGAGAAGATTAAAGCAGAACTCATGAAACAATTTAACGCTGGATTCTTGGCCGTCACCTCCTATCCGCAATGGGTTGCCAATGTTGTTCCCGTACCCAAGAAAGATGGCAAGGTACAAATGTGCGTGGACTACAAAGATTTAAATAGGGCAAGCCCTAAGGATGATTTCCCACTTCCCCACATTGATATCCTAGTTGATAATACAGTACAACACAAAGTGTTTTCCTTCATGGACGGTTTCTCAGGCTACAACCAAATTAAAATGGCGCCTGAGGACATGGAGAAAACAACGTTTGTCACACAGTGGGGCATATTTTGCTACAAGGTGATGTCGTTTGGACTGAAGAATGTTGGGGCAACTTATCAGCGTGCCATGGTAGCTTCATTTCACGATATGATACATCATGAAATAGAGGTCTATATGGACGACATGATAACTAGATCTTAAACAGAAGAAGAGCATCTTGATCATTTACAGAAACTGTTTGAGGGGCTAAAGAAGTACAAGCTGAGGTTGAACCCAAATAAATGCATATTTGGAGTAAGGTTTGGTAAAATCCTAGGCTTTGTCGTCAGTAACAAGGGTATTGAAGTAGATCCTGCCAAGGTGAAAGCGATACAAGAGATGCCTGCTCCTCGTACTGAGAAGGAAGTCAGAGGATTCTTGGGATGTTTAAACTACATTTCCAGATTCATTTCTCATCTGACAGCTACTTGTGAGCCAATCTTCAAACTATTGAAGAAAGATCAAGTAGTCAAACGGAATGATGAATGCCAAACTACTTCCAACAAGATCAAAGAATACTTGCAAAAGCCTCCTGTTTTAATTTCACCAGTCAAGGGAAGACCATTAATCAGGTATCTAACTGTTTTAGAAAATTCAACGGGGTGTGTGCTGGGGCAGCATGACGAGTATGTCTGAAAAGAGCATGCTATTTATTACCTGAGCAAAAAGTTTACCGACTGTGAAACAAGATATTCACTGCTCGAGAGAACTTGCTGCTCTCTGGCATGGGCTGCTCACCGGCTAAGACAGTATATGCTGACCCATACTACCTTATTGATATCTAAAATGGATCCGATAAAATATATCTTCGAGAAGCCTGCTCTCTCTGGGAGAATAGCAAGATGGCAGATGATCCTGACAGAATATGACATACAATATACTACCCAGAAAACAATAAAGGGCAGTGTATTAGCTGATTAACTTGCTCACCAAGCTGTAGAAGACTACCAATCCATGAAGTTCGAATTTCTGGATGAAGACATAATGACGTTAGACAACTGTAAAGAATTCAAGCCATATGACGGACCTGAACAGGGATCCCGATATACCCTATTCTTTGACGGGGAATCCAATGCACTTGGCAATGGTATCAGTGTTGTACTCATATCTCTGGAAGGGTGTCATACTCCTTTTATAGCAAGACTCTGCTTCAATTGTACAAATAACATGGCGGAATACGAAGCATGCATCTTTGGTCTCAAAGTTGCCATAAACTTGGGGATCAAATCTTTGAATGTATTTGGAGATTCAACTTTGGTTATTAGCCAGATCAAACGGGAATGGGACACCAAACACCCTAACCTTATCCCTTACAAAGAACATGTTTTTGACATTACTCTCACATTTTAAAAATATTACCTTCGAGCATTTCCCGCGAGAAGAAAATCAGCCAGCTGACGCACTAGCCACAATGTCATCGATGTTTAAACTTAAATGGGATAACGAGGCTCCCTAGATCACCATTGAACAAAGGGATGAACCAACACACTGTCACAAGATTAATACTGAAGAAGTAGTGGACCAACCTTGGTTTCACGAAGTCAAGAGGTATCTCAAGGCTCAAGAATATCCAGAAGGAGCTTCAGTAAACGATAAGAAGTTCTTAAGGAGATTCTCTACTAAATTCTTCCTTAGTAATGGCATCCTTTACAAACACAACCATAACTGTGTTACTTCGATGCGTAGACAAGTTTGAAGCTGAAAGAATCATGGCTGAGTTACATGAAGGCACTTTTGGCACCAATTCCAGTGGGCATACGATGGCAAAGAAGATTCTACGGGCATATTATTACTGGTCTACCATGGAAGCAAATTGCTATCAACACTCTCAAACCTGTCATAAGTGTCAGATTTACACTGACAAGGCGCACGTACCTTCGGTTCCTCTAAATGTCTTGACGGCTCCTTGGCCCTTTGCTATGTGGGGGATTGATATGATTGGGGAAATCAAGCCAACAACCTCCAATGGACACCACTTCATCTTAGTGGCCATTGACTATTTTACAAAGTGGGTGGAGGTAGCTTCTTTCGCTTCCGTTACCAAAAATGTTGTGGCCTGGTTCATCAAGCAGAATCTCATCTGTTGTTATGGTATCCCAGAGAGGATCATTACAGACAATGGTACAAACTTGAACAATACTATGATCACCGCCCTGTGCGAGCAGTTCAAGATCCAGCATCACAATTCTTCCCCTTATCGGCCGAAGATGAATGGTTCTGTCGAAGCTGCGAATAAGAACATTAAAAAGATCATACAGAAAATGACAGTCACATACAAAGACTGGCATGAGATGTTACCATTCGCTCTCCACGGGTATCATACTACAGCTTGCACATCGACCGAGGACTTATTCTTTGGTATACGGCATGGAAGTTGTCTTGCTTATTGAGGTACAGATCCCCTCTCTAAGAATTATGAAGGATGCAGGTCTGAATGAAGACGATTGGATCCAGACTCGACTTGATCAATTGAATTTGATTGATGAGAAAAGACATACTGTTGTATGCCATGGTAAAATGTATCAAAAATGGATGATCAAGGCTTTCAACAAAAAGGCCAGACGCCAAGTGTATCAAGTTTGGGATCTAGTAATCAAACGTATCATACTACGGCAAGGTGATCCCAGGGGAAAATGGACTCCTACATACGAAGGACCATTTGTAATCAAAAACATTTTTTCTGGCGAAACAATGATCTTGACCACCATGGATGGTGACGACCTGTCGCATCCTGCGAACGCAGACATAGTCAAAAGATACTACACATAAGAGACCCGCTAGGTTGACACACCTAGGCAAAACAAGGGCATCCCGACGAACCAAAAAGATTTGGGCAAAAATTAGGGGTAAAAACAACAACAAAAATTGTACACCTGGCAAGTTGAAAACCCGAAAGGGCGACTTGGGCAAAAAAGGGTATCCTGGTGGACTGAAAACCCGAAAGGGCGGTCCAGGAAAAAGTTAGGGAATTAAAGCGTATGACTATGTCCCGTTGGATCACCTTACGAACAACTTGCAAACTCGACATTTCTGACCCATTCAATCATGTTCGGATAAGGCAACAAATAGACAAGATGCTCCGAGATACAAAGGCTATAGCAGAATGGGAACCCCATGGGATTATTACACATAACTATCTTTTTTGTATTAAAATTTTCATTTTTTTACGAGGGTATTCTCTTACTAGAATGTTTGTCTCACTGTACAAAAATACTTACTCAAAGTCAATGCAAAGATATTCCTTTGAAAGTGCAAAACTATCTGCTTTTCTTTACTCTTGTGTTTTGTTTACAAAAGCGTCCAATGATTCATTGTTGAACATATGCATTTGAACATAATTATTGTTTTCAAATAAACAAAATAAAAGACAATTATTGATGGCTTTAAGAGATAGGAAAATCTCTCTAAGTTATTTTCCATAAAAATCCCCCGCAGTGTACAATTTAATCCTCAGCGGAACAAAACTTCCAGTTATCAGTCCCCGGTAGAAATCATCCAATTTCCCCAGATTCCCCAAACAGATTTTTTAAGCAGTACATGGCATTTCCCTTACAACAGAGTTTATTTCTCTAAACAGAAATTCATCAACACTTCGACTTCAAGACATGAAGACTTAAATACCCTCAGCAACATTCAGGGATTTATTTTCCCCAAATCCAGTAAATAGCATAATAGACTGGCTCACATACGCATACATGACATCCGCATATCATAAACATTGATAAAACAAATGCATTATATCATACATTTCATACAACATGACTTTGCATTTTAGCTAACATTTTACCCTTTTCAGGATAAGATTAACAACTATCATTAACAATGTTCAGAACTCTCAGATATAGTTCAGATACGCTCCAGACACGGATGCCATTCTTATACTCATTCAGATTCAACTCTCAGATATAGTTCAGATATGCTCCAGACACGAATGCCATTCTGATACTCATTCAGATTCAACTCTCAGATACAGTTCAGATACTCTCCAAACACGGATGCCATTCTAATACTCATTCAGATTCAACTTTCAGATACAGTTCAAATTCACTCCAGGCACGGATTCGATTATGATACTCATTCAGATTCAACTTTTAGATACATTTCAGATACGCTCCAGACACGGATGCCATTCTGATACTTATTCAGATTCAACTTTCAGATACAGTTCAGATACGCTCCAGACACGAATGCCATTCTGATACTTATTCAGATTCACCTTTCAGATACAGTTCAGATACGCTTCAGACACGGATGTCATTTTGATACTCATTCAGATTCAACTTTCAGATACGCTCTAGACACAGACGCCATTCTAATACTCATTCTTTTAGATTAAAAATTACAACACAAACAATCATTTTTGGATGGCATATTTAAGCCCATCTCCTACAACTTTCTATCACCTCTCCAAATGGCATCTTTAAGCCCATTATCTCAACCATCACATCACCGATTGCAAATTTCTGGGCACTCTAGTGTCCAATCATCTTCCACCTTCGATTCACGAATGGAAAAACTCGCTAATCTAACTCTTCATGCTTAAGAAGATTGAACAGGGGCAGTTATTGTACCCCAAAATTTTCCCTCTCATTTACCAAGAATTTGCTCACAAGATCTCCTTGACTCAAGACTGCATTTGAGTTTGGTAAGCTCAAGACACCTCCTTTTGCACTGATGACCAAAATTAGGGTTTGAGTTTGCACAAGGACATTTGTACTTTCAATGCCTCATTGACTTTCATGGGTCATTATGGGCCCTCAAGATTACTCATGCCAAGTTTCAAGCCTTGGATCACATTTTTGCTCAGACAATTGAACAGTTGACCTAAAAATCAGTTGTATTTGGGAAAAAGTCAACCATGGCCAATTTACAGTCAAAACTCATAATTTTTTATCCACATCAACATTTTAAACCCATAAGTATCATTTGATCAAGTTTGGACCATAATTCCTCAAGAGATTTGATCAAATTCCCAAAAGGGCAAAATGGTCAAAATTAGGGTTTTGATTGGGAAAGGGCAATTTCAGATTTTTAACCTAGCAAATGGTTAATTGGTTTAAAGCATGATCTCAAGAGTCCATTTGCAACATTTTAATCTAATGATATGGTTCAAAACATTGCAAGTCCATTGGATTGACAAATGAATTTTGCAGTCAACTGATCAAAAGTCAACTGTATACTGAAAAGTCAAACTTTGACTTTTTAGTCAAATTCAAGTGCCAAAGATCATAATTCATCAAAACTATAAGTACGAAGTGCGACGAAGAGGGGGGGGGGGTGAATTAGGTACTTTAAAAAATTCTGGTTTTTAGTGATGATGATTCTTATTTTTCTGATTAATGGTGATTTTAGGAAAGCGTAAAATGAAGAAAAATAAAAGACACGGGCGATATATCCTGGTTCCCCTCACAGTCCAAGAGTACTTCAGTCCCATTTCAATATGAAAGAGATTTCCTTATTGTGGCAAACTTAAACAAGAACTACCAAATAACCAAGAACAATCCTCTTGGACCAAGAACAATCCTCTTGGATTTTCACTATGTTAACTATGAGAATAATCCTCTCAAAATAACTACACTTGTATCCAACAACTTTGGAAAGACAAGAATTCAAAAACACTTAAACTTATTTCCAACAATCCTGGAAAAATAAGTAAGTAACTATCAATTTTTGAGTTTGAGTGAGTAGAGTAGTATTGATCACTTAGGGTGATTTAACAATGTATGATCTTCTCTTCCAATAAAATTATTGTACAATGACTCAAGATATATTTGCTCAAAGTTTTCTGTTTGATAATGTATGAAAATATGCAGAAAACTTATGCTTGAAAGTGAAGGAATGCTTGAGTTTGTATTTTGAAAGTTCAGAAAATATTTATTGAAGAGGTGTTGAAACAGATTTTGAAAATGAATATTTATATGTTCATAACACCCTTTTGAAACATCATGAAGTTCTGAAAATGTATCATGAACAAATGCCAAGTTTGAGTGAAAGGTTTCAATGAAAAGGCATGATGAACATGCATGTGAAAAGCTGCTCTTTTTCAAAATCGTGCAGCATGCAATCGATTGCACCCTTTGTGTAAATCGATTGCACAAGGTTTCAACAGCTATTTTTTCAAAAACTTTTAAGAGTGCAATCGATTGCACTAGCAATGCAAATCAATTGCAAGTAAAGTCAGTAGCAAAAAGTAAGTGAGTGCAATTGATTGCACTAGCAATGTAAATTGATTGCACTGAGAAACATAAGCAAACGTTTTGAAAATTTTAAGTATGAAATCGATTGCATAAGCAATGTAAATCGATTGCACAGAGAAATAGAAGCAAAAGATCTGGAAATTTGAAGCATGCAATCGATTGCACTAAAATGCAAATCGATTGCACTCAAGTGAAAAATGAAATTTTAACTTTGAAAAACTTGAGTAATGATTTTTGAACATTTCTTTTTCAAAATTGAGCATCTATATCTTAAGATCAAAGTAGGTAATATTATTATACCTTGAAAGTTGTTGAGAGCTTTGAACTGAAGATATTGTCCTTAGATGCTTTGAGCTTGATCATAAATCTTTGCCTTCTTTGTTAGCCATGGTTTGTCTTCATCAAAACAAAAGCTCATTTGAGAAGCTTGATTTTACATTCTCCCCCTTTTTGATGATGACAAACAATCTTGCTTTATGCGATGTACTTTCCGGAAGAGCTTCTCCCCCTAAGATGCAAAACTCCCCCTATGTAGGAGAGAGTTGGAGTCCTTTGCATTTCTTCATCTTGATTGGAGAGTACCTTAAAAATTAAGGCAAGGAAAATACAAGCATAAAGTACCACACATCTTTCTCCCCCTTTGACATTATCAAAAAGAAGGAAAGATGCACACAACAGATAATAATAGAACAATATATTGAGAAAATTTAGAATTTTAAACGAGTAACACAAATTGTTTAAGGATTACACAGAGATTTGAACAAACAAAACATTGAATAACAAGACAAGAACATGATAGAAAAAATAGTTAGTCAGAACTTTAAGGGTGATGCATGTCCGGATGGTTATAAGACCAAGAGCCTTGATTCGGGAATTGTTGTTGAAGTGGGGGGTTTTGTGTAGTGTTGAGGAGGCGCAGCTGGATTATTTGGATCATATGGTGGAATATGAAGATGAGAGTAAAGGTACGAAAATTGTTGATTCACATCCGTGCAGAAGTCATTAATCCGGGTTGTAGTGGAATCATTGATTGCACTCCATTGATTGTTGATGTTGGTGTTCATAGAAGCAAATTGTTGAGACATGTAATCCATAAGCTCTTGATTGCTTGGACCAGAGGGAGCAGTAGGAGGAGAAGGCACAGCTTCACCGCCTTCGACTTCTTGGTCATTTCCTTCATCGCCAACAACATCTTCACCAATATAGGTGATGGTTTTTGTTTCCGGATTGTAATGCACTCCCATTCTAGAGTCAACATTCTTAATGGAAATCTTGTTTAGACTAGGATCCATATTCACCTTTTCAAACCCAACAAAATCCAACCCAAATTCCTCCATAATCAAATTGACAAAATAAGCATATGGAAGAAATTTAGATTTTACATCAACTCTCATCATATGCACCATGATAAGCCTTGCCCAGTTTACACTTATTCCTTTCTTTCTTGCATAAATTAGCTGCCTTTCCAAGTCGGTAACAGTGCAGTGGTTTCCAGCTCTTGGAAACATAATATAGACCAAAAAATAATGATATAAGCGATCATCTATATGGAGGTTACCTGCACTCCAGGAGTCTCTGGATGGAATTACTCCGCCAAGACCACAAATCCGTTTGGCGCAAAATTCAGCTTCACTTAACCACCCAATGCTGTAAAAGAACTCCTTTTTCCGGTAGTCATCCCATATCTCATTTTCAGGATCATATAGGGAACTTCCAGTGAAAGGAATATGAAGGATCTCACCAACAACCTGAGGAGTTAGAGAGATACGAGTGCCCAGCACATATGTGACCAATTTGCCTTTGTGGGGTGTTAGATTGCTGAAAAACATTCTTACCAAATCCGGGTAATATGGACCGAATGAAGAAACTAATATTTGAAAGGAAAAACATTCTTGTGGAAAGGAGGATAGCATACCATATTTGGGGTTGCATACTATTTTCCTTTGAAAGTATTTGATAAATCTGGCTTCTTGCTCTTCAGTGAGAGTTGAAAGCAATGGATTGGATGTTGAATCAACCTTTTTCTTTCCTTTTTCTGAAGCTGGATCCTTTCTCTTTTGTCTTGAAGCCATGGGTATGAAGTTTTAGGGTTTTGGGGTTTTTAGGTTTTGTGAGAGAAAGGTGTTTGTGAGTTGAGATTTGGAAATGATTTGGGTAGGTAGGGAATGAGTGTTTTGAATTAAAGTGTATTTGGCTTGGGAATATGAGAGAGGAATTCTGACCAACATAATTTTTCTGTCATAAAAGCAAGTTGCAGTACGTGCAATCAATTTGCATACCAGGTGCAATCGATTTCCACACAAACAAAATTAAAAATAAAACAGAAACGCACAGAGTGCAATAGATTTGCATTGAAGGTGCAATAGATTTTCACTTGAAACAGAATGGACAAAACTGAAAATACTCAGTGAGCAATCGATTGACACTCTTTGTGCAATCAATTTGCATCAACAAAAAAATGTCCAAAACCAAATTTTTCTTAAAAATTTAGATAACACACAACATAGATTCTCATATAGCATGTATAAAATGTATATAAAATTATATCAAGGGTAGAATGCACCTTATAAGTCGTGTTCGTCAAGTATGCCAAGCTCTCGTCGAATTTTGTAGAAAGGTTCTTTTGCCAAAGGTTTGGTGAAGATATCAGCAAGCTGATTATGAGTATCTACAAAGGTTACCTCGATATCTCCTTGAAGAACATGATCACGGAGAAAATGATGTCGAATGTCTATATGTTTAGTTCTTGAATGCATGATAGGATTCTTTGTAATGTTAATTGCACTGGTGTTGTCGCATCATAGAGGAATGCACCCTAGATCGAGTCCATAGTCACGAAGTTGTTGTTTTAGCCACAAAATTTGAGCGCAACTACTACTTGCTGCAATATATTCAGCTTCGGCCATGCTTAGAGCAACACATGCTTGTTTTTTGCAGGCCCATGATACTAATGCATTACCAAGAATGTGACAAGTACCACTTGTGCTCTTTCTATCCGTTTTACAACTTGCATAATCCGCGTCAGAATAACCAATTAAGTTGCAAACACAACCTTTAGGATACCATAATCCGACATTTGTTGTCCCTTTGAGATACTCCATGATCCTCTTTACCGCTGTGAGATGACATTCCTTTGGGTTAGCTTGAAAGCGGGCACAGAGACAAACACTAAACATGATGTCAGGACGGCTTGCCGTCAAATACAATAAGGAGCCAATCATACCTCGATATTTAGTGATGTCGATGGAAACACCTAATTTATCTTGATCAACATAAGAACCAGAGCCCATTGGTGTATACATTGCCTTACAGTTATCCATGTCAAACCTTTTCAAGAGTTCCTTGCAATATTTGGATTGGTTTATGAAGATGCCATCTTTTAGTTGTTTGATTTGAAGTCCAAGGAAATAGTTCATTTTACCCATCATGGACATTTCAAATTCTCCTTGCATCATTGAGGATAATTCTTCACACATTTCTTGATTTGAAGAACCGAAAATGATGTCATCAACATAGACTTGTGCTAGCAAAGTATCGTTTTTGATTTTCTTGATAAATAGAGTCTTGTCAACTTTGCCCTTTTCGAAACCTTTTTCGCATAAGAAGTTGCTTAAACGATTATACCATGCCCTTGGTGCTTGTTTCAGTCCATAGAGAGCTTTTCTCAATTTAAATACATGAGATGGATTCTTGAAATATTTGAACCCCGGGGGTTGCTTAACGTAGACTTCTTCAGTGATATATCCATTCAAGAATGCGCTTTTGACATCCATTTGGAAAAGCTGAAAATTTAATGAACAAGCATAGGCAAGTAAGAGACGAATAGCTTCTAACCTTGCAACTGGAGCGAAAGTTTATTTAAAGTTTATTCCTTCTTCTTGATTGTATCCTTGTGCTACCAATCTTTCTTTGTTGCGAACAATTATTCCATTCTCGTCAAGTTTGTTTTTGAACACCCATCTTGTTCCAATAATGTGTTTGTTGCTTGGAATAGGGATGAGTTCCCAAACTTGATTCCTTTCAAATTGATTCAATTCTTCTTGCATAGCGATAATCCATTGGTCATCGCCTAAGGCTTCATCAACTTTGAAAGGTTCAATTTGAGAGACAAACGCCATGTTTAGGCAAGAATCCTTGAGATTTAATCTTATAGACACACCTTGACTTATATCACCAATTACTTTATCAATAGGATGATCTCTATGAGTTCTCCATTCTTTTGGTAGATCATTGAGATTCGATTCTTGTTGAGGTGATTCTTCGAGTTGAATTGGTTGATCTTTGGACAAATTTTCTTGAGGACCTTCTAGTATTTCATCATCATTATCACAAACAATATTATACTCCTTGGAGGGGTTAGTTTCATCAAAAGAAACATGCATAGATTCTTCAATAGTCAAAGTTCTTTTGTTGTATATTATATATGCTTTACTAGAGAGATAGTAACCAAGTAAAATACCTTCATCGGATTTCTCATCAAACTTACCAAGATTATATTTGTCATTGTTTAGGACAAAGCATTTGCATCCAAAGATATGAAAGAAAGCAATGTTTGGTTTTCTCCCCTTGAAGAGTTCATATGGAGTTTTCTTTAAGATTAGTCTAATGTTAACTCTATTGCTAACAAAACATGCCGTGCTCACCGCATCCGCCCAAAAGTATTTTGGAAGATTTGAGTCGCTAAGCATTGTTCTAGCAAGTTCCACAAGAGACCTATTCTTTCTTTCTACCACTCCATTTTGTTGAGGAGTCCTTGGTGCCGAGAAGTTATGAGATATTCCATGTTCTCCATAGAATTCTTCAAATAGAGCATTTTGGAATTCTCCACCATGGTCACTCATTATTGAGGCAATTGTTAGATGCTTCTCATTTTGAATTTGTTTAGCATACTTCTTGAATGCCTTGAATGCATCACTTTTCTGCACTAAAAAGAATGTCCAAGTATATCTAGAGAAATCGTCAACAATAACCAAGGCATACACATTACCTCCGAAACTCCTTTTTCTCGATGGACCAAATAAGTCCATATGTAACAATTGTAGTGGCCTTGTAGTGGACACCACATTCTTAGATTTGAAAGTTGATCTAGTTTGTTTCCCTTTTTGACAAGCATCGCATAGTCTATCTTTGACGAAATTTCTCTTAGGCAAACTAATGACAAGATCATGCTTGATTAATTTATTCAAGTGTTCCATATGAATATGAGCAATTCTTTTGTGCCATAGCCATGAATCAGCATTATTTGCCATGAGACATTTAACCTTCAAATATGGATCATCAAGGGAAATCATGAATATATTATTGATTCTTTTACCTTTAAGTATAACCTTATGAGTGACTTTGTCTTCTATCAAACATTCATCCTTGGTGAACTTGATTTTGAAGCCTTTGTCACAAAGTTGGCTAATACTAAGAAGACTGTGCTTTAGTCCTTCAACATAAAGAACATCTTCAATGGATGTGAAAGGTGGAGCACCAACTTTGCCTTTGCCTAGGATTCTTCCCTTATTATTGTCTCCATAAGTGACAAAATCCTTGGCCTTTAGCGCTAGATGTGAAAATTGGTTTATGTCTCCTGTCATATGCTTTGAACAACCACTATCAAAATACCAAAGATTGCATGTGGTCTTCAAGCATACCTGCAAAACAAATTAGGTTTTGTTAGGTACCCAAGTTGCTTTGGGTCCTTCATAATTAGTGCATTTCTTTACCCATACATAATGCCCACTTGCCACACTAAAGTTTCTAACATAGCAAGCATTAGGTGTATGGCCTTTAATACCATAATAAAAACAAGTAGGTTCAAAGTTATTTCTATATATAGAAGGATAATATTTCTTCTTAGGAAATATTTTCTTTTTAAGATAGTGATGAACTATTTTAGGTTTGTTCACTTTCTCTTTGGATGATTGATCACTAGCCTTAACAAAGATAGTTTTGTTAGAACTTGGTTTTGAAAACTTTGAATATCCAAGTCCACTTTTATCATTGGAGTATCTTTGTTGGCTAAGAACACCTTCCAATCCAATTTGGCCTTTTTCATATCTTTCAATGACTCTTTTTAATTGGACAATTTGGAAAGAGAGTCAATCACAATTTTTGAATACAAAATTCTGTTTTTGTTCATCACTTGATTTTTGTTTTTCTTATTTGAAATATTTTTCCATAGAAACATATTTTTCTTCTAAGGATGAAATTTTGTTTCTTTTGTGATGAAATGGTTTTATACAGAATTTTGCATTCATTCAGTAGTTCATCTATAGCACCTTGTGCATCACTATCAAAAAGAGAAAATTCATTACTAACCTCATTGTCTTCATCATCGGAATGGTGTGAGGCCATCAATTCTAGATTTGCACTTTCATCACTATCGGAATCGGATGAGGAACTTATTTCATTGTCCTCCCATGCGACATAAGCCTTTTTGTTCTTGAATCCCTTCTTGCTTTTGAAGCCACCTTTTTTGGAGAGTTTTGGACAATCCGGCTTGATATGGCCTTGCTTACCACATTCATAACATGTGATTTCTTGTGTTGATGTGGAGGCTTCCTTTTTCTTAAATTGTTTCTTTCCTTTTGAATGAGAAAAAGGTTTGTCATTTCTACCGAAGAACTTACCAAGCCTTTTAACAAGAAGCATGAAGTTTTCATCTTCTTCCGGATTGTCTTCCTTTTCAACTTCCTTGGAGTCTATCTTCAAAGCAATATTCTTGGATTTATTCTCTTGATTTTCATGCTTTTCAAGTCTTTCGAGTTCCGTTTTGTATTCTTGAAGTTTTCCAAATAATGTTGCGGATGTCATGTTGGAGAGACTTTTATTTTCTGAAATTGCTGTTACCTTTGGTTGCCATTCCCTAGTTAAGGACCTAAGTACTTTCAGATTTAGTTCATCATTCGTCAAAATTTTACCAAGAGAACTTAGATGATTTGTCAAGTGCACAAATCTCTTTTGTAAGTCAAGAATGGTTTCTCCGGGCTGCATTCGAAATAATTTGTATTCTTGACTTAGGGTATTTAGTCTTGATCTTTTTACTTCAACCGTTCCTTCACGAGTTTGTACCAAGGTATCCCATATTTATTTTGCTGTCTTACATGCCAAGACATGGAAGAATTCGTCCATGATAAGTGCACCTTGAAGAAGGTTTATTGCCTTTTTATCATAGAGAACTTTCTTCTTATCATCATCGTCCCATGCAGTTTTAGGCTTTGATGAGCCAACACCATTGATTACCGTTATAGGGATAAATGGACCATTTTCGACGGCATCCCATATTTCTTCTCCTTGTGCTTCTAGATGTGCCTTCATGCATATATTCCAGAAGTCAAAGTATTCACCACAAAATAGAGGAGGCTTGTTGTTACTACCACCATCTCTGAAAACGGGATTTTGATTTGCAGAAGCCATTCTGGATCTTTTAGGAACAGGTTACCTATAACCTGCTCTGATGCCAATTGTAAGTACGAAGTACGCCTAAGAGGGGGGGGGGGGGGGGAGGGGGGTTGGATTAGGTACTTTAAAAAATTCTGGTTTTTAGTGATGATGGTTCTTATTTTTCTGGTTAATGGTGATTTTAGGAAAGCGTAAAATCCAGAAAAATAAAAGACACGGGCGATATATCCTGGTTCCCCTCACAGTCTGAGAGTACTCCAGTCCCCTTTCAACATGAAAGAGATTTCCTTATTGTGGCAAACTTAACCAAGAACTACCAAACAACCAAGAACAATCCTCTTGGACCAAGAACAATCCTCTTGGATTTTCACTATGTTAACTATGAGAACAATCCTCTCAAAGTAACTACACTTGTATCCAACAACTTTGGAAAGACAAGATTTCAAAAACACTTAAACTTATTTCCAAAAATCCTGGAAAAATAAGTAAGTAACTATCAATTTTTGAGTTTGAGTGAGTAGAGTAGTATTGATCACTTAGAGTGATTTAACAATGTATGATCTTCTCTTCCAATAATATTATTGTACAATAACTCAAGATATATTTGCTCAAAGTTTTCTGTTTGATAATGTATGAAAATGTGCAGAAAACTTATGCTTGAAAGTGAAGGAATGCTTGAGTTTGTATTTTGAAAGTTCAGAAAATATTTATTGAAGAGGTGTTGAAATAGATTTTGAAAATGAATATTTATATGTTCATAACACCCTTTTGAAACATCATGAAGTTCTGAAAATGTATCATGAACAAATGCCAAATTTGAGTGAAAGGTTTCAATGAAAAGGCATGATGAACAGGCATGTGAAAAGCTGATGTTTTTCAAAATTGTGCAGCATGCAATCGATTGCACCCTTTGTGTAAATCGATTGCACAAGGTTTCAACAACTATTTTTTCAAAAATTTTTAAGAGTGCAATCGATTGCACTAGTAATGCAAATCGATTGCAAGTAAAGTCAGTAGCAAAAATAAGTGAGTGCAATCGATTCTACTAGCAATGTAAATCAATTGCACTGAGAAACAAAAGCAAATGTTTTGAAAATTAAGTCAAGATTTCATTTTTGAAAAGTCAAAATTTCTTAACTTAGAAAATTTTCTAAGTGTTGAAAATTCATGTTTTTTCATAACTTTGAGCCAAATTTTCACCATGATGCAAGATGATTCAAAAGAAACTTCAAACATGAAAGTTGTATATCTCCATGAAATCTACAACTTTGCTTCACATAACCTCTTTAAAAGTGCTTGGATCTCAAGTTATAATTTCAAGAACATAGGGTCATGAAACTAAACACTTAGTGAAATTTTGTCCTAATTTGGTCAGGATTTTGACTCAACTTCATGGCACTTTTTCATATAGTTACAAGAGGAATATTCAAAATAAATTCAAATATGGGTTGTAGAGAACATTGAAAGATTTCCAAAATGTCCAATAACTCCTTGAGATCATTCTTGAGTAGGGAGAATCGAAGAGATGAAGTTGGTGTTTTGTCACTTGAATTACAAGGCATTTTGTGATGAACAAGAATCCAATTTCAAACCTATGCTGCACAATCTTGTTTTTAAGGCTTCTAAACCTCAAGATCTCTCCATAATCAGAAGATTACACTTGATTTTGAGTTATTATCCAAGTGTTCCAAGCATTGTCCAAGCCAATTTGCCATTTTTGGAAGAAAGTTACCATTCCATTCTTGAAAAGTTGCTTTAATCACAAAGTCAACTTGTCTTGAGCTTCTAACTTGTTCTTTCTGCACACACAACCCCTATAATCCAAAAGTAAGGTGTCTAAGACCTGAAGAAGCTCAGGACATGCTTGTACAACATTTGAGATTTGTCATTTCACTTTTCTTCAAAAGCAAGTTATAGAGCCATAACCCTATAACTCAGAAGCCTGAAGTGATTTTGTGCTCTAATATTTTCCATACATATTAACAAGTTTATTGCAAGCTAAGGGACGATTTGAAGCATCCTAAAACTCTCCCAAACACCCTTGCTGCACAAGACTACTCAACTTGACAGTTTTGAGCCAAAACTCTCCATCTCCATTTCCACTCGTGCGTTTTGATTCTTAATCATTCAAACACCTTACATGCATCATACACAAGTGATCCGAGCCCCTGTTTCAAGACTGTAACCCCTCAATCACTATTCACCATTTTCAAACATCAAGCTTGCAGGTTGACTTGAGTAGGGAGATTCAGGGACTTTCAAAGCAAAGTAGGAGTTGGAATACACTCAAGGAGGTCCAGGCAAGCTAAACAGATTCTTAGGGCACCTCAAAGCTTGCTCAAACTCCATACACAAATCCATCTGCAAGAGGTAAGTTTTCTAACTTCAATATCTTGATACAAGCATCCTCTGTGCATACATTCTGAAGTAAAAATGTAGATATCATTTCTCTAAAGCTAACCATGTCCATAATTTTCATTTATATTGACAGTGTGTAGAGAATTTTAGATTTGAACTTTCTGAAAAAATTAGGTTTCAATTTAGGGCCAGCAAAATTAATCTTTATCTTTGACTTTTAGCTTACATAAGTTATATGGTTGGATTCGTGATGGAAAATAGTATAACTTTTATGTTTGCATTTTCCATCTTTGTTGAGAAATGAATGAGATACAGGTGGTCCGACTGGCTGAAGGTTGAAAACGAAGTACAGGTCACGGAGACGTTTTACCTTATGTATTTATTCTTTCATTTAAGTTAACAGATGTACAGCCACCCCAGTGGTAAGGCAGCGCGCGTTATTGGTAGAGGTCATGGGTTCGAACCTTAGCGCTGCCTTTTTGCAATTTTTTACATTTTTGTCTTTTTTTTTTTGTTTCAGCAAACAAACGCATGGGCCTTCCACTCCTGGGCCTGACTTTTTTTCTAATCTTCCTCCCCCATGTTTCATATTTTCACACTGGCCCAACTTTATTTTTATTTCTTCATTTTTTTATTTTTATTTATTTTCTCAAATATATTTTCTAAATATTAAAAAGATGATAAAAATGAAAAAATGATATTTTATAGTTTGACTTATTTTATTTTATTTTTTCCATAAATAAAAATATTTTTTTATTCTTCACACTTTATTTATTTATTAAGTAAATCTTATAAATATTGCATTATTTATTTATTTTTCTTCACACCATTTAGAATATATTATTTTAATAAAAAAAAAGACTAAAAATATTTTATAATGCTATAAATATTTTCAAGATAAAAAATGCCAAAAAATACTTTTCTTAAATTATTTTCTTTTGATTAATTAATAGAACTAGGCTTTATTTTAAAATCTTTTTCTTAATAAATTCAAACTTAATTAACCATTTTTATTTATTTAAATTAGGTTAAGACAAAAAATCTTTTTTTTTTAAAATAAAAAATCAAACAAAATTCATTTTATTTACATTTTTGCATCCTTGTACACTTATTCATTTTTTATACTTTGTTTTTTTTATTTATTTAATTCCTTGTATATTTCATACCAATTCAATATGGTTGTAATAGACTAATTAGGTTTAAATTCTTGCAATCCCCGTTTACAAATTGTATACCCCCTCCCCTCCCCACAAATGTTGTAATAGCGTAGTAATTTTAAAATTCCGCAATTTATCGCTTTATGTACAATTGCTAGTAATTAGGGTTTGTATGGAAAGACTAAAATCAATACTTAGAAAAACCTTAATTCAAGACAAAAATAAGCATGAAAAAAACACACTTGCACACAAGCATCCCTAGGGTTATTCCACTTGGTTGCCTTATACAAAATGGCCATATTACGCATGTATGGTATCTTAGCAAAAACAAGCAAATACAAGATCATAGTCCCTCGATGAAGCTATCTAAGTTGCCTTACAAATGATCTTAGTCCCTTAAAAAGAATGCTAAGATACCTTTCAATATTGCTAATCATGGTTATACGATGACCCACACCCGCCCCATTTACATCCAAAGATAGGGTTGCTTACCAAATCAATGGTAAGACAACAATGTCAAAGGAAAAGGAAATGAACAAGAAAGACATTTGAGTATGTAGATTGCTCCTAATTACTTGCTCTATTTCAAAACAAACATCCTTGCTATTTTCAAAACAATCACATACACTTTCAAACATCTTACAAAATTGAAAACATTTTCAAAAGATCAAACATCTTTGTATACATTCTTACGAATGAGAATCATTACAAAGATTGCCTAAACAATGGCCTCTTTACAAAATACTTTCAAAAACAACACAAAGCACGATTTCAAACAACAAAAGCAAGTGATCTAGCAAGTAACTAAGAGCCCATGGAAAATCATGGATGAAAAGGGTGCTAATACCTTCCCTTTTCATAATCTACCCCCCGAACTCAAGAAACAATCTCAAAGGTCTTTCCTGTGCTTTTTCATCTTTCCTTTTAGATAAAAGAAAAGTCGACGGCGACTCTTGCTAACCGCAACGTTTGCAATAAAACGTAAAACCCTCAAGTCAGTTCTCCCACTATATCACAATCACCTTTACTTTCTTTCATTATTTGACTTGCTTGCTTTACATTATGGTTCCTTGTTTGGGCTTGTTTTGATCCTCTATCCGGATTTGGGACACCTTTTTAGGTAAGTAGCAATAGATTGTGGAAATTGTACGATATAGACCGATATGATTGAAACAATGGCTACGTTAGTGTGACACATTTGTTGGTACTGGTATCCCTTGTGTTGAATCAAGGAGAATACGGGGCCACTGAGCAACAATATGAAGCACTAACTGACCTTATAACCTTAATCGAACAACTTGTCCATTAGGACGTAGTGAGATAACCGGTTCTGGTGGAAATCTTAAAATTGGTTGATACTCGATACTACACTCATTGAGATTAGACTTTTGAGATATCTTGGCCGCAAGAAAAGATTGGTGGTGCTGAGACAATGCCTAAAAGAAAGGCTAGTGATATTGAGATCCTTTATAACCCGATTACTATTACTAGGACAGATTAAGCCAACTAAACTTCAAGAGGGTACTTACTTATCAAACTCCATGCAAGCCTAAACCTAAGGACTTGTCTGCTTTGTATGTACATAACAACTTGCTTACTTGTACATTATATCATAAACATCATAACATCATAAGCATTCTAACTAACCATTTCAAGGATTTAGGAATTTATCTTTGTTTTTGTTTTGTAGGCCATGAATCCCGTCAGAAGGAATACCATCAGAATCAGCTTCATGAAAGCACACCCTCAACTCCAAGAGTTAGCATCAAGGGTACCTGAAGATTCTCCTTTCACCAAGAAATATGGTCGACTCCTCAGTTTGACTACCTCCAATTTCCAAGAAGAGATAATGTGCATGCTCTTCCAATTCTTCGATCCCATGCATCATTGCTTCACTTTCCCTGACTATCAATTGGTGCCAACACTAGAATAATTCTCTCTACTATTAGGAGTGCCCGTGCTTGATCAAGCACCATTCACTAGTTTAGAAGGAATTCCGAAACCTGAAGTCATTGTCGAAGCCCTGCATCTGAAGAGAGCCGACATTTTAGAAAATTGGGAGATAAGAATCAGAGTTAAAGGGTTCCTAGCCAAGTTCTTATTGGAGAAGGCTCGTTCATTCTGGGAAGATATGAATTTTCAAGCCTTTGAAGATGTCTTGGCCCTTCTCATCTATGGTTTGGTTCTATTTCCCAACTCAGACCAATTCATAGACGTGAATGCCATCAAAGTCTTTCTATCTTATAATCCTATACCTACCTTGTTGGGAGACATCTTACATTGTTTCCATAACCTCACCATGAAGAAAAGAGGTACTCTCTTGTGTTGCATTCCCCTATTTGCCAAGTGGTTTATTTCTCACTTACCTCGATCAACATTAAAGAACGAGTAAAGATTGACATGGTCTCAAATGATGATGTCCCTCACCCACTCTGATATTCATTGGTGTTCGAGATCCTTGGAAGATACTTCTATCACTAACCGTTGTGGGGAATTTCCTAATGTCCCTCTGCTTGGCATTAGGGGAGGTATCACTTACAACCCTTGCTTAGCCTTGCAACATTTTGGGTACGCCTGAAGAGTTGGTCCTTATGATATGCTCATCCAAGGGTTGGTGTTCGATTACGAGAGTGACGATCAAGGATACTGTCAGAGGTTTGTACGAGCTTGGATGATGGTAAATAAAGCAGATAGTGAGACGCTGGGACGCAAGAATTCTATTCCCCTTAAACCTTACCTTAGGTGGGTACGAGCTCGTGCTCAGAAGCTCATGATGCCTTACCCCTCCATCCAACCAATTATCGTGGAGCTTATTATTGAAGAAGAAGTCCCGTATATTGTCCTCCATCCCAACATGCCTACTTTTCTTGAAGACTTACAAAAGGGTTGGATTCAGCTAAAGGAAGAACAAGACACCTTAGAAGCTCAATTCTACGCTAGCGAGAAAAGGGTTTTGGAGCTTACAAAGAAACTACATGAAGAACAGAGCTTGAACGCCTACCTTGCACCAAAGATGATGCGTTCGACCTTTTTATCTTAGAAATTTACTTTGTAAGCCCAAGAGGCACGTTGTAACCGTTTTGAATTAATTAATGCAAATTGACGTTTGTTCATTCTTTTGTCTAGACAAATTTAAATTTCATAAATCATTGAAATCATTTTCATGCACATCTTCCATGCATCATAACATAACATGTTTTCCATGACAGGTTTCCTTATCTTTCTGCTGTTTATTTCAGTAAGATGGATATCGAGAAAACAGTGAAGGACCTACAAGCACAAAAACCCCAATTTTAAGAGACTCTGCTGACCCTGGCCAAGGGGCAACAGGAGTTGATGACATTGCTGGCATCCAAAACGAAACCAAAGAGGAAAGCCCTAGTCAACATGGGTAAAAGATTCAAAGAGCCAATCCGTCAGATACTGGTAGTGGAATAATCGTCTGAGGAAGACGAAAATTAAATTGGATAAGCTAGGAGTACCCAGGCTGGGTGTATCAATGATCAAGTGTCCGATGATGAGGACTATTTTGATGAGCAGTATCCTCCTGCCGATGTTAAGTACAAGCAGCTATAGGATAGGTTGAAGGCCATGGAGATTCAAGCCATCCCCGATTTGAATTTTGACGATTTGGGTTTAATATTTGGGGTTGTCATTCCCCACAAATTCAAGATACCATTCTTAGTTAAATACGATGGGGTTTCCTGCCCAAAGCTTCACCAGAAGTCTTATATGCGCAAAATACAACCGCACACCGCTGACAAGAAGCTCTGGGTTCACTTCTTTGAAGAAAGCTTGGTTGGGACTCAACTAGAGTGGTTTTACCAGTTGGAGGGTTCCCGTATCTATACGTGGTAAGACTTGGCCGCCGCTTTCTATCACCAATACTAGTACAATGCCGACCTGGCGCCGACAAGAGTTAAACTGCAAGACATGACAATAGGGAAAATGAAGGGTTCAAAGAGTACGCCCAAAAGTGGAGGGATCTTTCCAGTAGGGTCTAATCGCCGTTAACTGATAGGGAACACATTGATATGTTTATGGGCACCTTATCTGGTCCATTTTTCAATTTATTGGTTGGTTGTTCTTCATCCGGTTTCACCGAGCTAGTCTTAACTGATGAAAGAGTTGAAAGTGGTATAAAGAGTGGGAAGATTCCCATAGCATCTGCTTCCACCTCCAATCCTGTAAAGAAACCCTTCATTGGGAAGAAAGAAACGAATTATGTGTAGAGGGCAAGGGCCCGTACCAAGAAGGATGACCGCCCCTCTGTTAATGTTGTCCGGATTTCCAATCCAACTCCTGTTCAAAGACAATCTTCCAATCATCAATGGTTCGAGGCTCCACGAAAACAATACACAAGGATAGGAATATCGCTATCCCAAGCCTTACAACACCTACTAAAGGCTAATTTGGTGACACTGCGTGATCCTCCAGCCAATCCAGATACCTCCTCACCTAAATACAATCCGAATACCAAATATGCATATCACTCGAATAATTCCGGGCATGAGACTGATCAATGCTGGGCACTGAAGAATAAAATTCAAGACTTAATAGACAACAAGACCATCGTGATCCGTCTCCAATTCCCAATATGATAACGACACCAATGCCAAACCATGGCAAGGGTGTCAATGTTGTTGAAGACGCCATTTTTGTTTCCTCCGTTGAAGACTTGACTACTCCGTTAAATATTATAAAAAAGAACTTGCTGAAAGCCGAGAGTTTCCCTGGCTGTTTGAAGGATTGTGATTGCTGCGCCGTACAACTCAATGGATGCAAAGGGCTGAAGGAAGGCATTCAACGCCTGATGAATATACATGATATCCTATTTGAGAAGACTCCGTCTGCCAAAAGTTTGACCAATAAGATTGAAGACCTCTCCATCATAACAATTTCAAACAAGCCTCTTAGGATCTCCTCCAAGGGTCCTATCAGGATTTCAAATGAATCGATTGTTGCTCCTCTGATAATTATCGCCCCCGGGATAATTTCGTACTCTTACAACAAAGCATTGCCTTGGAACTATGGTGCTAAGGTGTTTTACCACGTAATATAGCAAGATGCTTGGATTGAAGAAAGCAAAGCTGATGAAATTGGTAACATTAATGGCTCTAGTAAGGTGACCAGAACTAGGAGAATCTTTTCATCCAACATCTCACCACCAACCGCTACAAAGGCACCTGTTTGCATCACCACTGCTAAGCCTAGTGCTGACATAAGGGGAAAAGAGAAGGTAGTTGAGCATGCTGAGACAGAAATTCCCGCAAAAGACATTGCTGCTGAGGAACCTTCCGCTCGAGAAATGGATGAGATCTTGAAAATTATAAAGAGGAGTGATTTCAAGATAGTGGAGCAGTTGGGGAAAACCCCTTCCAAAATTTCCATGTTATCTTTGCTACTTTGTTCCGATGCTCATGCTCGGGCATTAATCAAATTCTTGAAGAAGGCTCATGTCCCTCATGAGACCATAACTGACCAGTTTGAAAATTGTGTGGCAAACTTGACGATCGATAATGGTTTGGGGTTCTCGGATGCCGATCTGACACCACTAGGAAAGAACCATAACAAAGCTCTACATGTTTCTATTGAATCTAAGGGGACTACCCTAGCACATGTTCTGGTTGACACTGGCTCTTCTTAAAACGTGCTACCCAAGGGGGCTTTGAACCGGTTAGACTGTGAAGGACTGATATTGAAGCCGAGTGATATTATTGTGAGGGGTTTCAATGGGTCCAAAAGGACGGTTCATGGAGAGGTGGATCTCCCGATCAAGGTAGGCTCACAGATTTTCAACTATACTTTTTACATCGTGGATATCCGTCCTGCTTACTCTTGTTTGCTGGGTCGCCCTTGGATCCATGGATAAGAGGTAGTAACATCAACCCTTCATCAAAAGCTCAAGTACCCGGTCAAGGGACGGATCATCACTGTTTGTAGTGAGGAGGAGTTCATGGTAAGCTACCTCAATTCTTTCAAATATATGGAGATGGATGATGAATTTATAGAAACCCCGTGTCAGGCTTTTGAGATTGTTCCGCCTATGATTGCTACTGCCAAAGTCTCCTCCGACCTGCCCAAAGCTGATAGATTGGTGCCAAAGATGGTTTCATTTAAAGATGCTCGTACCGTCGTTGAAGAAGGAAACTATGATACTTGGGGGAAACTCCCCAAGATCCCATTCAAAGCAGACAAATATGGTTTGGGTTTCACTATCAAGGCTCATAAAGAAGTGAGGTGCGCTTATACAGGAAAGCCCCCTCTCCGTATTGGAAGTCACGAAGTAAACACTGTGGAGGATTCTGATGATGAGTGTGCATTTGAAGAATGGGTATACCCTACTACAATAGAGCTCAATAATTGGCACGCAAAGGACTTCGTTCCCATCTCCTTCATTGAGGAGTAATTACTTGTTTATTTGCTTTTTATTAATTCAAGAACCTTTTGTCTGTAATATTAAACAATAACTTTTAAGCCATATGTTTGGCCCGGGGCACAATGGTCCATTTGTTAAGGGTTTATTTATGTTCTTTTTATCATATGATCATTCAATATAAACCATTGGACTTTTGCATTCAAATATTTGTGCTCATTGTCTTTATTTTTCTTCAAATGCATTTTTCAAAATAGCCATGTATCTTACATGCACACACACACACTCTTGCAGGTCCTTGTTCACTCCGGATCTCATTGCTAATGACTCTACTATTGTCGACTATGATTTCGAACATCCATTTAACCAAGCCGAGGACAAAGGCGAAGGCGAGGAAGATTGTGAAATACCGGAAGAACTAGCCAGACTTCTATTTCAAGAGGAAAAAGCTATTCATCCGCATGAAGAGTCAGTTGAAGTCATCAATCTAGGTACCGAGATAAACAAGAAAGAGGTCAAGATTGGATCTAACCTAGAAAGTTGTGTCAAAAGCGGATTGGTTCAGATGTTGCATGACTATGTGGAATTATTTGCTTGGTCGTATGAAGATATGCAAGGGTTGGATACCGACATTGTAGTTCATCGTCTGTCGACAGAGGAAGATTGTCCTCCTGTCAAACAAAAAGTTCGTCGCCATGAAGCCTGACATGTCTGAAAAGATAAAAGCTGAAGTGATGAAACAATTTGATGCAGGATTCCTAGCTGTGACATCTTATCCCTAATGGGTTGCAAACATGGTGCCAATGCCGAAGAAAGACGGAAAAGTTCATATGTGCGTAGATTACGGGGATCTGAATAGAGCAAGCTCCAAGGATGATTTCCCTCTACCTCATATTGATGTCTTGGTCAATAACACCGCTTAACACAAAGTCTTCTCTTTCATGGATGGTTTCTCCGGCTATAATCAAATTAAGATGGCTCCTGAAGACATGGAGAAGACCACCTTTGTTACGCAATGGGGCACCTTTTGTTACAAGGTCATGCTATTCGGGTTGAAGAATGCAGGGGCAACATATAAAAGGGCTATGGTAGCTTTGTTTCATGATATGATTCATCATGAAATAGAGGTATATCTAGATGATATGATTGCAAGGTCACAAACTGAAGAGGGGCACCTCAATCACCTATACAAGCTATTCGAGAGGCTGAAAAAGTACAAGTTGAGGTTGAACCCTAATAAGTGCACATTCAGAGTACGATCTGGAAAGCTTCTAGGTTTTATTGTCAGTGATAAAGGCATCGAATTCGATCCTGCCAAGGTGAAGGCCATCGAAGAAATGCCAGTCCCCCACTCTGAAAAGGAAGTTATAGGATTCTTGGATCGTCTTAACTACATCGTCCGCTTCATATCTCACTTAACTACTACTTGTGAGCCAATCATCAAACTCTTGAAGAAAGATCAAGTAGTCAAATGGAATGATGAATGCTAAGCTGCCTTCGACAAAATCAAAGAATATCTGCAAGAACCTCCTATCCTCATGCCTCCAATTGAAGGAAGACCCTTGATCATGTACTTGACTTTGCTAGAGAACTTTATGGGGTGTGTGTTGGGCCAACATGACGAGTCTGGCCGAAAAGAGCATGCTATATACTACCTGAGCAAAAAGTTTACCGACTGTGAAACCAGATATTCGTTGCTCGAGAAAACTTGTTGCGCTCTGGCATAGGCTGCTCGTTGACTAAGATAGTATATGTTGACTCATACCACTCTATTGATTTCTAAGATGGACCTTATCAAGTACATCTTCGAGAAACCCGCTCTTTCCAGACGGATAGCTAGATGGAAAATGATCTTGACTGAGTACGATATTCAATGCACAATGCAAAAGGCCATCAAAGGAAGTTTATTTGCAGATCATTTGGCCCATCAAGCTGTTGATGATTATCAGTCTATGAAATTTGACTTCCTGGATGAGAATATAATGCTAGTGACGGACTGCACGAAACCTGGACCACATGACGGACCTGAACAAGGATCCCGATAGACTATGGTCTTCGATGGGGCTTACAATGCTTTGGGTAACGAAATTGGTGTTGCGATATTCCCCCCTAAAGGTTTCCACACTCCTTTCACTTCCAGACTATGCTTCGATTGTATGAACAATATGGCTGAGTATGAAGCATGCATTTTGGGTCTGAAGGCTGCCATTAATTTGAGGATCAAGCATTTGAATGTGTTCGAGGATTCCGCTCTAGTGATTAGCCAAGTAAAAGGAGATTGAGACACTAAGAACCCTAATCTCATTCCTTACAAGGAGCTTGTGCTATCTCTGATTCCTTACTTCGAAGAGATCACCTTTGAACACTTCCCTAGGGAAGAAAATCAATTAGCCGATGCTTTGGCCATAATGTCTTCTATGTTCAAGGTCAAAAGGGACAATGAAGCTCCTATGATTACAATTGAGAGATTTGACGAACTTGCGCACTGCTATGAGCTTGGCAATGACACAGAAAAGCCATGGTACCATGAGGTGAAGAGATACCTTAAAGCACAAGAGTATCCCGAAGGAGCTTCCATCAATGACAGAAAGTTATTACGAAGATTCTCAGCCAAATTCTTCCTAAGTAATGGAATCTTGTAAAACGCAATCATGATTCTACTCTACTCTGATGTGTGGACAAGAAGGAGGCAGAGGAAATTATGGAAGACATGTATGATGGTCTCTTTGGGACTCACTCAAGCGGACATACTATGGCCAAGAAAATCCCGAGAGCTGGTTACTATTGGTCAATGATGGAGACTGATTGCCATCACCATTCAAGAACTTGCCACAAATGCCAAATCTATGCCGACAAGGTCCATGTACCTCCTATTCCTATGAACGTCATGACCGCTCCGTGACTGTTTGCAATGTGGGGGATTGACATGATTGGAGAGATCAAACCGACTGCTTCCAATGGACATCACTTCATTATGGTCGCTATTGACTATTTCACCAAATGGGTCGAAGCCGCCTCATTTGCCTAGTCACCAAGAACATGGTAGCCAGATTCATCAAACATAACCTCATCTCCTGCTATGGTATCCCCGAAAGGATCATCACTAACAATGGGACCAATCTTAACAATGCTATGATTACCGAACTTTGCACTCAGTTCAAAATCAAGCATCACAATTCTTCTCCTTATAGACCTAAAATGAATGGCGCAGTGGAAGCAGCCAACAAAAACATTAATAATATTGTGCAGAAGATGGTAGTGACCTACAAAGACTGGCATGAGATGTTACCATTTTCTCTTCATGGCTACCGTACTTCAGCTTGAACATCAACTAGGGCAACTCCCTTTTCTTTGGTCTATGGCATGGAAGCTGTTCTACCAGTGGAAGTTCAGATTCCCTCATAAAGGATTATGAATGAAGCAGGCCTAGGAGAAGATGAATGGATTCAGACAAGATTGGATTAGTTGAACTTGATCGATGAAAAGCGACTGGCTACTGTTTGTCATTGTCAGATGTACCAAAAACGTATGATCAAGGCTTTCAACAAAAAGATCAGGCCTCGAGTATATCAAGCTGGTGACTTGGTGATAAAGCACATCATTCTTCCACAAGGCGACCCCAGGGGAAAATGGACTCCGACTTACGAAGGGCCATTTGTTGTCAAGAAAGTTTTCTCTGGTGGTGCCATGATGCTGACTACCATGGACGGTGAAGACTTCCCGCATCCTGTGAACACAAATATAGTTTAAAAATACTACGCATAAAAGACCCACTAGGTTGACACACCTAGACAAGATAATGGCGTCCCGACAAACCAAAAGTTTTGGGAAAAAATTAGGGATATATGCAAAAGATTATACACCTGACAAGTTGAAAACCCGAAAGGGAGACTTGGGCAAAAATGGGTATCCTGGTGGGCTGAAAATCCGAAAGGGTGGTCCAGGAAAAAATTAAGGATTAAAAGCGTATGACTATGTCCCGCGGAATCACCACAGTCAACCTTATTACCAAGGTCTGAGTTCAAACGGTCCAAGATCAGTCCAATTAACTTCTGTCAATGGCAAGGGACATTCGAAGACATTGGGGCAATAATAGAGTTGGAACGTAATGAGATCACTTTCACATGGCTATTATTTTTGTTTTCAATTTTGTTTTCCTTTCGACGATTTCCTCTTACTAGGATCTCCGTCTCTTTGTACAAAAACGCCTATTCATGGGTAAAATATCAATACAAATATACTTTGAAGTGCAAATCTTCTGTTTTTTTGTTTTGAATGCAAAGATGTCCAATGACTAAAATTGAACGAACATATGCATGTGAACATAATTAAAATTATTTAGCACATGTGTCCTGCCAAGCAGCAGCAAGCATCTCTTTAATGTATATGAGATGTCCCCACAGAGTTATTTCATTATCATTATCCCCACAAAGTCCTTTTCGTAGGGTAGTCCCCAGCCAGAGTCTCGATCACTTGACAACCCTCACCCCAGCTGAGTTAGTCCTAAAATAAGAAGCCTTGTGGATTTCTTCCTAAAAGAACTCACATTGTCAGCAGTTCGTCAAATATTCCTCAACAGGGTTTATTTCCCTAGCTGAGTCTGTCTTCCCCGATTGAGTCTATCCTTTCCAACTTGAGTTTTCCTCTCAGACTATTACAAATTAGAGGACCATGACCTTTGATCCCCAGTAAAGTCGCAAACAAAGTCATTGCTATCTCCAAAAGTTGCTGTGAAGCATGGACCCGACCAGATAACAGTTTTAACTTCAGTGATAACAATCAACTTCTTTCTTTCATACAAGTTATTATGAAGCCTGGACCCGACCAAATAATAGTATAACTTTCAGTCACTATGAAGCCTGGACCCGACCAAATAATAGTGTAACTTCTCAAAATACTATGAATCCTGGACCCGACTAGATAATAGTACAACTTTCGCTCACTATGAAGCCTGAACCCAACCAGATAATAGTGTAACTTCTCAAAATACTATGAAGCCTGGACCCGACCAGATAATAGTATAAGTTTCAGTCACTATGAAGCCTGGATCTGACCAGATAATAGTGTAACTTCTCAAAATACTATGAAGCATGGACCCGACCAGATAATAGTTAACTTCTCAAGACACTATGAAGCCTGGACCTGACCAGATAATAATTTAACTCCAGTAACTATAAAGCCTGGCCCCGACCAGATAATAGTTATCTCCTCAAGACACTATGAAGCCTGGATCCAACCAGATAATAATTTAATTCTTTGAGATTTTGAAAAACCTGGACTTAACCAGGCAAGGGTTTAACTTCCTTTCCCCAGTAGAGTTTGCCTCTACCCCAGCAGGTTACTGTGAAGCCTAGACCCGACCAGATATCAATTCAACTTTATCTTTTTAAGTGAGTTATTGTGAAGCATAGAATCTGACCAGATAGCAATTAACTTTATTCCCTAATAAATTTGTTGTGAAGCCTGGAATCCGACCAGATAACAACTAATTCCAAGCAAGTTATTGTGAAGCATGGACCCGACCAGATATCAGTTCAACTTTATCATTTCAAGCAGCTTATTGTAAAGCCTGGAATTCGACCAGGTAATAATTAAATTTATTCCCTCAGAAATTTGTTGTGAAACCTGGAATCCAACCAGATAACAACTAGTTTCAAACAAGTTATTGTGAAGCCTGGACCCAACCAGATATCAGTTCAACTTCAACTTTAAGAAATTTTCTACGAAGCCTGGATTCCGACCAGATAACAATAAATTCAGATCTTCCCCTGCAAGTCACTGTAAAGCCTGGAATACAACCAGATAGCAGTCAACTTCATTCTCCCCAACAAATTGCTGCCAAGCCTGGGTTTTGACTAGATAACAACCAACTTTTGATGCTCTCCAGTCAGGAATAATTCCCGAGTAAGAGCATTGAACAATCAAAACTCCTAAACTCTTTTCCCCAAGCAGAGATCCACACTCTCCACAAAGTCTTCTCAAACAAGCCAGTCTCCCCCATCGGAGTTTCTTCTCAAACAACAGAACGGGAATTCCCAGTGAAAACAGTCTAAACAAGTTGAAGATACACCTACTCTACAATAACAGTTCAAGTCTCAGCCTCCCAAGGTTCCCCAACATTGTTGTCAAGGATTTATTTTCCTAGACAAAGACACGATGCAAGGAACGCATCACATTCATAAACCATAACGCATACATGACAAATGCATACAACATAATCTCATTTATTTTGAGAACATCATTACACCATGCATACATCTGCATGCAACTAATCTTTTTCCTTGCAGAAAAATCTACAAACAAAGACATCTACCACTTCAGTTTTAAATCAACCAAAAGATTTATCCTGATACCTTCCCCAGTCACTCTAAATGTCATCTCTAAGCCCATTACCTACACAGTCAACTAACACATCATCGAATCCAAATTTCTGGGCACTTTAGTGTTCAATCATCTTCCACCTTCAAGTCACCAATGGCAGACTCATCAATCTAACTCTTCGGGTTTAAGAAGATTGAACAGGGGCAGTTGTTGTACCCCAAAATTTTCCCTCTCATTTCTCAAGATTTTTCTCACAAGATCCTCCATGACATCAAGTTTGCAGCACTGATATAACAATTTAGGTTTGGAATCGGCACAAGGGCAAAATGGTCAATTACATGTTGAAAAGTCAAACTTTGACTTTTGGATCAAAACCAAGTTTCAAGAGTTACATTTCATCAAGATATGTTATAATATGAAGTTTGTTTCATTAAGAAGATCAAAAGTCAAATTTTCTGGGAGAAAGTCAAAGTTCTAAACACTTAGAAATTTTTCTAAGTGTTAAGAAAATCTGATAAGTTCAGAACTTCTGGCAAGATTTTCATCATAATGCAAGTTGATTCAGGAAGAACTTCTAACACAAGAGTTATAGATCTCAACGAGATCTAGAATATTGCAGAACAGAACTTCTTCTAGAAATGCTGGGATTTCAAGTTATAAATATTTGAAGACACGTCCATGAAATTGAAGCACTCAGTAAATTTTGGGCCTTTCCAAGACATAATTTGGTTAGAACTTCTGGACCATTTTTCATGAAGGTTCAATCAGAGTTTGCAAGAGTAATTCAAATAAGGTCTGCAAAGCATGCTACAAGCTTTCTAAAAAGTCTGAGAACTCCTTCAGAACATGCTGGAGCAGGAAGATTCAAAGATCAGAAGTTAGATATTTGTTTTAAGTCACGCTGATGCTGAACTTTTGATCCAGATTAAGCTATGATACATAATATCATATTGCAGGTTTTCTGTTTTGATAAATCTCATCATTATTTAATGCTCACACCCACTTTTGAGTCTTTATCCAAAGGATTTCCCCACGTGTGGCATGGAAGTACCATTACTGTCCTTGAAAAGCAAACTTTTGTACAAAGTTTATGTTGGGCCCATGCTCTACTTTTGTTTCTGAGGGTACTTTTTCATAATTCATGCTTACAAATTCAGATTAAGCGCGGCTAAAGCTACTAACCACCCTACTTTGTGCCTTGAACCATACTTGTTTAAACTTACTTCAAGAACAAGTCAGCACCCTAGCATATGATGGCTGTACTCTTGGGTTCTCCAAGCTCCTAAACCCTTGCCTATAAATTGAACTTCATTTACAACTGTTTAAGAGGTCGAATATTTGAGAAAAAGCCTTGAAACTTTGCTGAAATTTCCAAGAACTTAAAACTGCAAACATAAACACAAAACCTGCCAGTTTCTATTTTTTGCATCCAAACTCTAATTTTTCTCACGTGTTTCTTGATCAAATCATCCATACAGTTTCCAGAATACACATAGAAGCTTTCCCAATTCTGTTTCCAAACTGTAAAACAGATTTCACCATCCTCTGTTTAAAAAAAACAGAACTTTGTGCTTTGACTGATCCAGAACGCTCCAGCCATTCATAGTTCAAGTTAAGGGTTATTCTGAGAATTGAGGGAAGCTGAACAGAACATCACAACAGTCAGAACCAGGCTCTAGTTCACAGAACAATCTCCAGCTACAAGGTAAGTTTCTCTGACTTTTACATCATTGCTTAGGAATTGTTAGGCTTGCATTTTAAAAGATACAATGTAGATTTCATGGCTCTGATTCTGTATATACTTATAGATTTCGTGTATTTTTGCCTAAGTAGAAAGAGAATTTCAGTTCAGAACTTCTTGAGGAAATTAGGATTCAGAATTAGGATTAGCAAGATTCATGCTTGCTTCTGATTTATAGTTATGATATTTTATATTTCTGAAACCATGATGAAAACTGCCACAACTTCTATGTTTACATTTTCTATTTTTGTTGAGAAATGGCTAAGCTGCAGATACTCTGACTGGCATGGAGAAGGAGATGAAATTCATCATCAGAGCTTACTTTGTAATATATGTTTATGTTTTTTATTCTAATACCGGATGTATAGCTACCCCAGTGATATAGAGCGTGTTCATAAGACGCTAGTGTTAAGGGTCCAGAGTTCTAGCCCCAAAAACACCTTTTTTATGTTTATTTCCTGACATTTTTACCCCATTAGTTGGATCAGAACTTCTAGATCAATCCCCTTTAATTGCTTGTCAAAATAGTGATCCTCAACCAGAACTTCTAGACATTCCCATCCAACATCATTGACACCTCACATACCCATTATCAGAACTTCTAGCTCTCCAGTTGCATTAGAACTTCTAGGCTCTCTCAAATGACCAAAACTTTTGACCTGCCAGTGACATTAGAAATTCTAGATTCCTAACTACACTAGAGCTTCTAGACTCCCTCAGCAATCAGAACTTCTAGGCTTTCCTTTGTTACTAGCAACCTCAGAACTTCAGTGCGCCTGGATCCAGAACTTTTGGCCTTCCCCATTGCTGCTAACATGTACTTTCTAATTTGCAGCGCACCAAAGTCAAAACTTCTGCTCTCCCCTCTTTCAGCAATACACTGACTCTGATTCTTTTTCCTCTTATTATTTTTATCATCACTTTTATTTTCATTAATCAAAAACACCAAAAATACCTTATATTCATTCACTTGGCTTTATTTATTTTAAAACAAAAAGACTAAAATATTTTCTTAAGCAATTTATTTCTTCTCTTAACAAAAACAAAACAAGCCTAGTTTATATTTCTTATACATTATTTCAATATGGTTGTAATAGATAATTAGGACTTTAATTTCTTGCAATCCCCATTTGTAAATTTGTACACCCCATCCCCCTAATGGTTATAATAGCGTAGAATATTTACCTTCCGTAATTTATCGCTTTCATATAAATGCTAGTAAAGTAGGATTTACATGGGAAAATAAAATCAACAAGTAGACAACCCCTAATCAAAGACTAAATGCATGCAAATCAAACACACTATTCACACATGCACCCATATGGTTAACTCCACTTGTTGCCTAAAAAATGGTCATGTTATGCATGTGAGACGTCTTAGAAAAATAATCAAAATACAAGATCATAGTCCCTCGACGACGCTTCAAATATTTCCTTTCAAATGATCTTAGTCCCTCAAAGAGAAATGCTAAGATATCTCACAACATTGCTATCATGACTATACGATGACCCACGCCCGTCCCTTACATCCAAAGATAAAGCTTCTTACCAAATTAATGGTAAGATAACAACATCTAAAGGAGGAGGAAAAAAACAAAGACTTTTGAGTAGGTAGAAACGTTCTTAGTTGCTTGCTCATTTTCAAAACAAACATCTTTCCAAACACCCACTAAACACTTTCCAAACATGAAATATTTTCAAAAGTACAACACTTTGTAATCATTCTTATAGAGACAAGAATCATTACAAAGTTTGCCTAAACGAAGGCGCTTTTCAAAAATACTTTCAAAAACCACCACAAAGCACATTTTCAAACAAAGCAAGTGATCTAGCAAGCAACTAAGAGTCCATAGATAACTATGGATGAAAAGGATCCTAATACCTTCCATTTTCATAATCTACCCCCCGAATTCAAGAAAATAATCTCAAAGGTCTTTCCTGTTCTTTTCACTCTTTCCTTATTGGATAAAAGACAAGTCAATGGTGACTCTTGCTATTCGCAAAAAATGCGATCAAATGCAAAATCCCAAGTCAGTTCTCCCACCGTATTACAGTGGGGTTCGTTTTTTAAGAGTTAGTTTTAAATTATTGAGGGATAGAAAATGATTGTTGTTGTGTTAGGTTAAGTAGAGTGGTTACATCTATTGAGGTTCTCGAGGAAGTGTCTTCAGAAAATTTTAGATTTATAGGAGATGGTTCAGGATCAAAAGTAGTAACTTCTGTTGGATTTAGATTTTTCTAGTTGGGAGCTTTCTTTGTTCCAAGTGTGTAAACAGTAGAAAGTGGTGGTGGAAAAGATGTTTTAGTGGAAGAGTTGATATATGAATTAATAAAAGAGAATATGAGTAAAAAACTGTCCGGAGTATACTTACTGGTATGGGGAAGATGATTTGATTCCATGGCAGTACCATAACCTATAGGAGCAAAAGCTTCAGCTTCAGCTTCCTTCGCAATTTCCAGAGTTCTTGAAGAGGAGAATGTTCTGGAAACTTTGAGACTTCTAATGCCCACATCATTAGTTTCTAGAATAACTTACAAATATCTTCTAGTAGACTTAGAAGTTTTGATCTTCTTAGAAGGATCATCACCAGTCTTTTTCTTAGAGGCCTTTCTCTTCAACTTAGTTGGGGATGCATAAGGTGCTTCAGAACACTTCTCTTGGATGGCATCATCACTGAGAAAAGGAATGTATTATGGAAACCTCACAAGGTTGAACACAAGATAATCTTCCACAAAAATTCTTCTGGACGAGATAAACATTATATACAAAGAATCTAGAAGAATGGTGACTTCAGAAGTTAAGGCCATGTTCTTCAGATTTCTACCATCCAGAGGAGCGCTAATCTCAAAATCCAACTCCTTTTGTAGATGCAGAGAGTCCACTAGATTACTTTCCACTAAGATGTCAGAAATAAGCCTTCCCATAGGAATCCATTTTTTGGGTTTGGAACCAATGTGTCTCGTTGATAATATCTCCCAAGTACTTGAATAGGATTGGAAGATTATTCTTGACTTCAGATGTTATAAGATACAACATATTCTTCTGATCTGTGTTGATGTAGTCAGAAGAGTTGGAGGAAGGACAATGATATATACAACCCAAAATAACTCTAAACCATATTCTCAGATAGTTGTGAAGATTCTTGGGATAATGTGAATTCTTCCCATCTAGAAATATCGCAGCAGAAAAATCAGCCAAATTTTCAAGAAGGTAGGCGTATTATAGCACCTTTTGCCAGTTCCATCATGCTGAAGAAGTTTTGCTAAATCATGTTCAGTAATGCAGATGTTTTCTTCCATAGCCTTTGAAAAGATGTGACCACTTGATTATACATGAGCATGTACCCAAAAATCCTTGACTAGTTCAATATAAATTGGACCTTTCAAATGATTGAAGTAGGTTTCCCAGCCTCGAGTCTTCAATTTAGTAGAGAAATCAAACCCATTATCTTTGAGATTCTCAAAGTCTACTATAAATTCACATAAAACCCTCAAATTGTTTATAAACATAGAAAGATGAAGATATGGATCTTATTGAAGTTGCTGAGATGAAGAATCTTGAACAAGTTGATGAACAATTGAAGATTATTGTTGTTGTTGTTGAGACATTGCTAATAACACGAACAAAAGGGTTTTGGGTTGCAAAGAAACTTTAGGGTTTGAAAGAGAGAAAGTGCAACAGTTGCAAAAGTGTGTGAAGTGAGAGTGTGTGGGTTTAAAAAAATTCAATGATTAAAAAGATTTTAAATAGTACAAAAATTATGATAAGAGGTAAAATGAAAATATTTGACCTAATCCCAATACAAATCACTTCTCCCTAAGCGTCATATCAGGCGTTTAACGTGTTTTAAAAAACAGTTTTCTTAATTTGAAGTAAACTCTTTAGAGTCCAAAAGACATAACGTTTTCCAAAAAGAAAGCTTTTGACCTAAGACGCTTTTTATACTTGAGACCTTCACACTTCATAAGATTCACATCTCATAAACACACACCACCTCAGAGTCTCATTATAACGTTTTGAAAAATAACTATTTTGAGATTTCCATCCTTTTCATTTTGGATAAAGTATAATTTTTAAGTTTTTCAGAATGAAAACAAACCTATCTTCAACAAGGGATTTTTTTTAAAGATATCATTCAATTGATGGTCTATATCAATGAATTTTAAGTTTAAAATTCCCTTCTAAACATAGTCTCGTATAAAAAGATGTTTAATCTCAATATGCTTAGCTCTAGAATGTAAAATGGGATTCTTAGATAAACATATAGCATAAGCATTACCATTGAGAATATTGTTAGATCCATGGTTTTAGTATTGACATAAATTTTACTAAAACATGGTTCATAGCTGATGTTGAGCAAGATGTCACAACATCTTGACCAACTATTATGACAGATTCTGCTGTCATGGATATCAGACAGATGTTGAGCCAGATGTCTTGACATCTTGGCCAATTGTACAACAGGTGTTGCTGTTATTTTTATTGACATATTTGATTTGATTTTGTGAGATCCTCTTGGATATATCTCACTTATTTTCACAGGTTAAGAAAATTTTATTAGGAACAATGCAAATTTGATTTGGTTTCATAAAAAGGATCCTTGAGACTTTTTAGGAAACTTTGAAGATTTGTTCCTATTTTTGTTGATCTTGCAGCTGATTTAAAATTAGAATATTGGATTTTATTGAAGAGTCCAAGCCCATATTGTAATAGTATATAAATAAGGACTTACTAAACCTAAAAAAGAGCAAGCATTCATATAAAAAATTGTGGGTGTATAAAATAAGGGTTTAGGGTTTTAAGAGTACTTTGGGTGCTTTGTTTGTTTTTATGTGTCACCCGTGTATCTTTTGATACATTGAGGTAGAGTGATTATTTATTGTTACTTGCCCATCAATCATGTGTTTTTTAAGCAAATAGTTGATTGTGTGTCAACTTATTATTCTTAGTTAAAAGCTTTTACACAAAACTAAGTATTGTAATTGAAAGTGTATTATTTTGTTTTTGTTATTGTCACTGAGGTGAGTGTGGGAAGTGAGAGGGGGATCTCATATCTAGAAGATTTCTAGGTAGAAGTTGCACAAGGTAATGATTTGGTGATAAGTTGTAAACTAAGTTTGTTTAGCTTTGAACTAATACTATTATAGTGGATTTCTTTCCTGGCTTGGTAGCCCCTAGAGTACGTGATGTTGTACTAAACTGGGTTAACAATTAATTATATTATTTTACCTTCTGTGCTTTAATTATGTATAATTTACTGTTTGGTAAAATTGTCCTAGTCTAGAAGATGTTGGAAAATTATTGTGTGTTGCTTCTCCCTTATCTCAAGTTGTGTTTAAACATGAGTCAATCTTCCAAAAATGTTGATGCTAAAAAGTTCCATTTGCTGGAAGCCAAGTCAGGAAAGAAGGATAAGAGTACTAATCCAAAGAAGGTCGAATCCAAGGTGGAAACAATTATTGGATCATCTACTGGAGCATCTGTGACAGGGAAAAAGTATGTATGAAAGATGAAGTCCTGCAAGAAAAGTCATGTTCAATTACACGAGCATGACTCATATGTTGATGAAGATTGGGTTACTTATGTTGTCTCAGTGGTTCGTTTGAATAGCTAATTTTAAAGATGATAATTTCTTTTTGTTGTTCTTTGCTAGTTGGATCTGTAATAATTTCTTAACATTGTTTGTTTCCATTGCTAGTATGAGTTTTCATCTGCGTTATTGCTTATGAGCAATATGTCTGCTTCCAATTGATTTTACATTTACTTTATTTTTTTGTCAATTTCAGGCTTAAAAGGGGGAGTAAAGTGTTATGTTTCAGGTTGTCTTGATGTCATGACAAATGCCTTGACATGTTGATAGGATTGTACTACTGCTAAGAGAAGAGTAGTCTATTGTGGTTGCTTGTTGTATGCAACTATTTAGGGGGGAGCATGATTGTTTGTCATGCTTGTTGGTGCTTCTGCTGCTACTACTATTGATGGTGGTCTATGTGCAATAATGTCAAACCACATGTTCTGACATCCCACCTGACGTGTAAAAATAATAAATAATAAATAAAATATTTTTTGGATTTTTATTAATAACAACAAAAATAATAATAATAATAATAATAATAATAAAGGAAATAAAATAAAATAAGAAAAAAGAAAATAATAATGAAAATTGGGACAGGGGGTGCTGAAGTAAATCAGGGGTTAGTAAAAGAAAAATAATCAGGCCCAAGTTGGAGGTTCCACCTGTTCAAACAAAAAAAAGGAAAACAAAAAAATGTGAAAAAAATGGTAAAACGGACGCTGGGGCTCGAACCCAAGTCCAAGGGGTGATAGGGGCGCGCTTTAACCACTGGGGTGGTGATACATCCGTTAATATTGACAGAACAATAAATACATAACACATATTTGCCCTGACTGTACTTCATCTTCAACCTCCAGCCAAAGGATTTCAAACTTGCTCATTCCTCAACCATTTTCAAAAATGTAAACATGAAACTTGTGCATTTTTCCAACACGAATCCAACCATGTAACTAATTTAAGCTAACATTAAAAGATAAGGATGAATTTATGAAAGTACCAAATTCTGGCCTAAACGTTTCAGCAAGTTCAAACTCAAAATTCTCCATGCTTAAGCAACATAAATGAAATCCATGGACATGTATAGTTTTAGGGCAATGATATCTACATTCTATCTTCACAAATTCAAGCCTAACAATGCCTAAATAATGAGATAGAAGTTCAAGAAAAACACCTCAAAACTGGAAATCGTGAAATGAGTTTGAGCTTGTTTCAAGTGATGGTGATGATCAAGTTAGCTTCTTTGGACCTCTAGGAAGCTAATGCAGTGGCAGGCTTGAGCTGAAGCTGGATGGAATGGTCTGGAGAAGTCCAACTGTGATGCTCTGTTTTTGAACTTGGAAATGAGTGAAGATGGTGTTACAGTCATGTAACAGGGATATGGATGACTTATGTATGATGTTTGGAAGCTTTTGGAAGCAAAATGCCAAGAAACGCACGAGTGAAATGGAAGTTTGAAGTTCTTGGTCAGAATATGCAACAACAGTGGTTTGTGATACAATTATGAGTTTTTGTGAGTTTTGGAGCTTGTGTATTCATGTGTTTTGGTGCAAACAACTTGTGCATAAGTAAGGAAAATGTTAGAGTACTTGAGGAGGTCAGAAGCATAAGATGTAGAGTTATGGCTATGTTATTTGATTTTGAAGAAAAGTGAAAACATGGTTTCAAGGCATAGTACAAGCATGACCTGAGTTTATGGGAGGCTCTAGACATGTTTCTTTTTCCTTTGACATTTCTTGTGATCATAAGGGACAAGTGCAAAGCTCTATGCATTGACTTTGTGACTAAAGCTTCTTTACAAGAATCGAATGGTTACTTTGTGCCATAAATGGAAATGTAACTTGGATAAAGGATCAAGTGCTTGGATTAAAGCTCTAACAGCTGTGTAAACATTTAATTATGGAGTGACAAACAATTTTGAGGCCTGCAAAGCAAATATTGTACAACCTAGCATGGGTTTGAATTCTTGTTCATCACAAAATTCTGCCTTGTAAAACAACTTGAAACCCTAACTTATGACCTTCGATTCTCCTTGATCACAAATGATATCAAGGAGTTATTTGACTTTTTATAAAGCTTGTAATGTGCTCTAGAACCCCTCTTTGAACCAATTTTGCAAAATCCAAATGTAACTATGTGAAACTTGGCTTAGAAATTAGGTCAAAATCTTGACCAAAATGCTCAAAATTTCACTAAGTGTTTTAGTTTCATGACCATGATTTCATGGATTAATAACTTGAGATCCAAGCTTTTTTAGTAAGAGTTGTGTAAATAAATGTTTTAGATCTCATTGAGATCTACAACTTTCATGTTGAAAGTTTCTTTTGAATCATCTTACATCATGGTGAAAAATTGGCTCAAAGTTGTGAAAAAATATGAAGTTTTCAACACTTGGAAAAATTTCTAAGTTTGGAAACTTTGACTTTTCAAAATGAAATCTTGACTTTTTGATTTCTTGATGAACAAGTTTCATATTTTGACATGTTTTGATGAATTATGATCTTTGACACTTGATTTTGACCAAAAAGTCAAAGTTTGACTTTTCAGTGTACAATTGACTTTTGATCAGTTGACTGAAAATCAACTATCAATCAATTGATCTTGAGGGAAGTTTTGAGTCATACCATTAGGTAAAAATGATGAATTTTAAACCTTGAGATCATGTCTCAAACCAAATAACCATTTGCTAGGTCAAAAATCAGAAATTGCCCTTTCTTAGTCAAAACCCTATTTTTGACCATTTTGCCCTTTTGATGATCTGATCAAATTTCTTGAGGAATTGTGGTCCAAACTTAAACAAATGACATATAGGAGTTCACAATGTTGATATGGATAAAAAATTATGAAGTTTGACTGTAAATTGGCTATAGTTGACTTTTTCCCCAATACAACTGATTTTTAGGTCAACTGGTCAATTGATTGAGCAAAAATATGATCCAAGACTTGAAACTTGACATGAGAAATATTGAGGGTCCATAATGATCCATGAAAGTTATATGAGGCATTAGAATTTTAATTATCCTTGTGCAATCTCAAACCCTAATTTCAGTCATCGGTGCTTAAGGAGGTGTCTTGAGTTGATCAACCCTTGTGCAGTCTTGAACCAAAGGAGATCTTATGAGAAAATACTTGATAAATGAGAGGGAAAATTTTGGGGTACAACAGCTGCCCCTGTTCAATCTTCTTAAACCTGAAAAGTTAGATTGGCGGAACCGACATTCGTGACTTGAAGGTGGAAGATGATTGAACATTAGAGTGCCCAGAAATTTGCACTCGAAGATGGATTATGAATGGGATTATAGATGCCATTTGGAGGAATGATGGGGATTTTCCAGAGATGGGCTTGTAGATGCCATCCAAGGGTCATTGCTGACAGAAAATAGACTAAATCTGAACTTGATTTCAAACTGGAAACGAATCAGAATAAATCTTTGGAGCGATTTATCTGAAACTAGCAGAAGTTTTGTATGTTGTTTGACTGGGAAGAATCAGAATAAATCTTGGAGCGATGTATCTGAACCAAAATTGTTCATTTGGAAAGTATTAGGATAAACTGTTGAGAGATTTAAACTGAACCAAAAGAGGTTTTGAATATTCTTTAACTGGAGAGAATCAGAGTAGATCTTTGAGCGATTTATCTGAACCAGAGAAAGTGCCTATTAGGAAAGAATAAGAGTAAATCGTTGAGAGATTTATCTGAACCAGCAGGGATTTGGAGAAGAATCAGAATAAATCATTGAGAGATCTATCTGAACCAGAGATGTTCGTTTGGAAAGCATCAGGATAAACCGTTGAGAGATTTAAACTGAACCAAAAGAGGTCTTGAATATTCTTTAACTGGAGAGAATCAGAGTAGATCTTTGAGCGATTTATCTGAACCAGAGAAAGTGTCGGTGGGAAAGAATCAGAATAAACCGTTGAGAGGCTTAAACTGAACCGGCAGGGATCTGGAGAAGAATCAGAATAAATCATTGAGAGATTTATCTGAACCAGAGAAAACATTTGCGGGGAAAAATCAGAATAAACCATTGAGAGATCTAAACTGAACCGACAGGGGTCTGGAGAAGAATCAGAATAAATCGTTGAGAGATTTAAAACTGAACCGCATGGGTATGGAGAAGAATCAGAATAAATCATTGAGAGATTTATTTGAACCAGAGAAAACGTTTGCAGGAAAGAATCAGAATAAACCGTTAAGAGATTTAAACTAAACCGCCAGGGATCTGGAGAAGAATCAGAACAAATCATTGAGAGATTTATTTAAACCAGAGAAGACGTCTGCGGGAAAGAATCAGAATAAATCATTGAGAGATTTAAACTGAACCGGCATGGATCTGGAGAAGAATCAGAATAAATCGTTGAGATATTTATCTGAACCAGAGAAAATGTCTGTGGGAAAGAATCAGAATAAACTGTTGAGAGATTTAAACTGAACCGACAGGGATCTGGAGAAGAATCAGAATAAATCATTGAGAGATTTATCTGAACCAGAGAAAACATCCGCGGGAAAGAATCAGAATAAACCGTTGAGAGATTTAAACTGAACCGACAGGGATCTGAAAGAAATGTCTGTCATGTAGATGGTTGACCAGTCCTTTCTTGGGAATTGAGTTATCGAAAAATTGACGATAATTTTCTGTTGATTGATCTTTCGTGTAAAGATGAAAGGTTAGTTGCATGCAATGTCATGATGTATGAAATGCATGGTATAATGTTGTTTCTCAAAATAAATGAGATCGCGCTGTATGCATCTGTGTTGTCAATGCTATGGTGTATGAATATAATGTATGGACACATTAATCGTTATGCCGCAATGTTGCTGGAGTCGGGGAAAATAAATCCCTGAGTACTGCTGGGTATGAGGAGTGTAAGTCTTCATATTTTGAAGTTGAAGTGTTGATGGATGAGTTTCCATTTATTAGAGAAATAAACTCTTGTTGTGGAAGGGAAACGCCGTGCATTGCTTGTGGACCTCGTGAAATCTTGCTGGGGAATCCTGAGAAACTGGGCGACTTTCACTAGGGAATGTTTGGATCGGTAACTGGAAGTTTTATTCCGTCGGGGATGTGAGAGCACTTGATACCATTAGGCTGCATACTAGAGATATGTTAGCGATCCCGTAGTGGGATGTCCCTTTTTCCGCTCTTGCTGGAAAAAGTACCTGCGGGGGATTTTTATGGAATAGTCTAAAGATATTATCTTATTTCTTAAAGTCGTTAGTGATTGTCTTTCTATTTTCCGTTCCTTTTTATTGTTCATTTGTAAACAGTAGTCACGCTCAAATGCATATGTTCAAAAATAATCACTGGACGTTTTCGAAAACAAAACACGGAAATAAAAGAAAAACAAATAGTTTTTCACTTTCAAAGAGATATCTTTGTATTAATCTTGAATAAGTGTTTTTGTACAATGAGATGAATATTCTAGTAAGAGAATGTCGTCGTAAAAAATGAAAATTGATACAAAGAAAAGATAGCTATGTGAAATAATCCCATGGGGTTCCCATTCTTCTACAGCCTTCGTGTCTTTGAGCGTCTCGTCCACTTGCTGCCTTGTCCGAAGTTGATTGGATTGATTAGACCCGTTTGAGTTTTCAGTCGATGCTAAAGGTTGTCCGTAAGATGATCCAACGGGACATAGTCATATGCTTTAATTCCCTAACTTTTTCCTGGACCGCCCTTTCGAGTTTTCAGTCCACCAGGATACCCTTTTTTGCCCAAGCCGCCCTTTCAGGTTTTCAGCTTGTCGGGTGTGATACGGTGGGAAGAACTGATTGTTTTTTGGAAAGCTGGTTTGCGTTTTACGTTTGTTTTTGCAAAATGTCGCGGTAAGCAAGAGTCGCCACCGACTTTTATTTTATCCAACAAGGAAAGGAAAAAAGCACAGAAAATTCCTTTTTCGAGATATTTCTCGGGTTCGGGGGGTAGATTATAGAAAGGGAAGGTGTTAGCACCCTTTCTATCCGTGGTTATCCACGGGCTCTTAGGTACTTGCTCAATTGTTTTCAAAATTTCTTTCTTTATGCTTGTGGGTTTGAAAAAAATTTTGTTTGAAAACTTCGATTTAACTCTTGTTTCTCTCCTCAAGAGCGTATGAAGTGTTTTTGAAAACTTTGTTCGAAAAGGAGTGTAAGTGTGAAAAGAGTTTTGTTTTTGAAAGAGCAAGTATCTAAGAACCATCTACCTACTCGAAAAAGGAATCGTTCTATGCTATCTTCCTTTAGACAATGCTATCCTACTATTGATGAGTAGGTAGCACCATCGTTGGAGTTTAAGGGTCAATTCGAATGAGGGACATACTGTCACTAAAGCAATGTTAGGATGCCTTAGCGGTAACCCTAATGTCTTAGATCATTTGTTTGAGGCAACAATATCCGAGGCAACCATTTCGAGGCGACCATGATCTTTTAGACAACAGGACGACCTCTAAAGTGACCTATACTCAATGACCGCGTACGAAGGCAACCAAGTGGGGTGTATCCTAAGAGTGCGCATGTGCGAGTTTGATTTTAGGTTAAAACATTCAGTCTTGTCACGTAAACCCTATTATCAAACATCTAACAGTTATAATTTGCGGAAATAAAATGCGGAATTTAAATTACAAGGCGTCGGGTATTTACATCGGCAAAGACAAACCCTTTGAAAATAAATAAAGCAATAAAAATAAAAGTCTTATTTACTATTACAATCCTGGAGCAAGTACATTATTGGATAAAAATAAGTAACGCGTGCGGGAAATTAAATCGAGTGCGAGCTAGGGTTTTGACCCTTTTGGTTAAAAAAGATATCTTTTGTTGTTTTTTTATTTTAAGAAAGAAATTAAACCTAAATTAATTACTAAATTAAATTAAATAAATTAATTAATAAAAGTAAATTATTACATATTTTATTGATTTTGTTATTTTAAGAAAGAAAATGAAATTAATTAAATTAATGGTTAGTACCTAATTAAATCTAATTAATTATTTATTTACAAAAATAAGTTAAAGTTATTCTAGAATTAAAAAACCTAAATTAATTAATTAGTGTTTATTAAGAAAAATAAAAGTTTAAAGTTTAATTAAATATAAAAATATTTTTGTGATTTTATTTTATGAGAAAAAAGAATTTTGATTGGTTAGAAATTAAACAAAAATAATAAAAAAAGAATTAATAAAACAAAATAAATAAATGGAAGAGAGAGGGGTTTGGGCCTGAATTTGGGAGTATGAGAAGCAATTTAAAGGCCCAAAAACGCTGGCCTTTGTTGACTTTTTGAGATCTGGTGCTTGTGCATTGACTGGTGCTTTGGCGGACCTTCAACTTTGGACCACCAGATCTGGCCTTTGGCCATCTAGCGCTTGAGTGGATGAAGGACCATGGTGGGCTACACGCTTGAGTATGCATATGATCATCTGAAAAACAAAATTATTAAGAAAGTGGGGGACCTGGGATTCGAACCCAGGTCCTGAAGGATAATGCTTTGCACGCTTGCCACCACGCCATGTGGATCCATTTGTTATATGAATACAAAACAATAATAATAAAACAAAACAGCAATTATTGGTCAAAACAAAAATAAAAACGCGTGCGTGGTTTGAAAGGGCCAATGGGCAGGGGACACCTCATCGTCCCTGTCCTGGAATCTGCAAAAAACATACCCGCGGATTTGAATCCGCAGCTAAAAACACAAGCCTATTCAAAAATCTTTTCTAGTCCATTCCAAGAACATGGTTTGACTCATCTTGGCTTCCTGATCAAAACCATCCCCTTCTTGTGGATCAATTGTTCCTGAAATAGAAAACCCCAAAAACGCTTCCAAGAACCCTAGCTATGGCGTTTTGCATTACAGGTTAGATAAACGAAATTAAATGATGCCAAAAGTTTACAAATGATGTGAGGATTACAAATATGCAGTTATTTCATTCAATGGATGCAAGAATGCTGAGTTTCGATTTCAAGAACAGAGGTATGTTTCGTGACACTTACAGCGTGTTATGGGGTCTGAAGATGCTTGGTTTTGATCCAGATAGATTGAGTGAACGCCCAGGAATCAATTGAGATATGTCTCAGCTCTTGAAAACACCTCTAACTATGATTTCGATCTCAAGATTTTTTGTGTATTTTTCAAATCTTGTTCTGCCTCTCTCTGCACTTTTTCAACCCTTATTTTCATGTGTTTTTCTTCCTTATGTAATGCACAATGTATTAGGGTCAGAAACATGGACTAAATCTTTCCCTATCAATGCATATGAATTTGATTTGATCTCTCCTTTAAAACCTTCCAAATTTGTCCAATTTCAATCTTTTTGCACATGATTTGGTTTGATTCGAATTTGATGATGATAATGATTGTAATCAAAGCCTGAAATAGCCAAAAAATCAAGAGTTATTAATTATTTGGATTTTCTATGATTTTATTTGATTTAAAATGAATAAATTCAATAAAAAATCAAATTAAATAATAAAAATGAAATATGGGCTCATGGCTGAAGCTAGGACACGTGGGAAACTATGCAAGCTCAAATCAAGTGGAAAAGAATGGGCCCATTTGAAAAAATTTAAAGTTTTGGGGATAGTTGACTTTTGGCAATTTTGCAAAAAAGTCAAACTTCAACAATGCATAACTTATTCAATTTTGAACTTTTGGAAGTGTTATTGGACTTTTTAGAAATCTTGAGATGTCCTCTAACCAACCCTTTTGGTCTCATCGAATTTTTATATTCCATGCTCAAGTTATAAGCTTTGGAAAATAAGGTGTTTTTGTTGACTTTCAAAAATGACCTATAATGTCCAAATTTATAACTTCTTGTGAGTGAATTTTTTGATCTTAGGGTATGAAGATGAATTGTAGGAAATTGTATCCTATTCAAAATGATCTTTGGATGGGTCATTTCTCATAAAGTATGAGAAAGTTATGCTTGGTCAAAGTTGAGTTGACTTTTCCTACAAAACCCTAATTTAGCAACTTTTGAGTCTTGATGAATTTTGAGCAATCCTTGATGAATCATGATCAACCGTTGATAAAATGATGAAATATCCTCCAAAATGAGAATGTTGACAAAAAATCTTGAAGTTTGACTATATTTGGGTCACAGTTGACTTTTGCCCTAGCACAGTCGATTTTTGGACCTTTGAGCAATTGACTGAGCAAACTTCCTCTGCAAGGCTTGAAATTTGACATGGATGATCTTGAGAACATATTAGGACATTTGGGAGCATTTGAGGTCATTTGGACTCAAGGATCTTGATGCAACATAAAACCCTAATTTGGGGTAGATTGCCTTAGGAGATAGCTTATCCGTCCAACTCTTGAGAAAACTTGAGCAACTTGGAGATTTTTCTTGCAATGTTTTGAGGAATATGAGAGGGAAAATTTTGGGGTACAACAACTGCCCCTATTAAATCTTCTTAAACCTGAGGCTGCAGATTGGCTTTTAAGCCTTTCGTGATCCGAAGGTGGAAGACGATTGAACACTAGAGTGCCCAGAAATTTGCACTCGCATGAAGTGGTATCAGCTTTGTGATGTTGGGAATGGGCTTAAAGATGTCATTTGGAGATTGCTGGTGGGAGGATAGGATTAAAGATTCCATCAATAGGAGTGTCGATCGCATAAGAGATTCCTTAGCGAGAACTTGTATACCTGTTGTTGTAGAAGATTCCGCTGGGGGAGCCTGGTCTTTGTTGAGATTTAGGAACTCGCATGTACTTCAACTGAGAGAACTTCTCTGCTGAGTTTTAAGAACTTGTCCGTAATTCAACTGGGGGGAAACATCTTCATCGAGATTTAGGAACTGTCTGTAATTCAATCGAGGATAATTCAGTTGAGATTTAAGAACTCGTCCATACTTCGACGGAGGAACTTTGCCGAGATTTAGAACCTTATCTGTAATTCAACCGAGACTAATTCAGTTGAGATTTAAGAACCGGTCAGTACTTCGACTAAGGGAAACATCTTCATCGAGATCTAAGACTGTCTGTACTTCAATGGAGGATAATTCTGTTGAGATTTAAGAACTTGTCCACACTTCAACGGAGGAAAATTGTCGAGATTTAGAACCTTATCTATAATTCAACCGAGACTAATTCAGTTGAGATTTAAGAACTGGTCAGTACTTCGACTGGGTGAAACATCTTCATCGAGATCTAGGACTTGTCTGTAATTCAACCGAGGATAATTTTGTTGAGATTTAAGAACTCGTCCACACTTCGACGGAGGAAAATTGTCGAGATTTAGAACCTTATCTGTAATTCAACCGAGACTAATTCAGTTGAGATTTAAGAACCGGTCAGTACTTCGACTGGGTGAAACATCTTCATCGAGATCTAGGACTTATCTATAATTCAACCGAGGATAATTCTGTTGAGATTTAAGAACTCGTCCACACTTCGACGGAGGAAAATTGTCGAGATTTAGAACCTTATCTGTAATTCAACCGAGGCTAATTCAGTTGAGATTTAAGAACCGGTCAGTACTTCGACTGGGTGAAACATCTTCATCGAGATCTAGGACTTGTCTGTAATTCAACCGAGGATAATTCTGTTGAGATTTAAGAACTCGTCCACACTTCGACGAAGGAAAATTGTCGAGATTTAGAACCTTATATGTAATTCAACCGAGACTAATTCAGTTGAGATTTAAGAACCGGTCAGTACTTCGACTGGGGTAAAAACTTCATAGCTGAGAACTTAACTGCATCCTTCCTGAAAGGTAAAGGTTAGTCGTATGCAATGCATGATATACATCAAGCAATGATGTTCTCAAAATAAATGAAATTGTCTTGTATGATGTGTATATGCATGTGTCACGATGTATGGCAATGTAATGTTTTTAGCCGGGGAAAATAAATCCCGGATGGCTGCTGGAGAATGGAGTCGAATTCTTCATTTCTGCTGGAGATAGGGGATGAAGATGATTGTGATAATAAACTTGCAGGAGAGAATAACTCTGTTGGGGAATAAACTGATGAGGAGATTACTCTGTGGGGAAGAGATGTTCAGCTGAGGATTCCACCGATAAATTCCGCTGGGGATGAATTACCGTTGCTAGTGATACTGAATCATGTTGGGGATTGAATTTCTTGTTTGTGAAAGGAAAGAACTCCGCCGGGGATGATCTTTCAGTTGCGACTTCACTGGGGATAACCTTTTAGACTCTAATGGGGATAATCCTTTGAGTTTTGTTAGGGACAATCTTCCAAAGTCTACTGGGGATGACTCTCCAAATTCCACTGAGGAAGCTTTTTCAGACTGTGCTGGGAAGAATTTCAAACTCCACTGGGGATATTTTGTATTCTGCCGGGGAATATTCTTATACTCCGCTGGGGAATATTAAGACCTTTCGATGCTGATGGTAGATAAACTCTGCTTGGGGAGAATATTACCGATTCATTCACAATTGCAAGTCTCAACTGGGGAGAGTTAACATTACCGTCTTTTCTTCTTACTCTGCGGGGAGTGAATGCACCTTAGCCATATTCTTCAGCTAAATTTACCTTGTACCTGGTGGACAGAGCAACTGTACAGTTTGGACAATTCTTATTTGCCCCTGTTTCTGATATTACAAGTAATGGTCTTTTGTTTTGCATGTAAATATTCATGAGCAGCAATTAATGTCAAATGTATATATCAAAAATGAACATTGGACGTTCTTTGCAAAACAAAATAGGAAAAGGAAAAACAGTTTGAAATTTCTCTGAAAATGAATTGTATTGATTTTGAAGTTTGGCCTGTAAATAGGCGTTTTATTACAAGAGGCTGACGTCCTAGTAAGAGAGCGCCGCCGAATAATAAAATTTACACAATTTGTGAAAAACTAAACAAAACAGCTATGTGAATAATCCCACTGGGTTCCAACTCTGCTATTGCCTTTATGTACTCAAATATCTCATCACTTTGCTACTTGGTTGAAGGTAGATCAGATTGATTAGTGTCGTCCGAGCTTGATAGTCGATACCGAAGTATGGTTGCAAGGTGATCTAATGAGACATAGTGTTACGCTTTAATCCCTAATCTTTTCCTGGACCGCCCTTTCGAGTTTTCAGTCCACCAGGATACCCTTTTTTGCCCAAGCCGCCTTTTCAGGTTTTCGACTTGCCGGGTGTACAGTTTTTTTTATTTCCATCCCTTATTTTTGCCCGAACCCTTTTGGTTCACCGGGAAGCCCTTATTTTTGCCTAGGCCAGTCGACCTAGCAGGTCGTTGATTATGCGTAGTATTTTTTCACTATGTCTGCATTGACGGGGTGAGGAAGGTCGTCACCATCCATGGTGGTTAGAATCATAGCTCCTCCTGAGAAAATGTTTTTAACCACGAATGGCCCTTCGTAGGTAGGGGTCCATTTTCCCCTGGGATCACCTTGAGGTAAGATAATGCGCTTGATTACCAGGTCCCCAACTTGATACTCTTGTCGTCTAACTTTCGTGTTAAATGCCTTGATCATCCATTTTTGGTACGTATGACCATGACAAATAGAAGTAAGTGTCTTTTTGTCGATTAAGTTCAGCTGATCAAGCCGGGTCTGAATCCAGTCATCTTCTCTAAAACCTGCATCCTTCATAATCCGAAGAGAGGGTATCTGAACTTCAATGGGCAAGATGGCCTCCATGCCATATACCAAGGAATAGGGTGTTGCCCCTGTTGATGTCTGTGCTGAGGTACGATACCCATGAAGAGAAAATGGTAACATCTCGTGCCAGTCTTTGTACGTCACTATCATCTTCTGCACAATCTTCTTAATGTTCTTATTAGCCGCTTCTACAACCCCTTTCATCTTCAGACGATAGGGAGAAGAGTTGTGATGTTGTATCTTGAACTGCTTGCAGAGCTCGGTGATCATCTTATTATTGAGATTTGTACCATTGTCTGTAATGATCCTCTCTAGTACACCGTATCAACAGATCAGATTATGCCGAATGAACCGTGCCACGACGTTCTTGGTTACGGTAGCAAAGGAAGCTGCTTCAACCCACTTTGTAAAGTAATCAATAGCTACCAGGATGAAACGATGCCCGTTGGACGCTGTAGGTCTAATCTCGCCGATCATATCAATGCCCCACATTGCAAAAGGCCACGGAGCTGTCAAGACATTCAGAGGAACTGGAGGTATGTGCACTTTATCAGCATAGACTTGGCACTTGTGACAGGTCCAAGAATGCTGATAACAGTCGGCTTCCATTATGGACCAAAAATATCCTGCCCGTAGGATTTTCTTTGCCATGGTATGTCCACTGGAATGAGTTCCGAAAGTACCTTCATGTAACTCTACCATGATCTTTTCTGCCTCGCTCTTATCCACACATCGCAGTAAGGTTGAATCATGGTTACGTTTGTAAAGAATGCCATTGCTGATGAAGAACTTCGCCGCGAACCTCCTCAGAAACTTCTTATCATTAACAGATGCACCCTCGGGGTATTTCTGATCCTCAAGATACCTCTTCACCTCATGAAACCAGGGTTTATCCGTTGCCTCTTCAGTCTCAATGTCACAGCAATGTGCAGGTTCGTCCAACCTTTCAATGGTAATTCGGGGAGCTTCCTTGTCCCTATTGACTTTGAACATAGAAGACATCGTAGCTAACGCGTCCGCTAACTGATTCTCCTCTCTAGGGAAGTGTTCAAAGGTTATCTCCTCGAAATGTGGAATCAACGTCAACACATACTCCTTGTAAGGAATAAGATTTGGGTGTTTCGTATCCCACTCGCCTTTGATCTGACTGATCACGAGAGCGGAATCTCCGAAGACACTCAAGAACTTAATCCTTAGGTCAATAGCTACTCGAAGACCCATAATGCATGCTTCATACTCCGCCATATTGTTGGTGCAGTTGAAACATAGTCGGGCGGTGAATGGAGTATGAGAGCCTTTAAGAGATATGATCACGGTGCCAATGCCATTTCCCAAAGCATTCGAAGCTCCATCAAAGTACATAGACCATCGAGATACCTCCTCAGGTCCCTCATCCGGTCCAGGTTCTTCACAGTCAGTCACTATCATGATACTCTCATCCGGGAATTCAAAGTTCATAGACTGGTAACCGTCCATAGCCTGATGTGACAAATGATCTGCCAACACACTCCCCTTAATTGCCTTTTAGGTTGTATATTGGATGTCATACTCAGTCAAGATCATCTGCCATCTTGCTATTCTTCCGGACAAGGCAGGCTTCTCGAAGATATACTTGATTGGATCCATCTTTGATATCAATAGAGTAGTGTGAGTCAGCATATACTGTCTCAGCCGACGAGTAACCTATGCCAAAGTGCAACAAGTTTTCTCGAGCAACGAGTATCGGGTCTCGCAATCGGTAAACTTTTTGCTAAGGTAATAAATAACATGCTCTTTTCGGCAAGACTTGTCATGCTGCCCCAACACGCACCCCATTGAATTGTCGAGTACTGTTAAGTATAAGATCAAAGGTCTCCCTTCAACCGAAGGCATCAGAATGGGTGGCTCTTGGAGATACTCTTTGATCCTTTTGAAAGTGGCCTGACATTCATCGTTCCATCTTACCAATTGATCTTTCTTCAGTAGCTTGAAAATTGGCTCACAAGTAGCAATCAGGTGTGAGATGAACCGTGTAATGTAGTTCAGACGTCCCAGAAAGCCTCTGACCTCTTTTTCTGTTCGGGGAGCTGGCATTTCTTGTATAGCCTTCACCTTTGCAGGATCCACCTGAATACCTTTATCGCTTACGACGAAACCCAACAGCTTACCAGATCTCACCCTGAAGGTGCACTTGTTCGGGTTTAACCTCAGCTTGTACAACTTCAACCCGTCAAATAACTTCTGAAGGTGGTCAAGATGTTCTTCTTCAGTCTGGGATCTCGCAATCATGTTATCGACGTATACCTCAATCTCATGATGGATCATGTCATGAAACAAAGCAACCATGGCACGCTGATACGTTGCCCCAACATTCTTCAATCCAAAAGGCATGACCTTGTAGAAAAAGTGCCCCATTGAGTAACAAAGGTTGTCTTCTCCATGTCTTCAGGAGCCATCTTAATCTGATTATAACCGGAGAAACCATCCATAAAGGAGAAGACCTTATGCTGAGTGGTGTTGTCAACCAGAACGTCGATATGAGGAAAAGGGAAATCTTCCTTGGGACTTGCCCTGTTTAGATCCCTATAATCAACACACATTCGAACCTTACCATCCTTCTTCGGCACTGGAACCACATTGGCCACCCACTGTGGGTAAGAAGTAACTGCTAGAAAACCGATGTCAAACTGTTTCATAACTTCAGCCTTGATTTTCTTGGACATCTCCGGGCGCATTCGGCGGACCTTTTGCTTTACTAGAGGACAGTCTTCCTTGGTAGGCAATCGATGAACCACAATATCGGTATCCAACCTAGGCATATCTTCATAAGACCAGGCAAAGATCTCAACATAGTCACGCAGCATCTGAATCAACCGTTGCTTAACACTAGCTTCCAGATTTGCACTGATCTTGACCTCTTTCTTGTCTACCTCTGTACCCAGATTCACTGATTCCACGGGCTCTTCATGTGGCCGTTTGGCCCTCTCTTCTTGAAGTAGAATCCTAGCAAGTTCACCAGGCACTTCACAATCATCTTCACCTTCGTCTTTGGCTAAGTTGATCGGACTTTCGAAGTCATAACTGGCAGTAGCAGAGTCGTTACCAGTGAGATCCAGAGTGGATGTAGACCTATATATGTGAGTGTGTGTAAAATAGCTGTTTTGCAATATATAATAAAAGAAAAACAAGGAGCACAAAATTTGAAATGCAAGAAACGTCCAATGCTTTTATTAATGATATATGTAGATGACACACATAAAGCCCTCACAAATGAAGCCACGGTGCCCCGGGTAAGACACCGGGCCGTAAAGTTTAAAACATTGTCTGTTACAAATTCAAAACAAAAGTCTCATTACTGGGTAACAAAAGAAATTGGGACGAAGTCCTTTGCCGTCCAATTGCTTAATCCACCACCGGCAGTAGGATAAATCCAACTGTCGAACTCAGATTCTTCAACATCGTCTTCAATGGCATTCACTCCTGAATTACTGATAAACAAGGGAGGTCTTCCGATCCGTGCACTCCGAACAGCCCGTTGAGCTTCTGCAGTGAAACCCAAACCAAACTTGTTAGTATTATGTGCAAAATCATGGAGTTGGCCCCAATTTTCACACCCACCTTTCTCAACAACAACCCGGGCATCCTTGAAGGAAGCCATCTTCATTGGAGGATCTTCAACAACAGTCTCAGTTGATGCCAATGTCTGGGGAACCTCTTCAAAATGCTGAAACGGGGTCTCAATGAACTCCCCATCCATCTCTACATATCAGAAAGAGTTGAGGTGGCTCACCATGTACTCCTCCTCTCATTATACTATCACAATTTTCCCTTTCACCGGGTACTTTAGCTTCTGGTGGAGCGTTGAGGTTGCTACCCCAGCTTTGTGGATCCACGGACGACCCAACAAACAAGAATAAGATAGCCGAATGTCCATCACATAGAATGTAGATGCCAAAACCTGAGAACCAACCTTAATCGAAATATCCACTTCTCCGTGTACCATCCTCTTGGACCCATCAAAAGCCCTGACTACAATGTTACTCGGCTTCAACTCCAACCCTTCACAGTCTAACCGGTCTAGTGCTTTCTTGGGTAACACATTCAACGAAGATCCAGTATCTACCAACACGTGAGCAAGAGTAGTGCCCCTGCATTCAATGGAGACATGCAGGGCATCATTGTGATTCTTCCCCTTAACAGTTAAGTCGGCGTCGGAGAAACCCAACCCATTATCAGCAGTCAAACTAGCCACACAATCTTTAAACTGATCAGCCGATGTTTCTTATGGTACGTGTGCAGTCTTCAGGAAAGAAATTAGAGCATTGGCATGGGCTTCTGAGCATAGAAATAGTGACAACATAGAGATTTTGGATGGGGTTTTCCCCAGTTGCTCGACTACATTGTAGTCGCTCTTTTTGATGATCTTCAAAATTTCCTCCATCTCTTGTCTAGAGGCTTCAACAGTAATTGTCTTCGGTGCCTCCGTCTGGGCAGGCTCATCAGTAGTCCCTTTGCCCCGAGTGTCGGATGACTCAGTGACAGGGGTAAGAATTGGAACTTGAACAGGGACAGTAGCAGGTGCACTGGTAAGTGTGATAACAACAGCCTTCCGGACAATTGGTGGAGAGATCTCAGGGGAGAAAAGTCTTCCGCTGCGGGTGACTTTGGAAGGTCCAACAATATTGCTGACGTCAGTATCAACATCCAAATCTTGTTTAACTCCGTGATAATATACGTCAGCCCCGTAGTGCCACGGGACAGCTTTATCGGATGTATAGGGGATAGGCCCAGGAACAGTGATGATCAAGGGTGCGATTCTTGGAACAGATGTAATTCTAACAGGCTTTCTCGAGGAAGCCTTGGAAGAATTGTCGAAAATGGTGATTATAGCAACTTCTTCAGTAGGAACCAAAGGAACAAAGGTCTTCTCAAACAGAATTTCTTTATTATCCATCAGGCGTTGGATACCTGACTTTAAAAGATGGCAACCGGTAGGTAGGACGGAACACATACGACAACCTTCATCACAACCCGGAAATAAACTGGCTAATAGAAGGTTCTTCTTCACAGTCATCAATGGAGTAACAATGTCTTTCACAAAAACCACAAACGAGTCTTCATCTACAGCATTCACTCCATGCTTGGGCATAGGAGCAGTCACAACATTAGGTCTTTCAGGTGCTTCGAACTTAATCTCCTTCGCATCAATCAAGTCCTGTACTTTGTTCTTCAAGACCCAGCAGTTATCTGTATCATGCCCCGGGCTATCAGAATGAAAAGCACAGCGGGCATTTGGATCGTACATCGGTGATGTTGTGTTGGGATTCTTTGGGGCCTCCCTCGGAATCACCAAGTTGGTCTTCAATAACTGCGGCAGAAATTGGGATAAAGCCATGTTGAGTTGAGTGAATTGTCTTCACGGCCTCTCGGCCCTTGGCTGATTGTTTAGCTGAGGAGCAACAGCAGGTCTTGATATAACAACGGCATTAACAGCTTGGCAGCGTTCTGGTCTATTATGGCTCTTCGCACTGTAAACTGCGTTGGATTCCTTCTTAAAAGTTTTCTTCTTGGTGCTTGATGAAGCACCCTTCTGTATTTTACCAGATTTAATACCAGCCTCAATCCTTTCCCCGGTCATGATCAACTCTGTAAACCCAGATGATGAACTTCCAATCAGATGATTGAAATACGAACCAGATAAGGTCCCCAAAAACATATCCACTAGCTCCCTATCAGCCAAGGGAGGTTACACTCTTCCAGCAAGGTCCCTCCACTTCTGAGCATAATCTTTGAAACCTTCACCCGCACCCATAGACATACCCTAGAGTTGGGTACGCGTGGGAGCAAGGTCGGCATTGTATTGGTACTGCTTGTAGAAAGCAGCAGCCAAGTCTTCCCAATTACGGATACTAGTCCCTTCCAGCTGGTAAAACCATTCAAGCTGAGTCCCTGAGAGACTGTCTTGAAAGAAGTGGATCCAGAGGTTCTTGTCAGTGGTGTATGGATGAATCTTCCTAACATACGAACGGAGGTGCAATTTTGGGCAAGAAACCCCGTCGTATTTAGAAAAGGCTGGTGCTTTGAACTTGTTGGGAATCACCACCCCAGATGACAGACCCAAGTCTCCAAAGTCCAGACCAGGCACTTTCTGAACTTCCATCGCTCTCAACCGGTCTTCCAGTTGTTTATACCTATCCTCAGCCGGAGGATACTGGTCTTCGTCGAATTCAGTCTCGTTGTCTGAAACCACAGGGCTAAGAGCCCTCCTTTCTTCCTGATTATCTCCACCTCCAGATGAGTGAGTCAAATCAACCTCTTCTCACAAATCGTTTCTGAATCTGCGACCCATATTAAATAGGACTATCTTCTTCTTCTTCTTCTTCTTCTTCTTCTCTTTCAAGATAAGGGTCTTTAGATCTTGCTGACCCTTAGCCAAACTCATGAATAATTCATGGAACTGGGCGTTTTGAGCTTGTAGAGCCTTGATTGCTTGTTCAGTTGATGGTTCGGAAGACATGATGCTGAAATAAACAGCGAAGAAGATGAGAAAACCTGTAAGGGTACCTGTTATAAGGTGCATGGGAATGATATGTGCATGATATGATTTCAAAGACTTTAGGGATTCAAATTCGTAAACCAAAAATAAAACACACTTTGATTAGATAAACTTGAAATTCAATTGTTCAACAGATTCCTTTAAGGCGTTACAAGAAAGAAAAACTGAAAAGTAAATCAAAACTAGAAATAATCAAAAAGGCAATCAGTGCTCCCATGGTCGTTTCTTGTCAGTGCGGACATAGTCATTAAGGATCTGCTCGTTCTCCAACTGCCTTGTCAACTTCTAGATCTGCTGCTCTTGCTCGTGATACTTTTCTCTATAAGTATCCCGCTCTTCCCTCAGCTGCATCCACGATCTCTTTAAGGCCTCAATGTCAGTAGGAATGTATGGATGAAGGATGGTAGGAGGAACCCCTTCTTCATCAGCAACCTCAACAATTATAAGCAAGACGGCTTTGTACGACATTCCCAGCTTTTGGGCACATATTCGAACCCATCAGAGATATAGCTCCATCAGAAGAGAAGTCTTCGCACCTAGCTCGTGTGGATCAGACCTGTGTACTCTATCCCAAGCTCGTATGAACCTGCGGCGTTGCTCGTCACCATCCCCTTGGAAGTCAAAGACAATGCTCGATATCAGTAACTCATGAGGTCCTTCCCTCCTAGCTCACCTAAATTGACGTAAGGCCAAACATGGATTATAAGTGATCCCTCCATGGGTTCCTAGCAGTGGAACATTGGGGTATTCCCCACAACAATCAATAATAGCCACATCTTCCATACCCTTGATAGTCCAAATGATGTCATTATAAAAGAGAGACATAATCCTATAGGCCCAGCCCATACCTTCCTTGTTCTTCAAAACTGATTTGGGGAGGTGAGAAATAAACCACCTCGCCAGCAAAGGGTTCCCCGTTTCCGAGCAGTACGGGCATAAAGAGAGTGCGGGATGTCACCCAATAGAGTGGGTACTGGATTATCGGACATGAAAATCTTCACTGCATTCACGTCGACGAAGGAATCCGAGTTAGGAAACGACACCAAACCATATATGAGAAGAGCCAGAATATCTTCAAATGCCTGGAAGTCTAGACTGTCCCATAACTGATTAGCCTTACAAACCAAGAACTTAGTCAAAAAGCCCTTTGTCCCACTTCTAGTCTCCCAATTACACATTACCTCAGCCTTTGTGAGATGGAGGGATGAAGCAATCTCTTTCGGTCTAAGAACTTTCTCCCAACCTGTGAACGGGGTCTGCTCCAGAATAGAGATACCAAGCAGATCAGAGAACTCCTCCAGAGTGGGGACCAACTGGTAGTCCGGAAAGGTAAAGCAATGGTACAGTGGATCAAAGAACTGGACTAAGACACTCATCATATGTTCATCCATCTTGGAGGTGACCAAACCAAGGAGGTGCCCATGTCTTCTGATAAAGGAGGAAGTATTTGAAATCTTTGCAACCAACTCCTTAAGCTGAGCGGGAATCTGGACAAAGTTGATCCGAATAGTGTTTCTACGCATGGGTGCCATGACCTATAAAACAGAACAAAGATGAATCCCCTCTGTCTTTGAAATGGGTTAGTCCAATGCAAGATGCATGCAATGTCATGATGCATGATGTCATGATAGAAAACACACCACAGGTATCCACAAATAGCAAACATGTTAAGGGCATACAAGTCACACAGATAGCCCTTATATTTCAGGCTGGCAAGGAGCTTAGGTACTACCCTCTTTCAGTTCAGTTGGTTTAAACCTGTCCTAGAAATAGTAACCAGGTTCTAGAGGATCTCAATATCACTAACCACCCTCGATCGGTCATAATTCCAGTTTAGCAACCTTTTCTTGCAGCCAGAATCATTGCGAGAGTTTGGTCTCAATGAGTGTAGCATACTGCTACTTTTCTATGGCCAAGTTGGTCAATTATAGGTTCTAAGGTCAGTTGGTGCTTAATGACCCCTTAGCAGACCCATATTCTCCTCGTTGCGCCACAAGGGGTATCTGTACATACTAAAGTTCCACACCAATGTAGCTACTACTTCAACCGTATCGGTCTACGCCGTACAATTCCCTCACAGTTTATTGCTACTTACCTAAAGGGTATCCCCCAGATCCGGGTTAGGATCTATAGTAACTCCGATACAAGCCCACAAATATAAAGCATACAAGTCAAGCAATTGAAAACATTATGAACTAATCCTAAAGTACACCCCACTTACAAAATATCCCCAGCAGAGTCGCCAGTTCTATGGTACAGTGGGCAGAACTGACTGTTTTTTGGAATGCTGGTTTGCATTTTGCGTTTGTTTTCGCAAAATGTCGCGGTAAGCAAGAGTCGCCACCGACTTTTATTTTATCCAACAAGGAAAGGAAAAAAGCACAGAAAAATTCCTTTTTCGAGATATTTCTCGGGTTCGGGGGTAGATTATAGAAAGGGAAGGTGTTAGCACCCTTTCCATCCGTGGTTATCCACGGGCTCTTAGGTACTTGCTCAATTGTTTTCAAAATTTCTTTCTTTATGCTTGTGGGTTTGAAAAAGTTTTTGTTTGAAAACTTCGATTTAACTCTTGTTTCTGTCCTCAAGAGCGTATGAAGTGTTTTTAAAAACTTTGTTCGAAAAGGAGTGTAAGTGTGAAAAGAGTTTTGTTTTTGAAAGAGAAAGTATCTAAGAACCATCTACCTACTCGAAAAAGGAATCGTTCTATGCTATCTTCCTTTAGACAATGCTATCCTACTATTGATGAGTAGGTAGCATCATCGTTGGAGTTTAAGGGTCAATTCGAATGAGGGACATACGGTCACTAAAGTAATGTTAGGACGCCTTAGCGGTAACCCTAATGTCTTAGATCATTTGTTTGAGGCAACAATATCCGAGGCAACCATTTCGAGGCGACCATGATCTTTTAGACAAGAGGACGACTTCTAAAGTGACCTATACTCAATGACCGCGTATGAAGGCAACCAAGTGGGGTGTATCCTAAGAGTGCGCATGTGCGAGTGTGTCGTTTTCAGTTATTTTTTATCTTTGTACATGTTAAGGGTGATCTAATTTGATTTTAGGTTAAAACATTCAGTCTTGTCATGCAAACCCTATTATCAAACATCAAACAGTTATAATTTGCGGAAATAAAATGCGGAATTTAAATTACAAGGCGTCGGGTATTTACATTGCCAAAGACAAACCCTTTGAAAATAAATAAAGCAATACAAATAAAAGTACTATTTACTATTACAATCCGGGAGCAAGTACATTATTGGATAAAAATAAGTAACGCGTGCGGGAAATTAAATCGAGTGCGAGCTAGGGTTTTGACCCTTTTGGTTAAAAAAGATATCTTTTTGTTGTTTTTTTTTATTTTAAGAAAGAAATTAAACCTAAATTAATTACTAAATTAAATTAAATAAATTAATTAATAAAAATAAATTATGACATATTTTTTGATTTTGGTATTTTAAGAAAGAAAATGAAATTAATTAAATTAATGGTTAGTACCTAATTAAATCTAATTAATTATTTATTTACAAAAATAGGTTAAAGTTATTCTAGAATTAAAAAACCTAAATTAATTAATTAGTGTTTATTAAGAAAAATAAAAGTTTAAAGTTTAATTAAATATAAAAATATTTTTGTGATTTTATTTTATGAGAAAAAAGAATTTTGATTGGTTAGAAATTAAACAAAAATAATGAAAAAACAATTAATAAAACAAAATAAATAAATGGAAGAGAGAGGGGTTTGGGAGTATGAGAAGCAATTTGAAGGCCCAAAAATGCTGGCCTTTGTTGACTTTTTGAGATCTGGTGCTTGTGCATTGACTGGTGCTTTGGTGGACCTTCAGCTTTGGACCACCAGATCTGGCCTTTGGCCATCTGGCGCTTGAGTGGATGAAGGACCATGGTGGGATGCACGCTTGAGTATGCATATGATCATCTAAAAAACAAAATTATTAAGAAAGTGGGGGACCTGGGATTCGAACCCAAGTCCTGAAGGATGATGCTTTGCACGCTTGCCACCACGCCATGTGGATCCATTTGTTATATGAATACAAAACAATAATAATAAAACAAAACATCAATTATTGGTCAGAACAAAAATAAAAACGCGCGCATGGTTTGAAAGGGCCAATGGGCAGGGGACACCTCATCGTCCCTGTCCTAGAATCTGCAAAAAACATACGTGCGGATTTGAATCCGCAGCTAAAAACGCAAGCCTATTCAAAAATCTTTTCTAGGTCATATAAATCCATTCCAAGAACATGGTTTGACTCGTCCTGGCTTCCTGATCAAAACCACCCCTTCTTGTGGATCAATTATTCCTGAAATAGAAAACCCCAAAAACGCTTCCAAGAACCCTAGCTATGGCGTTTTGCATTACAGGTTAGATAAACGAAATTAAATGATGCCAAAAGTTTACAAATGATGTGAGGATTACAAATATGCAGTTATTTCATTCAATGGATGCAAGAATGATGAGTTTCGATTTCAAGAACTGAGGTATGTTTCGTGACACTTACAGCGTGTTATGGGGTCTGAAGATGCTTGGTTTTGATCCAAATATATTGAGTGAATGCCCAGGAATCAATTGAGATATGTCTCAGCTTTTGAAAACACCTCTAACTATGATTTCGATCTCAAGCTTTTTTGTGTATTTTTCAAATCTTGTTCTGCCTCTCTCTGCACTTTTTCAACCCTTATTTTTGTGTGTTTTTCTTCCTTATGTAATGCTCAATGTATTAGGGTCAGAAACATGGACTAAAACTTTCCCTATCAATGCATATGAATTTGATTTGATCTCTCCTTTAAAACCTTCCAAATTTGTCCAATTTCAATCTTTTTGCACATGATTTGGTTTGATTTGAATTTGATGATGATAATGATTGTAATCAAAGCCTGAAATAGCCAAAAAAACAAGAGTTATTAATTATTTGGATTTTCTATGATTTTATTTGATTTAAAATGAATAAATTCAATAAAAAATCAAATTAAATAATAAAAATGAAATATGGGCTCATGGCTGAAGCTAGGACACGTGGGAAACTATTCAAGCTCAAATCAAGTGGAAAAGAATGGACCCATTTGACAAAATTTGAAGTTTTGGGGATAGTTGACTTTTGGCAATTTTGCAAAAAAGTCCAACTTCAATAATGCATAACTTCTTCAATTTTGAACTTTTGGAAGTGTTCTTGGACTTTTTAGAAATCTTGAGATGTCCTCTAACCAACCCTTTTGGTCTAATATCTTTTTATATTCCATGCTCAAGTTATAAGCTTTGGCAAAAAAGGTGTTTTTGTTGACTTTCAAAAATGACCTATAATGTCCAAATTTATAACTTCTTGTGAGTGCATTTTTTGATCTTAGGGTATGAAGATGAATTGTATAAAATTTCATCCTATTAAAAATGAGATTTGGATGGGTCATTTATAATAAAGTATGAGAAAGTTATGCTTGGTCAAAGTTGAGTTGACTTTTCCTACAAAACCCCAATTTAGCAACTTTTGAGTCTTGATGAATTTTGAGCAGTCCTTGATGAATCATGATCAACCGTTGATCAAATGATGAAATACCCTCCAAAATGAGAATCTTGACAAAAAATCTTGAAGTTTGACTGTATTTGGGTCACAGTTGACTTTTGCCCTAGCACAATCGATTTTTGGACTTTTGAGCAATTGACTGAGTAAACTTCCTCTGCAAGGCTTGAAATTTGACATGGATGATCTTGAGAACATATTAGGACATTGGGGAGAATTTGAGGTCATTTGGACGCAAGGATCTTGATGAAACACAAAACCCTAATTTGGGGTAGATTGCCTTAGGAGATAGCTTGTCCGTCCAACTCTTGAGCAAACTTGGAGATTTCTCTTGCAATGTTTTGAGGAATATGAGAGGGAAAATTTTGGGGTACCACACCGGGTGTATACATTTTTTTTTATCCCTTATTTTTGTCCGAACCCTTTTGGTTCGTCGGGATGCCCTAATTTTTGCCTAGGCCAGTCGACCTAGCAGGTCTTTATTCATGCATTGTATCTTTTGACTATGTCCGCGTTCACAGGGTGCGGAAGGTCATCACCATCCATAGTGGTTAAGATCATTTCTCCACCAGAGAATATGCTTTTGATCACAAATGGTCCTTCATATGTAGGAGTCTATTTGCCCCTGGGATCACCTTGTGGCAATATGATACGCTTGATTACCAAATCACCAACCTGATATACCTGACGTTTGACCATCTTGTTAAAAGCTTTGATCATAAGTTTTTGGTACATCTGACCATGACAGACAACCGTAAGCCTCTTCTCATCAATCAAGTTCAACTGGTCAAGTCGAGTTTGAATCCATTGATCTTCATACAGCCCCGAATCCTTTATGATTCTCAGAGAAGGTATCTGAGAATCATAAAGGATGCATGGCCGAATAAAGAGAAAATGGTAACATCTCATGTCATCCTTGTAGGTTACTGTCATTTTTTTATGATCTTCTTGATGTTTTTATTAGCGGCTTCTACAACGCCATTCATCTTCGACTGGTAAGGGGAAGAATTATGGTGTTGGATCTTGAATTGCGTGCATAGTGCAATGATCATAGTATTGTTGAGATTGGTACCATTATCCGTAATGATTCTCTCCGGGATACCGTACCGACAAATGAGATTCTATTTGATGAATCGGGCCATAATGTTCTTGGTAACAGAAGCGGAAAAAACTGCCTTAACCCACTTCGTGAAGTAGTCAATGGCCACCAAGATGAAGCGGTGTCCATTAGAAGCTGTAGGTTTGACGTCTCCAATAATGTTGATTCCCCACATCTCGAATGGCCAGGGAGCAGTCATGATGTTTAGAGGAACTGGAGGCACATGTACTTTGTCAGTATAAATCTGACACTTGTGACAGGTTCGTGAATGCTGATGGCACTTCCATGGTAGACCAGTAATACCCTGCCCGTAGGATTTTTTAGCCATCGTATTCCCACTAGAATGGGTGCCAAAAGTGCCTTCATGTAGATCAGCCATGATCTTGTCTACCTCAACCTTGTCTACGCAATGAAGCAAAGTAGAGTCGTGGTTATGCTTGTAGAGAATGCCATTACTGAGGAAGAACTTAGCAGAGAATCTTCTCAAGAACTTCTTATCATTGACTGAAACTCCCTCCAGATACTCTTGGGCTTCGAGATACCTCTTAACTTCATGGAAACCAAGGCTTGTCCACTACTTCTTCAGTATCGATCTCGTGACAGTAAGCTGGTTCATCCACCCGCTCAATGGTGATCTGGGGAGCCTCGTTACCCCACTTGAGTTTAAACATGGATGACATAGTGGCTAGCGCGTCCGCTAGTTGATTTTCCTCTCATGGAAAATGTTCAAAGGTAGTTTCCTCAAAATGTGGGATTAATGTCAACACATGTTCTGTATAGGGGATGAGATTAGGGTGCTTTGTGTCCTATTCTCCTTTGATCTGACTGATGACTAAGGCTGAATCTCCAAATACACTTAAGGACTTGATTCCCAAATCTATGGCAGCTTTGAGACCCATAATACACGCTTCGTACTCCGCCATATTATTGGTACAATTGAAACAAAGTCTTGAAGTGAAGGGAGTATGACATCCTTCAGGGGGATATGATCACAACGCCTATGCTGTTGCCGAGTGCGTTGGAAGCTCCATCAAAAACCAAGGTCCTTCGGGATCCTTTTTCAGGTACGTCATATGGTCTTAGATCTTCACAATTGTTTAGCATCATGATGTCTTCATCTGATTAGCAAGGTGATCAACTAGCACACTGCCCTTTATTGCTTTTTAGGTAGTGTACTGAATGTCATATTCAGTCAGGATCATCTGCCATCTTGCTATTCTCTCAGAGAGGGAAGGCTTCTCGAATATGTATTTAATTGGATCCATCTTGGAAATCAATAAGGTAGTATGGGTCAACATATATTATCTTAGCCGGCGAGCAGCCCATGCTAGAGCGCAACAAGTTTTCTCGAGCAATGAATATCTGGTTTCACAGTCGGTAAACTTTTTGCTCAGGTAGTAAATAACATTCTATTTTCGGCCAGACTCGTCATGTTGCCCCAGCACACACCCCATTGAATTTTCCAAGACAGTTAGATACATGATAAAAGGTCTTCCCTCGACTGGCGGCATCAAAACATGAGGCTCTTGAAGGTATTCTTTGATCTTGTCGAAGGTAGCTTGGAATTCACCATTCCATTTGACTACTTGATCTTACTTCAGTAATTTGAAGATTGGTTCACAAGTAGCGGTTAGGTGAGAAATGAATCTGGAGATGTAGTTTAGCCGTCCTAAGAATCCTCTGACTTCTTTCTCGGTGCGAGGAGCATGCATTTCTTGTATTGCTTTTACCTTTGCAGGGTCCACTTCGATACCTTTACCACTGACGATGAAGCCTAGGAGTTTACCAGACCTCACTCCAAATGTGCATTTACTCGGGTTCAACCTTAGTTTGTATTTCTCTAGCCTTTCAAACAGTTTCTGCAAATGGTCAAGATGTTCCTCTTTAGTTTGAGATCTGGCTATCATGTCATCCACGTAGACCTCTATTTTGTGATGGATCATATCGTGAAATAGAGCTACCATGGCGTGCTGGTAAGTTGCCCCAGTGTTTTTCAACCCGAATGACATAACCTTGTAACAGAACGTGCCCCACTGTGTGACGAAGGTCGTTTTCTCCATGTCCTCAGGTGCCATTTTAATTTGATTATAGCCTGAGAAACCATCCATAAATGAGAACACTTTATGTTGTGCGGTATTGTCAACTAGAATATCGACATGGGAAAGTGGGAAATCATCCTTAGGGTTTTCCCTATTCAAATCTCTGTAATCCACACACATGCGCACTTTACCGTCCTTTTTAGGCACTGGAACAACATTGGTGAACCATTATGGATAAGAGGTGACAGCTAAGAATCCGGCATTGAATTGTTTCATGACTTCAGTCTTGATCTTCTCTGACATGTCTGGCCGCATGCGATGAACTTTCTGTTTTACCGGAGGGCAATCTTCATTTGTTGGTAGACGATGAACCACGATATTAGCGTCAAGTCCTGAAATGTCTTTGTATGACCAAGCAAAGACCTTAAAATATTCATGTAGTAACTGAGTTAAGCGCTTCTTGACACTAGGTTCTAGATTGACACCTACCTTGACTTCTTTTTTGTCCTCTTCGGTACCTAAGTTAACTGTGTCAACCAGTTCTTCGTGGGGTTGTATGGTCCTTTCTTCCTGTTGTAGTAACCTGGATAGTTCCCCCGACACTTCACAATCTTCCTCACCTTCGTCTTCGTCTTGGTAGATCGGATTTTCAAAGTCACAATAGGACATAACAGAATCGTTACCCATGGGATCCTGAGTGGATGTGGATCTGCGTTTTGATATGTGAGTGTGTGTAAGAGCATAACTATCTTTGAAAGAAATAAAAATGTAGAAAAATAAGAACAAAGAGCGTAAAGTTTGCATGCAAAAACGTACATGATTCATTGATGACATATGAAAATGAAGTAACAACCCTTACAAATGGACCGTTGTGCCTCGGGTAAGACACAAGGTTTTAAAAGTCTAAATTTTTTAATTGTTACAAGTCCGACGAAAATTTAAAGGTAATTACTGTTGGATAAAAGTAATAGGGACAAATTCTTTGGCTTCCCAGTTGTTGAGTCCTCCGTTGATGGTTGGAAAAATCCATTCTTCCAGGTCACAACTGTCATCATTATCTTCCATTGCATTGACTCCATGGTTGCTGATCCACAAAGATGGTCCCCCGACACGAGAATGACGAACAACTTTCTGGGCTCATGAAGTAAAAACCAAACCAAATTTGTCAGACTTGTAGGGAATGTCTGGGAGTTGGCCCCAAATAGTTCACCCACCTTCTTCGACTACTGCCTTGACATCCTTCAGAGAAGCCATCTTCAGCGGAGGTCTGGTAATCTTCAGAACTTTGGAAACAGACTTGGTTGCCACAACTGTTTGCGGGACTTCCTCGAAATGTTGACATAGAGTTTCGATGAATTCACCATCCATTTCCACATATCTGAAGGAGTTCGGGTGACTGACCATATATTCCTCCTCTCCATGAACAGTGATGATTTTTCCTTTGGTTGGGTATTTCAACATCTGATGTAATGTAGAGGTGACGACACCAACGTCATGAATCTAAGGCCGACCCAATAAACAGGAATATGAAGGGTGAATATCCATTACATAGAAAGTTGAATCAAAGGTTTGAGTTCCAACTTTAATGGGGATGTCCATCTCCCTGTGCACCATTCTCTTCGAACCGTCGAAGGCCCTTACCACTATGTTGCTGGGTTTTAAGGTCAAACCTTCACAGTCTAGTCTATCCAGAGCCTTCTTAGGAAGCACATTCAAAGATGAACCAGTATCTACCAGGACATGGGCCAAAGTAGTGCCCCTGCATTCGACAGAGACATGCAATTCCTCATTGTGTTTCCTCCCTCTAGGTGTAAGATCAACATCAAAAAAGCCCAAACCATTATCAGCTGTCAAATTGGCCACACAATATTTAAATTGGTCAGCAGAGGTTTCCTGTGGCACATAGGCAGTTTTAAGAAATTTCACCAAGGCCTTCGCATGAGCCTCGGAGCATAACAGTAAAGCTAGCATAGAAATCTTTGAAAGGGTCTGCCCTAACTGTTCGACCATATTGTAGTCGCTTCTCTTTATAATTTTCAAAATTTCTTCCATCTCCTTCTTGGAAGCCTCTGGGATAGATACTGATTACGACTTCATCTGGACAGGTTCAACCAAAATGCCTTTGCCCCGAGTCTTGGTCGACTTGGTGATAGGGGTGTCAGCAGGGGTAACCATAAGAACTGTAGTAGTAGTATCGATGGGAACAAAAGCAGGGATGATCACAGGACTGGTAACAATTTTCGGGGGAGCAATCTCAGGGGAGAACACTCTTTCACTTCTGGTTATTTTGCTGGTTCCTACAATGTTTCCGATATCGGGGTCAGCCCTCTCAACAACCGAGTCTTCATCAGCCAGCCAATCTTGCTTGACGTCGTGGTAGTAGACGTCGCCCCCATAGTTCTAGGGGACAATTTTATCTGAGGAGTATGGGATTGGACCTGACATAGTAATTATAAATGGAGTCACCTTTGGAACAAATGTAATCCTAACGGGTCTTTTGGTGGAGACCCTGGAAGGATTGGCAGAAATGGTTACTATCGAAACATCCTTGTAAGAAATGGTTGGAACGGGAGTATTTTCAAACAAAATCTCCTTGTCATCCATCAGGCGCTGGACACCTGCTTTCAATAAATGACAACTAGTTGGTAGGGATAAACAGAGGTGGCAGCCTTCGCCACAACTCGGAAATAAACCGGCCTTCAACAGGTTCCTCTTGACAGTCAGGAGCTGAGTAACAAGCTCATCAACAACAGTAACAAACACATCATATTCAACAACGTTAACATCACGGCCGTGCTTAGGCATAGGAGCGGTGATAACATTTAGGATCTCAGGAGCATCAAACTCAATTTCTTTTTCCTCGAGAAGGTCTTGCACCTTGTTTTTCATAACCCAACAGTCTTTTGTATCATGACCTGGACTTTCTGAATGGTAAGCACAACAGGCGTTTGGGTTATAACGGGGAGAGGAAGTCTTGGGATTCTTCAGAGCTTCTCGCAAGGTTACCAGATTAGATCTCAACAAATGTGGTAAGACTTGAGATAGCGCCATATTTATCCGGGTAAATTGTCTTACTAGTTTTTCCGTTCTAGGCTGGTTGTTCCTTTGTTGAGTAGGTGCAGACTTAGGGATCATGACGGATCCTACCGTTGGACGGTGTTCAATTCTGTCCTGATTCCTTTGATGGTATGTAGCACCAACCTCTTTCTTCCCAGTGAATGGTTTTCTCACAACACTGGAGGATGCGTCCTTTTGGATCTTCCCACTCCTAATCCCAACTTTCACTCTCTCCCTGGTCAATATTAATTCAGTGAAACCGACTGAGGAGCTTCCAATTAGATGATTAAAGAAAGGACCGGACATGGTACCCAGAAACATGTCCACTAGCTCCCTGTTAGACAGGGGAGGCTGGACTCTTCCTGCTAAGTCCCTCCACTTCTAAGCGTAGTCTTTGAAACCCTCGCTCGAACCCATAGCCAGACTCTGGAGTTGAGTATGGGTGGGAGCAAGGTCTACGTTATACTGATATTGCTTATAAAAAGCAGCGGCCAGGTCTTCCCAATTATGGATATTGGCCCTCTCCAATTGATAGAACCAATCTAGCCGAGTCCCGGATGGACTATCCTGAAAGAAGTGGACCCATAAATCTTTGTCAGCAGTGTGAGGCTGTATCTTCTTCACATAAGATCAGAGGTGCATCTTGGGACACGAAACCCCATCTTACTTAGAAAACACTCGTGCCTTGAACTTTGGTGGAATAACAATCCCAGACACCAAACCCAACTCTTCAAAGTCCAGCCCGGACACTTTCTGAATCTCCATTGCACTTAGATGCTCTTCCAGCTGCTTGTACTTCTCATCAGTTGGAGGATATTACTCTTCAGAGTAATCATCCTCTTCTTCCTCTTCAAATTCTGGATGGTCAGTCACTTCCTTTTTTCCCCCTCTTGATTGTCACCTTCACCTGATGACGTTGTGAAGTCTAGGGTTTGTCTGGCTGGCCCTTGGAACCTTCTTCCCGGATTCAAAACACCGGTTAATTTATTCGCCTTCTTCTTCTTTTCTTTGATCAACAAAGTTTTCAAATCCTCTTGTCCTTTTGCTAGAGTCAAGAACATTTGTTGAAACTGAGCGTTCTGCGCCTGAAGATCTTTTACTGTTTGTTCCATATTCATCTCACTGAAATAAACAGTAGAAAGATAAGGAGACCTGTTGTAAGAAACTTGTTTGTGTTATGATGAATGAAAATGCATATGCAAATTATTTCAAGGAAATTAGAGATTTAAATTTGCTTTAGACAAAAAAGGAACACACGTTATATTAATAAATCAAAGTTTGAGTACATTATGCCTCTTTGGGCTTACAATTAAAGAAATAAAATACAAAACTCTAAGACAAAAAATTTAAACGCATCCTCTTTGGTGCGATGTAGGCGTTCAGACTTCGCTCCTCATGAAGCTGCTTGGTGAGTTCTAGAACTTTCTTCTTGCTGGCGTAGAATTGGGCCTCGAAAGTGTCTCACTCCCCCTTAAGCTGTATCCAATACCTTTTCAAGTCTTTGAGAGAGGTGGGAATGTTAGGATTAAGAATAGTGTATGGGACATCTCCTTCCACAACAGGCTCTATGATAACCGGGAGAATGGAGGGGTAAGGCATCATGAGACTTTGAGCAAGGGCTCGTACCCATTTGAGATAAGGCTCAAGAGGGATGGAATTCTTGTGGCCCAGTGTCTTGCTATCCACCTTGTTTACCATCCTCCAAGCTTGCATAAACCTCTGACGGTAGCCTTGCTCATCGCTTTCGTATTCGAACACCAAACCTTGGATGAGTATCTCATGAGGACCATCTCTTCGGGCATACCCAAACTGTCGTAAAGCTAAGCAAGGGTTGTAAGTGATACCTCCCCTAACGCTAAGTAGAGGGACGTTAGGGAATTCCCCACAACGGTCAATGATAAAAGTATCATCCGAGGATCTTGAACACCAATGAATATCAGAGTGGGTGAGGGACATCATCCTTTGAGACCATGCCAATCTTTGCTCGTCCTTCAATGTTGATTGAGGTAGGTGTGAAATGAACCACTTGGCGAGTAGGGGAATACAACACAAAAGGGTACCTCTTTTCTTTATGGTGCGGGTATGGATGCAATGTAGATGTCTCCCAACAAGGTAGGTATAGGATTACGGGAGAGAAAGACTTTGATGGCATTTACATCTAGGAATTGGTCCGAGTTGGGGAAAAGAACCAGACCATAGATGAGAAGGGCCATGACATCTTCAAAGGCTTGAAAATCCATATCTTCCCAGAATGAACGAGCTTTCTCTAATAGAAATTTGGCTAGGAACCCTTTGACTCCGCTTCTAGTCTCCTAATTTGATATGATGTCGACTCTCTTCAGATGTATAGCTTCGGCCATGACCTCAGGTTTCGGGATCCCTTCAAGACCGGTAAACGGTATTTGATCAAGCACGGGCACTCCTAATAGTAGAGAGAACTCTTCTAGTGTAGGTACCAACTGATAGTCAGGAAAGGTGAAGCAATGATATATGGGATCAAAGAATTGAAAGAGCACACACATCATCTCCTCTTGGAGATTGAAGGTAGCCAAACTGAGGATTCGTCCATATTTCTTGGTAAAAGGAGAATCTCCAGGCACCCTTGATGCTAACTCTTAGAGCTGAGGGTGTGCTTTCACGAATCTGATTCAGATGGTGTTTCTTCGGATGGAGTTCATGGCCTACAAAACAAAAACAAAGATAAATTCCTAAATCCTTGAAATGGTTAGTGAGATTGCATATGATGTTATGATGTTCATGATTTTATGTACAAGTTTTGTACCCCAAAATTTGCCCTCCCATTTCTCAATGATTTCTCATCACATAACCTTTGAAGCCCAAGGTCCAGTTAGGGTTTCATCTGCTCAAGACCTCTCCTTGCACTGTTGACCCAAATTAGGGTTTGTGTTTGCACCAAGATATTTTGACCTAAGGTGTCTAAGATGATTTTCATGCTTCATATTGGACTCCCAAGTTTATCCATACCAAGTTTCAAGTCTTGATTCCAAATTTTGCCCAGTCAATTGGACAGTTGACCTAAAAATCAGCTTTATTGGGGAAAAAGTCAACTGTGGCCAATTGGCAGTCAAACCTCATGAAAATTGACCCACATCAACATTATGAACTCATATGGACCATTTGATCAAGTTTGGATCACAATTCCACAAGAAATTTGATCAGATCACCAAAAGGGCAAAATGGTCATTTTTAGGGTTTTGACTGCACAAAGGCAATTTTTGACTGTTTGACCTAGCCAATGACAAACCAAGCTCACATATGGACTCAAGGACCCCATGGAATTATCTTGACATGCCCAACAAACTTAAAAGATCCCAAGTACACAAGATTGACAGTTGAATTTCCCAGTCAATTGATCAATTTTGACTGTATACTGAAAAGTCAAACTTTGACTTTTTGGTCAAAATCAAGGGTCAATATTCATTTTTCATCAAAACATGCCAAATCATGAAACTTGTTCACCAAGAAATCACAAAAGGCAAATTAGGGTTAGAAATTAGAATTTTTCATAACTTAGAATTTTTCTAAGTTATAAAAAACCCTAATTTTTTCCCAACTTTGCCCCACGTTCCCACCAAGATCCATTTGGATTCAAACAAAAGTCAAAACATGAAAGTTGTAGCTTGTTGCATAATCTACAACTTTGATTCACAAAGTTTTCCCATTTGAGGCTTGTATCTCAAGTTACAAATTTTTGAATAAGGGCACTAAACCATTCTTAACTTAGTGAGTTTTTGACCTATTTTGACAAGGTTTTCTACCCCACTTCAAGGCCATTTTCCATACACTTCCAAATGGAATTTCAATTTGCATTTCAAAGATGGATTGTAGTACACATTCCAAGCTTTCCAAAATTACCAAGAACTCATCAAACAACCTCATAACTTTAGAGATTCGAATTTCACAATTTGGCAAAAACTCAATTTTGAATTGGCTATTTTTCATGTTCATACTTTGTGCAAACTTCTCAAACCAGCATGCCCCTTGATTACAGGTCCTAAAACCATCCAACACTCAATAATTTAATGCATGTTCATTGTGCTAAGACCTTGTTTCATGAGCTAAAGCATTATATGATGGATTAATCCCAAATTAGATAAAGCATTCTTTCTATTTTTGCAAAAGTTTCACTTTATGTCATGATGCAAATCCACAAGTACAAACAAAATCCAATTGGCACAAGATTATGGGCAAATCACTCTGATCAAGGAGAGGTTATGCAGCTCATTAGAGGTCCCCTACTTGCCTAAAACACCAAGTTGGCTTTGCTTGCTTAAGTGTGAAGAAAAGGACCATAACATAACACAACTCTGAGATCAACTTAGAAACCCTTAAGTGAACTTATCAAACATACTCCACACATCTCAACCAAGCTTTTGCACGACCCTAGCACCTCTCAAACACTCCCAATCTCAGAATCATCTTCAAACTGCAAAAACAGGGCCATGTCTGCAGTTTGAGTGCCATCTTCCATTTCCCTCGAGCTCTCTTGCCCAAACCAGTTCACATACATTCCCTAGCACCTATGCAAGCTAACCATGACCTGAAACACGACCTGTAATCCCTCTAACAACTTCCACCATTTTCAGTTTCTTGTTTTGCAGGTGAAGTGCTCTAGCACGATTCAGAAGCTTTCAAGACAAAGTAAACATTGGAATAGCATCCCTGGACCTCAAGGAAGCTTTTCCAATCATCACCTTGCACTGAAAGCTCCCTCATTGCCAGATAGAACTTCAGCTGAACAGGTATCTTGGTGAACTCATATCTCTCTTATTATGCATCATTAGCTTTAAGTTTGTGAATAAACAATGTTCTACTCATGCCACTGAACATGTACATGTTTTTACTTTTCATTTCTTTTGCTTGAGCTGTGAGAATTTGAGGTTTGAAAATGGCAGAAAATCTAGGTTAGGATTTGGGGGAGGAGAAATTCCCCCTCATCTTAGAGAGTTAGATCAAGTTATGCATATGGTTAGAATCGTCTCTTCATGCTGAACATTTTTTATGTTATGAGTTTTCATTGAAAAGCCAGGAATCAAGAGTTAGAAGATGAGGAACAGGGCGTGCGTTTTTTGAATGTTGTTGTACAGAGGTTGAAGAAAGGTCTTCATGGGCTGGGCCTATGTTGACTTTCCTTTTCACACCACCCTTTTTGGTTTCACACCCCTGAGCCCATTTGCTTCATTTTTAATGTTTTTTGACTTTTTCTTTTTTTAATTGACTCATTTATTTTTTCTCAGCATATTAAAAATATAAAAATATTTTTCTCATCATTTTTTGAATTTATTAAGTATTTATTTGATTATTTCTTTAGTTTGTACATAAATGAATAAATATATACCTTTTGTTTTAAAAATACAAAAATAGCACAAATATATTTTTTATACACTTTTATCTTATTTTTACTTCCTGAAAATATTTTATAGAAAAAAATACTTTTTTATTTAAATATTAAATATTATTAATTAATATATATAATGCATATTTTGTAAATAATATAAATAAATAGGTATATTAATATATTTAGGATAAAAATACCAAAAAATGTACATATTTTATTTTTTAATATTTAATACTAAAAAATGCCCTTTTTACAAATATACCATATTTTATTCTATTTTTGTATGTAAATAATAAATAATTGATTAATACCCCTTTGATTAAAAATTAGGGTTTTTGCCCTAAATTTGAAAATACTCCAAAAAAATAATACCTTTTCATTTTCTTTTTATTTTACATAAATAATACTTTTTTTCATACATATAAAAATTCTTTTTTGCATTCTTGCATATTTGTTTTATTTCTATTTTATTTATGCTTTTAGTTGTATTGTAAATATTCAAAGCAAATGATGTAATAGCTTAGATTCAATTTCTTGTCTAAATATCTCCCCATTTGAACATTTGTACCCCCCTCCCATATTATTGTGTTGTAATAGCGTAGGTATTTAAATTTCGCACTTTATACGCTTTCTAAACATACTATGCTAGAGTTAGGATTTGTATGCGAATAAAATGAACAAAAATAGTTTGACCTAATACAAGATAAATAAGCATGAAAATGGACAACACCTTCCACACTTGCACCCCTAGGGTATTCCACTTTGTTGCCTTCAAATAATTGGGCCATATTGCATGTTGAATTTCTTTGGGTAAAACAAACAATCAAAATGATCATAGTCCCTCAAAATGTTGCCTAAATGAATGATCAAGTCCCTTTTAAAGAAAAATTACCCAAAGACATTTAACACTATTGCAATTATGGTCCAAACGATGACCCGCGCCCGTCCCTGACACCTCCTAAGACAAGATTGCCCACCAAATGCAATGGTGGAACAAAATTGTCAAAAGGTTTAAAACATAGTAAAAATCTTTGAGAAAACTTTAGGGTAGATAAACTCTTAAGTACTTGTCAATTTGCAAAGAAAACACTTGCCTATTTTCAAAACCCACTTCACAAACACTTTCAAAATCAAACTTTCAAAAACCTTGAAACATCTTTTTAAAAGACAAAAACACCTTTTGTAAAACATTCGAGTATAGAATTGTTACAAGGGTAGCCTATACAAGGCATCTTTTCAAAACATTTTCAAAACCACGCACCAAGCACCATTTCAAACAATTGAAAACCAAGGCAAGTTGATCTAAGCAAGTACCTAAGAGCCCATGGATAACCATGGATAGAAAGGGTGCTAATACCTTCCCTTTCTATAATCTACTCCCCGAACCCAAGAAAAATCTCAAAGGTTTTTGCTGTGCTTTTTAAACCTTTCCTTAGGATAAAATAAAAAGTCGGTGGCGACTCTTGCTCAACCGAAACATTTGCGAAAACAAACGCAAAACCCTAGTCAGTTCTCCCACCGTACCACAACAAGTAAGCATATACACAAAAGGAAAAAACAAGTCCTTAGTCTTAGGCTTGCATGGAGTTTGTAGGTAAGTACCCTCTTGAAGTTTAGTTGGCTCAAACCTGTCCTAGTTAATAGTAACTGGGTTCTAAGGGATCTCATATCACTGACCTTTCTTTTAGGCATTATCCCAGCACAATCAATCTTTTCTTGCGGCCAGGATACCTCAAAAGTCTAGTCTCAATGAGTGTAGTATCGAGTATCAACCAATTTTTAGCTTTCCACTAAAATCGATTATCTCACTATGTCCTAATTGGCCAAGTTTGTTCAATTAAGGTTCTAAAGTCAGTTAGTGCTTCATGACGCCACTCAGCGGCCCCGTATTCTCCTCGATTCAACACAAGGGATACCGATACCCACAAATGCGTCACACTAACGTAGCCATTATTTCAACCGTATCGGTCTATGTCGTACAGTTTCCACAATCTATTGCTACTTACCTAACAAGGTGTCCCAGATCCGGGTGGAGGATCAAAGCAAGCCCAAATAAGGAACCATAATGTAAAGCATGCAAGTCAAACAAAGAAATCAAGTAAATGTGATCTAGCCCTAAGGTAACCCCATTTTTAAATTTAGTCCCCGACAGAGTCACCAGCTCTGTAACACGGTGGGAGAACTAACTTGGTTGTTTTGCGTTTGATCGTAATGTTGCGGTTAGCAAGAGTCGCCACCGAATTTTCTTTTATCCAAAAGGAAAGGTTGAAAAGAACAGGAAAGACCTTTGAGATATTTTCTTAAGTTCGGGGGATAGATTATGAAAAGGGAAGGTATTAGTACCCTTTTCATCCGTATTTATCTACAGGCTCTTAGTTGCTTGCTAGATCACTTGCTTTTGTTTGAAAATGTGCTTTGTGTGGTTTTTGAAAGTATTTTGAAAAGGCGCCATCGTTTAGGCAAACTTTGTAATGATTCTCGTTCGTAAGAATGTATACAAAGTGTTGATTTTTTGAAAAATGTTTCAAGTTTGAAAGATGTTTTGAAAGTGTTGGTGTTTGTTTTGAAAATAGCAAGGATGTTTTGGTTTGAAAATGAGCAAGCAACTAGGAACATTCTACCTACTCAAAAGTCTTTCATGTTTATTTCCTCTTTCCTTTGACATTGTTATCTTACCATTGATTTGGTAAGAAACCCTATCTTTGGATGTAAAAGGGACGGACATGGGTCATCGTATAGCCATGATTAACAACGTTGTCAGATATCTTAGCATTTTCTTTAAGGGACTAAGATCATTTTTGAAAGGCAACTTTGATAGCATCATCGAAGGACTATGATCTTGTATTTTTTGATTGCTTTTGCTAAGATATCCCACATGCATAATATGGCCATTTTCATAAGGCAACAAGTGGATTTACCCTAAGGGTGTAAGTGTGCAAGTGTATTGATTTACATGCATTGTTTTGTCTTTGAATTAGGGTTTTCTAAGCATTAATTTTATCTTTCCATACAAACCCTAATTTACTAGCATTTATATATAAAGCATTAAATTGCGGAAAATAAAAATACTAAGCTATTACATCAATAGGGGAGGGGGTGTACAAATTTACAAATGGAGAATTTTGCAAGAAAATTAAATCTAATTAACTACTGGGGTGGTGATACATCCGTTAACATTGGCAAGAAAAATGGTAAAACGGACGCTGGGGCTCAAACCCAGGTCCAAGGGGTGACAGACGCGCGCTTTAACCACTGGGGTGGTGATACATCCGTTAACATTGGCACAATAATGAATACATAACACATATTTTTCCCTGACTGTACTTCATCTTCAACCTCCAGCCAAAGAATTTCAAACTTGCTCATTCCTCAACCATTTTCAAAAATGTAAATATGAAACTTGTGCATTTTTCCATCACGAATCCAACCATGTAACTAATTTAAGCTAACACTCAAAGATAAGGATGGATTTATGAAAGTACCAAATTTTGACCTAAACGTTTCAGCAAGTTCAAACTCAAAATTTTCCATGCTTAAGCAACATAAATGAAATCTATGGACATGTATAGTTTCAGAGCAATGATATCTACATTCTATCTTCACAAATACAAGCCTAACAATGCCTAAATAATGAGATAGAAGTTCAAGAAAAATACCTTAAAACTGGAAATCTTGAAATGAGTTTGAGCTTGTTTCAAGTGATGGTGATGATCATGTTAGCTTCTTTGGACCTCTAGGAAGCTAATGTAGTGGCTGGCTTGAGCTGAAGGTGGCTGGAATGGTCTGGAGAAGTCCAACTGTGATACTCTGTTTTTGAACTTAGAAATGGGTGAAGATGGTGTTACAGTCGTGTAATAAGGATAAGGATGACTTATGTATGATGTTTAGAAGCTTTTGGAAGCAAAAGGCCAAGAAACGCATGAGTGAAATGGAAGTTTGAAGTTCTTGGTCAGAATATGCAACAATGTTGGTTTGTGATATAGTTCCGAGTTTTTGTGAGTTTTGGAGCTTGTGTATTCGTGTGTTTTGGTGCAAACAACTTGTGCATAAGTAAGGAAAAGGTTAGAGTACTTGAGGAGGTCAGAAGCATAAGATGTAGAGTTATGGATATGTTACTTAATTTTGAAGAAAAGTGAAAACATGGTCTCAAGGCATAGTACAAGCATGGCCTGAGTTTATGGGAGGCTCTAGACATGTTTCTTTGCCTTTGACATTGCTTGTGATCAGAAGGGACAAGTGCAAAGCTCTATGCATTGACTTTGTGGTTAAAGCTTCTTTACAAGAATGGAATGGTTACTTTGTGCCATCAATGGAAATGTAACTTGGATAAAGGCTCAAGTGCTTGGATTAAAGCTCTAACAGCTGTGTAAACATTTAATTATGGAGTGAAAAACAAGTTTAAGGCCTGCAAAGCAAAGATTGTGCAGCCTAGCATGGATTGTAAAACAACTTGAAACCCTAACTTCTGACCTTCGATTCTCCATGCTCACAAATGATCTCAAAAAGTTAATTGACTTTTTAGAAAGCTTTTAATATGCTCTACAACCTATATTTGAATCACTTTTGCAAAATCCAAATGGAACTATGTGAAACTTGGCTCAGAAGTTAGGTCAAAATCCTGACCAAAATGCTCAAAATTTCACTAAGTGTTTTAGTTTCATGACCATGATTTCATGGATTAATAACTTGAGATCCATACATTTCTAGGAGAAGTTGTGTAAATAAATTTTTTAGATCTCATTGAGATCTATAACTTTCATTTTGAAAGATTCTCTTGAATCATCTTGCATCATGGTGAAAAAATGGCTCAAAGTTGTGAAAAAATATGAAGTTTCCAACACTTAGAAAAATTTCTAAGTTTGGAAACTTTGACTTTTTGATTTCTTGATGAACAAGTTTCATATTTTGACATGTTTTGATGAATTGTGATCTTTGACACTTGATTTTGACCAAAAAGTCAAAGTTTAACTTTTCAGTATACAATTGACTTTTGATCAGTTGACTGAAAATCAACTATCAATCAATTGATCTTGAGGGAAGTTTTGAGTCATACCATTAGGTAAAAATGATGAATTTGAAACCTTGAGAACACGTCTCAAACCAAATAACCATTTTCTAGGTCAAAAATCAGAAATTTCCCTTTCTCAGTCAAAACCCTAATTTTGACCATTTTGCCCTTTTGATGATCTGATCAAATTTCTTGAGGAATTATGGTCCAAACTTGACAAAATGACATATAGGAGTTCACAATATTGATATGGATAAAAAATTATGAAGTTTGACTATAAATTGGCCATAGTTGACTTTTTCCCCAATACAGCTGATTTTTAGGTCAACTGATCAATTGACTGAGCAAAAATGTGATCCAAGACTTGAAACTTGACATGAGCAATCTTGAGAGTCCATAATGATCCATGAAAGTCATATGATGTATTATAAGTTCAATTATCCTTGTGCAATATCAAACCCTAATTTCAGTCATCAGTGCTTAAGGAGGTGTCTTGAGCCGATCAACCCTTGTGCAGTCTTGAACCAAAGGAGATCTTGTGAGAAAATACTTGATAAATGAGAGGAAAAAATTTGGGGTACAACAAATATAAATAAGATGACAGATGAACAAAAGAAATAGTTCAGAAACCATCATAAAGCCAGAACAATCCTTTTGAGTGCCATCTCATATACTGAGTATGAGAAAATCGCTAACAGAGAAATGGCTTAGAACATGTTTGAATTTTTAAAAATGAAGCATGAATATAACACACAAGTCAAAGAGACCAAAGCTCTTGCACTTATTCAGAATTACGAAGCCTTCAAAATGGAAGAAGATGAAACTATTGAGACAATGTTCTCAAAGTTTCAAATTCTGGTTGCTGGTTTGAAAGTTATGGACAAAGGATACTCCACAGTATATCATGTAAAGAAAATTGTCAGAAGCTTACCCAAGAAGTGGGGACCTATGGTCACAACTTTAAATTTAGCCAAAAATCTGAACACCGTATCACTAGAGGAACTAATCAACTCTCTGAGAAGTCACGAGATAGAACTAGAAGAAGATGAGCCCCATAAGAAAGGTAAGTCTTTTGCTCTTAAATCTAATAAAAAATATGAAACTAAAGCTTTTCAGGCAGAAGAAGAAAGATCTGGTGGATCCTCATCAGAAAAAGATGAATTATCTCTTCTCTCCAAAAGAGTCCATCGGCTATGGAAGTACACACAAAGGAAATTCAGAAACCCCAGAAGAACGGGTAATCACTCTGAATCATCCTCTGGATACAAAGAGTCTAGCAACAAAGATATCGTCTGCTATAAATTCAAAGATCCAGGTCACTACAAAAGTGACTTCCCCAAACTCCAGAAAGAAAAGCCCAAAAAGAAGTTCTTCAAAGAAAAGAAGAAAAGTCTTATGGCAATGTGGGATGACTCAGAATCTTCTGAAGAAGAATCTGAATCAGAATATGAACGAGCCAATATAGCATTAATAGCCAACATATCAGAAGACACATATACATTGGAATCTGAATTAGACTCAGAAGATGTATTTTCAAAATTCTCTAGATCTCAATTAGAAGATAGTCTGTCTGAAATTCTTGAAAGATATCAACAACTTCGAGTCAAATACAAGAACCTGAAACGCGTTCCTGTATCTGAAACTGAAGAAACTAGGAAACTAAAAACAGAAAACTCTAAGCTAAAACAAATCAATTCTAAACTTAAAAATGAAAATTCCTTCACTAAAAGAGAATTACAAAAAACTGAGAAAGAATATGTTTCAGAAGTTTCAACTAGTTCTGATAACATCATAAAAGAATATGATCACAACTTTAAAAAATTTCTAGCTAGAAACATAGATAGAAGCAAGATGACCTCAACGATCTATGGAGTTAGCAGAAATGGCAGAAAAGGTATAGGATATGTGAAACCAAAAGGGGAAGAACCATATCAACCAAAACAAGTTGATAACATGGTCATAAAATACACACCCCTAAATTCACATTTCACATATAGACATACACATGGCATAAAATACAATAGTGAATATTATTCTGTGAACTCTTATGATAAACCAAAATTCAATCAGAATTCTAAAAACTCTAACCAACAAGGACCCAAAAAGATATGGGTACCTAAGGATAAAATCATCTATGTTGCATATATATTTAATAAAAAAGTTGAAACACCAGTCTTGGTACCTGGACTTTGGATGCTCTCGACACATGACGCAAAGAAAGCATATGTTCCAAAGCATGGAACTTAAATCTGGAGGTTATGTAGGTTTTGGAGGCAATCAGAAAGGAAAAATAATTGGCTTTGGAACTATTGGTAACGATACACTTCCTTCTATAACTAATGTTATCTTAGTGATGGATTAATGCATAATTTGTTGTCCATAAGTCAATTAAGTAACAATGGCTATGATATAATCTTTAATCAAAAGTACTGCAAAACAGTTAGTCAGAAAGATGGAGATATCCTTTTTAATTATAAGAGAAAGAACAACATTTATAAGATTAAACTTTCTGAACTAAAGAGTCATAATGTAAAATGTCTGATGTCTGTTGATGATGAGCAATGGGTCTGGCATAGAATATTGGGACATGTTAGTATGAGAAGAATATATTAGATTAACAAACTCAATCTAGTCAGAGGACTTCCTAACTTGAAGTTCAGCTCAGATGCTCTGTGTGAAGCATGTCAAAAAGGAAAGTTTGCAAAACTCTCTTTCGAATCTAAAAATGTTGTTTATACCTCTAGACCATTAGAACTTCTGCATATAGATATGTTTGGACCAGTGAAAACTGCATCCATTAGCGACAAAAAGTATGGATTAGTGATCGTAGATGACTATATCAGATGGACATAGGTAAAGTTCTTAAGACACAAGGACGAGTCACACTCTGTGTTCTCTACCTTTTATAACCAAGTTCAGAATGAAAAAGAGTTTAGAATTGTAAAAGTCAGAACTGATCATGGTTGAGAGTTCGAAAATAAAATTTTTGAAAAGTTTTTTTAATGAAAATGGCATTTCTCTTGTTCTAGAACTCCCTAACAAAACGAAGTTGTAGAATGAAAGAATAGAACTTTACAAGAAACGGCCAGAACCATGATCAATGAGACTAACATTGCTAAACACTTATGGGCAGAGGAAGTTAACACAGTGTGCTACATTCAGAATAAATTCTCCATAAGACCTATTTTGGAAAAGAATCCATATGAACTATGGAAGAACAAAAAGCCCAACATTTCTTACATCCATCCATTTGGATGTATCTGTTATATGTTGAAAACCAAAGAACATCTTAACAAGTTTCATTCTAAGGAACAAAAGTGTTTTATGTTAGGATACTCTGAATGCTCAAAAGGTTACAAAGTATATAACACAAAAACAAGAATTGTGGAAGAATCCATTTGTGTCAGATTTTATGATAAGCTTGACTATCAAAAGTCAAAGTAGGTTGAACATTTTGCAGATATAGAATTTCAAATTACAGGTACTGAAGAATATCTTATGAATAGAAAAACTCAAACTCAATCCAATTCAGAAAAAGACATCAACACCAACACTACAGAAACATCTGAAGAACCCATCCAGAAAAGACAGTCCAGGAGCATATTAGCACATCCTGGAGACATGATTCTGGGAAAGAAGGATGATCCAATCGGAATAAGATCTATGTTCAGAAATACGGAAGAGTCTCTCATGGGTTTGGTATCTTTGATCGAACCAACCTCCATAGACGAAGCACTTCAAGACAATGATTGGATACTTGCAATGCAGGAAGAACTAAATCAATTTACCAGAAACAATGTATGGGATCTAGCTCTGAAACCAAAAGGCTTCAATACCATTGGAACTAAATGGGTCTTCAGAAACAAGCTAAGTGAATAAGGAGAAGTCATCATAAATAAGGCACGACTGGTTGTATAAGGTTATAATCAACAAGAAGGGATATACTATACAGAGACCTTTTGTCCATTCGCTAGGTTAGAATCTATCTGACTTTTAATTTCATTCGCTGTAAATTATGACATCACTCTCTATCAGATGGATGTCAAAAGAGCCTTTTTAAATGGTTACATTGATGAAGAAGTATATGTGTATCAACCTCATGGCTTTGAAAACATTAAACATTCAGAGTATGTTTATAAACTTAAGAAATTGTTACATGGTCTAAAACAAGCTCCTAGAGCTTGGTATGAAAGACTAAGTAACTTTCTCTTAGAAAAAGAATTTACTAGAGGGAAATTGGACACAAATTTATTCTGTAAAACATTTAAAACTAACATTCTGATTTGTCAAATCTACGTTGATGACATTAATTTAGATCTACTAAAGCCTCGTTGGGTAAATAATTTGCTAAGTCTATGCATACAAAATTTGAAATGAGTCTGATGGAAGAACTCAAGTTCTTTTTGGGAATTCAAATTAATCAAACTCTAGAAGGAACCTTTATACATCAAAGCAAATATGTTAAAGAACTTCTGAAGAAATTTGACATGTTAGAAAGTAAGTCATCCAAAACTCCAATGCATCCTACGTGTATTCTGGAAAAGGATGAGGTAAGTAGGAAAGTAGAACAAAAGCTCTACAGAGGTATGATTAGTTCTCTCCTTTATTTAACTGATTCAAGACCTGATATTCTCTATAGTGTTTTCCTATATGCTAGATTCCAATTAGATCCCAGAGAATCTCACTTAATAGCAGTTAAGCAAATTTTCAAGTATCTGAAAGGTATTACTAATCTTGGTCTGGTTATAGAAAATCCAAATAATATAAATTAGTAGGATACTATGATGTGGACTTTTCTAGAGATAAAATAGAAAGAAAAAGTACTTCTGGAAGATGCTAGTTTATGTGAGACAACTTAATATCCTAGTCCAGCAAAGGACAATCCACCATTACACTATCAACTGCTGAAGCTGAATATATAGCTACAGTTGGATGCAGTACTCAGATGCTCTGGATGAAAAGTCAACTTAAAGATTATCATATATACGAGAGTAACATTCCTATCCTATTTGATAATACTTTTTCTATTTGTCTTTATAGAAATCCTATTTTACACTATAGAGCTAAACATATAGAAATTAAACACCATTTCGTTAGGGACTATACTTAGAAGGGAATTCTTTTCTTAAAATTTATAGATACAGACCGTCAATGGGCTGACATCTTTACAAAACCCCTTACTGAAGATAAATTTAATTTTATTACAAAAAAATCTCAGTATGGAATTATGTCCAGAATGAAAATTCTATTTCTGTATGCTTAACTCTCAGAATGTTCTCATATTTTTTATGGACATCTAAGCCATAGTTCTTCAGAAGTGAGAAGGAAAATTGACTCACAAACTATCTAGAAGATCTTAATGTATAACCAAAACATTTCTTTTAAAGATAGCATCATGCAGTTCAACACATCAACATCTACCAATCTTAAATGTTAAGTCATCATCAGATAAGGAACATGTGTTCACACTCTGATTGATAAACGGTTGAATTGATGCATTGAGGCACTAGTCACATCGATATCTGTTTCAAATATCTTCACGCTATCTCCTTCGTAGAAAATCATTTATTGCTTTTAATCATCATGTTTATTTTTTATTGCAATTAATTTAATGTTTCATTTATTTCCGTTGGCTATTTATTTACCTCTCTCAGAATCACTTTTCACCACATCTTTCACTCACTTGTTGTTTTCTCTGAAATTGCTTTTCCCCTCTTTTCTTCTAAAACCATAAGATTTTTGAACAATGGCTTCCTCTTCTCATCATCAAAAATCTTCTCAAGATCTTGCTTCTCAAACCACCATCCCTGCTTCATCCTCCGTTCCTATTGAAGAAAACTACGATGAACCGGAAATGTCTCTCCTTACTCATGTCGATAATCTTAAAGTTCTCTGTGAAGTTATGGTTGATTTCAAAAGTATGCAAGGAAATGGGTATGATCTTGTTCCTAATGTAGAGTTTCAAGGATGGATTAGATTCTTTGATAGGTTAATCGGTCCAGTCTTTCCAAAACTTGTCAAAGAATTCTGGATTCCTGCAAAAGTATCAAATCTACAAGTTAGCTCGTCTGTAATGGGGATGAAAATAGTCATCACTGAGAATCTCATCGCAACACTCATCGAGCATGATGGAACTAGAGTAAAGTGCATTGACATGGTAGAAAAAGGATATGATCTAAACAAAGTTTCTCAGGAGATTTTTACTTCTGGACAACCCTTCAACAAAATAAAAAATCTGAAAGACTATCTCTTAATCTGGGCTTGAATCATTCTAGGGTGTATCAACCACAGGAAACCAACAAGTTCTCCAGATTAAATCAATGTTGATCAACAATATCTACTGTATTTAATTGCAACCAAGGTAAAAATCAACCTCCCTCACCTTCCGTTTTATCATCTGAAGACCATTGTCAAAGAAACAAGAGAAGAAGAAAAACCCAAAAGAGATTGGATTCCTCTAGGAAGGCTGACCTTAGATATTCTGACATAAAACAAGTTGATAGAACATATGAGTGAATCTCATCAAGTTAGTGAGCTGGAAACCTGCGTTGGAAAAACCCTCAACGCCAAAAATCTCAAGAAGATGAAGATTATTGACACAATCAAGAAGGACATAACATGATTAGTGAAAGAAGTCATCTCCACAAGAAGAATTCTTATGGATGACTTTCTTCGCTTTTCCCATATGGATTCATCTCCTGATATGTGGAGGCGTGGAAAAGTGATGGAACAACTCCACAGGTAAACATTCAAGATCTTGGGAAACAACCTTTAGAAGTTGCTCCCAGAAAGTCAAAGAAAAGCTGCCGGTGAAGGAACTTCTCACAAAGCTCCCAAAGCTGCTAAAAAGAAAGGTACTTCTTCCTTCATTTCTGTTGTCAAATCAATACTTTTAACAACATATATACATTCTTCTCCAACACCTTATGAACATAACTTACAACAAACATTTGATGAGTTTAACTCTGTAATCAATCCAACCGCAACCATAAATCAAAATATGATCAATTCACCTTCTACCAATATTGCTCAAACTCAGCCAAAACTCACACAAGTTCTATCTGATATTTATTAATATGATCCACTATTTGATGTTCCCCAACCAGAAAATCAAATTTCTGCTTCTGAACAATTTCCTGAAACCGTTCAAATACTAGGCATAACTTGCCCTCTAAAGGATACCCAACCACCACATATCATCACCACTACATCACAAAACTTTGCCATTCCAGATATTCCCTCTTCATATGAATCAACACCACTAAACTCTCCAATTATCATTCCCGACTCTCCAAACCTTCCGACTCCTATAGATCTAACAGAAGATCCTCTACGAACTATAGTTGATTAACAAGCTTTGAACAAACTCATCAACTTATCTCAGAAAATAGCCATCCCAAAACCAAAACCAAAACCATCCAAAATAGATGCTGGTAAATCATTGCTATTTTTTGAGACAGAAATGCAGGAATGTGTTAACTCTCTGAAGCAGGCTTGCTTCAATAATTTTAATCCAGCTGCCTCTGACTACCTCTGGACTCAGTTCATAAAATGGTTTAATTCTGAATCTCTCAAGATGAAGGAGCTCAGCTACGAGATTTTTCAATAGAACTTTTGTGATCAGCTGAACGTCTTCAAAGAAGAAGTGTTAAAGTTATGGGTAAGGAAACCTCTTCTTCATCTGGACAGCACTCCCTGGAAATTCTCACACAAACCAGAAACTCAAGAACTATATCCTGAACCTCAACCTCTGGTCCTTTTCAAAGACAAAGGAAAATCAGTTGAAGAATCTTCTGTGAGAGTAACTGCTGAAGAAACGCTTCCTGCTGAAGAAATGGCTCCAACTTCTCTTATGCTGAAAACTCTGGAGGAATTGAAGAAATAGAATGAAGCTGTTAGAGAAAGGTTGGATAAACAAGATGAAACCAACAAATAAATCAAGGTAATATTGGGCAAGCATGAACAAGCCAACAATCAGATCAAAGGTCTTCTGGAAGCATTGTTCACACGTCTTCCACCTACCCAACCTTATATCTATTCTTTTGTTTCTTTTGTTCTATTTTATTTTTGCTTAACTTCTGTTTGTTTTTGTTTCTCATTGTATTTTCCTCTGTTTTTTGCTCTGATTACGTGTTTTTATTTCTTTTTGATTTATGACAAAAATGGAGAGAAAGTGAGATATTTTGATATAAACAGTTCTGGACTAAGTCTCAAAAATTTCTAATAAAGTAACGTATGTTTCAATGTTTCTGAAAGCTAATAGGGAAAGTATCACTCTAAACTTGTGGTATGCCTTACCAGTCTTCAACATAGGCTTCTCAGAACTTCCATCATATGCTCTGACCAAACATCTTCGGGGAAGTATCTATTATTTTTAATTTTATCCGAGTATTCAACTCAGGTGAGACTCTAAATTTTTTATCTTCTGAATGTTATAAATTGTTCATAAAATATGTAAGTTTTGTCATCATAAAAAAGGGGGAGATTGTTAGAACATAGTTTGGTTCTACATCTAAGTATTAGTTTTGATGATAAGAATTACATGATTATTATGAAGAACAATTATGCTCTCTAAACATTTGATTAAATGTACAGAGAAGTTTTGATGAAAAAGCATAGAAGATGACGTCTGAATCACGTGCTGAAACTCTGATAAGAATATGCATACAACTTAGAAGCAAACCCAAGTAACACGCTTGAAGAAAATAAGTTATGATGTTATAACTTCCGAAGCACCAAGCTACAAGCCATACTCTGATAAGTGAAATTCTGAAGAACAAAGAAGCTTCAACATGTCTGTCACATTCAAAGTTCTGATTACATGCAGTCAAGCTCAAGATACTCTGAAGATCTATAGATCCAACATCACATTAATGACAATAAATATAGGATCAATAAAGTAACAACTGAATAATTATGATTGGGAACAAAATATGTACTTTTGGAAAGGATATTAACATCAAATCATCAACCTTCCAGAAATATCGCACATGTCTCCAACGAATCTCTTGAATCAAATTCCTATATAAAGAAGACTATGAAGAAGAATCAAACAACTCATGTATACCAACAAGAGAGATAAAAAACATTCTCATATTTCTTATCTCTTGAATTATTCCTTGTGCTAAATTTGTGTAAACATCACAGTTGTGATAAAGCTTGTTAGCAGCAAACTCAAACACATTGTATAATTATTTTTAGTTGTATTTCCTTGAGAAACCAAGTTGTGGTTTGATCTCAAGAAGACATTGTCAGTTGTTTTTGTGAATTGTCATCATTTGTGATTAGTGTATTAAGACCTCGATTGAGAGAGGCGAAATCACCTTGGTGGGTGGACTGTAGTAGTTTTGAGTTCAAAATGAATCGGGATAATCAACGTGTTTTATAGCCTTAATTTTTGAAAACCCCAATTCAAACCCCATTTCTTGTGTTTTTCTATCCTTCAATTTTGTCTTGTTCTTTTGTGTGTCATCCATGTATCTTTTAATACATAGAGGTAGACTGATTGTTCATTGTTACTTGCCCATCACTCATGAGATTTTAAAAAAAGAGTTGTTTGTGTATCAAGTTATTGTTCTCACTCATGAGCTTTTAAGCCAATAGTTGAGTATTGTTTATTGGAAGTTTAATCTTCTATTTTGTGTTTTTGTCACTGGTTTGTGACTGGTTTTATCATTGAGGTGATTGTGGGAAGGGAGAGGGGGATCTCATATCTAGAAGGTTTCTAGGTAGGAGTTGCACAAAGTAGTAATTAGGAGATAAGTTGTAAACTAGGGTTGTTTAACTTTGAACTAATACTATTATAGGTGATTTCTTTCCCAGCTTATATGCCCTAAGAGTAGGTGATGTTGCATCAAAATGGGTTAACAATTGACTGTGTTCTTTATCATTCTGCAATTTATTTCTGCATGATTTATAGTTTGGTATATTTGTTCTGTCAGTAAGCAGATGTCGTAACATCTGTCTCCACATTGTGTTCTAATATTGAGGCATCAATATTAACATGTTTTGAAGTGCCAGAATTTCAATTGGCATTAGAGCAGACACCCTATTTTGTTTATTAGGTGAGATCCATGGAGAACTTTTCTGATACTATATGTCTTTTGAAATGATAGAATGATAGCATTCTTGAAATCAATGGACAACAAAAGAACTTAGAAATTTGTCAGGTCGGGAGAATCTTGGTGCTAAGGATATAGAAGGAAAGAGTATGAGTTGGCTTTGGTTAACACTAAAGCTTTTAATGTTATATTCAATGGATTTGATAAAAATATCTTGAGATTGTTAAACACACGTGGTATGGCCAAAAATGCTTGGGTATTTCTCAAGACTACTCATGAAGGCACATCTGGTCAGGAAGATACTGAGGTTTTTATCCAATAAATTTGTCATGAAAGGGAAAACCATTGAAGAAGATCAATACATAAACAACATAGATGAACCTTTTGGGTCACTTTAATTTTTTTAGTTGACTTTTAAAATGACAGATCTCAATAGAAGAACAAGAGCATGACTTTTGTCTCCAACTCTGTTGGAGCTTGTGATATAGTTTCTGATGAAGGGTTATTAAATGTTATTATGTTCCTTAGGAGGAAATTCAACCAGGTTCCGAGGAAAGTGGATAAAAGGTCAAAGCTAAATGTCAAGAACACCAGTCCTGACATCAGCAAGAACTATGTTACTCAAAGAAAAGCTGGAACAGATGAAAAGGACAATCCAAGTAAAGGCAATTAGTGCCATGAATTTGAAGAATTTCGACATATGCCCGACCTTTCTCAAGAAACAACTTAAGGGGATTTCTATTCCTTGGTCTAATGATGGAAGTGTTCGTGATGATGAATCTGTCAAGCTTGTTACTGCTTTAGCTGAAAGGTGAGCTTCTAATATATATTTCCTTAATGAAGAAATAACTTATGATGAGCTGGGTGCTTCTTACAAATAACTATGCATCAAAAGTAAAGAAGTCTGTCAACAGGGAGAAAAATAAAAGGTAACTTTTCTCAACTACAATTTGAAAAGGAAGAATGTTTATTTACCATCTATAACCTGCAGATTAAGGTGACTTTATTTACTTCCAAACTTGAAAACATGATCAAGTCTGTGAGAATGTTGAACAAATGCTTCTTATATATTGGGTGATATTCTTTAAGATGGGAAGATGACGGGAAAACTAAAAGGAATAAGGTTTGATTATCAAGGCTCTAACAAGCAAGGAAAATCTCTAGTAACAAACCTTGGTTACTCCAAAAGGCATGTTGAGTCAATGATGTCAATTAAAATGTTTCGACATTATGCTATACATCAAAATTATCAAGCTAAAGGCAGACTCTGGCACTAAAGTTATTATTTCTATGGTAAAGTTGGTCATACCAGGTCCCTCTGGTTCAATTTGAATGGTTATCCCAAATTCCAACTCATCATAAGTTTAACCAAGTAGTGGTTAAAACTCAAAGAAGGTGTTAATTGCCTTATTGCGCACACCTTTCTTAGAGCTTCATCGAAAGAAGATTGGTATTTTTTCAGTGTCTGTTCCAGACACATAACTGGTTTAAAGAAGTTTCTGGTAAACTTTAAGTCTCATTCTACCAGCTATGTTACTTTATGTGATGGTTCCAAAAAAGGAAAAATTAGGGTTATGGATAACTGGAATGCTCATAATTCCCTAGTATTGAGATGTTCCCTTTATTAAAAGTCTGACAACTTATTTGATAAACATTAGTCAGTTGTGTCATCAAGGTCTGGAGGTAAATTTCACTAAGGAATAAGGTTTTGGTCACTAATAGGAAGAATGGTGTTTTAATGAGAAAGTCAGGTCCAAAGGCAGTTGCTATTTGTGGACACCACAAGAAACTACTTGCTCATTCACATGCTTAATCTCCAAGAAAGATGAAGTAAAGATGTCACTCCAGATGTTGCATCACCAAACTGCTGCCAAAGTTCTAGTGTTTCCTCTTTGGGTCTAATGAGGTCAATGCAAGGTGTGAGTCTTAGTGAATAGTGGCATGTCTATGTGGCTGTTAAGGGTTGTTCCTTTTATCTGGGTAATCTATAGAAAAGGAAAATCATATATCTTTGAGGACTTTAAAGGCCTTTATCAATTACTTCAGGGAAAACATAAGGGAAAAATGGGTCCTAAATATGATGAATGGAAATGTATGGGTTACCCTACTAAGAACAAACTATATAGATATGTTAACTCCAAAATTAAATTCAATTATTAAGAAAGGGACTGATGTTGAAGCAAATGTTGTAACATCATCTTAGCCGTCCGAGACTTCAAAAAATAAGGGAGACTTAGAAGATCTAGCAAGCTCTGAATCAGATAGCTCTCAAGCCAACAAAGTTCCCTTTTTGAGCTCAGAAAAATTTATCCAAATGAATTCATTAGTTATCCTTTTTGTGAAGGGGTCACCACTAGTTTCAAAGATCTATTGGCACAACATGGATTTACAAGAACAAGTCTGATGAAGTTAGTGTTAATGGAAGATGTTTCTTCTTGGGAAACAATCTTGTCTCTTGGATTAGCAATGAGATAATTAATGTATTATAGTCTTTCACTTAGGCTAAGTATAATGTTGAAGGAATTTGTTGCTCTCAATTGAGTTGGATGCTAAAAGAATATAATGTCAAACAGGATGTTATGACATTGTACTGTGAAAAGCTGGTTACAATCATGATACTCAAGGATTTCATTCTGCAAAGCAGGATAAAGCTCATTAATATTGGTCATCACTTTGTCAAGGGTCTTGCTATAGGAAATCATGTTACACCTAATCCCGAGACTTTTGAGAATCTACTGGAAGATATTTTTAAAAAAAACTTTGGATGCAAATCATATTGAGAATTTGAGGGATGTTTTTGGGAAGTTGTACTACTGATGAATTATAGCATCCACATGTTGGGATGTGATTATTTCTGACCAAGTCAATGTTAGTTCAAATATTTTGAGAATCTCCAGCAGTCAAAGCTTGGGAAGAGAGAAAGAAAAACAAGAAAGTGTCCTCTCCTATAGTAAGTGATGCACTGATAATGAGAATGATTACACTTCTTTCAAGATTTTCTCCTAGGCTGGTCAATCTTTACAAGCAAGATTACAAGCAAGGTCATTTGTCTCAAAACTAAATTGATCCCCCCTTCTCTCAAGTTGTTTTTCAACATGAGTTAATATTCCCAAAATGTTGATGCTAAAAAGGTCCATTTGCTGGAAACCAAGTTAAGAAAGAAGGATAAGAGTACTAATCTAAAGAAGGTTGAATCCAAGGTGGAAACATCTGTTGGATCATCAACTGGAACATCTGTGAGAGGGAAAAAGTTCGTATCAAAGATGAAGTCCTGCAAGAAAAGTCATGTTCAATTATATGACCTTGACTCATATGTTGATGAAGATTGGGTTTCTTACATTGACTCAGTGGTTCGTTTGGATAGCTAATTTTAAAAATGACAATTTCTTTTTGGTGTTCTTTGCTAGTTGGATATGTAATAATTTCTTAACGTTCTTTGTTTCCATTTCTAGTGTGTGTTTTCATCTATTGTATTGCTTGTGAGCAATATGTGTGGTTCCAATTGTTTTTGCATTTACTCTATTTTTTGTGTCAATTTTTGGCTAAAAAGGGGGGGGGGGGTAAATGTTAGTGTTTTAGGTTGTCTTGATGTCATGACAAATTCCTTGACATGTTGATAGGATTGTACTACTTCTAAGAGAAGAGTAGTCTATTATGGCTGCTTGCTGTATGAAATTATTTAGGGGGAGCATGATTGTCTGCCAAGCTTGTTGGTGCTTCTGCTGCTGCTACTGGTGGTGGTGGTATGTATGCAATAATGTCAAACCACTTGTTCTGACATCCCACCTGATGTGTTTATGGAGAACCTTGGTTAATCTCTTATAATCTATTACTCTGGTGCTCTGAGTTATTTGTGAGGATTCTGCAGCACGTGCTTCTAATATGTGAACTTGGATAGTTCATGTTTGGTTTTCTTGTGATCTGGGTTTTCCCCTTGAGGGGGAAGATTGATTATGTGTGATATGGGAGTAATGGTCCTATATGAAGTTGCTAAGTATTGTTCTTAACACTGAGCTCTTATGTGTATTGGAGTTGTGTTAGTATTGTTAGAACATAGTTTGATTCTACAACCCTTGGTTAGAGTTTTGATGATAACAAATACAAAGAATAAATAAATACAAAGAATATATACAAAGAACAAATATGCACCTTAAAAATATGTTTTATGTATGCAGAAGTTCTGATGGGATCATCATCAGAAGATAAGCTATAAAACATTACATGCTGAAGCAATCAGATTATACACTGAAGATTGATGACCAAAACCTGGGCTTAATTACAACAAACTCTGATTCTGAACAAAGGCATATTAATCCAAGTCATCAATATTCTGAAGCATCATCAGCAGTTAAGGAAAGAAGACTCTGAAGCGTTACTGAACATTCAAGACAGAATTAATGCCAACGGCTTTCTTCAGACAAGATCTTCTCCAAAAGGAAAGTGTGTTATTATCATTAAACTTGATTTATGGACAACGTCATTATATTGTCTATATAAACAAGTCTGCTTGCAAAAAGAAGCACGTACATACGCACACAACAATTTGCTAAAGATTTCCAAATCACGCATATTCAAGCTCTAGCAAATTCATTCTTCATTCTAAGCTTAACCTGTGTAATTTATCACAGTTGTGATAAACTGTTTTGTTAGAAAACAACAAACACATTTTGTTCAATTATATTGTAAAAGAAGTTCCTTGAGATTAACCAGATTGTGGTTGTACTCAAGAAGACTTTAACAGTTGTTAAAGTAGCTTTTGTAATCTTTTGAGATTAGTGGATTAAGACCTCGTTGGAGAGAGGCGAAATCACCTTGACGGGTGGACTGGAGTAGTTTGAGATCAAACGAACCAGGATAAAAATACTGTGTCATTAAGCTATTTTTGATCCAAGTTTTTCAATTCAACCCCCCTTTCTTGTGTTTTTCACATCTTCAATTGGCATCAGAGCGCCTAGTTTTGAGCTTAAACACTTAACCGTGTCAGTACAAGATCCAACGTCAGAAAAACACTATGGCAGGACCAAGTCAAAACATCAGCAATGACAACAATGAAGAAAGGGACAGATTCAGTGGAAATCCTCCAGTCTTTGATGGAGAGAACTTTGACTACTGGAAAGACAAAATTGAGAGTTTCTTTCTGGCCCATGATGCTGATCTGTGGGACATGGTGACTGATGGATACACGCACTCAGTGGATGGACGTGGTCAGAAGATAAACAGGAAAATGATGTCTGATTAGCAAAAGCGTGAATTCAGAAACCACCACAAGGCCAGAACAATTCTTCTCAGCGCCATCTCATATTCAGAATATGAGAAAATATCAAATAGAGAAACTGCCAAGAATATGTTTGATTCTCTGAGAATGACGCATGAAGACAACATTCAAGTCAAAGAAACCAAGGCCCTTGCGCTCATTCAGAAGTATGAGACATTCAAAATGGAAGACAGTGAATCAATAGAAACTATGTTTTCAAGATTTCAAATTCTTGTTACTGGTCTAAAAGTTCTTGACAAAGGGTATTCTACTGCTGATCACGTTAAGAAGATCTTCAGAAGCTTGCCAAAACAATGGAGGCCAATGGTCACAACACTTCAGCTAGCCAAAGATCTCAACAAAATCTCTCTAGAGGAACTTGTTAGCTCCCTCAGAAGTCACGAGATAGATCTAGAAGAAGACGAACCTCAAAAGCAAGGTAAGCCATTAGCTTTAAAATCTAACAGAAAATCTGACTCCAAAGTTTTGCAGGCTATAGAAGAAACCTCTGATGGATCATCATCATCAGAAGATGAACTGTCTCTCCTATCCAGATGGGTGAACCAACTGTGGAAGCAGAGACAAAGGAAGTTTAGGAATCCCAGAAGATCAAAAAATCAGAATGAATCCTCCTCCAGACACAGAAGGTCAAAATCTTCCTCTGGACACAGAAGATCTGAAGGTTCCTCAGGATACAGAAAGCCAAACAACAAAGACATCATCTGCTATGAATGTAACGAGCAAAGGCACTATAAAAGGGACTGCCCAAAGCTTCAGAAGGAAAATCCCAAAAAGAAGTTTCTCAAGGAAAAGAAGAAAAGCCTCATGGCTACATGGGATGATTCTGACACATATGAAGCTGACTCAGAATGAGATGATGAAAGAGCAAACATAGCTCTCATGGAAAACATATCTGAAGACAGTGAAGCTTCTGGTTCAAACTCAGAATCAGACACTGAAGAGGTATTCCCTGACTTTACTATAAACTTTACTAAGGCTGAACTTGCTGAAAGCCTTAATGAAATTTTGGAAAGGTATCAATAGACCAGAGTCAAATTCAGAAACCTGAAAAGGAATCTTGCCTCTGACTCTGATAAGACTGAGAGTCTCAGATTGGAGAATTCTGAGTTAAAAGAAAAAAATTCAAAATTAGAAAACCAGTTGCAAAACTCTCAGAAGGAAACAATTTGTGAAACTCCCAGCAATGCTGATGAGATCATCAAAGAGTATGATCACAACTTTCAGAAGTTTCTAGCTAAAAAAATAGACAGAAGCAAGATGGCTTCAATGATCTATGGAGTTAGCAGAAATGGCAGAACAAGGATAGGATATCAAGGTAAGGTACCTACACCGAAAAATTCCATGGACTTAGTTATAAAACACACTCCACTGGATTCACACTTTATATATGGGCACACACATGACATAAAATACACGAGTAATGATTATTCTGTCAAACCAAAATTCAACCAGAATTTTGGTAAAACTAACAAATCAGGACCCAAGAAAATGTGGGTACCTAAGGATAAAATCATACATGTGGCAGATATCTTTAGCAACAAAGCAAAGACACCAATCATGGTACCTGGACTCTAGCTGCTCACGACACATGACGGGAAGAAGGCATATGTTCCAAAGCCTGGAACTTAAGCCTGGAGGCCACGTGGGCTTTGGAGGCAATCAGAGAGGAAAGATCATTGGCTCTGGAACAGTAGGTAATGGAAATCTTCCCTCTATAAGTAATGTTTTGTTAGTTGATGGATTAATGCATAACCTGTTATCCATAAGTCAATTAAGTGATAACGGTTATGATATAATCTACAATCAAAATTCATGCAAAGCTGTTAGTCAGAAAGATGGGACTATCCTATTTAATGGAAAGAGGAAAAACAACATTTATAAAATCAAACTTTCTGAACTGAAAAGTCAGAATGTAAAATGTCTACTGTCTGTTAACAACGAGAAATGGATCTGGCACAAAAGATTGGGACATGTTAGTATGAGAAGAATATCTCAGATTAACAAACTCAATCTGGTCAGAGGACTTCCTAACTTGAAGTTCAATTCAGATGCTCTGTGTGAAGCATGTCAGAAAGGAAAGTTTGCAAAACCTGCTTTCAAATTCAAAAATGTTGTTTCCACCTCTAAGCCATTAGAACTTCTACACATTGACTTATTTGGACCAGTAAAAACTGCTTCAGTCAGTGGCAAGAAGTATGGGTTAGTAATCGTAGATGACTATAGCAGATGGACATGGGTAAAGTTCTTAAGACACAAGGACGAGTCACACTCTGTGTTTGTTACCTTCTGCAACCAAGTTCAGAATGAAAAGGATCTTAGAATCGTCAAAGTCAGAAGTGATCATGGTGGAGAATTTGAAAATAAAGATTTTGAATTATTCTTTAATGAAAAAGGCATTCTGTATGATTTCTCTTGTCCTAGAACTCCCCAGCAAAATGGAGTTGTAGAACGAAAGAACAGAACATTGTAGGAAATGCCCAGAACCATGATTAACGAGACTAACGTTGCTAAGATCTTCTGGGCAGAGGTAATAAACACAGCATGTTACATTCAGAATAGAATCTCCATAAGACCCATTCTGTAAAAGACTCCATATGAATTGTGGAAGAACAGAAAGCCCAACATTTCTTATTTTCATCCATTTGGATGTACATGTTTTATTTTGAATACAAAAAATTATTTGAACAAGTTTGACTCTAAAGCACAAAAGTGTATTATGTTAGGAGACACTCCCTCAACAGCAGAAAGAGTCACTACAAGCAACCCAACACCTTCTGTTGATCAACTCCAGAAAAGACCATCCAGAAGCAGCATTGATCACCTAGAAGATACAATTTTGGGAAGGAAGGGAGATCCAATCAGAACAAGATCTACTTTCAGAAACTCTGAAGAATCCCTCATGGGACTGGTTTCTCTGATTGAACCAACAATAATTGATGAAGCACTTCTGGACAATGACTGGATTCTGGCAATGCAAGAGGAGCTAAATCAATTCACTAGAAATGACGTATGGGATCTGGTTCCCAAACCAAAAGGATTCAACGTCATTGGTACCAAATGGGTGTTCAGAAACAAACTGAACAAGCAAGGTGAAGTCATCAGAAACAAAGCACGACTGGTAGCACAAGGTTATAGTCAACAAGAGGGGATATACAATACAAAAACCTTTGCTCCATTCGCCAGGTTAGAATCTATCAGACTTTTAATATCATTTGCTGTTAATAAAGGCATCACTCTGTATCAGATGGATGTCAAAAGTGCATTCTTAAATGGCTATATAGATGAAGAGGTATATGTGCACCAACCCCCTGGTTTTGAAAGTTCCAAAAATCCAGAATATGTTTTCAAACTAAAGAAGTCACTCTATGGTCTGAAACAAGCTCCCAGAGCTTGGTATGAAAGACTAAGTAACTTCCTGTTAGAAAAGGAATTCACCAGAGGGAAAATGGACACAACCTTGTTCTGTAAGACAGTTAAGAATGACATATTAGTGTGTCAAATTTATGTTGATGACATCATATTTGGATCCACTAAACCCTCTATGGGAAGAGAGTTTGCTAAATGTATGCTGGCAGAATTTGAGATGAGCCTAATGGGGGAACTAAAATTCTTTCTGGGAATTCAGATAAATCAAACTCCAGAAGGAACTTACATTCACCAGAGAAAATATGTCAGAGAACTTCTAAAGAAATTTGATCTCTCAGAATGTAAGCCCTCAAGGATTCCAATGCATCCCACATGCATTCTGGAAAAAGAAGAGGTAAGTAAAAAGGTAGAACAGAAGGTCTACAGAGGTATGATTGATTCTCTTCTATATCTGACGGCTTCAAGGCCTGACATTCTATTCAGTGTTTGAATTTGTGCTAGATTCCAATCAGATCCTAGAGAATCTCACTTAACAGCAGTTAAGCGAATTTTCAAGTATCTGAAAGGTACTGCTAATCTGGGTTTGTTTTATAGAAAATAAAATAACTACAGCTTAGTAGGATATTGTGATGTTGACTTTGCTGGAGACAGAGTAGAACGTAAAAGCACTTCTGGAAGCTGCCAGTTTCTGGGAGAAAATCTGATCTCATGGTCCAGCAAAAGACAATCCACAATTGCTCTATCAACAGCAGAAGCTGAATACATAGCAGCAGCTGGATGCAGTACACAAATGCTCTGGATGAAAAGTCAACTTGAGGACTTCAATATATTTGAGAGTAACATCCATATCCTCTGTGACAATACTTCTGCTATATGTCTCAGTAAAAATCCTATTTTGCATTCTAGGGCTAAGCATATAGAAATAAAACATCATTTTATTAGGGACTATATTCAGAAAGGGATTCTTAATTTAAAATTCATTGACACAGACCATCAATGGGCTGATGTCTTTACAAAAACTCTTTCTAAAGATAGGTTTAACTTCATTCTGCAACACCTCAGCATGAAGCATTGCCCAGAATAAATTATTTTATTTACATATCTTAACCTTCAGAATTTTAGTTATTTTCTGTGAACTACTGATCAACCTGCCTTCAGAATTTAAGAAGTACAGATTGTATTAGAATCTATCCATGAAGATCTGAGCGTTTCATTTCAAGGATAGAAGTGTGATGTTCACGTAAGCAAACAATTGTCATCCATTCATCAGCTACCTTCTGAGGCTGAACACGTGTTCACTTTTCTGAAAGGTCAAAAGCGTTGATTGGGTGCATTGAGACACATGTCATGGGTAACCGTTCCAATACCTTTCTGAATCCCCTAAAATCAGCTGTTATTAATGCTTATAATCATTACTAATTATTTCTCTCTCTTACAGTTTATGTTTTCAAAAATCTATTTAAACGCAAGTTTCACTCTTTACACTCTTTCACTTTTACTCTCTCAATACATCCTAATTGTTTTTTGTTCGTACTTTCAAAACCCTTTCATCTTTCTCAAATTTCTTGTGTGAACATGGCTTCTTCAAGCATCCCAAACACCAGCACTCAGAGAACTAATTCTATAGAACAGTACGAAGAACCATTCAGAACTCTACTCACGCCCATTGACAACCTGGAAGTTCTTTCAGAACTGATTGTGGATTTTGAAAGTCTTCAAGAAAATGGATTCAATCTCTCTGAAGAGTTCAATGCTCAAGGATGGAACATGTATTTTGACCGTCTTCTAGGTCCAAAGTTTCCAATTCTTGTGAAAGAATTCTGGATTCATGCTTCATCCTCAAACCATCAAGTTACTTCGTATGTCATAGGGAAGAAGATAGTCATTATTGAAGACCTAATTGCAAGACTGATAGGCTACAATGGTGGAGGTGTCAGGTGTATAGACATGGCTGAAAGATGTTCTGATGTTGCTTCAATTGCAAGAGAAATTTTCACTCCAGGTCTTCCCTCTAGAAAGATAAGGGATCTGAAGGATCATCACAAAATCTTGGCTAAGATAATTCTGGGATGCATCAACCACAGGAAGCCAACCAGCTCTCCTGAATACATAAACATTGATCAGCAGTTTCTAATCTACTTTATCTCCAAGAAGACTAAGGTAAATCTTGCTCACTTGCTATTTAAGCATCTGAGGACCAGTGTAAAGGAGACGAGAGAAGATGAGTGTACCAAAAGGGTCTGGATACCCCTTGGAAGACTCATATCAAATATTCTCACAGAGAATAGGCTGATAGAGCATCTGACCGAAGCACATGAAATTAGCTCTCTAGAGGCAACTTCTGGGAAGCCACTGAATGCAAAGAATCTGAAAAAGATGAAAATTATTGAGAACATCAAGAAGGAACCCAACGTTACTTATTTTGCAACCATCACCTCCAGAAGAATTCCTCTGGATGATTTTCCTATGTTCTCTGAGATTGACTCCAAGCCTGAGATAATCGTCAGATATTTGGATGCTTGTAAGGCAGACGGCACTGCACCAGGGTTAAATATCCAGAACTTGTAACAAACGGCTCTAGAAGTTGTTTTGAAGAAGAACAAGAAAAGGAAGGAAACAACAGAAGGATCATCCCAGCGGACTCCAAAAGCTGCTAAAAAGAAAGGTAATCCTTCTTTTGTTACTATTTTAGAATCAATAACTATATCAACATCTGAACCCATAACTACCCAATTAGAAATTCCTACCCCACAAACTTTTGATGATTTTGACATAGGGTTTGATCCCTCAGAAACTCTAAGTCTTAGAGAAACTCACTCCCTTCCTATCAATCCAAATACTGAATCAACTCAACCAGAACTTGCAAAAGTTCTGTCAGATATTGAATCTTTTGACCAAGATATTTCAGCTCCCACACCAGAAAATCCAAATCCTCTAATCCCTGATAATCCAAATTCCGAAACCACAACAGAAGCTCCACAACCAGAAATTCCACTACCTCTCTCTCCACAACCAGATATTCCTCATCCACCATCTCCTCAACCTGAACAACCACAACCAGAAGTTCAAACTTCTGAGAACTAACCATCTGAGACCTGTGAACCAGAACCTCACAATGTTCAATCTAACCAATCTGAAGAACCTACTTCAGATTCAGATACAATCCCTATTCCAAGAATTACCGAACCTCTGGCCATTCGCATGCCCCTCACCATCCTGGACATTCCACAAATTCCTTCTTCTCTGGAATCAACACCACCAAATTCCCCAACTAGTCCAATAATTATACCAGACTCTACCACTCCCTCACCAAAGAGCAATCCAAATGACAACGTAAGACTTGTCATTGATCCAACTGTTTTTGAATGTTTAGCTGCTATATCTAACAAAACCAAAACTGCCATTCCAAAACAAACACCATCTGAAACCACACTAGATGTTGGTACTAGTTTATTGACATTTGAAACAGAAATGCAGAAATGGATAACCTCCTTGAAGCAAGCTAGTCTAGAGATGACTAATCCTGCTGCTTTTGATTATCTATGGACAAGTTTCAGAAAATGGCTAAGTTCTGAAACACATAAGCTGCAAGAACAGATCTATGAACAAATTCAACAGAATTTTAGTGATCTGCTAAAGGTTTTTAAAGACCAAGTTCTGAGCCAACTACTCAAGGAAGAGATTCTCCGTCTGGATAATGCTCCCTGGTCAGAACATCGTCCATCAGACAAAGTTCAACCAGAATCATAAGGTCTCACTCTAACTGCTACTCCAGATGAGATGATCTCAACAGAGGAATTGGTTCAAAATGATCAATTTGCAGAATGCTCTGAGAAGCATCCAGTTGCTGAAGAATCTCCAGCTCCTTCCTATGAAAGACAAACTCTGGAAGAACTGAAGAGAGCAAATGTTGTTATCCAGGAAAGGTTGGATAAGCAGGATGATACAAAAAAAGAAATCAAGAGCATTTTGAGCAAACAAGAGGAAACCAACACCCATATCAAGGGCTGGCTGGAAGCTTTGCTCACACGCCTTCCTCCTCCCTCTTAGATTTTTCTTTTGTTTTTAAATCTGTTTATCTGTAACGTTTTGTTTTACATTGCCTATGTTCTGAACTTCTTATCATTGCTTCTTATTTTTAATATATATATCAACTTTTTAGCTCTGATTATATAGCCTTTTTGATAACTGACAAAAAGGGGGAGAAAGTAAGATGTTTTCAATAATGGTTTACTAAGACAAAAGTCTCAAACATTCTGAACTACTTAACTTCTTTCTTTTGAAAAGCTTGAATAGGTTCCAAACTCTGATGAAAAACACAGTTAAACTCTGATGCTCAAAGACTCAAGGAATTTAAGGGAAGTAATCAACTCAGGGGGAGTTTTTCTTCTTAATTCTATACCTTTTATTCTTTATTCTTAATTGAAAAATCTGGTTTTTGTCATCATCAAAAGGGGGAGATTGTTAGAACATAGTTTGATTCTACAACCCTTGGTTAGAGTTTTGATGATAACAAATACAAAGAATAAATAAATACAAAGAATATATACAAAGAACAAATATGCACCTTAAAAATATGTTTTATGTATGCAGAAGTTCTGATGGGATCAACATCAGAAGATAAGCTATAAAATATTACATGCTGAAGCAATCAGATTATACGCTGAAGATTGATGACCAGAACCTGCGCTTAATTACAACAAACTCTAATTCTGAATAAAGGCATATCAATCCAAGTCATCAATATTCTGAAGCGTCATCAGCAGTTAAGGAAAGAAGACTCTGAAGCGTTACTGAACATTCAAGACAGAATTAATGCCAACAGCTTTCTTCAGACAAGATCTTCTCCAAAAGGAAAGTGTGTTATTATCATTAAACTTGATTTATGGACAACGTCATTATATTGTCTATATAAACAACTCTGCTTGCAAAAAGAAGAACGTACGTACACACACAATAATTTGCTAAAGATTTCCAAATCACGCCTATTCAAGTTCTAGCAAATTCATTCTTCATTCTAAGCTTAACCTGTGTAATTTATCACAATTGTGATAAACTGTTTTGTTAGAAAACAACAAACACATTTTGTTCAATTATATTGTAAAAGAAGTTCCTTGAGATTAACCAAATTGTGGTTGTACTCAAGAAGACTTTAACAGTTGTTAAAGTAGTTGTTGTAATCTTTTGAGATTAGTGGATTAAGACCTCTTTGGAGAGAGGCGAAATCACCTTGACGGGTGGACTGGAGTAGTTTGAGATCAAATGAACCAGGATAAAAATACTGTGTCATTAAGCTATTTTTTATCCTAGTTTTTCAATTCAACCCCCCTTCTTGTATTTTTCACATCTTCAAGTTTGATGTCAGACCACATGTCTTGACATCTGACTCCTGGAGTTTTTGATGATATTCTTATAACTGCAATGTATCTCTGACATATTTTTATGTTTGCAGTTTGTACAAAGTTTACATACTTTTCATGTAGCTTGTATTTTATGTTTGTGGTTTTATTCCTCTCTCTAGTTTGATTATCCTAAGGTTATTTTAGCCAAATTTTTCCAAATGGGGAGATTGTTAGATCTATGGTTTTAGGATTGACAACAATTTTTCTAAAACATGGTTCACAGGAAGATGTTATGTGAGATCTCCTAACATGTTGGTCAGTCTACATTGAAGACAGAAGTTCTGACTGATGTTGTGACATGATGTACCAAAACATCAGTACATGCTGTTTTTATTCTTGACAAATTTGATTTCATTCTATGAGATTCATTTTAGATATATCTCAATTATTTGTGCAGGTCTAGAAGATTTAATTTGGAACAATTGATTTGATCTGTAATTGTACATAAGTTTCTAAAATTGGATGTTGAGACTATTTAGGAAACTTGATGTTTTGTTCCAAGATTTAAGGAGATTTTTCTGCATAATTGGTGCAACCCACAACTTGTGGATCAACTAATATCTAGGTAAAGATTTCGAAGCCCATGGACTGCTGAGGAGTATATAAATAGAAACTTAAACCTAATGTAATTTGGCTTTCACAATTTTGAAAAAATAAGAGGAAGGTTATAGTTGTAGGTTTGAGAGTCATTTGTCTTATTCGTTTGTGTGTATCCCATGTATATTTTAATGCACTGAGCTAGATTGGTTGTTCATTGTTACTTACCCATCACTCATGAGCTTTTAAGCAAATAATTGATTGTGTGTCAAGTTATTGTTCTCACTCATGAGCTTTTAAGAAAATATTTGAGTAATTTTTATTGGAAGTGTAATATTCTATTTTGGTTTTTTTTGTCACTAGTTTGTGACTGGTTTTTATCACTGAGGTGATTGTGGGAAGTGAGAAGAGGATCTCATATCTAAAAGATTTCTAGGTATAAGTTGCACAAGGTAATGATTAGGAGATAAGTTGTAAACTAGGTTTTTCTAGCTTTGAAGTAATACTATCATATTGAATTTCCTTCATGGTTTGGATGCCCCCAGAGTAGGTGATATTGCACTGAGCCAGATTAACAATTGACTGTGTTCTTTATCATTCTGCAATTTATTTCAGCATGATTTACAATTTTATATATTTGTTCTGTCAGTAAGCAGATGTCGTAACATTTGTATTGATATTGTGTTATGATGTTGGGATATCAATATTAATATGTTTTAAAGTGCCAAAATTTCAAACTTGAACTTAAAATAATTCCTATTATTTAAGAGAAGAGAATTCTGAAATTTATCATTGGTACATGTATTTATGGCATGTTATGTTCTCACAACACAAATTTCATGCTAAAGGAATTTTGCAATGCAAAGTGGGACAATAATGTTGATGAATATTTTAACTTGAGAAACAATCTGATTTCCTATTACAATAAGAAGCAAATATGTGCTTCTTTATGTATTACTGAAGCTGAAGCTGAAAAAAAAGAAGTTGCTCTCAACTAGTGTGGATTGACCAGATGTCGAAGGAATATGATGTCAAGCAGGATGTCATGACATTATTTTGAGAAGATCTAAATTTTATCAAATATCTCATTCAACATAGCTGGAACAAGAACTTTGATAGTCAAAATCACCTTACAAGGAATCTTGTTAAAAGTAAGGTTGCTACTTTGGAGCATATGGACACCAAGGTTGTGAACATAAGCAGTGGGCTAGGAGCATGCACTATTGAGGAGTTATATCAATTATAGGTATGGAGGAATGAAACAAAAACTCTGCCTTTCCTCTATGTTCTAAGGCATGATATGCCTAAGTTAATTTCCAGTGTTAAACCTGTTAAAGGATGGAACAAAAGATCTTTGCAAATACAAAAGGTTGGTTTGAAGGAGACATGTTCTAAGATGGTGGAAAGGAAGTTCAGTGTCAACACTTCTAAAACATGTGACAACAGGAAAGAGTGCAGAAGGGTCTTTGACAGGGGCAAGAGGTGGAATACCACCTGAAGATGATCAAGTTTGTGTGTTTCCATATGAGTTTTGCTTATTTTCATTGCTATTTTGTGCTTCCATTCGTGTTTATGCTTGTTTGCTTCTATGTGCTTCCAATTTCTATTGTATATTTAGTCTATTTTTGTTAATTTTTGGTTAAAAATAGGGAGTAAAGTGTTGTGTCCTGATGTTGATGTCATGTCAAATGTTGTGACATGTTGTTTAACATTGTGATAGAACTACACTACTGCTAAGGGAAGAGTAGTTTATTGTGGTTGCTTGTTGTATGCAACTATTTAGGAGGAACATGATTGTATGTAATGCTTGTTGTTATTGTTGCTACTACTACTGATGTGGTGCTTATGTACATGATGTCTTATCAGATGTTCTAATATCTTGCCTGAGGTGTTTATAGAGAATCCTGATGTGGGGCTTATTTTTATTCTACTGCATGTGCCTCTGATGTGTGAACTTGGATAGTTCATATTGGTTTGGTAATTTGGATTTTCTGGTGATTTAGATTTTCCCTTGAGGGGGAGTATTGGTGATGTGTGACAAAGGGAGTAATGGTCTTGTCTGAAGTTGCTGATAATTGTTCTTAGCATTGAACTCTTGGGTTGTGTTAGAGTCTCTTGTGTTGTGTTGGAGTTGTATTGTGTGATGTCAGACCACATGTCTTGACATCTGTCTTCTAGAGTTTTGAAGAAGAGTTGTGTGTGAGGTTGGGCCTCTCTGTAACTGTAATGTATCTTGATATATTTTTATGTTTGCAATTTTGTACAAAGTTTACATGTTTCTCATGTAGCTTATGTTTTATCTTTGTGGTTTTATTCCTCTTCTCCAGTTTGATTGTGCTAAGGTTGTGTTATCCAAAATTTGCCAAAGGGGGAGACTGTTAGATCCATGGTTTTATGATTGGTGTAAATGTTTTGTAAAACATGGTTCATAGCTAATGTTGAGCAATATGTCACAACATCTTGACCAACTATCATGACAAATTTTGTTACCATGAATATCAGACTGAAGTTGAGCCAGATGTCTTGACTTCTTGGCCAACTATACAACTGGTGCTACTGTTATTTTTCCTGGCAGATTTGATTTGATTTTGTGATATCCTCTTGGATATATCTCACTTATTTTTGCAGGTCAAGAAGATTTTATTAGGAACAATGCAAATTTGATTTGGTTTCATAAAAGGGATATTTGCAAATTTTTAGGAAAATTTGAAGATTGATTCTGTTGTACCCTAAATTTTGCCCTCCTTTCTTTCTCAAGACATTCTTTCGAAGCTTCTCAAACACTCAAGATACACAATGGTTGACCAGTCAAGACTCCTCATAAGCAAAAAGTACACAACTAGGGTTCTAAGTTCCTCAATGAAATTTGGTTTGCAAATGTCCCAAGTGGCTTTCGTGGTTCTTCATATATCCTCAACAAGGTTCATGTCAAGTTTCAAGTCCCACATCACAAGTCTGCTCAGTCAATGACTCAAATGATTGAAAATTAACTATATTGGTCAAAAAGTCAACCGTGGTCAACATATAGTTAAACTTCAAGATTTTTGGTTAACATCAATATTTTGAAGTGATATTCATCAGTTGATCAAGGGTTGATCATGATTCCCCAAGGAAAGCTCTCAAATCATCAAAAGTCAACAATTGTCAAATTAGGGTTTCCTTAGGAGATGTCAGCTGAACTTTGACAAAGCATAACTTTCACATACTTCATCAACTTTCCCCAACCAAAGCTCATTTTTAAGAAAATTCAATTCCCTATAACTGTTTTTATGCTCAAGCCCAAAAAATACTTCATTTGAAAGATATGAGCTAAAACATTATAGGTCATTTTCAAAAGTCAACAAAAGACACTTTTTATCAAGGCAACTTACATCAAGATAATGTCTCCAAAAGAAAAAATGATCAACATAGAGATTGTAGAGGACATATTAAGCTTTCTAAAAAGTACAATATCAGCTTCAAAAAATGAAAATTGAGCAAGTTATGAGTTGCACTAGTTGGGGAATTTTGAAGAAATTCATAAAGTGCAAATTGAGCAAAATTGCAATTTTGAACCAATAGGCCTATTTTTTAGGACTCAAACATGTTCATGATATGTTAGAGGACCCCTAAAACCATTCTCTTATTTTTCATGATTTCTATTTATTTTATGTGAATTTTTATTCATTTAAAACAAATTAAATCAAAACAAAAATGAAGCTAATGGGCTTAGGTGCTTGTTTGGATTTGTGGGTCAAGATTGAAGCCCAAATAATTCGTGTACCCAACTACAATATGACCAGGTTCATGCAAGTTCAAAAATGGCAAGGATATGGAAAATTTAGAAACCATTTAAAGTGTTTGATATTGGTTTAAAAAGGGCCTTCATGGCTTGATTTATTTCCATGTATGTCAACTCATCTCTTCTTTTATAAATACTGAGCCAAAGCACAACAAAAGGGCCACGTATAGTTGCTCAAAGAAACACTCCATAATTCTTAAAAATTTCTCAAAGTTGCAAAATTCGTATATTCATTTCCAGGCAGTTGCAGTTCAAACAAGTGACCAAATCATATCCCTGAGATTCCCAGGAGTCTCCCTAGATCCAAGAACTCGTCCAACCGTGCTTAGAAGGCCATTCACGAACACACCGGTTTGGTAAGGTTTTGAATATCAAAACTTTGATTTTAATCATGTTTCATGGTATGCTAACATTTGGTTGAGATCATATGAATTTATAGATCAGTTATGGGTGGTTGAATCAAAGGTTCCACGTTAGAATCACAGGTTGCCATTGTTAGGGCTACAGAGCTGTTGAGCTTCAAGCTGAGCGATACCATGAGTTTCAGGCCAAATGGATGGTACCACTGAACTCACAACCCCCAAATTAGGGGGATCTATCGTTTTGTTGCAGATCAGAAATTCCCTCGCTGGAGAAGAAGGAGTTGACCACCATGAAGGGTGGTCTGACTCCGGCCAAGGTTCGCGTGGCATATGGCAGCATTCTTATTGGTTTGTTTAAACATTAGGTATCCCTATAGTGCACATGTCTGCTGATCTGGATTTAGCTTGCGTTTTATATTGTTTTGTTTTGTTTGGATTAATGTAACGAATGAACAACTTAGCCAAGTGGTAACATACACGCCCTTAAGACATACCCCTGCCAAGTCCTGGGTTTGACCCAGGCAGGGAGCAATTTTTATTTTATCTAACTTTTGTTTCACAGATCCAGTGAATGTCAGGCCATCGCGCATTTGATGCAGCCTCCATTTGGGTCGTCCATTTCCAAAACTCCAAGATGCCACGATGATAATAAGTATGATCATGATGCACCCTACAGAGTTGCCCCCTATTGGATTTGTAGGCGCAGTTCTGGGCCCTAACTGCTAATGGGTCTGGGGTTTCTTTGAAGCACACCCCTCATTTCCTTTTGCAGCGCCTGACCCATGACCTTTTTATTATTATTTGTTTTTGTTTTTATTTATTTATTTATTTTTTCTTTTTAATTACTTTTTTAATAAAATCATAAAAAAAAATAGATTAGAATTTTAATTAAGTAAATTAATTTTCATAAATAAATTAATTTAACTACATTTATTTTTATTAATTTAAAATTAATCAAAATTAGTTCTTATAATTAAATTGTCTTTTTTTTTTCAATCAAAATTAGAAACAACAAAAACATTTTTCTACTTAGAATTTTAGGGTTTTCTAGACGTCTTCCCCCTTTTCATTCTCCGCACATTTATTTATTTTCGCATTATCATTTTCCATATTATTGTAACTGCTCAAAGGGATGTAATAGTTTAAACTAGAATTTTTTACATTTCCCCCCATTTTGGTTTGTATTCCCCCCATCCCGAAGGGATGTAATAGCGTAGTTTAATTCTCGCACTTTAATTTTCTGCCCTATGTATATATTTAACTATTAGACTAATTAGGCGTGCATGGCAAGACTTAAAAGCAAAACACTAAAAAACCTAACATCTAAGACAAATATAACTGAAACACAACACACGCGCACCTCTAGGATACCTTCACTTGTTGCCTTCAAAAAATAAACAGTCACGTCTCTCGAACGTGAGAAATTTTAGGAAAGACCTTTTGGTCAAAAGATCATAGTCCCTCAATGACCCTTCAACGTTGCCTCAATAAATGATCTTAGTACCTTAGGGTAATTACTAAAATATCTTACGAGTTTCCTTCGTGACTGTACGATAACCGTCACCTGTCCCTCAAAACATCCAATGATAGGGCTACCTACTAACTAATAGTAGGATAACACTATCTAAAGGAAAATAGGAAAAGAACAAAGACCATTTGAGTAGGTAGACAACTTGTAGTTGCTTGCTCACAAAATAAGTCATTTTCTCATACATACACTCTCTTCTTCTAAATATTTTCAAAGACAAAACACTTTGTATGCATTCTCAACGATACGAGAATAATTACATAGTTTTCCGTACTAAGGCGTCTTTTCAAAAATATTTTCAAATACACTTACACAAAAAATCATTTTCAAAGTGAGCTAGCAACTAAGAGCCCATAGATAAATACAGATGGAAAGGGTGCTAATACCTTCCCTTTCTATAACCTACCCCCGAACTCAAAATCTTTAAAAAGGTCTTTTCTGTTCTTTCACCCTTTCCTTTGTTGGATAAAAGAAAAGTCGGTGGCGACTCTTGCTAACCGCAACAATTATGATAAAACACAATACCAGTAAAGTCAGTTCTCCCAACATATTATAGAATTGGCGACTCTTCAGGGGAAAATTAAAAGTGGGGTTACCTTAGAGATAATTCATATTCTAAATGCTTTTCTTGTTTTACTTGCTTGATTTATTCTTGAAGGGTTGTTTGGGTATTCTTGTAAAGATCCTATACTCAGATCTGGGGCATATTAGGTAAGTAGCAATAGATCTTGGGGACTATACAACGTAATACCGACATGTTTGAAGCGATGGCTATGTTAGTGTGACACATTTGTTAGTACTGGTGTCCCTTGAGTCTAGTCAAGGAGAATACGGGGCCGTTGTGTGGTGTCATAAAGCACTAACTGACCATAGAACCTTAGGTCAACAACTTGGCCATTAAAAAGTAGTGAGATAACCGACTTTGGTGGAAGACTAAAGTTGGTTGATACTCGATGCTACACTCATTGAGATCGTACTTTCAGGATATTTTGGCCGCAATTTGGATGCTTGAGTTAAAACAATACCCGATGAAGAAAGATCAGTGATATTGAGATTCCTTAGAACCCTGTTACTTTCTTTAGGACAGGTAGAACCAACTAAACTTCAAGAGGGTACTTACCTACAACTCCATGCAATCTTTAACCTAAGGCCTTGTGTGTTTTGTTTGTGTATAATTAAATTGTTCAAACATAACATCATGCATCATAACGTTCATACCATTTCATTTCCTAACCATTTCAAGGACCATGGATTTATCTTTGTTCTGTTTTGTAGGATATGGCTTCCGCTCGCAGAAATACCATCCGAATCAAATTCTTAAGGGTGCCTCCTCAACTCAAAGAGTTAACATCAAGGGTTCCTGAAAACTCTAAGTTCACCAAAAGATATGGTTGACTTCTCAATCTGGTTACCTCAAGCTTTGAAGAAGACATGATGAGGGTGCTCTTTCAGTTCTTTGACCCTGTACATCATTGTTTCACCTTTCCCTATTACTAATTGGTGCCCATAATGTAAGAATTCTCTCAACTAATAGGAGTATATGTTCTTGATAAAATACCCTTCACCGGTTTAGAGGAAACTCCAAGACCCGAAGTTATTTCCAAGGCCTTACATTTGAAGAGTTCTGATATTGTAGCTAATTGGGAGACAAGAAGTGGGGTTAAAGGATTTTTGGCTAAATTCCTGATGGAGAAGGCTCAAATATTTTGGGATTCTATAGATTTACAAGCTTTTTAGGAGATCTTGGCTCTTCTAACCTATGGGTTAGTGCTTTTTCCTAACCCTGACCAACTCATAGATGTGAATGCTGTCAAAATTTTCCTTACTCGTAACCATGCGCCTACATTGCTTGGAGATGTTCTGCAATCTCTTCATACTTGAACTATGAGGAAGCGAGGGACTCTTATGTGTTTCTTTCCTTTTCTGTCTAGGTGGTTTATTTCACACCTTCCCCGATTAGTATTGAAGAATAAGCAAGGTTTGAGGTGGTCGCAAAGGTTAATGTCACTTTCGCATACAAATATCCATTGGTGCTCTCGATCTCAAGAGGACATTACTATCATTGACCATCACGGGGAGTTCCCTAATGTTCCACTCTTAGGAATTAGGGGAGGTATTACTTATAACCCTTCTCTAGATCTACAAAAAATTGGCTATGCTCGAAGAGATGGTCCCCACGACGCCCTCATTCAAGGTATTATATTCGACTACGAGAACGATGTCCAAGGTTATCATCGAAGGTTTGTACATGCTTGGGGCATGGTAAGCAAGGTTGATATCAAGACTTTGGGGCATAAGAATTCCATCCCTCTTGAGCCTTATCTCAAATAGGTACGAGCTCATGCTCAAAGTCTCATGATGCCGTATCCAGCCATCCTACCAATAGTTGTGGAGCTTGTTATTGAGGAGGATATTCCTTATACTATTCTCCACCCAGATATGCCTACTGACCTTGAAGAGTTGTAGAGTCTTAGATTCAACTGAAGGAAGAACGAGACATCTTTGAGACCCAATTCTATGCAAGTGAAAAGAAAGTGTTGGATCTCAGAAGGAAACTTTAAGAGGAGAAGAGTCTTTATGCATACATCAGTATAAAGAGGAAGCGTCCTTGGGAGATTTGATTCTTAGATTTTAGGAGTTCATTTTATCTTTGAAAGCTTTTGTAAGCCTAAAAGGCAAATTTAATTTGAACTTTGCTAATAAAATTTTTGTTTCTTGTTTCCTCTTGGTTAGCAAATTTAAATTTCCCAAGGTCCTTGAAATCATTGCATTTACATATCATGCATCATTTCACAATAGGTTTTTCGTATAGGTTTCTCATTTTCTCGCTGTTTATTTCAGCAGAAAAATGGCCCTCGAGCAAACCGTAAAGGATCTCCAGGCTCAACATGCTCAGTTCTAGGAAACTCTCATGAATCTGGCCCAAGGGCAAAAAGAGCTGTTGGTGCTCGTCGCCAGGAAAAAAAAGACCAAAAAGCCTGCTACTATCCTTAACACGGGGAGGAGGTTCAAGGGTCCCGCTCAACCAGTCCATGTAGAATATGAATCCTCTAAAGAAGATGACCACCATGATGAAGATGGCAAGGATAAGCAGGATTATGAGAATACTCCTGAAGACGAAGACTTTTTCAATGAACAGTATCCTCCTACGGATGACAAATATAAGTAGTTGAAGGACAAACTCAAGGAAATGGAAGTTCAGAAGGTTCCTGGACTGGATTTTGGTGAATTAGGTCTGGTTCCAGGGGTGGTAATTCCACCTAAGTTCAAGGTCCTTGTTTTTTCTAAGTACGACAGGGTCTCTTGTCCTAAGCTCCACTTGAGGTCGTACGTCAGAAAGATCCAACCTCACATTGCTGACCAGAAGTTATGGGTCCATTTCTTCCAAGAAAGTTTGGCTGGTACACAATTGGAATGGTTCTATCAGCTGGAGGGAACCAACACCCACACCTGGGAAGATTTGGCTACTTCTTTCTATAAGCAGTATCAATACAACGCTGACCTTGAACCAACTCGAGCGCAACTACAGAATATGTCCATGGGCTCTAATGAAGGGTTCAAGGAATATGCTCAAAAATGAAGGACTTATCCGGAAGGGTGAAACCTCCTCTGAATGATCGGGAAATGGTGGATATGTCCATGGGCACTCTGATAGGCCGTTCTTTAATCTGTTGATCGGAAGCTCTTCGAAGGGTTTTACAGAAATGATCTTGATAGGAGAAAGAATAGAAAATGGTATCAAGAGTGGGAAGATCCCAATGGCTGCATCTTCGAATGTTGTGAAGAAGTCATTTGGAGGGAAAAAGAAGGTCAATGGCCAGAAGAGCCATAGTAAAAGTAGTCGTCACCAATATGTGGGAGCAGTGTTAATTTCCAATTCGGTGCCCACTCAACAATAACAACAACAAGGCAACCACCAAAGGCCAGACGTTCTGAGAAGGCAATTCACCAATATTAATATGCCTTTGTCTCAGGAACTACAACATTTGATAAAATCCAAACTCATTTCACTGCGAGATCCTCCTCCCAATCCCAACACCGCCTCTCCTAAGTACAGTCCGAACGTGAGGTGTGCTTATCATCTAAACAGTCCTGGTCATGACACCAACAACTGCTGGTCCCTAAAGAACAAGATTCAGGACATGATTGACAACAAGGAGATTGAGTTCGATCCTCCAGAGACTCCAAATGTGATTACAGCACCTATGCCCAAGCATGGTAAAGGCATAAGTGTTGTTGAAGATATTTTGTATGTTACTTCTGTGAATAATGTGATTACTCATCTCTCTACAATAAAGAAGAATTTGTTACAAGCTGGTTTATTTCCAGGTTTCGTGCAGTCAAACCCAATGGTTGCGGGTCACTAAAAAAGGGTGTTCAACGCTTGATGAATGAACATATTATTCCGATTGAAAAAGTTCCGTCTACCAACAAATTTTGCCAAGATCTGTCTGTTATCTTCGGTACTCCTTTTAGGATCCCTTCCAAAGGTCCTATAAGGATTACCGCCAATCCGAAAGCTGCTCCACTAGTTATTACAATGCCCGAGCCTATCCTGTATTCCCTAGAGAAGGCAATCCCGTGGCATTACGGGTCTGACGTCTATTCCATGGCGTCAAGTAAGAATTGTTCGATGAAGAAAATGAAGAAGCTGATCCCAGTATTGTTAATATTACGGGGACCAGTAAGATTACAAGAAGTGGAAGGATTTTCTCCTCAGAAATCACTCCACCTGCTCAGGTTACAACTACCAAGACGACTTTTGGGGCTCGGGGTAAGGAGCCGATGATAGAGCCTGCCTAGACGGAGGCTCCAAAAGAAGCTCCGATCACAGATACTTCTGGAGAAGATTTAGAAGAGGTTCTGAAGATCATTCGCCAAAGTGATTATAAAATTGTGGAACAGCTTGGGAAGACCCCATCCAAAATATCTATGTTTTCACTATTGCTGTGTTCCGAGGCCCATGCGAAGGCTTTAGTGAAATTCTGAAGACTGCCCACGTGCTGCAAGAAATTTCGGCATATCAATTTGGAAGCTACGTGGCTAGTCTGACAACTGACAATGGTATGGGTTTCTCCGATGCTGACTTGACCCCAAAGGGGAGGAATCACAACAGGGCCCTGTATGTCTCCATTGAATGCAGGGGCACTACATTGGCCCATGTACTGATTGACACATGATCATCTCTAAATGTTCTGCCGAAGGGCGCCCTCGACCGATTATACTGTGAAGGGGTGGTGCTGAAGCCCAGCAATATCATAGTTCAAGCCTTTGATGGATCGAAAAGAATGGTGCATGGAGAGTTGGACCTCCCGATCAAAGTGGGTTCGCAGATTTTTGAGTCCACTTTCTATGTCATGGACATCTGTCCGACTTACTCTTGTTTGTTGGGACGCCCTTGGATCTACGGGGCAGGTGCTGTCACTTCCACCTTGCACCAGAAACTGAAATATCCGGTGAAAGGGAAAGTTGTTACTGTTTGTGGAGAGGAGGAATATATGGTCAACCACCTCAAATCATTCTGATATGTCGAGATGGATGGAGAATTTATTGAAATGCCCTATTAAACCTTTGAAGTAATCTATCTTGCTGCTGTTAAAGGCGTTTCAGCCATTCTGAAGATCACCAAAACTCCACACAAGATGGCCTCCTTGAAAGATGATAAGGCCACTATTGAAGATGGTGGTAATACCATTTGGGGTCAGCTTCTGGATATCCTTTTCAAATCAAACAAGTTTGGTCTGGGCTTTACTGCAGAAGGTCAGAGAGCTGTTCGTCGAGCTCGTGCTGGGAGAACTCCATTTCACATCAGCAACAATGGGGTCAATACTATAAAGGATGTAGACAGTGATTGTGACTTCAGTAGCTGGATATTCCCGACTATGGGTGATGGATTGGAAAACTGGAAGGCAGAAGACACCTTTCACATCTCCTTTTGCTAGGAGTAATAAGCTATATTCCTATCTTTTTGTTTTCAAAAGTTTTTGGCTATTTAATAAACAATGACTTTAAAACCTGGTGTCTTACCCGGGGCACAATGTTTCATTTTTTAAAGGGTCGATTAGTGATTCATAAGCATTTGTTCATTCAATAAAAACATTGGATATTTTGCATATAAATTTTGTGATCTCTGTTTTTCTTTTATCTTATTGCATTTTTCAATAGCTATGTGTTCTTACACACACCCACACACTACATTGCAGATCTTCATCCACTCTGGATCTCGTCAATAACGATTCTGCTATTGCTTCATATGACTTCAAAAATCCTATCTACCAAGCCGATGACCAAGGTGAGGAAGATTGTGAAATACCTGGAGAACTTGCCAGACTCTTGATACAGAAAGAGAAGACTATCCAACCACATGAAGAGCCAGTCGAAATAGTGAACCTGGGTACCGAGACAAATAGAAAAGAGGTCAAGATAGGTGCTGACCTGGAGAGCATTGTCAAGAGTAGGTTAATCCAGATGTTACATGAATATGTTGAAATCTTCGCCTGGTCATACGAAGACATGCCAGGGATAGACACCGATATTGTGGTTCATCGTTTGCCAATGAAAGAGGGTTATGCTCCGATAAAATAGAAGGTCCATCGCATGCGTCCTAAGATGTCAGAAAATATCAAGGTTGAGGTTATGAAACACTTCAACGCATGGTTCTTAGTAGTGACACCATATCCTTAATGGGCGGCTAATGTTGTTCTGGTACCAAAGAAGGACGACAAGGTGCGTATGTGCATAGATTATAGGGATCTGAACAAGGCAAGCCCCAAAGATGACTTCCCCTACCACATATCAATTTTTTGGTCGACAACACGGCTCATCATAAGGTACTGCTTAATGGATGGCTTTTCAGGTTACAATCAGATTAAGATGGCGCCTGAAGACATGGAGTAAACTACCTTTTTTCACATAGTAGGGCACTTTTTGTTATAAGGTTATGCCTTTTGGGTTGAAGAACATCGGGGTAACCTATCAATGTTCCATGGTAGCCTTATTTCATGACATGATTCACCATAAAATAGAGGTTTATGTTGACAACATGATAGCACTGTCAAAGACTGAAGAAGAGAATCTTGATCACCTGCATAAACTATTTGAGAGACTGAGGAAGTATAAGCTAAGGCTAAACCCAAACAAGTGCATCTTTGGGGTGAGATCCGGTAAACTCTTGGGTTTCTTCGTTAGTGGTAAGGGTATTGAGGTTGATCCAGAAAAAGTTAAATCCATTCAAGATATGCCAACTCCTCGTACCGAGAAGGAAGTCAGGGGTTTCTTAGGACGGATGAATTACATTACGCGTTTCATTTTGCATTTGACTGCTACTTGTGAGCCAATCTTCAAACTGCTGAAGAAAGATCAAGTAGTAAAATGGAACGACGACTGTCAAATCGCCTTTGATAAAATTTAGGAGTACCTACAAGAACCTCCCACTCTGATGCCACCAGTCGAAGGAAGACCTCTAATCACATACTTAACAGTGCTAGAGAATTTAATGGAGGGTGTACTGGGGTAGCATGACGAGTCTGGTCGAAAAGAGCATGCAATATACTACCTTAGCAAAAAGTTTACCGACTGTGAAACAAGATATTCACTGTTCGAGAAAACTTGCTCTGCTTTGGGGTGGGCTGCTCACCGACTAAGACAGTATATGCTGACCCATACTACCTTGTTGATCTCTAAAATGGATCCCATCAAGTACATATTCGAGAAGCCAACTCTCTCTAGAAGAATAGCTCGATGGCAGATGGTCTTAAAAGAATATGACATCCAATACACCACTCAAAAGGCAATCAAAGGAAGTGTACTAGCAGACCATTTGGCGCATCAGGTTGTAGACGACTATCAGTCTATGAACTATAAATTCCCAGACGAGAACATTATACTAATAACAGATTGTGAAGAACCTGGACCATATGAAGGACCTGAGCCAGGATTTCGATGGACTATGGTTTTCGATGGAGCTTCCAATGCACTTGGCAACATAATCAGTGTCGTGATCATCTCTCCCACAGGTTTCCATATGCCTTTCACCACTAGACTATGCTTTGACTGCACCAACAACATGGCAGAATACGAAGCGTGCATCATGGGTCTTAGGGATGCTATTGACCTGAGAGTCAAGTTCTTAAGCGTGTATGAAGACTCAGCCTTAATAATCATTCAGGTTAAGGGAGATTGGGATACGAAGCACCCAAATCTCATTCCTTATAAAGAGTATGTACTAACCCTGATCCCGTATTTCGAGGAGATTACCTTTGGGCACTTACCAAGAGAAGAGACTCAGTTGGCGGATGCTCTGGCTACCATGTCATCCATGTTCAAGGTCAGATGGGACAATGAGGCTCCTAGAATTACCATTGAAATATTCGACGAACCTGCGCACTATTGTGAAATTTACTAATAGAGTAGAAGAGAAACCTTGGTTTTACGAGGTGAAAAGGTACATTGAGGCTCAAGAATACCCTGAGGGAGCATCCATCAATGATAAGAAATTCTTGCGAAAGTTCTTAGATAAATTCTTCTTAAGCAATGGAATTCTATACAAGCGCAACCATGATTCAACCCTACTTCATTGTATGGACAAGAAATAAGCAGAAGAGATTATATAAGATATGCACGAAGGTGTCTTCGGTATGCACTCCAGTGGGCATCTAAAAAGATTTCGAGAGTTGGTTACTATTGGTTGACTATGGAAACTAACAGTTATCGCCACTCAAGAACTTGTCATAAATGTCAAATCTATGCTGATAAAGTTCATGTGCCTCCAGTGCCTTTGAATGTCATGACCACTCCTTGGCCATTCGCAATGTGGGGCATTGATATGATCGGAGAAATCAAGCCCACAACCTCTAATGGACACCGCTTCATCCTTGTTACCATTGACTACTTTATGAAATGGGTTGAAGAAGCCTCATTTTCCCCTGTTACTAAGAATATGGTTGTCCAGTTCATCAAACATAACCTTATTTGTCAGTATGGCATCCCCAAAAGGATTATCACAAATAATAGTACCAATCTCAACAACACAATGATCACTAAACTATGCGCACAACTCAAGATCAAGCATCATAACTCTTCTCAGTATCGACCTAAGATGAATGGCGCAGTGGAATCCGCCAATAAGAATATAAAGAAGATCATACAAAAAATGGCTGTGACATACAAAGATTGGAACGAGATGTTATCGTTTTATCTTCATGGCTACCGCACTTCGGCTAGAACATCAACTAGGGCAACCCCTTTCTCTATGGTCTATGGTATAGAAGCTGTCCTACCTCTCGAAGTTCAAATTCCTTCTTTGAGAATCATGAAAGATGCAGACTTGAACGAAGACGAGTGGGTTCAGTCTAGGTTGGATCAGTTAAACCTAATTGATGAGAAAAGGTTGGCGGTTGTCTGTCACGATCAGATGTATCAGAAACACATGATCAAGGCATTCAATAAGAAGATCAAGCATGGGGTATATCATGCTAGTGACTTAGTAATAAAGCGCATTATCTTCCTGCGATGTGATCCCAGGGGCAATTAGACTCCTACCTATGAAGGACCATTCGTAATCAAGAAAATATTTTCTGGTGGAGCTATAATACTAACCACCATGGACGGTGAAGATTTCCCGCACCCTGTGAATGCGGACATAGTAAAAAAATACTACGCCTAAAAATGACCCGCTAGGTTAGGCAGTACACCCGACAAGTCGAAAACCTGAAAAGGCAGCTTTGGAAAAAAGGGTATCCCAGTGGACTGAAAACCCGAAAGGGCGGTCCAGGAAAAAATTAGGGATTAAAGCGTATGACTATGTCCTCGTTGGATCACTTACAATAAGATTTATTACCGAAGTCAAAGTTCAAATGGTACAGAGCAATTAACTCACTTTTTTCGACAACAAGGGATGAGTTGCTTGAAGATATATGGGCAATAGAAGAGTTAAAACCTGACGAGATTATCCCCACATAGCTATATGATTTCAATTTGTAAATCTTTTCTTTGAAGACTTCCTCTTACTAGGATTTCCGTTCCTTTGTACAAAAATCGCATGTTCATAAGTAAATCATTAAAACAAATATAATTTCGAACCCAAAATTCTATTTTACTTTTTCTGTTTTGTTTGCAAGACGTCCAATGAATAAAATTGAATGAGCATATGCATATGAATGCAATTAACTGTTATCAAATGCATAAAAACAGGACTAAACATTTACTCAAGGCTCTAGGAGTTGGGATAATGTTAGAGCCATCCACAAATCCCCACAGAGTAATTTTCACAAGTTCATACGTTCCCCGCAATTTCCCCGACATATCATTTTGGCGGATAAAAGAGTATGGTCTTCTTCCCAATAATGTCACCAACCTACAGAGTTCCGATCAGTACAGTTCATGGAAGTTCTCTTCCCCAGTTGAGTTTATTCCTCCGAGATTTCAAAACCCCCTACAGGTCTCTACTCTCTAGCAGAGTTCATTTCCTTACCAAGAGTGTTTACCCAGTAGAGTATCCCTCCATCAACAGGGTTAATTCCCCAGTGCAGTTCAGATTTCCGTCAACATGGTTTATTTACCTAACAAATTATCATCTCCCTAGCTTTAGTCTGTTACTCAGATGGCCACGAGTCGCCGACAAAACTCCTCTCCCCAGTGAAGTTTCCACTATCCCCATAGAGTTGCTACTGAATCTAAAATTGGGCCAGATATCAGTCAACTTTATCCTCTGCAGACAATCTGAAAGGTTATCCATCTCTTTTATCCCTAGTCAGGGTATAAACTCCCCAGTAGAGCAATGAACAACCAAAGTTCTTAAACTCTTCTCCCCAACCAGGAATTAAAATTCCTCAGCAGAGTTTCCTCAAGCAAAAAGCAGAAATCAATGTTCCCCACCAGATTTTCCTCAAATAAGAAAGAAGGAGTCCCCAGCGGAAACAATCCCCAAAATATCAAAGATACACATACTCTTCATCTCCAACAATAGTCAGGTATTTATTTTCCCAAATGAAGATGCTGCTCGAATTTATAAATGCACTTCAATAACATTTCACATTCATACATCATTTACCAATATCATAGCATATACATACAAAACGAATATAGCACAATCTCATTTATTTTGAGAACATCATTGCGCAATGTATTTCATACATAATGACATTTCATATAAATAACTCTTTACCTTTTCAGGAAAGATCAATCAACAAACATCATAAACTACTTTTATGACTTGACAATCTCTTCAAAGGCTACATCTGACGAAGGGCTATTTCAGCATTTTCCTCATAAGGTAATTCTCAAGTACAAACATCTGCTGGTTCAGTTTAAATCGACCAATGATTTATCTTGATTATTTTATGGTGGAATCTTTCTCTGGTTCAGTTTAAATCGACTCAATGATTTATTCTGATCCTTATCCAGTTAAATACAATTAAAGACCTATGCTGGTTCATTTTAAATCGACCAATGATTTATCCTGATTCTTTTCCGGTGGACTCTCTCTCTCTGGTTCAGTTTAAATCGACTCAATGATTTATTCTAATTCTTATCCAGTTAAAGACAATTAAAGACCTCTGCTGGTTCAGTTTAAATCGACCAATGATTTATCCTGATTCTTTTCCGGTGGACTCTTTCTCTGGTTCAGTTTAAATCGTCCAATGATTTAATCTGATTCTTATCCAGTTAAAGATAATTAAAGACCTCAGTTGTTTTAGTTTAAATCGTCCAATGATTTATCCTGATTATTTTCCAGTGGACTCTTTCTCTAGTTTAGTTTAAATTGTCCAATGATTTATTCTGATTCTTATCCATTTAAAGACAATTAAAGACCTCTGCAAGTTCAGTTTAAATCGACCAATGATTTATCCTGATTCTTTTTCGGTGGACTCTTTCTCTGGTTAAATTTAAATCACCCAAAGATTTAGTTTGATTCGAATCTAGTTGAAGATAATCAAGACCTTTCTCTGGTTTAGCTTAAATCGCTCAAAGATTTATTCTGATTTTTATCCAGTTGAAGACAATCAAGACATTTCTCTAGTTTAGCTGAAATCGCTCAAAGATTTATTCTGATACCTCTTCCAGTTTTAAGTCAACAGTTATTTTGGATTGCATCTATAAGTCCATCTCTGACAACTCTCTGTCACCTTTCAAAATGGCATCTATAAACCCATTCTCGGTACAATCAACCAACATCATTACTTCTTGCACATCCGAGTGCAAATTTCTGGGCACTTAAGTGTTCAATCATCTTCTACCTTCAAGTCGCGAATGACGGACAGCCAATATAACTCTTCAGGTTTAAGAAGATTGAACAGGGGTAACTGTTGTACCCCAAAATTTTCCCTCCTTTCTTTCTCAAGACATTCTTTTAAAGTTTCTTAAACACTCAAGATACATAAGGGTTGACCAGTCAATACTCCTCCTACGTCAGAAGTCCACAACTAGGGTTTTGAGTTCCTCAAATAAATTTGGTTTGAAAAGGTCCCAAGTGGCTTTCATGGTTCTTCATAGGTCCTCAACAAGGTAAATGTCAAGTTTCAAGTCCCACATCACAAGTCTTCTCAGTCAATGACTCAAATGATTGAAAATCAACTGTATTGATAAAAAAGTCAACTATGGTCAACATACAGTCAAACTTCAAGATATTTGGTCAACATCAAAAATTTAAAGTGATATTCATCATTTGATCAAGGGTTGATCTTGACTCCCCAAGGAAAGCTCTCAAATCATCAAAAGTCAAGAATTGTCTAATTAGGGTTTTCTTAGGAGAAGTCAACTGAACTTTAACCAAGCATAAATTTCACATACTTCATCAACTTTCCCCCAACCAAAGCTAATTTTTAATAAAATTCAATTCCCTACAACTTTGTTTTTATGCTCAAGCCCAAAAAATGCTTCATTTGAAAGATATGAGCTAAAACATTATAGGTCAATTTCAAAAGTCAACAAAAGACACTTTTTCTCAAGGCAACTTACATCAATATAATGTCTCCAAAAGCAAAAATGATCAACATAGATATTGTAGAGGACATCTTGAGATTTATAAAAGTCCAAGATCATCTTCAAAAGATGAAAATTGAGCACGTTATGAGTTGCACAAGTTGGGGAATTTTGAAGAAATTCATGAAGTGCAAATTGAGCAAAATTGCAATTTTGAACCAATGGGCCAAATTTTTGGGACTCAAACATGCTCATGATATGTTAGAGGACCCCTAAAACCATTCTCTTATTTTTCATGATTTCTATTTATTTTATGTGAATTTTTATTCATTTAAGAAAAATTAAATCAAAACAAAAATGAAGCTAATGGGCTTAGGTGCATGTTTGGATTTGTGGGTCAAGATTGAAGCCCAAATAATTCGTGTACCCAGCTACAATATGACCAGGTTCATGCTAGTTCAAAAATGGCAATGATATGGCAAATTTGGATACCATTTAAAGTGTTTGATATTGGTTTAAAAAGGGCCTTCATGGCTTGATTTATTTCCATGTATGTCAGCTTATCTCTCCTTCTATAAATACTGAGCCAAAGCACAAGAAAAGGGCCATGCATAGCTGCTCAAAGAAACACTCCATAATTCTAAAAATTTCTCAAAGTTGCAAAATTCGTATCTTCATTTCCAGGAAGTTGCAGTCCAAACAAGTGACCAAATTATACCCCTGAGATTCCAAGGAGTCTCCCCAGATCCAAGAACTCATCGAACTGTGCTTAGAAGGCCATTCACAAACACACCAGTTTGGTAAGGTTTTGAATTTCAAAACTTTGATTTTAATCATGTTTCATGGCATGCTAACATTTGGTTGAGTTCATATGAATTTATAGATCAATTATGGGTGGTTGAATCAAAGGTTCCACGTTAGAATCGTAGGTTGCCATTGTTAGGGCTTCAGAGCTGTTGAGCTTCGATCTAAGTGATACCATGAGTTTCAGGCCAAACAGATGGTACCACTAAACTCACAGCCCCCAAATTAGGGGAACTACGGTCCTCGTTTTTGTTAATCTATCATTCTTTTGCAGATCAGAAATTCCCTCGTCGGAGAAGAAGGAGTTGACCACCGTGAGGGGTGGTCTAACTCCAGCCAGGGTTTGTGTGGCATATGGCAACATTCTTATTGGTTTGTTTAAATAGTAGGGGGCCACTAGAAGCGCATGTCTGTTGATCTGGATTTAGCTTGCGCTTTATATTATTTTGTTTTATTTGGATTAATGTAATGAATGAACAACTTATCCCAGTGGTAACATGCACGCCCTTAAGACATACCCCTGCCAGGTCCTGGGTTCGACCCAGGCAGAGATCAATTTTTATTTTATCTAAATTTTTTTTCACAGATCTAGTGAATGTCATACCAATGCGCGTTTGATGCAAACCTTATCTAGGTTGGCCATTTCCAAAACTCCAAGATCTCACGCTGATAATAAGCATGATCACGATGCACCCTACAAAGTTGCCCCTACTGGATTTCCAGGTGCAGTTCTGGGCCCTAACTACTAATGGGCCTGGGGTTTCTTTAAAGCACACCCCCCATTTCCTTTTGCAGTGCCTGGCCCATAACCTTTTTTAATTATTTGTTTTTTTGTTAATTTATTTATTTATTTTTTATTTTTAATTACTTTTTTCAATAAAATCATAAAAATAAAAAAAATAGATTAGAATTTTAATTAAGTAAATTAATTTTCATAAATAAATTAATTTAACTACATTTATTTTTATTAATTTAAAATTAATTAAAATTAGTTCTCACAATTAAATTGTCTTTTTTTTCAATCAAAATTAAAAACAACAAAAACATTTTTCTACTTAGAATTTTAGGGTTTTCTAGACGTCTTCCCCCTTTTCATTCTTCGTGGATTTATTTATTTTTGCATTATCATTTTCCATATTATTGTAATTACTCAAAGGGATGTAATAGTTTAAAGTAGGATTTTTTACATCCCCCCCCCCCCCCCCCCCCCCCATTTTGGTTTGTATTCCCCCACCTCGAAGCGATGTAATAACATAGTTTAATTCCCACACTTTAATTTTCTGCCCTATGTATATATTTAACTGTTAGACTAATTAGGCGTGCATGGAAAGACTTAAAAGCAAAATGCTAGAAAACCTAACATCCAAGACAAATATAACTGAAACACAACACACTTCACACATGCGTACCTTTAGGGTACCTCCACTTGTTTCCTTTGAAAAATAAACAGTCACGTCTCTCGAATGTGAGAAGTTTTAGTAAAGACCTTTTGGTTAAAAGATCATAGTCCCTCGATGAACCTTTGGTGTTGCCTTGGTAAATAATCTTAGTACCTTAGGGTAATTACTAAAATATCTTACGAGTTGCCTTCGTAACTGTACGATGACCCTCGCATGTCCCTGAAAACATCTAATGATAGGGCTACCTACTAACTAATAGTAGGATAACACTATCTAAAGGAAAATAGGAAAAGAACAAAGATCATTCGAGTAGGTAGACAACTTATAGTTGCTTGCTCATAAAACAAGTCATTTTCTCACACATACACTCTGTTCTTCTAAATATTTTCAGAGACAAAACACTTTGTATGCATTCTCAACGATACGAGAATCATTACAAAGTTCTCCGCACTAAGGCGTCTTTTCAAAAACATTTTCAAGTACACTTACACAAAGAAGCATTTTCAAAGTAAGCTAGTAACTAAGAGCCCGTAGATAACTACGGATGGAAAGGGTGCTAATACCTTCCCTTTCCATAACCTACCCCCCGAACTCAAAATATTTAAAAAGGTATTTTCTATTCTTTTCACCCTTTCCTTTGTTGGATAAAATAAAAGTCGGTGGCGACTCTTGCTAACCGCAACAATTGCGATAAAATGCAAAACCAGTAAAGTCAGTTCTCCCACCGTATTACAAATTCCTATTTTATTGAAGATCTTGCAGCTGATTTAAAATTAGAAGATTGGATTTGATTGAAGAGTCCAAGCTCATACAACAGAAGTCTATATATAAGGACTTGCTAAACCTAAAAAGAGAAAGCATTCACATAAAAAACTGTGGGTGTATAAAATAAGGGTTTAGGATTTTGAGAGTACTTTAGGTGCTTTGTTTGTTTTTGTCTGTCACCCATGTATCTTTTGATACACTGAGGTAGACTGATTGTTTATTGTTAATTGCTCATCACTCATGTGCTTTTACGCATATAATTGATTGTGTGTCAAGTTATTGTTCTTAGTTAAAAGCTTTCAAGTAAAACTAAGTATTGTAATTGGAAGTGTGTTCTTCTGTTTTTGTTATTGTCATTGAGGTGGCTATGGAAAGCGAAAGGGGGTCTTATATCTAGAAGGTTATAGGTAGAAGTTGCACAAGGTAATGATTAGGTAGTAGGTTGTAAACTATGGTTGTTTAGCTTTGAACTAATATTATCATAGTGGATTTCGTTCCAGCCTTGGTATCCCTCAAAGTAGGTGATGTTGCACTGAACTGGGTTAACAATTAACTGTTGGGACATCAGTCTTGACAATGAACTAGGTAATATTGTGTTTTGATGTTGGGACATCAGTCTTGACATCTATTTTATAGTGCCAAAATTTCAAATATGAACGTTAATCTCATATATCTAAAAGTCTTCCAATTGAATATTCTTCCAGAGGATCCGAGTGCTACATCCAAAAGTTGCAATATACTCAACTTATGTAGTTGATAATGAAATTATTGATTGCCTATTACTAGACCATGAGATCAAGTTATCTCCCAGAAACTGACAAGTTGCATAAGTTTTTTCCTCTCTAGTCTATCTCCAGCATAATCAGCGTCATAATAACCTATTAACTTGTATTCACTTGATTTTATATAACACAAACCAAGATTAGTAGTAACTTTCAGATACATACAAATCCTATTAACATTTATTAAGTGTGATTCTCTAGGATCTGATTGGAAGAAAGCACATAAACAAACACTGAATAAAATGTCAGGTCTAGAAACAATCAAATATAATAGAGAACCTATTATACCTTATACGTCTTCTGATATACCTTATTTCTTTCCTTATCCTTCTTCAGAATACATGTAGGACGCATCAGAGTCTTGGCTGTCTTGCATTCCGACATATCAAACTTCTTCAGAAGTTCTTTGGTGTACTTACTCTAATGGATATAGGTTGTTTCTGGGCTTTGGTTAATGTAGATTCCCAGAAAGAACTTAAGTTATCCCATCAGACTCATCTCAAACTCAACATGCATAGGCTTAACAAAGTCCTTGCACAAGGTAGTATTAACATAACCAAATATAATATCAACAACATATATTTGAACTAATAGAATATCATTTTTGAATATCTTACAGAACAAAGTAGTATCTGTTAGAACAAAGTTTGAATCTACTACCCTAAGTTTAAGTTTTGATGATAACAAAATGCTAAGATATATTAATTATGTGATTCATGTAAAGAACTATTTGCTATCTAAAAATTACTTTCTGTTTTACAGAAACTCTGATGGGTATCAGCAAGAGTACATCATAATCAACATCAGAAAATTGGATATCAACATCAGCATCAGAAGTTGCTATATCAGAATACCAGAATCAGAAGAATAACTCACGCTTATGCTGAAGCTTGATGAACAGAACTACGCTCAACACTCTGATCTCTGATAAAGACAACAACAGTTCATCAGCACTTAAGCAGCGTCAGAATGAATTGGCTATATAAACAATACTATTAAGAATGAATTGGCTAATGCTCTACATCAATTCAAACGTCTAAAAGCTAATCATCATCTTCCTTCTCTCAGTTTGCTAAAAGCTCCAAAACTTCTTACTCAATTATTTTAGCAATCTAGTTTCCATAAGCTTAAGTTGTGTAGTATCACAGTTGTGATAAACAGTTTTGTAGAAAACATTCACACACCTAGATTTCAATTCTTTGTAAGAAAGTGATTCCTTGAGAAACCGGTTTGTGGTTTGACTCAAGAAGGCTCTAGCAGTTGCTAAAGCAGATTGTAATATTCAGTTGAATATAGTGGATTAAGACCTCGTTGGAGAGAGGCGAAATCACCTTGACGGGTGGACTGGAGTAGTTCGAGATCAAACGAACCAGGATAAAAATATCGTGTTCATTGCAATTGATTTCAAGTTTTAACAATTCAACCCCCCTTCTTGTGTTTTTCACTTCTTCAATTGGCATCAGAGCGCCTGGTTCTGAGCTAAAACACTTAACCGTGTCAGTACAAGATCCAGCGTCAGAAAAACACAATGGCAGGAACTTATTCTCACACCAGCAATGACAACAATGAAGACAGAGACAGATTCAGCGGCAAACCTCCAGTCTTTGATGGAGAAAATTTTGATTACTGGAAAGACAGAATTGAAAGCTTCTTTCTGGCACATGATGCTGATCTGTGGGACATGGTGACAGATGGATACACGCACCCTGTGAATGCAAGCGGTCAGAAGATTGATAGGAAAGCAATGTCTGACCAACAAAAGCGTGACTTCAAAAATCACCACAAGGCCAGAACCATCCTTCTCAGCGCCATCTCCTATGCTGAATATGAAAAGATCTCTAACAGAGACACAACAAAGAACATGTTTGACTCACTCAGAATGACGCATGAAGGCAACATTCAGGTCAAAGAAACTAAAGCTCTTGCGCTCATTCAGAAGTATGAGGCATTCAAAATGGAAGAAAGTGAATCCATTGAAACAATGTTCTCAAGATTCCAAATTCCGGTGGCTGGTCTCAAAGTTCTGGACAAAGGATACTCTACTGCTGATCACGTCAAGAAGATCATCAGAAGCTTACCAAAGCAGTGGAGGCCAATGGTTACAGCTCTGAAGCTAGCAAAAGATCTCAACAAAATTTCTCTGGAGGAACTTATCAGCTCCCTCAGAAGTCATGAGATAGAGCTAGAAGCTGATGAACCTCAAAAGCAAGGTAAGCCTTTAGCATTAAAATCTAACAAAAAATCTGAGTCTAAAGTTTTGCAGGCAGTTGAAGAAACATCTGATGGATCCTCATCAGAAGAAGATAAATTTTCTCTCCTCTCCAGAAGAGTGAATCAACTGTGGAAGCAGAGGCAAAGGAAGTTTAGGAATCCCAGAAGATCTGATCAGAACGAGTCTTCTTCCAGATACAGAAGGACAGATTCTTCCTCTGGATACAGAAGATCTGAAGGCTCCTCAGGAAGCAGAAAGCCAAACACCAAGGACATCATCTGCTATGAGTGCAATGAGCAAGGACACTACAAGAGTGAATGCCCAAAGCTTCAGAGGGAAAAGCCCAAAAAGAAGTTTGGAAGAGAAAAGAAGAAAAGTCTCATGGCTACATGGGATGACTCAGACTCGTCTGAAGCTGACTCAGAATCAGATGATGAGAGAGCAAACATAGCTCTCATGGCCAACATTTCAGAAGATAGTGAAGCTTCTGAATCAGACTCAGAATCAGATACTGAAGAGGTATTTCCTAACTTTGCAGTTAATTTTACCAAGGCTGAACTTGCTGAAAGCCTTAATGAAATTCTGGAAAGATACCAGCAGATTAGAGTCAAATTCAGAAACCTGAAAAGGAATCTTGAATCTGACTCTGACAAGGCTGAGAGTCTTAAATTGGAAAATTCTGAGCTGAGAAATAAAATTTCAAAATTAGAAAATACTTTACAAAACTCTCAGAAGGAACCAATTTCTGAAACTCCCAGCAGCGCTGATGAGATCATCAAGGAGTATGATCACAGTTTCCAGAAGTTTCTTGCTAAAAGCATAGATAGAAGCAAAATGGCTTCAATGATCTATGGAGTTAGCAGAAACGGCAGGAAGGGAATAGGATACCAAGGTAAGGTTCCTACACCAAAGAATGTCATGGATTTAACCATTAAACACACTCCTCTGAACTCACATTTTGTGTATGGTCACACACATGATATTAAATACACTAGCAGTAAGTATTCTGTGAAACCAAAATTCAACCAGAGTTTTGGTAAATCTAGCAAATCAGGACCCAAGAAAATCTGGGTACCTAAGGATAAAATAATACATGTTGCAGATATCTTTAGCAGCAAATCAGAAACACCAGTCATGGTACCTGGACTCTGGCTGCTCGCGACACATGACGGGAAGAAGGCATATGTTCCAAAGCCTGGAGGCCACGTTGGCTTTGGAGGCAATCAGAGGGGAAAGATAATTGGCTCTGGAACTGTAGGTAATGGAAATCTTCCCTCTATAAATAATGTTCTGCTAGTAGATGGATTAATGCATAATCTGTTATCCATAAGTCAATTAAGTTATAACGGTTATGATATAATCTTTAATCAAAAATCATGTAAAGCTGTTAGTCAGAAAGATGGGACTATCCTGTTTAATGGAAAGAGGAAAAACAACATCTATAAAATCAAACTTTCTGAACTAAAAAGTCAGAATGTAAAGTGTCTTCTGTCTGTTAACAACGAGCAGTGGATCTGGCACAGAAGATTGGGGCATGTTAGTATGAGAAGAATATCTCAGATTAACAAACTCAATCTGGTCAGAGGACTTCCTAATTTGAAGTTCAATTCAGATGCTCTGTGTGAAGCATGTCAGAAAGGCAACTTTGCAAAACCTTCTTTCAAATCTAAAAATGTTGTTTCTACCTCTAAGCCATTAGAACTTTTGTACATTGACTTATTTGGACCAGTTAAAACTGCTTCAGTCAGTGGCAAGAAGTATGGGTTAGTAATCGTAGATGACTATAGCAGATGGACATGGGTAAAGTTCTTAAGACACAAGGACGAGTCACACTCTGTATTTGTTACCTTCTATAACCAAGTTCAAAATGAAAAGGATCTTAGAATCGTTAAAGTCAGAAGTGATCATGGTGGAGAGTTTGAAAACAAAGATTTTGAGTCATTCTTTAATGACAGAGGCATTCTGCATGATTTCTCTTGTCCTAGAACTCCCCAACAAAATGGAGTTGTAGAATGAAAGAACAGAACATTGCAAGAAATGGCCAGAACCATGATCAATGAGACAAACGTTGCTAAGATCTTCTGGGCAGAGGCAATAAACACAACGTGCTACATTCAGAATAGAATCTCAATAAGACATATTCTGGAAAAGACTCCATATGAATTGTGGAAGAACAGAAAGCCCAACGTTTCATATTTTCATCCATTTGGATGTACTTGTTTTATGTTAAATACAAAAAATTATTTGAACAAGTTTGACTCTAAAGCACAGAAGTGTATTATGTTGGGATACTCTGAACGCTCAAGAGGGTACAGAGTATACAATACAGAAACACAGATTGTGGAAGAATCAATCAGTGTTTGTTTTGATGATAAGGTTGACTCTGAAAAGTCAAAGCAGAATGAAGTTTTTGCAGGTATGGAAATTGAATTTACAGGTTCTGAAGACAAGTCATCAGAAGCTCTCAACACAGACACTCCTTCAACGTCTGAAAGGAGCACTGCTAGCAATCCTACAACAGCTGCTGATCAACCTCAGAAGAGATTACCCAGAAGCAGCTTGGATCATCTAGAAGAAACTATATTAGGAAGAAAGGAAGATCCAATCAGAACAAGAGCAAGCTTCAGAAACTCTGAAGAATCCCTCATGGGACTTGTGTCTCTGATTGAACCTTCTTCTATTGATGAAGCACTTCTGGACAACGACTGGATTCTAGCAATGCAAGAAGAGCTGAGTCAATTCACCAGAAATGACGTATGGGATCTTGTTCCCAGACCTAAAGGATTCAACGTCATTGGAACAAGATGGGTGTTCAGAAACAAGCTAAATGAACAAGGTGAAGTCATCAGAAACAAGGCACGACTGGTAGCACAAGGTTATAGTCAGCAAGAGGGGATAGACTATACAGAAACCTTTTCTCCAGTCGCCAGGTTAGAATCTATCAGACTTTTAATCTCATTTGCTGTTAATAGAGGCATCACTCTGTATCAGATGGATGTCAAGAGTGCATTCTTAAATGGTTATATAGAAGAAGAGGTTTATGTGCACCAACCCCCTGGTTTTGAAAATACAAAACATCCAGAACATGTTTTCAAACTAAAGAAGTCACTATATGGTCTGAAACAAGCTCCCAGAGCTTGGTATGAAAGACTAAGTAACTTTCTGTTAGAAAACGAATTCACCGGAGGGAAGGTGGACACTACCTTATTCTGTAAGTCAGTTAAGAATGACATCTTAGTCTGTCAAATTTATGTTGATGATATTATTTTTGGATCTACTAATCCTTCTCTTGGAAGAAAATTTGCTAAGTGTATGCAGGCAGAATTTGAGATGAGCCTCATGGGGGAACTGAAATTCTTTCTAGGAATTCAGATCAATCAAACTCTAGAGGAAACTTACATTCATCAAAGCAAATATGTCATAGATCTTCTGAAGAAATTTGACCTCTCAGAATGTAAGCCATCAAAGATTCCAATGCATCCCACGTGCATTCTGGAAAGAGAAGAGGTAAGCAAAAGGTAGAACAGAAGGTCTACAGAGGTATGATTGGTTCTCTCCTTTATCTGACAGCTTCAAGGCCTGATATCTTATTCAGCGTATGTATTTGTGCTAGATTCCAATCAGATCCTAGAGAATCTCACTTAACAGTTGTTAAGCGAATTTTCAAGTATCTGAAAGGTACTACTAATCTGGGTTTATTTTATAGAAAATCTAGTCATTACAGTTTAGTAGGCTACTGCGATGCTGACTTTGCTGGAGACAGAGTAGAGCGTAAAAGTACTTCTGGAAGCTGCCAGTTTCTGGGAGAAAATCTGATCTCTTGGTCCAGCAAAAGGCAATCCACAATTGCGCTATCAACAACAGAAGCTGAGTACATAGCAGCAGCAGGATGTAGCACACAAATGCTCTGGATGAAAAGTCAGCTTGAAGACTTCCAGATTTTTGAGAGTAACATCCCTATACTCTGTGACAATACTTCTGCTATTTGCTTAAGTAAGAATCCTATTCTACATTCTAGGGCTAAGCATATAGAAATAAAACATCATTTCATTAGGGACTATATTCAGAAAGGAATTTTGAATTTAAAATTTATTGATACAGACCATTAATGGGCTGATATCTTCACTAAACCCCTTTCTGAAGATAGGTTTAATTTCATTCTGAAACATCTCAGCATGAAAATATGCCCAAAATGAAAATGTTTTAAGTTTATATATTATCCTTCAGAATGTATTTGTTTTACTGTGAACTTCTGATCAATCTCTTTTCAGAAAGAAAGAACATGCAGATTGTATCAGATGCTAGTCTTAAAGATCTGAGCGTTTCAGCGCAAGGATAGACATGCTGATCACTAAATCAAACAAGTGTCATCCAATCATCAGCAAATCTTTGAAGCAGAACACGCGTGCACGCTTCTGAGAAGGCAAAACGCTGATTGGGTGCATTGAGACACATGTCTGGTAACCGTTTCAAGTATCTTTCTCAAATCCCCCAAAATCAGCAAGCATTAAATGAAAGTAATCATGTTTTAAAACATAATCATGATTTTATTTTCTCTTTCTTGAAACCGTTTACACTTTCAAAATTTTCTTAAATCTATTTAAACTCATTAACTTCTCACATTAATCTTTTACCGTTTCCTTCAATCTCACAAATATTTTCTGCATTTTTCTTCATCTCTCTCAAAAGAAACCATTTTTCAGTTTTCTCAGAAAAACCCTAAGTGTGAACATGGCAACCTCCAGCAGTGCTTCTGTAGGTTCTCAGAAGAAAGCTTCCTCTGAACAGTACCAAGTTCCATTCAGAACACTCCTTACACCAGTAAAGAATTTAGAGGTTCCGTCTGAACTGATGGTTGACTTCTCCAGTCTGAAAGAGAATGGTTTTGACTTGACAGAAGAAGTTAAGGCACAGAAATGGGAAAGATATTTTGATAGGTTGGTTGGACCAACGTTCCCAGTTTTGGTCAAGGAGTTCTGGATTCATGCGTCCTCATCAACGCATCAAGTCACCTCCTACATAATGGGAAAGAATATTGTGATCACTGAGGATCACATAGCAAGATTGATTGGTTACAGTGGCGGTGGCGTCCGCTGTATAGATATGGCTGAAAGATGCTCTGACATTGGTGTCATAGAAGAACAGATTTTCACCCTTGGGGTGCCCAGCAGCAAAATCAGAGACCTAAAGGATCACCACAGAGTTTGGGCGAAGATCATTCTGGGGTGTTTTAATCACAGGAAGCCAACTAGCTCCCCTGATTATATAAATATAGATCAGCAGTTTCTGATCTATTTTATTAATCAGAAGGTAAAAATCAACTTGGCTCATCTTCTGTTTAATCACCTCAGGACCAGCGTTAAGGAGACCAGGGAAGAAGAAAGGACAAAGAGGGATTGGATACCCTTTGGCAGGTTAATATCAGATATTCTGACTGAGAATAGGCTGATAGAGCACCTCTCAGAAGCTCAAGAACTAAGTTCTATTGAACCAACTATTGGCAAGCCTCTGAACGCCAAGAATCTGAAGAAAATGAAACTGATAGAGAATATCAGAAAGGAGCCCAGCGTTACTCCTTTTGCTGACATCACCAGCAGAAGAGTCCCACTGAACGACTTTCCACTATTCTCTGAGATTGAATCAAAACCAATTGTGGTTCTCAGATACTTGGACGCTTGCAAGGCTGATGGTACAGATCCCAAACTGAATATCAAAGATCTGCACCAACCTCAACCAGAAGTTTCTCTGAAGAAGACGAAGAAAAGGAAGGCCACTTCAGAAGGACCATCCCAGCAGACTCCTAAGAAAAGAGGTAATTTATCAGCTGCTTCTGTTTTAAATTCTTCTGCTATTCCAACATCAATCCCAACTCCAGCTTCACATGAAATTCCTATCCCCATACCAACAATTGATGAAACCGAACCAGAAGATGACCCTTCTGAGTCACTGACTCTCAGAAGACCCCGCACCAAACATCCTAAACCCACAACTTCAACAACATCAGAACTTGACAAAGTTCTGTCTGACATTGATCAACGCGTTTCTGATCACCTCTCAAATAATCCAAACACTGAACCAGAAATTGCCCACTCTCTTCAACCAGAACAACCTCTCTCACCCATACCAGAAGAACCACACATTCCTGAACAACCAGAAATTCCTCCTCCTTCTCCATAACCAGCAATTCCTCCTCCCTCTCCTCAACCAGAAATTCATCCACCATCACCTCAACCATCACCTCCTCAACCCGAGTTTCATCACTCTGAAACTCTATCTCCTGAACCTCATTCTCCTCAATCCTCTGAGCCACAACCTCTGGCAATTCAGCTGCCATGTGGAATAACTATAACCCTGGCCCAGCTGCCATCCTCGCCAGAATCTACCCCTCCAAACACTCCCAAAACTCCCCCCAGTCTAATTATTATTTATGATTCTCCCACTCCATCTCCCAAACAAACATCTCCCAAACAAACTACAGAAAACCACAGCAGGACCTTCATAGATTTAACAATCCTTGACCGTCTTGCTGATATCAAAAATAAAATAGCCATTCCAAAACCAAAACAGCCAGATGTTGGCTCTGGCATTGTGAATTTTGAAACAGGTTTGCAGCAGTGGATTGCTTCTCTAAAGCAAGTCTGTCCTGGAATGATTGATCCTGCTGCCTCAGACCAGCTCTGGACACGCTTCAGAATCTGGGTACATGCTGAAGCCCTCAAGTTGCAAGATATCAACTATGAGCAGGCACAATAGAACTTCAGCAAGCTGCTGAAGGAAGTTGAAAGTCAGCTGCCACAGGACGAAGTGCTCTTTCTGGATAGTGAGCCATGGTCTGAGAAGCGTCCAACTTCAAAAGTTCAGCAAGCAGAAGATCAGACTATTCAAGCTGAAGTCAGACAAGCTGAAGATGTTGCAGAAAGCTCTCAGAAGCTTCCTGCTTCTGATGTTTCTCAAGCTTCCTTGGACAGGCAGACTCTAGAAGAGCTGAAGCTGAATGATATTCGTCTGCAGCAAAGAATGGATGAAAGTGATCAGAAGATGAATGAAAGGATGGATGTGCAGGACAGCAAGATAGATACAGTAGTCAGCATGGTGCACAAGCAGGCTGAGACTGCTGATCAGATTAAGGCAATGCTGGAGACTCTGTTCACACGCTTTCCTCCCCAACCTTAGATTTTCGTTCATGCTATTTTCATGTTTTCTTTGCATATCTTCTGTACTGTTTTGTCGGGCTCTGAATATTTTAATATAACAAGTTTTTCTGCTCTTATCGTTTTAGCACATCACTTACACTTTTTGATTGCTGACAAAAAGGGGGAGAACAAGGATGGATATTTTTCAATAACGGATTACTGAGACAAAAAGTCTCAAACATTCTAACTCTGACATACTTGAAATGTTTTCTGTTTTTGCATAAGTCTACAGGTACAAGAATGCTCTCTGATACACTGAAGCCCAAAGCAAAGCTCTGATACTCTGACCCAAAGCAAAGCTCTGATATTCTGATCTGAAGTTCTGAAAGTCAAAGCTCTGATATTCTGATCTGAAGCTCTAACACTCTGATGTTCAGAAAGTCAATAAAGATCTGATCCTGAAGAACTCTTGGAATTAAAAAGGGAAGTAATAAATTCAGGGGGAGTATCTCCGACCCCAACTCCTCTATCCCTTATCTTTGATAAATCCTTATTTAATTCTGATACAACTTATCATTTAGTTATCTCTGATTCTTTTCACGCTATTTTCAATTAAAAAATATCTAGTTTTTGTCATCATCAAAAAGGGGGAGATTGTTAGAACAAAGTTTGAATCTACTACCCTAAGTTTAAGTTTTGATGATAACAAAATGCTAAGATATATTAATTATGTGATTCATGTAAAGAACTATTTTCTATCTAAAAATTACTTTCTGTTTTACAGAAACTCTGATGGGTATCAACAAGAGTACATCATAATCAACATCAGAAAATTGGATATCAACATCAGCATCAGAAGTTGCTATATCAGAATACCAGAATCAAAAGAATAACGCACGCTTATGCTGAAGCTTGATGAACAGAACTGCGCTCAACACTCTGATCTCTGATAAAGACAACAACAGTTCATCAGCACTTAAGCAGCGTCAGAATGAGCCAAAGCCAGAACACGCTTTAAGTAGCAACGGTACTGTGCATTCAAGACAAGTTATTACCAACGGCATCATTCCAGACAAGATCTGCTTAATAAGGAAAGTTTGTTATTGGCATTGAATCAAGATTATTGCTCCAACGTTCACCAATTTCAATGCTATATAAACAAGACTATGAAGAATGAATTGGCTAATGCTCTACATCAATTCACACGTCTAAAAGCTAATCATCATCTTCCTTCTATCAGTTTGCTAAAAGCTCCAAAACCTCTTACTCAATTATTTTAGCAATCTAGTTTCCATAAGCTTAAGTTGTGTAGTATCACAGTTGTGATAAACAGTTTTGTAGAAAACACTCACACACCTAGATTTCAAGTCTTTGTAAGAAAGTGATTCCTTGAGAAACCGGTTTGTGGTTTGACTCAAGAAGGCTCTAGAAGTTGCTAAAGCAGATTGTAATATTCAGTTGAATATAGTGGATTAAGACCTCGTTGGAGAGAGGCGAAATCACCTTGACGGGTGGACTGGAGTAGTTCGAGATCAAACGAACCAGGATAAAAATATCGTGTTCATTGCAATTGATTTCAAGTTTTAACAATTCAACCCCCCTTCTTGTGTTTTTCACTTCTTCAGTATCCACCTTTCCTCTAGATTTTTATGATTTTCAAACCCAGGAGGTTTGTGTACATATAATTCTTCAGTTACGTAACCATTTAGAAATGCATTCTTAACATTCATATGATATAAGATGATGTCATGATTAATAGCAAAATAAGTTAAGAGATGAATAGACTCTAACCTGGAAACTAGTGCAAAGGTTTACATATAGTCAATTCCTTCTTATTGACTATAACCTTGTGCTACTAGTCGAGCCTTGTTTCTTACCACTTCTCCTTTCTTATTGAGCTTGTTTCTGAAGACCAACTTAGTTTTAATGACATGAGTACCTTTGGGTATGGACACAAGATCCTACACATTATTTCTAGAGAATTGATTAAGTTCTTCTTGTATTTCCAGAATCCACTGTGTCTAGAAGCGCTTCATTAACTAATGTAGGTTCTATGAGGGACACCAAACCTAGAAGTGTCCCTTCAGAAGGTTTTAATAAGGGTCTGGTTCTGACTAGTTCAGTCTTGTCATCGATAATCAAAATTTCATAATGTGAAGATATTTGTATTTGATTTCTTAGAGGAGTCTGAACTTCAATAACTTCTGGTTGAATATCATCAGAGTCCTTTATCTTAGGTTCTTTAGCAACAACTTCTTCACCTCAGAGCTTGAACAAGTGATTTGCAAATCTACAAACTTTTCAACTAGCTTTGACTTTTTAGGGTCAAACTTGTTATCCAATCTAACATGAATTAATTCTTCAACAATCTGTATTAGTGTGTTATACACTCTATAGCCTTTGAGCTTCAGAGTATCCTAACATTAAACACTTTTATGCTTTAGAATCAAACTTGTTAAGATTTTCCTTAGTGTTCTGAATAAAACAATCACATCCAAAAGGATGAAAAATATAAAATGTTGTGTTTTTTGTTCTTACACAATTCATATAGATTCTTATTCATAATTGGTCTAATAAAAGTCATGTTCTGAAATAACACGTCTGTTAACTGCCTCAGCCCAGAAGTGCTTTGCCATGTTAGTCTCATTGATCATGGTTGTCGCCATTTCTTGCAAAGTCCTATTCTTCCTCTATACAACTCCATTTTGCCGTGGAGTTTTAGGTCATGATAAATCACGAGAAATGCCATTTTCATAAAAAATATTTTCAAAAAGCTTATTTTCAAAGTCACCGCCATGATCACTTCTTACTTTAACAATTCTAAAATCCATCTCGTTTTGCACTTGTGAGTAGAAGTTAGAAAACACATAGTGTGACTCATCCTTGTGTCTGAGAAACTTAACCCATGTCCATTTGTTGTAGTCTTTAATGATTACTAAGCCATATTTCTTATCATTTACATAAGCAGTTTTCATCGGTCCAAAGAGGCCAATGTGTAAGAGTTCCTAAAGCCTAGAGGTAGACATTACATTCTTTGGTTTACAAGAAGTTTTATAAAACTTACCTTTCTGACATGCTTCACAAAGAGCATCTGAAGAAAACTTCAGTTTAGGAAGGCCTCTGACTAAATCAAATTTATTTAGCTGAGAAATCTTTCTGTTGCTAACATAGCCCAATCGTCTATGCCATACCCATTGCTCTTCAATAACTTACATGAGGCACTTAACATTTTGTTCTTTAAGATCAAAAAGTCTAATCTTATAGATGTTGTTCTTACTTTTCCATTAAAAGAATGGAGCCATCCTTCTGACTAACAACTTTTACAGGACTTTTGATTAAATATAATATCATAACCATTGTCACTTAATTTAATTATGGATAATGTATTATGCATTAATCCATCACCAAATAAAACATTAGTAATATAAGGGAGATTACCATTACCTGTTGTTCCAGAGTCTATGATATTCCCTTTATGATCACCTCTGAAACCCATGAAGCCACCAAGCTTAAGTTCCAGGTTTTGGAACATATGTATTCTTCTCGTCATGTGTCGCGATCACCCAAAGTCCAGGTACCATGATTGGTGTCTTGGTTTATAAGGAGATATGTAACATATGTTGTGTTATCCTTAGGTACCCACATTCTTTTGGGTTGTTTCTTGTTAGTACTCCCATAGTTCTTAATAAACCTTGGGTTCTGAGCAGAATAATCATATTTTTATGAATAGTGAAAACAACATGGTGTAGCTTTTGGTTTTTCCTTAGGTTTTAAAATAGGTTTTTCTTTAGGCACAAAACCAACAGGTACAAAGTGATACTTAAGAGTATTTGGTTTATCATCTTTTTCAGAAGTATATTCTTCATCAGAATCATAACCAATTCCTCTTGTTCCGTTTCTGCTGACACCATAGATTATTGAAGCCATTATACTTCAATCTAGGCTTCTTGAATGGAGTTTATGGAAAGATATTTCATACTCCTTTATGACATCATCAGAACTCACAAAAGATTTTGAAAGAATTTCTTCCTCAATTTAGAAATCTGGCTTTTGAGGACAGAGTTATCATTCTTGAGAATATAATTTTCTTCATTTAAAATGGAGAATTATTTATTAAGCTTGTTATATGCTTCAGATTCAGATACATTGACTTGTTTCAGATCCTTGTATTTTTTCTGCAGCTCCTGATATTTTTCTAGAATTTGATTCAGAATTTGATTCAGATTCAGATTCTAACTCTGACTGAATCTTCTCATCAGAAGCTTTAATGCTTACCATCAATACCATATTCACTCGCTCTTCCTCAGAATCATCTTCTGAAGAATCATAATCATCTTAGTTAGCCATCAACCCTTTCTTCTTCCCTTTGAAGACTTTCTGCTTTGGCTTGTCTTTTCTGAGCTTGGAACATTCATTCTTGTAGTGACCTGGCTCCTTGCATTCAAAGCACGTGATGTCTTTGCTTGCACTTGACTTCCTTTGATTCAAAGCAACCACTTGTCCTTCTAAATCCTCTTCCTTTGCCTTATTTTTTCTCCTAAAGTTGATTCACTCTTATGGAGAGCAGAGACAACTCATCTTCTTCTTCTTCTTCTTTTGAATCTTCTTCAGATTCTTCTTCTTCTTCTTCAGCTTGAAGGGCTCTAGTCTTTTTCAGACTTTCCCATAGATTTCAGAGCTACTAAATTTCCTCTTCTTTGATGCTCATCTTCTTCAAGCTCTATCTCGTCACTTCTCAAAGAGCTACCTAGTTCATCAATAGAATTGTTGTTCAGATCCTTGGCCAGTTTCAGTGCAGTTGTCATATGCCTCCATTTCGTGGGTAGGCTTCTGATAATTTTCTTGGTGGGATCTATAGTAGAATACCTTTGTTTAGAACCTTTAGTCATGCAACAAGAGTTTGAAACCTTAAGAACATGTTCTCAAAAGTTTCATCATCTTCCATCTTTAAGGCTTCATACTTCTAGATCAAGGCAAACACCTTGGTTTCTTTCACTTGAGCATTTCCTTCATGAGTCATTTTCAAAGAATCAAATATAGACTTTGTTGTGTCTCTATTTGCGATCTTCTCATACTTAGTATAAGAAATAACATTCAACTAAGTTCCAGCTTTGTGATGATTCTTGTAATCTTTCTTCTATTTCTCAGTCACCACTCTTCTTTTTATCTTGTTACCAGTAGAATCAACATGATGTCCATAGCCATCAACTACGATATCCCATAGATTTACACTATGACCTAGAAAGAAACTTTCTATTATGTCTTTCTAGTAGGCAAACCTTTCTCCATCAAATACTAGATGTTTTACATTATAGTTATCTCTTTCATTCGCAACGGGTGCAATTGGTGGAATGATTCCCTCCATTATGTTTCAACAACAAAATATTGATCTTTATCTGAAACCATGAAGTGTTTGATAAATAATCAATACCAGAACCAGAGCTTTGATGCCAATTAATGGTACATGAAACACAATAAAGGGGGTGTAGCGGTAGAAATATTTAAAACTAAGCCATTGGATTGACTAGACTTATACAAATCAAAATAAAAATCACCACCACGCTTTATTATTTCTAAAGGAATGGGAAAAGAGTGAGTAACCCAAAAGAGGGGGAAAGATTCAAGGTAAGGGGTTGGTTATACAAAGGGAAGGTATTAGCACCCTAAACATCTACGGTACTCCGCAGGAACCTCTTTGAAAAATCTGTATATTTTGGCTATAAAATGTTGTATGAAAAATAGATGGTGGAGGTGAGAAAAGAAATATTTTTTTTAATGATTTTTGCACCCGCCGCGGTTGCGAACCTTTAGTGCCTACGTACCACCTTTCATGCAATAGGGGATCAGGGTACACGTAGTTCCTATTTTAAAATTTTTAAAACACAAGTGTGTTGGTTAATTTTATGAGATAAGACATCATCGTCATTGTCTGTGTAGAAATCATACTTACTACCTACAATCATGAGAAAGGAGAATTTGCATCATCTCAAAGTGGAGGATCTGGCTTGGATTTTAAAATCAATAATGCCTCACTTAACATCCGAGTGGAAAATATCTCTCTTTACTACATATTGCATAAGTATAGTTGTTTGCATCACTACAAGGATTGACAAGAGTCCAACCTTTTGAAAAAGGTTTTAAAATAAAAATAAGCCAAAGGGGAAACATGGTTTGAAATGAGATTGATTGACTTTTAGTCTTCTTACAAAAAATGTCAAGGTATTATTAAGTTGATTGAAGTTTATTTATGAAAAAAAAATGTTTTGAAAATTCATGGACCTAAGTCCAAGTTTATTATGAAAGTGGTTTAAATTTAGAAACAAGAAGGGTTTTCAAAAGGAGGGAGAAGATCTTTGAAATTAAAGAAGATGGGAGGAGAAGAAGCTACTATGAAGCATAAGGTAAAAGCTATGGATAAGAACCATCTAACCAACAAGAAGTCAATACTTGACATTATGAGTCAAGATGTAATTCCCATACTTTGGATTAAAACCAAACAAGCAAAGATACTAGACCTATTGAGAACCAAACTTCAAGTGTATTAAGTCTTCAAAAAAAATTGGGCAGAGTAACAGTTGTATACGGGTGAATTCCAGATTACAAACAAACAATGTAATCATAATAACCTGCATACAAAACAAACAAACAACCCAATGTCTTGAGGTAAACCTCAAGAGCTCCAGACAAAATATCAATTAAGGTCTCAAGGTTTCCAACATAGACCAAGGTTTCTAATCCTAAGTCCAAGAAGTCCAATGCTCCATAATGCCAAGGATAGTAACCAAATAGTCCAAGTATCATTAAAACCTTTTTTTAGGGTTCATGTTGATTATTAGGTGTCTTGAAAAATAAAATAAAGGCTCAAGTGAGCAAAACAAAAATACAAGAATATAAATGCTCAAGTGAGAAAAATACAAATAACATGAAATGTAATGCTTAAATTAAATGGTACATAAAGCATAAAAAATAAAAGCATAAAGTGAAACAAATTAATAATTAGTGGTTAGTTGGATGACCATCTTGAAACCTGCATTTGGAACTCATTAGAGGATTGATAGAACCAAAGCCTCCACACAACAAGTTGCATTTTCTTTTTGTCAAGTATATCATCAATTTGGAATCCTCACAAGTACCATTTAATGATCAACGATGTTTAAGTGACCCGCATTGACCAAAAGTGTTGTAGATCCATTAGAGGATTGGTAGAACCAAAGCCTCCACACAATGAATCTCAAAGTTATTGGATCAAAGGGATCAAATTAACATACTTGTGCTTGCAAACATAGGTTTGGGCCACAAATGATCATTTATTCGAATCAGGACAAAATTTAGCGCTATGTTAAGCAATCGTAAGTGGACTTATATAGAAGTCGCACCTATTTTGAGGTCGGTCAATAGAAATCTATGCAACATTTATTTTGAGATATGATATAGAGATCATGCTCCAATAACACTTAGTGCAATAAGAAAGGGGCTAGATGAAGAGGGGTGAGAAAGAATACAAACCACATTTGAATTAAATTTTAATTAAATAATTATTAAAATCATTCATCCATTTTTATGGAGTTAGACTCAACACCATGGATCTAATGATGTTAACAAAGTTTATAATAAAAAATTCAACCCAAGATCAACCAGAAAATAATCACAAAATAATATTGCACTTAATATATACATTAAAAAGTTTTAAAATGGAAATAAAAGAGAAAAATAACAATTATATTCAAATTAATCAAGAAATAAAAAGTAAGACCATAGAAAAATCATAAAAGGACTCAAATATTTTTATGAAATTTTTGGTAATTTTTTAAAGTCAGAAACTATTTTTAAAATTTAAAGAAATGAGTAAAATAAACCAAAAATGATAAAAAAAATAGCAAAGTCAGAAATAAAAAATAAATGAGGTCACCAATATTTCTCTCAATATCTTTGGATCATTCCATAATTTTTTCCAGAAATTAAAAATGCATAAAAGTATTTTTAAACATTTAAAACAATTCAAATAAAGTGAAAATTTATAAAAAATATCAAAACACAATAAAATTATGAAAAAATAAAAATCAGAAAGAGAAGAATCAAAAATATTTTACATAATTTTTTCAGATTTTTTGGACTAAAAATGAATTTTCTATGATTTTTTGAAGTTTAAAACAATTAAATATAAAAATCAGAAAATAAAATAAAAACCAAAAAGATGTGGACCAATGTATGAGAGTCAAAACGCGTTAGTAATCAAATCTAAGGGATCTGGCGCGCTGTGCATATCATGGTCATTAGTGAATAAAACACTGGATCACTTATTACATCAGAAATTCAAAACAAACAAGTGGCGTGCCTGCATTGGTTGGAAGATGACACGTTGGTCATCTTCAACCTCCAGCCAACATGAATTGCAGTTCTCTCAAACTGTAAAATCAAAAGTTCAGACCTATACCATTCGCTTTGTCTCTTCAAGATGAAGACAACCACACCTTTATGACAAATTTATATAAACTATAGCTCAAGCAATTTGGAAGAAAAGTTTTGAAAAGGGATTTGAAATTTCATGGTCAAAATGTGTTTCCCGATAAAAGTAAGTGTTGCAACTAGAACCAGGGCAATGAGAGCATCACAATGATATCAAAGTTTTGAAAAATCGATGGAGAAATCTACCTATTGAAGTTGAGTTGCAGAGCTCTGAAACTGGACTTCTGTGGAGCAATATAGGGCACGATTCTTGAAGGTAATTCTATGGTTAGCTTCAGGGAAGATCAAGGAAGGTGAATTGATAAAAAAATTGGATTAAAAAAGGCTAGAATATTGATTACGAAGTTACAGAAAATTGAGTTATGGAGCAAGTTTGGCAGGGTGATTCTGGCTATTCAAGCTTGAGAAAATGAATGGGATAGTTCATGTATTTATAGGAGAAGAAAATGGGATCAAAAGGAAGAGTGAATGATGCATTTTAGAGGTAATTCGTGTGAACCTGATGCACGAGTGAAGTGTGATCTTATTTTCACCAAAACACATCCAATCTTTGCGTTTTGAGGTGCTAAACCTTTCTGGCAAGTTTGTTAATCAAGTTTAAATAAAAAACGTGCATAAATCTTGTGATTATAGGCCAAATTATGGATTTCAAAATTTTGACTTGGTGAGAAATTCAGTTCCAAGTTACCAATTTCAAAACAATGGCATTTTCAACTCAAGGGGTCGTAAGGCATGATTTTTGATGCTTTAGAAACATGAGGTTACAAGCTTTACAATGGAAAAATAATGGAGTTAAATGGATGCTTGAGCTGAAAGTTGCATTGAGTCAAAGTTGGGGAAAAAGGTTGACTTTCCATACTTAGAAATATTTCAAATTTTTCTTCAAAAGTGACCTATAATGTCTTGCATCCAAACACGGCCTTCCACTTGGAATTTGCTCTTGACCAAAAAAGATGGCATGAAATAGACCTCTTGAATGACATTTTAAAACTTGAACCATTCAAAATATCCAAAAATTGAGAGAGTTATAAATTGTTGAAGTTGGCAAAAAATCATGAAATAACCTATAATCTTTTGCATCCTTAGGGCATCTTCTATTAATTTTCTCACTTTGAACATAAAAGAAGGAATAAAGTTCACATCCTCAAGATCATTTTAGAAAAAGAGTGGGCTCAAGGTGATAAACATTGACCAAGTTATGATCATTTAAAGTCACACCTGAGAAATTGGGGGTTCATCTATAGGACTTGTAATCTTTCTTCATCATCAAGTTTCTGCCGCATGAAAACTCCTTGAAACTTTTGAAGTTATTTGTTAATAACCCTTTAAAGAGAAGGATGGTTTTTGAATCACTCAAAAATACCAAAATATGAGCAAGATATACTTCTTTGGAATTCAAAACCTTAGCTTCTAGATCAAGAAAATGCTTTGAGGAACTTTGACAATTTTGAACAACCTTCTTGTACCAACACTCTTGCTTTGTAAATAGAAGTTGTTGAGGATGATAATGAGAACTCATAGCCACCAAAACCACTTCCATATTGTTGTACCCAAAATTTTTCCCTCTCATTTCTCAAAGGATCATCCTGGACCCTCAGGTTTGCTTCCATCCAATTTCAAGCCTTGAATTACGAATTTTCCAAGAAAGTCATTCACAAGGGCAAAATGGTCATTTGCACACTAAAAAGTAAAACTTTGACTTTTGGATCAAAATCAAGTTTTAAGAATCATATTTAATCAAGACATGTTGAAATATGAAGTTTGTTTCATCAAGAAATTCAAAAGTCAAAATTACTTTGGAAAAGTCAAAATTTCTAAATACTTAGAATTTTTCTAAGTGTTTAAGAAATATGACAAGCTCAGAACTTCTGATCAGATTATCACCATGATGCAAGCTGATTCTGGAATAACTTCTAACATAATAGTTATGGATCTCAATGGGTTATCAAGCATTGCAGAACAAAACTTCTCCTAGAAATGCTAGGATTTCAAGCTACAAATCCTTGAAGACACGTTCATGAAACTGAAGCTTCCAGCAAAATTATGAACCTTTCCAAAATAGGATTTGGTTAGAACTTCTGGTCCAGTTTTCACATAGGCTCAGTCATAAGTTGCAAGATCAATTCAAAGAGGATTTACAAAGCGTGTTACAAGCTTTTGGGAAAGTCTGAGAACTCTCTCAGAACATGCTGAAGCAAAGGGATTCAAGGATCAGAAGTTGGATTTTTATTCTAAGTTACGCTGATACCGAACTTCTGACCCAGACTTAGGCTATGATGCACAATCTCATAGCGCATGATTTCTGGTTTGATAAATCTCATCAACATTTAATGCTCACAACCACTTTTGAGTTTTTATCCAAATGATTTCCCCATGTGTGAGATAGAAGTACCATTGTTGTCCTTGAAAAGGCAAACTTTTGTACAAGTTTATACTGGGCCCATTCTTTACTTTTGCCTTTGAGGGTACTTTTCCTTAATTTATGCTTACAAATCCAGTTTAGGCACGACTAAAAGTTGCTAACCATCATACTTGCTTCAAGAATAAGGCAGCACCCTAGCATAGGAAGGCTATGATCAACGCTTAGGTCAGAACATCACCAAATCCCAAAACCTGGTGAACTGCTACAACACAATCCTATAACCAATAGCTAATCCAGTCCACGCCTGCATTTTCCCAAATCCCATATTTGCACCAAACTAGCATACGAAAACTGTGTCTAAAAAGAAATGGAACAGTATGCCAAAAAGGTTTTAAATCCCATTTGTGCCCCCTCCAAAACCTCAACAAACTCACCTATAAATAAGTTGCTCCAGCACACGTTCAAGGGGTTGGCTTTTGAAAAGAGAGAATTGTCAAAAGAGAGAGGAGAAAACTGTAAAACCTTTCATAAAAATCAAGAATTTCCCAAATAGAAAACCAAACCTTTGTTCTTCCCTTTGAATAAAGGACTTAACTTTTTTCTCTTCCGTTGTTCTTGCCGACTCCAGAATATCTGAAGGCAGTAGTTCAGGTTCCAGGCACACGCTCCAGATACAAGGCAAGTCTTTATGACTTTGCATTTTTTCATTCAGAACATCATTAAATATGTAAATATCATAGTATTGATGTTTGTCCATATCATTGCATAAGTATAAAAACCGTGGATAAGAAATTCTTGATTAAGGCTAGGCTCAGAATTAGGATTAGAACTTCTATAAACTATTATATTTTTATCCTTCTGATTTGCTGTTTGTTAAGAACTGAATAAATTGCTGATGTGCTGATTAATATGAAAAAATAGTTGAAATGTAGCAAGAACTTCTGATTTTCACTCACAGTTTTAGCACAACACAGAACTTCTGAGTTCTTCTCACTATTTTAACACACAGAACTTCTATGATTTTCTCACTGTTTAAACACACTGAACTTCTGATGTTCGCTCACTGTCTTAGCACATACTGAGTTTCTGAGTTCTCTTCGCTGTTTTAATACACAGAACTTCTAAGACTTTCTCACTGTTCTAACACTCAGAAGTTCAGCACATAGCAACCCAGAACTTTTGTGTTTTCCCTCTAACGTTTCTTGCAGGATCTCAGAGTGTATCAATCCAGAACTTTTGACGCTTCTTTCTGAATCACAGTGCGCCCGACATCAGAACTTCTGGTCCCATTTGTTTTGCTTTCAGCAGCATGCTTATTCTATCTCTCATTATTTCCATTTTTATCATTTTCAATATTAATACCCTTTTTATTATTATAAAAAAAGACATACAAATATTTTCTTTTTATTAATTCATTAATACAAAAAACCATTTTCAAAACAAGTCTTTTTTCTTTTCTTGCATTGTACATTTCAATATGGTTGTAATAGTTAAATAGGATTTAAATTCTTGCAAACCCCTATTCATAAATTTGTACACCCCATCCCCCTAATGTTTGTAATAGCGTAGAATCTTTACTTTCCGCGCTTTTATTGCTTTCATATATTGCTAGTAATTAGGTGTGTATGGCAAGATAAAAACAATAAATAGACAACCCAAAATCAAAGACTAAATGCATGCAATCAAACACACTATTCACACATGCACCCTTAGGGTAATCTCACTTGTTGCCTATCGGAATATAGTCATGTCCCTCGAATATGGGACACTTTAGCAAAGCCTCCTTCGATAAAAAAGATCGTAGTCCCTCGATGTCCCTCGATGTTGCCTTCGATAAAACGATATAGTCCCTTACGAAAAATTGCTAAAGCGTTTCATAAGTTGCCTTCTATGACTGTATAAAAGTCCCGCACCCGTCCCTTCACATCCAACGATGGGGCTTCTTACCAAATCAATGGTAAGATAGAAACATCTAAAGGAGGAGGAAAATAAACATTTAAGATCTTTTGAGTAGGTAGATTTTCTCCTAGTTGCTTGCTTGCTCACAACCAAACATTTTACACCAACACTTTCATATTAAAACTTTTTTTCAAAAAGACAAAAGCTTTTTGTAACGTTCTTATAGAGACGAGAACCATTACAAAAACATCTTCCCAAAGAACACTTTCAAAAAACACACTCCAGAAACACATCTTTTAACTATTTTCGAAACAAACAATTTGTACGCGTTCTTATAGAAACGAGAACCATTACAAAGATATTTTAAAAATACTTTAAAAACCCACACCACAAGCATATTTAAACAAAAGCAAGTGATCTAGAAAGAAACTAAGAGCCCGTAGATAACTACGGATGAAAAGGGTGCTAATACCTTCCCTTTTCATAATCTACCCCCCGAACTCAAAAAACATCTCTAAAGATCTTTCCTGTTCTTTTCAGCCTTTCCTTATTGGATAAAAGAAAAGTCGGTGGCGACTCTTGTCATCCACATAATTACGATCAAACAAAAAACAAACAAGTCAGTTCTCCCACCGGGTTACACATATCTTGAGTATTGAGAGAAATATGCACTTGTGATCAATGGGAACAAGACCTTGTCCAACCATGACAACTTCTTCCATCAACCCCTTGTTCTTTTGAATCAATTTGATAAATTTGAAATGTGATGAACCAAAATAAACTTTTCCATGCCATTTCTTCCAAAACAACTTCAATGGTGAGGTTTGAAGTTCTCAAGCTTTATTGACTAGGGCATGGAAATAAACTCATGAACCCATGGATCAACTTGCTAAGCCACATTGCCTTTACCTACATTATTAACAAGTAAGACAAACCAACATTATATTTTATTAATTAAAAGGATAATCAAACACCAACTTTCATTGAAGGTGACCTACCAACTTTCACTGAAGGTAGAAAGAGAATATATCATAGCATCTCCGTTCACTGATGATGAACTACCAACGTTCCCTGAAGGTAGCAAAAAGATAACAAACACCAACTTTCACTAAAGGTGACCTACCAACTTTCACCGAAGGTAGAAAGAAAATATCATAGCGTCGCCATTCACTAACGATGAACTACCAACGTTCACTGAAAGTAGCAAAAAGATAACAAACACCAACTTTCACTGAAGGTGACCTACCAACTTTCACTGAAGGTAGAAAGAAAATATCATAGCATCACCATTCACTGACGATGAACTACCAATGTTCATTGAAGGTAGTAAAAATATAACAAACACCAACTTTCACTGAAGGTGACCTACCAACTTTCAGTGAAGGTAGAAAGAAAATATCATAGCACCGCCGTTCACTAACGATGAACTACCAATGTTCAATGAAGGTAGTAAAAAGATAACAAACACCAACTTTCACTGAAGGTGACCTACCAACTTTCGTTGAAGGTAGAAAGAGAATATATCATAGCATCTCCGTTCACTGACGATGAACTACCAACGTTCACTGAAGGTAGAAAAAAGATAACAAACACCAAATTTCACTGAAGGTAGAAAGAAAATATCATAGCACCACCATTCACTGACGATGAACTACCAACGTTCACTGAGGGTAGCAAAAAGATAAAAAAAGTTTCTCCAGAATTCTGGCGTTTCACCTAGGACAGGTCTCAACTTCCTCCTTAATCAAGGCATTCTTCCTGGAAAGGGTAATGTATAAGCTATCTCAAATAAAGAGACTAACCACTTACAAAGATTTCTTGACGAACTTTCTCTACGATGTTGAACGACTGGCCATCCACATGAGTAATTTTGACAACGAACTGCAAACTATCCACTCATAGAGAAGGTAAAAAAAAGTACGTCGACATTTACGGGGAGGTATAAGTTGCTCAAATAAAGAGACCTACTATTTGCTGTTATAGGAAGGATTGTAAGAATGACTTTTGGGGAAAGCAATATGACTTCCTGGGGAATGAATCATGACTTCCTGGGGAAATGCCAATATACTCCTGCTGAGGAGATAAAGTCTTCTCGTGCAAAATAAATGCACATTCTCAAACCAAAACTCGAAGCTTGCAGAAATCCAAAGTAATAATATTGCTGAGGATCAAGGACTGAAACATAAATAAACTGGAATAAAACGGTCTACCAAAATACATTCTTTAAGAAATAAACTCAAGAGGGAAACCTAAATCATCCAGAAAAGGAGCTGTAACGGAAGGCTAAAGTAAAAATCTTCCACGAGGGATAACTTAGTGGGGAAATTGAAAGAATATACACTTTCTGCTTATAGATGACACTCTATTGGGGAGAGGATAACACAACTCTGCAAAATAGGGTAATATGTCAATAGAATATTAACGAATGTGAATGAGCAATGATTTGCTAAATTTAACTATGTATGATGTATGTATGAATGTATGAGTGTGATCATGTATATGCTTACAAAACAAACATATAATACTGGGGATAAAAAAACAAAACCAACTCGAGCAGCCACAATACTCGGCCAAATCACATCCAAGACGATCATCCCAAAAGAAAAAATAAGCACCAACGAAGGAAGCAAAGTCCTACTACATGGCTTAACTTTATTGGGGAGAATCATAATATAGAGAAAAAACAGTACATATACAGGGATATAACATCCTTCTCTAGGCTTCACCAGGGAGTAGCACTCAAACTTCAACGGGGAAATAAATATTTTCAAGTGTAGCACTTCTACTGGAGATTTTCAAAACTGATTTCGAATAAGGCAGATGGAGACCAAATCGTTAAAACATTCACTAGGGAATTCATGCCCACTTTAAAGGATAAAAGACATACAAACTTCTCTACAGGAGATAATGCTTCATCATCGAGACATTAACTGGGGACTTCATGCTGACTTTATTAAGGAGGTCAACACCACATCATCGAGGGGAAACCAATATACGTTCTTCACTGGAGAAACCGAAGATATGTGTTCTTCGAGAGTAATTATTATACCAACTTCTCTGGGGAGAAAGGAATTCTATCAAATAAGCAAAACCTTCACTGGAGAAATCATGGATTGAGTCTTCATATCATGCAAACTCAGAAAAGAAGAAAAATGAACCAAGACTTGACTGGGGACACTGGAGTCTCAAACCCTATACAGTGAAAACGTCTTGAGAGAACCTTCCCGGGGAAAACAAAACTTCTCAAAACTACTAGAGTTCGTCCGCTCCTGGGATCACCACTTTTGTTTTCCTCTTGAATCACAAAATCTAAAGTAAAAGTAAATTGTAAATTCTTTTTGAAGAACAATTTTGTTATTTAATCTTTTCACTTTGAAAATTATTATCAATAATAAATGGAGTCTATGCAAGCTAAATAAAATAAGAAATACAAAGAATTGGGTAAAAGCTCAAATTTCATTAATAGAATGGTAGTCTGCGAATGGCGAGACTCCATGGATGATTACAAAGTTCAGAAAATGGTAATATATAATGGAAAAGATACATTGAGAAGTGACCACTATCCCCTCTAACAACTTTTGAAATCCCGAGCAGCAACTTCTGTTGAAGTATGGTAAGGATCCAAGAAGATTTTTGCTTCAATGATCAAGTCTTGTCTGATGTAGTTACTTGCCAAGAAAATCCCTAACTTTTGTCTAAGCTTCCCTTGCGGGTTTTCAACTTAGCGGGAAATTTATTCTGTTTATGTCTCTAATTTTTTCCTAGACCGCCCTTTCAGTTTTTCGGTCTACCAAGACGCTTTTTTTCTTCCTAAGTCGTCCTTCCGGGTTTTCAACTTAGCGAGCTGTTCTTTTATTTCTTTAGGCGAAGTATTTCTTGACTGCATTAGCATTCATGGGACGTGGGACCTCCTCGCCATCCATAATTTCAAGAATTAATGCGCCACCAGAGAAGGATTTCTTGACAACACACGGGCCTTCAAAATTGGGAGTCCACTTGCCCCTAGAATCAGCGTTAAAAGACAAGATCTTCCTGAGCACGAGGTTGCCTTCTCTGAATTCACGAGGCTTGACCTTATTATCAAAAGCTTTCTTCATTTTCTTCTGGTATAACTGCCCATGACACAAAGCCGTCATTCTCTTCTCTTCAATCAAATTCAATTGGTCAAACCTGTTTTAGACCCATTCATCCTATGACAACTTAGTTTCCATTATCACATGCAAAGAGGGAATCTCAACCTCGATTGGGAGTACCGCTTCCATTCCATACACAAGGGAGAACGGGGTTGCTCCTGTTGAAGTGAGGATAGATTTTCGATATCCATGCAAAGCAAAAGGGAGCATTTCATTCCAATCTTTATAAGTAATATGATCGGTGGAAATAGAACTGACTATTTTTGAAATGCTGGTTCGTGAAATGTCGCGGAAGCAAGAGTCGCCACCGTCTTTTATTTTCTCCAAACATGGACAGGACAAAAGCACAACAAAATTCCTTATGAGATAGTTTCTCGGTTCGGGAGGTAGATTTATAGAAAGGGAAGGTGTTAGCACCCTTTCTATCCATGGTTATCCATGGGCTCTTAGATACTTGCTCACTATGTTTTCAAAAGATGTTTGCTTTTCAAAATATGGGTTTGAAAAAGTTTCGTTTAAAAGTTTTCTGAATAACTCTTGTATCTGTCCTCAAGAGTGTTTGAAAAATTTGTTTTGAAAGCTTTTTGAAAGTGTCGGTGTGAAAAGAGTTTTTATTTGTGTTTGAATAGAGCAAGTATCTATGAGTCGTCTACCTACCCTAAGGAATTAGGCTGTGTAAATGTCCTTAAGGTAGTGCCATCCCACCATTGAGAGGTAGGTAGCACCACCGTTGGAGGTGTTCGGGTCAATTCGTTTGTAGGAACAGTGTGGTCACCAGAGCAACAGTAGGATACCTTAGAAGCTACCCTTATGTCCTTGACCCTCTTTTAATCCGAGGCAACCGTTTCGAGGCAACTAGATCATGGACATAAGGACTTACTAAAACGTCCTATACTCGACGACCACGTTTCGAAGGCAACAGGTGAGGCGTACCCTAGAAGTGGTGTGTGTATTTGTGTGTTATTTTCATGTCAATATTTATCTTTGATCAGGGCATTGTGAGCTACGCTTGTTTTTAATTAGCCATACATTCTTTCATGCAATTAGAATTTAAAAGTGCGGAAATTTAAATGCGGAAAGATAAATCCTAGCTATTACAAGGCGCGGGTCTATACATTGCCAAAATACAAAGACCCGTTTGGTAAAAGATGCGGAAAGTAAATAAATTCCTAATTACTATTACAATCCTTGAGCAGTTACATAATATTCGAAAAGAAAAAGAATAACGTGCGAAAGAATAAAAGTTAGGACGTCCAAGGGTTTTGACCCTTTTGAAATTAAATTGAATTAAAAAGCTAATTAATTATTTAATTAAAGAAAAGAAAATGTTTTAGGTTTTTGGTATTTATGAAAATAAAGGAAACTAAAATCAAGAGAAACCCTAATTCTAGATTATTTTTAATTATTAATGAAAAATATTAAAGTTGATCTAATTTACACTAATTAGTTAATTTACATCTTTATTTACAAAAGTAATAATTAATAATAATAATAATGAGAGAAAATTATTTATTTAAGAAAAAGATGAGAATGTCAAAAACCCTAATTCTACCTATTTTATTTATTAAGAAAAGATTAAAGTTTAAAACCTAAATTAAACTAAGTTAATTATTAGAATTTATTTACAAAAAATATTTTAATGGTGAAACAATAATAATTAAATATATTGTTTTTTTTATTTTTCTGTTTTTTATATCATGAAGAATTATTTTATGGAATTAAAGAAAACAATTAAAACAATTAAAATAATTTAAAAAAAGAATTAGAATTGAAAAGAGAATAAAAAATGAAAAAATGCAAACCAGGGGGGTGTCAGGCCCATTATGGAGGTATGATTTGAGAAACTCAGGCCCATGACCACAAGGCCTTTGTTGACTTTTCCAGTTTGTGTGCATGTGGGTTGACTAGCGTGTACCATGGACTGCATTATCTGGCCATTGGATGGAACTCCTGGCCACTTGGCAGGCTCAAGCGTGAGGCTCATGGTGGAGTTCTGGATGAAGCGCTGCATGGAATTGAGTTAGAAAAAATAATAGCAATTGTATGGGGGACCTGGGAATCGAACCCAGGTCCCAGCGTTTACCAAGTATATCCCTTGCCAAGTGAGTTGTGAGGCGCGTTTGTAATGTAAATGGAAAATAATGATTATATAAAAAGAAACAACATTAGTGGTATAAAACAAAAAGCGCGCTGAATATTTGAACTGTCCAACCAAAAGATGACACGCCAGGCTTCTTCTTCGTTTTCTCTGTAAACATAAAACAAATAGAGGGGGTTTTAAACCCCCACTAAATGGAAACTGCAAAAATAGCGATTAGAAGAGGGATAAATATAAAAAGTGCGCGAATAGTTCATTGGATTCGTCTTGCTGCAATGATTCTATCCATCTAGGTTAGGTGGTCTAATTTTTCCATACCAGGAAAGCCCTAATTGGGACGTTCTGAAAACCTAATATCCTTTAATGGCAGATTTGGATTCAGGCAGAGTTAGGTCAATTAACCTATGCCAATCGCTTCAGGAGGTACCTATTAGTGTAAATCAAACAAGAAAACCATTTAAAAGCACATGAATTATGCTATGCGAATTTGAAAAACAAGACAAACCGTATGGTCTGTATTCTTCAATTCCTCACGTATTTGGATTGGTTCTTGATGCTAATCGATTCCTGGAGGGTCCAGCAATATGTTAGAATCGTTTTTAGGCCTTGAATTGTCCTCCCACTATGAAATCAGTTTCAAGCTTTTTATGAGAAAATTGCAAATTGGTTATCAGCTTTCAGCAGTTGTTTCGTGTCTCTTTGAATAGGGTTGAGTTGTGCATAAGTAAGTGAATGAAATTAGGTCAAAACCAAGCCCAAAGATCCATTGAATTAATGATTTCAATATTTGATTTTTATCACATCTATTTTCCAATCTTTTTTCATTGAAATCTTTGCCAATCATGGATGAGTTTCCTTTTTTGGATGTGAAACGACCTAGCCAGCTTGCCCTAGTATGATTTGCTGCACAAAAAGATTTGAAAAGCATTATTTGATATTTTTCTCATATTTAAATCTAATTAAATGAATTAATATGAATAAAAATTCAATTAATTAATTAAAATAAGAAAATAAATCCTTTTAAGCTCAATGGGTCGTGCATAGGCTTTGGTTAATGATTCAAGAAAGAAATTGAGGCCCATTAGCAATTTTGAAGCTTTTGAAGCAAAGTTGACTTTTCAAAATTCCCAAAAATTTCCCAACTTCTCCAATGCATATCTTGCTCAATTTTGAAGCTATGAACATGTTCTTGGACATTTTGGAAAGGTCTTGAAGTCCTCTAACCAATGACTTTGGTCCCATGTCATTTTGATTTACCAATCTCAAGTTATGGTCTTTGACTTAAAGTGCCTTTTTGTTGACTTTTGAAAATGACCTATAATGTTGAAATTGATAACTTTTTGTGAGAGCATTTCTTGGACTTGAAGTGTGAATATGAGTTGTAGGAAATGTCATCCTCTTAAAGATGAGCTTTGGATGGGATTTTTCTGATAAACCATGAGGAAGTTATGCCCTGGTCAATTTGCAGTTGACTTTTCAACTGTCCAAAAATAGAAACTTTTGCATCTTGAGACTTTTTGAGCTATGCTTTGAGAATCATGATCAAGAATTGATCAAATGATGTTTGTGGCTTCAAGATAAGATGTTGACCAAAAATTTTGACTTTTGACTGTCAAATGACCATTTTGCCCCTACAGTTGACTGTGAAGCAATTAGGGTTTTTGACTGTGCAATTTGATGCTGTGAGTCTTGAAACTTGACATATGGATGCTTGACAATGTATGTGGGCATATGGGACTTGATTGGACCCTTGAAAACCTCAATTTCTTTGCAAGAACAAAAACCCTAATTTTGACTGTGTTAGGAGGCAATTGGACTGTGCAACCCTTGAGGAATTTTGAACCATGATCTTGACAAATCTTGAAGAATATGGGAGGGAAAATTTTGGGGTACAACAGTTGCCCCTGTTCAATCTTCTTAGACCTGAGGATGTAGATTGGCTGGCGTGCTTTTCGTAATCCGAAGGTGGAAGATGATTGAACACTAGAGTGCCTAGAAATTTGCACTCACGTAGTAGAGTGTCAGCAGTGTGATGTAGGGAATGGGCTTGCAGATGCCATTTGGAGACGGATGGATAGGAGGATGGGCTTATAGATGCCATCTGGAAGTGTGACATAACTTTGTCGGGAATGGACTTAGGGATGCCATTTGGATACTGTCGGTATGTGGATGGGCTTATAGATGCCATCTGGAGGTTGTCTGTTGAATTGTGATTTTTGTAAGTTGAAAGAGGGAACCTGTGTAGGGTTGCCTGATGATGAACTTGTGTAAAGCTGCATCTTGGAAAGAAGGACACCTGTGTAGGGTTTACTGATAATGAATCCGTATAAGACTGCATCTGAAATGGAGAAGGCACCTGTTTAGGGTTTACAGATGACGAGTCCGTGTAAAACTACGTCTGGAGTTTGAGAAGGGAACCTGTGTGGGGTTACCTTGATGATGAGCCCGTGTAAAACTGCATCCTGGAAGAAATAAAACCTGGGTAGGGTTTCTGATGACGAGTCCATGTAAAACTACGTCTGGAGAGAGAGAGAACCTGTGTAGGGTTTCTTCGGGATAAGTTCGTGTAAAAGTTCTGGAGGAACCGGGGTAAGGTTACTTCGGAATAAGTCCGTGTAAAACTTCTCGATGAACCGGGGTAAGGTTATCTTGGGATAAGCCCGTGTAAGACTTCTGGATGAACCGGGGTAAGGTTATCTTGAGATAAGTCCGTGTAAGACTTCTGGATGAACCAGGGTAAGGTTATCTTGAGATAAGTCCGTGTAAGACTTCTGGAGGAACCGGGGTAAGGTTACTGCAGGATAAGCTCGTGTAAAACTTCTTGATGAACCGGGGTAAGGTTATCTTGGGATAAGCCCGTGTAAGACTTCTGGATGAACCGGGGTAAGGTTATCTTGAGATAAGTCCGTGTAAGACTTCTGGATGAACCGGGGTAAGGTTATCTTGAGATAAGTCCGTGTAAGACTTCTGGAGGAACCGGGGTAAGGTTATCTTGAGATAAGTCCGTGTAAGACTTCTTCTGAAAGAAAAGGAACCGGTGTAGGGTTACTTTGGTGATGAGTCCGTGTAAGACTTTGTCTGAAAATTGAGAAGGAACCGGTGTAGGGTTGCCTGATGATGAGTTCGTGTAAAACTACATCTGAGGTTGAGAAGGAACCTGTGTAGGGTTGCCCGAGGATGATCAAGTAGATAATTGTCCTGTTTGGTTTCAGATATTAACCCACGATCAGTCGTCTACAGAATTTTCCTGGCTAGTTACAAATGTTGATCTGGAACTGTAGAGGTAGATGGTAATCATCTTTTGATTGATTTTTTCCTGAAAAGGAAAAGTATTAGTTGTATGCAATTTCATGATGCATGAACTGCATGATTTTGAGATGTTCTCAAAAATAAATGAGATTTGTGTTGTATGATGCGTATGCATGCTATAATGTATGAAGATGTGATGTTTATGAATGTATTTTTTTTGTCTAGGAAAATAAATCCTTGACGGGTGCCGGGAAGTTAACTCCTGGGCTGATGTTGAAGAGTAGAGCTTTCCGCTGGGGATGATAGTTGCAAGAATATCGGTAGGAGAAGATGACTCCGTTGGGGAATAAACTTGGCGAATAGATTACTCTGCGGGGAGTGAACTCTGTGAGGAGATAGAGATACTTTGCTGAGATGTTGATGATAACTCCGCTGGGGATACCATTGCTAGATTTTGTTGGAAGATTTGATGAACTCCGCTGGGGATAGGAAGACTTCGCCGGAGACGATCTTTCCGCGGCAATTGGCTGAGGATAACCAAGTTATATCCTGGTGGGGAAATAACCTTTGAATAAATCCGGGGGGGCGCGTTCGTGCTCTGCAGGGAGACCAGCTTCCAGAATCTACTGGGGATAAGCTTCAAGACCTGCTGGGGAGGAGCTTCCTGAATGTAATGGGGAGATTGATTGAACTCTCCTGGGGAAACTTTCAGATTTGACTGGGGAATGGCTCCATTGAATGTCTGGTATACCGCCGGGGAACAATCTTAGATCAAGACTGCCGGGGATGCTTGTTAGGAATGTTTGTATACTCCACTGGGGAGCATTGAGATCTGCTGGGGATAATCCAACTTCCTTATGGCTGACAGTATATTAACTCTGCTTGGGGAGAGTGTTGCCGACTTGCTGGAGATATCGTACCTTCTCTGCTCGGGGGGAGTATGGTTGAACCCTGGCTCACTCTCTGGGGAATTAAGGTATCTTGGTTACATTCTTCAGCCGAACTTACCTTGGTACCTTGGTGGATGGGGCCATTAGAGTGCTTAGACAACTCATTATTGCCCCTGTTTCTGATGTTACCTGTGGAGGTGCTTGATGACTGCCGTTTGACAAATCTTCTTTTGGTAGGCAAGTGACAAGATGACGGGACATAGTCGTACGCTTTGATCCCTAACTTTTGCCTGGACCGCCCTTTCGGGTTTTCAGTCCACCGGGATACCCTTTTTTTGCCCAAGCCGCCTTTTCAGGTTTTCGACTTGTCGGGTGTACAAATTTTTCATTTCCTCCCTTATTTTTGCCCGAACCCTTTTGGTTCGCCGGGAAGCCCTTATTTTTGCCTAGGTGTGTCAACCTAGCGGGTCTTTCATTATGCATAGTATTTTTCCGACTATGTCTATGCTCTCAGAGTGCAGGGAGTTGTCACTGTCAGTAGTGTTGCATTGTCATACCACCAGAAGATCTTCGTTTGATCGTCCAATGCCCCAAGTGATCCAGATGGAGATTTGTCCCAAGCTGGTTGGCCTTTTGAGAGATTCTCCGAATCTTGACTGGACTGCCCCAGATGACGGACAATGATCATGCCAAGCCCCTTGATTGGAGGTTCTTTTGTTCATTAGACATTCGTCGTGCGAACTTCTATGCTATTCAAACAAATAGTCATGTGCAAGCAGTGTTATTTTAAAATGCAAAGCTTATGTCTGTCTTGAAGTTTTTGAAAAATGCATTTTCAGTAAAACCAGTGAATTTTGTAAAATGTGATGTCAACTCGTTATTTCACAGCAAGCCTTAAGGAGTCAGGATACCTTTCGTAACAGTATGCTTTCGAACTAACCCATGCTTCAGCTAGGACTTTTGAGGGTTATAACGTGGCCTAGTTCATGGTTTAAGAAACAAAGGATAAAGGCTCAAATTATTTGTACCCACCCGCTCTTCGTGATGTTCTTCAAACCTAAACTCAGCTGATCGTACGTTAGACCTTGTTTGAGTCTTTTCTCTGATATTCCGGTGATGGTTCGGATGTTGACAGTTTATTTTGGATAGGAAGTCATTCATTTTTTGTTGTTGAGGGTTTGTAGGACCTCTTTCTTTTTTTGATTTTATTATCCCTGTATTTTGCCTGAACGGTTTCCTTTTGTGATTACAGTCAGCGGGATGCCCCAGTTTTTGTAAGTCTCCTTCATAGGTTTTGACTTATTGGGCTTTTATTTCTGAGAGATAATGACTGCCTGTCTTTATGATTATTCGGCACCATCACTGTCTTTTGTTTTGTAAGGACTTCTTTGGTGCCATTCGTTGTGCACTTTGATCAGCTGAGAAGACTACCCTGCCCCAGGTTATGATTAAGGGTTTTAATTTTTGAAAAGAAAAAACTCCTACTTCTTTGGCTCAGAGGGGTTGACGAGGGATTATCTTCCTTATAACTCCAGTGTTTAGGAATTGAAACAATGCCTGTACCTCATCAGCGGGGTCTGTTCAAAAGCATACTGTAAATTGTGGTATCGTTTTCGTCATCCTCCCTCAAGAGGCTTAGAATTTTAAAATCGAGAGTTGAACATCAAAAATAAAAGCAATTTTGAATATAGTGAACACAATTACTTCAAAACAGACACGTGTAATGCATTAATGAAATAACCAAGTTTGACATGAAATAAAATGTTTGAATAGTTAAAGAAAATTACAACTCAAACATTCGAATGAACAAAAAATTTCCAATCCTAGCCATGTTTTGGCAATGGAGCAGTGATCATATTGGGAGTCTCAGCAGGCTCGAATTCGATCTCCTTGGCGTCGATCATGTTCTGAATCTTGTATTTCAGCGCCCAAGAGTCCTCAGTATCGTGCCCCGGGCTATTGGAATGATAAGCACACTTCGCATCCGGGTTGTAGCTTGGAGAAGAAGTCATAGGATTCGCCGGAGGGTTGATCACCGTAATCAGGTCCATCTTCAACATATGCTGCAATGCTTGTGACCATGGCATGTTGATGTTGGTGAACTGTCTTTTGGGCTCGTCTGGCCTTTGCTGATTTCCTTTTTGCGGTTGTCAGCGTGGTGCAGAACCCGAGATCATGACTGCCCCTGCATGTTGGTCACGACAACCCTTTTGACTGTATGCATCATTGGACTCTTTCTTCCCTGTGTAAGGCTTTTTGGGAGCATCAGCAGGTATAGCTTCTTGAATCTTCCCAGACCTGATACCAGCCTCAATTCTTTCCCCAGTCAAGATAAGGTCTGTAAACCCTGCAGAAGAATTCCCAATCAGATGGTTGAAGAACGGACCAGACAGGGTCCCCAGGAACATGTCGACGAGCTCACGGTCAGTTAGAGGTGGCTGCACCCTTCCAGCAAGATCCCTCCATTTCTGCGCGTACTCTTTAAAACCTTCTCCCGTTCCTAACGACATGCCCTGGAGTTGGGTACGTGTAGGATCGAGGTCGGCATTATACTGGTACTGCTTGTAAAAAGCAGTAGCCAATTCCTCCCAGTTACGAACCTTGGTTCCATCCAGCTGATAGAACCATTCGAGATGAGTCCCTAAAAGACTCTCCTGGAAGAAATGGATCCATAAGTTCTTGTCCACAATGTACGGCTGGATCTTCCGCACATAAGATCTGAGATGTAGCTTAGGGAAGGACGCCCCGTCATACTTTGCGAAAGATGGTGCTTTGAACTTATGTGGGATTACCACACCAGAAGATAGACCCAAGTCTCCGAAATCCAAACCAGGCACTTGTTGAATTTCCATGGCATTCAGTCGATCCTCTAACTGCTTGTACCTGTCTTCAGCTGGAGGGTACTGCTCTTCATTGAAATCAGTCTCGTTGTCAGAGACCACGGGACTAGGAACCCTTCTTTCTTAGGGACTGTCCTTCCCAACAGATGAGGTAGTCAGCTCAGCCTCATTTTGTGATCCATTCCCAGATTTGCGTCTCGGATTGAACAACACCGTCCTCTTCTTCTTCTTCTTCAAGAGCAGAGTCTTCAAATCCTGTTGGCCCTGGGCTAGACTCTTAATCAACTCCTGGAACTGGGAATTCTGGGCCTGGAGGGCCTGGATGGATTTCTCAGTAGATGTTTCAGGATTCATGATGAGACTGCTGAAATAAACAGCAAAGAAGGTAAGCAACCTGTAGAAAAAGGGTACCTGTTATGCAATGATATGTATGTATGCATGCGATGTTTTCAAGGATCTCTCGGGGTAAACACAGAAACTTGTTAGAATTTGAATCTGGGTAGCTTGATTGAAGGAACTTCGTGTTGTTGAGAGTCCTTCTTCAAGAGTCAAGGCTCACCATATCAAGTGGGTCATAGCCCCTGATGACCTTGGCTAGAGAAAAATAAATCCCCTTTGCCCCTTGCTAGACATGTTGGTTCATCATGACCTGCATCACAAAACCTTTGAGGTCCTTGAAATGGATTAGTCCTTATATAGGATGCATGCAATGGTATGATAGTATGATGTTATGCTATGCGTGGAGTAATGTAGGTAAACCCTGTTATGAGTCCAGATTAAGGACTGTAAACAAAACCTGCAAGGAACTCATATGTCAGATAACAAGCATGCAAGTAATTCAAGTTTGAAGGCACACAAGTCACACAAGACAGCCCTTAGAGTTTAGGCCAGCATGAAGTTTGGGGTACTACCCTCTTGAAGTTGGTGGGCTCAAAACCTGTCCTATCAGAAGTAACCGGGTTCTAAGGGTCCCAATATCATTGGATTGCTTTCATTATTCATCGTTTCGATTTAGCCACTAAACTGGCGACCGAAATATTCCAAGAAAACAACCCTCAATTGAGTGTAGTATCGAGTATCAACCAACCTCGGACTGCACCAAAGTCAGTTATCTCACTACCCTAAAGAGGCCAAGATGGTTCAATTAAGGTTCCTAAGGTCAGTTGATGCTTCACAACACCACGCGGCGGCCCCGTACTCTCCTTGACTGGACTCAATGGTTACCGGTACTCACCAAAGTGCCACATCAACGTAGCAGACTGCTTCAACCATGTCGGTATACCCCGCACAGTTCCCTCACAGCCTTGTTGCTACTTTCTAAGAAGGTATCCCCCAGATCCGGGTTAGGATCTATAGAACTCCCAAGACAGTACCCACAATAATAAAGCAAACAATTCAGACAATTGAAAACACAAGTGATCTTAGTCTTAAGGTACACCTCACTTTTAAAGTTTCCCCAGCAGATTCGCCAGTTCTGTGATCGGTGGAAATAGAACTGACTATTTTTGAAATGCTGGTTCGCGAAATTTCACGGAAGCAAGAGTCGCCACCGTCTTTTATTTTCTCCAAACATGGACAGGACAAAAGCACAGCAAAATTCCTTATGAGATAGTTTCTCGGTTCGGGAGGTAAATTTATAGAAAGGGAAGGTGTTAGCACCCTTTCTATCCATGATTATCCATGGGCTCTTAGATACTTGCTCACTATGTTTTCAAAAGATGTTTGCTTTTCAAAATGTGGGTTTGAAAAAGTTTCGTTTAAAAGTTATCTGAATAACTCTTGTATCTGTCCTCAAGAGTGTTTGAAAAATTTGTTTTGAAAGCTTTTTGAAAGTGTCGGTTTGAAAAGAGTTTTGATTTGTGTTTGAATAGAGCAAGTATCTATGATTCGTCTACCTACCCTAAGGAATTAGGCTGTGTAAATGTCCTTAAGGTAGTGCCATCCCACCATTGAGAGGTAGGTAGCACCACCGTTGGAGGTGTTTGGGTCAATTCGTTTGTAGGAACAGTGTGGTCACCAGAGCAACAGTAGGATACCTTAGAAGCTACCCTTATGTCCTTGACCCTCTTTTAATCCGAGGCAACCGTTTCGAGGAAACTAGATCATGGACATAAGGACTTACTAAAACGTCCTATACTTGACGACCACGTTTCGAAGGCAACAGGTGAGGCGTACCCTAGAAGTGGTGTGTGTATTTATGTGTTATTTTCATGTCAATATTTATCTTTGATCAGGGCATTGTGAGCTACGCTTGTTTTTAATTAGCCATACATTCTTTCATGAAATTAGAATTTAAAAGTGCGGAAATTTAAATGCGGAAAGATAAATCCTAGCTATTACAAAGCGCGGGTCTATACATCGCCAAAATACAAAGACCCGTTTGGTAAAAGATGCGGAAAGTAAATAAATTCCTAATTACTATTACAATCCTTGAGCAGTTACATAATATTCGAAAAGAAAAAGAATAACGTGCGAAAGAATAAAAGTTAGGACGTCCGAGGGTTTTGACCCTTTTGAAATTAAATTGAATTAAAAAGCTAATTAATTATTTAATTAAAGAAAAGAAAATGTTTTAGGTTTTTGGTATTTAAGAAAATAAAGGAAACTAAAATCAAGAGAAACCCTAATTCTAGATTATTTTTAATTATTAATGAAAAATATTAAAGTTGATCTAATTTACACTAATTAGTTAATTTACATCTTTATTTACAAAAGTAATAATTAATAATAATAATAATGAGAGAAAATTATTTATTTAAGAAAAAGATGAGAATGTCAAAAACCCTAATTCTACCTATTTTATTTATTAAGAAAAGATTAAAGTTTAAAACCTAAATTAAACTAAGTTAATTATTAGAATTTATTTACAAAAAATATTTTAATGGTGAAACAATAATAATTAAATATATTGTTTTTTTTTCTCTGTTTTTTATATCATGAAGAGTTATTTTATGGAATTAAAGAAAACAATTAAAACAATTAAAATAATTTAAAAAAAGAATTAGAATTGAAAAGAGAATAAAAAATGAAAAAATGCAAACCAGGGGGGTGTCAGGCCCATTATGGAGGTATGATTTGAGAAATTCAGGCCCATGACCACAAGGCCTTTGTTTACTTTTCCAGCTTGTGTGCACGTGGGTTGACTAGCGTGTACCATGGACTGCATTATCTGGCCATTGGATGGAACTCCTGGCCACTTGGCAGGCTCAAGCGTGAGGCTCATGGTGGAGTTCTGGATGAAGCGCTGCATGGAATTGAGTTAGAAAAAATAATAGCAATTGTATGGGGGACCTGGGAATCAAACTCAGGTCCCAGCGTTTACCTAGTATATCCCTTGCCAAGTGAGCTGTGAGGCGCGTTTGTAATGTAAATGGAAAATAATGATTATATAAAAAGAAACAACATTAGTGGTATAAAACAAAAAGCGCGCTGAATATTTGAACTGTCCAACCAAAAGATGACACGCCAGGCTTCTTCTTCGTTTTCTCTGTAAACATAAAACAAATAGCGGGGGTTTTAAACCCCCACTAAATGGAAACTGCAAAAATAGCGATTAGAAGAGGGATAAATATAAAAAGGGCGCGAATAGTTTATTGGATTCGTCTTACTGCAACGATTCTATCCATCTAGGTTAGGTGGTCTAATTTTTCCATACCAGGAAAGCCCTAATTGGGACGTTCTGAAAACCTAATATCCTTTAATGGCAGATTTGGATTCAGGCAGAGTTAGGTCAATTAACCTATGCCAATCGCTTCAGGAGGTACCTATTAGTGTAAATCAAACAAGAAAACCATTTAAAAGCACATGAATTATGCTATGCGAATTTGAAAAACAAGATAAAACGTATGGTCTGTATTCTTCAATTCTTCACGTATTTGGATTGGTTCTTGATGCTAATCGATTCCTGGAGGGTCCATCAATATGTTAGAATCGTTTTTAGGCCTTGAATTGTCCTCCCACTATGAAATCAGTTTCAAGCTTTTTATGAGAAAATTGCAAATTGGTTATCATCTTTCAGCAGTTGTTTCGTGTCTCTTTGAATCGGGTTGAGTTGTGCATAAGTAAGTGAATGAAATTAGGTCAAAACCAAGCCCAAAGATCCATTGAATTAATGATTTCAATATTTGATTTTTATCACATCTATTTTCCAATATTTTTTCATTGAAATCTTTTCCAATCCTGGATGATTTTCCTTTTTTGGATGTGAAACGACCTAGCCAACTTGCCCTAGTATGATTTGCTGCACAAAAAGATTTGAAAAGCATTATTTGATATTTTTCTCATATTTAAATCTAATTAAATGAATTAATATGAATAAAAATTCAATTAATTAATTAAAAATAAGAAAATAAATCCTTTTAAGCTCAATGGGTCGTGCATAGGCTTTGGGTAATGATTCAAGAAAGAAATTGAGGCCCATTAGCAATTTTGAAGCTTTTGAAGCAAAATTGACTTTTCAAAATTCCCAAAAATTTCCCAACTTCTCCAATGCATATCTTGCTCAATTTTGAAGCTATGAACATGTTCTTGGACATTTTGGAAAGGTCTTGAAGTCCTCTAACCAATGCATTTGGTCCAATGTCATTTTGATTTACCAATCTCAAGTTATGGTCTTTGACTTAAAGTGCCTTTTTGTTGACTTTTGAAAATGACCTATAATATTGAAATTGATAACTTTTTGTGAGAGCATTTATTGGACTTGAAGTGTGAAGATGAGTTGTAGGAAATGTCATCCTCTTCAAGATGAGCTTTGGATGGGATTTTTCTGATAAACCATGAGGAAGTTATGCCCTGGTCAATTTGCAGTTGACTTTTTAGCTGTCCAAAAATAGAAACTTTTGCATCTTGAGACTTTTTGAGCCATGCTTTGAGAATCATGATCAAGAATTGATCAAATGATGTTTGTGGCTTCAAGATAAGATGTTGACCAAAAATTTTGACTTTTGACTGTCAAATGACCATTTTGCCCCTACAGTTGACTGTGAAGCAATTAGGGTTTTTGACTGTGCAATTTGATGCTGTGAGTCTTGAAACTTGACATATGGATGCTTGACAATGTATGTGGGAATATGGGACTTGATTGGACCCTTGAAAACCTCAATTTCTCTGCAAGAACAAAAACCCTAATTTTGACTGTGTTAGGAGGCAATTGGACTGTGCAACCCTTGAGGAATTTTGAACCATGATCTTGACAAATCTTGAAGAATATGGGAGGGCAAATTTTGGGGTACAACAAGTAACAACCATCTTCTGGATGATCTTCTTGATATTCTTATTAGCAGCTTCAATAGCCCCATTCATCTTTGGCCTGTACGAAGATGAGTTGTGATGCACGATCTTGAATTCCTCACAAAGTTCTGTCATCATCTTGTTGTTCAGATTCGAGCCATTGTCGGTGATAATTCTGCTAAGCACACCATACTGACATATAAGATTATTCTTAATGAAGCGCACAACCACCTGCTTGGTAACGTTAGCATACGAAGTAGCTTCCATCCATTTGGTGAAGTAATCAATTGCTACCAAGATGAAACGATGTCCATTTGAAGCTTTGGGTTCTATCATCCCAATCATGTCAATACCCCACATAGAGAAAGGCCATGGGGAAGAGATCACATTGAGAAGTGTCGGAGGCACATGAACCTTGTCCGCATAAACCTGATATTTATGGCACTTCTTTGCAAATTTATAACAGTCAGATTCCATTGTCAGCCAAAAGTAACCTGCCCTTAGAATCTTTTAGCCATTGAATGTCCATTGGCATGAGTTCCAAATGAACCTTCATAAATCTCATGCATCAACATGTCTGCTTCGTGTCTATCCATGCATCTGAGCAAGACCATGTCATAATTTCTCTTGTATAACAAATTTTCACTAAGGAAGAAGCTGCCTGCCAATCTTCTCAATGTCTTTCTATCTTTATTCGAAGCACCACTTAGGTATTCCTGAGTCTGAAGGAAATTCTTGATATCATAATACCAAGGTTTCTCGTCCGCTACCTCCTCTGTTGTAAACACATGAGCGGGCCTATCCAGTCTCCGAACTATAATTCGTGGTATATCATTCCAAGTATTTACTTGATACATAGAAGCCAGAGTCTCCAGAGCATCCACCATTTGATTTTCATCTCTAGGAATGTTATGGAATTCAACTTTATTAAAGAAGGGTAACAATCTTCTAGCATAATCTTTGTAAGGGATCAAGTCGGGGTGACAAGTATCCCACTCTCCTTTAATCTGATTTATTACCAAAGATGAATCACCATACACATCTAGAATTTTAATTCTGAGATCAATAGCTTCCTCGAGACCCATGATGCAAGCCTCATATTCTGCCATATTATTAGTACAATAAAATGTCAACCTTGCAGTGAAAGGAATGTGTGGTCCATGTGGAGTGACAATCACAACACCAATTCCTTTACCATAAGCATTCACAGCTCCATCAAATATCATACTCCAATGAGATTCAGGATCAGGACCTTCCTCAGACTGATCATACTTCACAAACTGATAATCATCGACTGGTTGGTGAGCAAGATAATCTGCTAACACGCTACTTTTAATAGCTTTTTGAGTGCAGTATTCGATATCATATTCAGAAAACTGCATCTGTCAGCGGGAAATTCTTCCAGTAAGAGCAGGCTTTTCAAAAATGTACTTGATTGGATCCATTTTGGAGATCAACCAAGTAGTATGATTCAACATATACTGCCGCAAATGTTTTGCCGCCCAGGCCAGAGGACAACATGTCTTTCCCAACATGGAATCCCGCAACTCAAAATCAGTAAACTTTTTACTGAGATAATAAATGACATGCTCTTTCTTCCCTGTTTCATCTTGTTGTCCCAGAATACAGCCCATAGAATTATCTAACACTGTCAGATACATAACCAATGGTCTTCCTTCAACATGAGGGAGAAAGATAGGAGGTTCAAGTAGATATTCTTTAATACTTTCAAATGCCCTTTGGCAATCATCTATACACACGCAACCTTGATCATTCTTTAACAACTTAAAGATCGGTTCACACGTTGTAGTCATATGAGAAATGAATCTGGAAATATAATTCAAACGCCTGAGGAACCCTCTGACTTGCTTTTCAGTTCTCGACGCTGACATATATTGAATTTCTTTGACTTTATTAGGGTCAACTTCGATTCCTTTCTGGCTAACAATGAAACCCAACAATTTCCCTGATCAAACACTAAAGGTACATTTATTTGGATTCAGGCGGAGACGATACTTCCTTAAATACTGAAACAACTTCAACAAATCTTCTACATACCCTTCTTCAGTCTGGGATTTAGAAATCATATCATCGACATATACCTCAATTTCCTTGTGCATCAGGTCATGGAATAGGGTTGTCATAGCCCTCTGGTACGTTGCACCAGCGTTTTTTAACCCGAAGGGCATCACTCTGTAACATAATGTTCCCTAGGGTATGATAAACGTTGTTTTTTCCATGTCCTCAGGAGCCATTCTTATTTGATTATATCCGGAAAATCCGTCCATGAATGAGAAAACTTTGAATTTTACTGTGATATCTACTAACATATCAATGTGTGGCAATGAAAAATCATCTTTTGGACTAGCTTTATTTAGATCTCTGTAATCTACGCACATGTGAACTTTTCCGTCTTTCTTTAGTACTGGGACAATATTGGAAATCCATTGAGGTTACACTGATGTCACAAGAAAACCGACATTAATATGCTTTAGAACTTCTTCTTTGATCTTCACTGCCATATCTGGGTGAGTTCTTCTCAACTTCTATTTGATTGGCGGGCACTCTAGCTTCAGCAGCAAGTGGTGTTCTACAATATCCGTATCTAGACCAGGCATATCTTGGTAAAACCAAGCAAAAATATCCACATACTCTTTCAACATCTCAATCAACCTGCTCTTCACATCAGGATGCAATAATGCTCCAATCTTGACTTCCTCCGGATCTTCTTCTGAACCCAAATTGATTACTTCCAATGGTTCTTTATATGACTGAATGGCATTCTCCTCGCGCTCAAGCAACCGTGAGACCTCTTCCGGAATCTCATCATAGTCTTCTTCTTCTTCATCCCCATACACAGGACATTCAATGTTGGGAGAGGGTGCAGGGTCATTGTATTCAACAAGTTTTTTAGTTAATCTGCACATATGATTTATGATTGCTTTTAGAAACTGACACATATAACAAGTGATCATGCAGATTGAATTTCAGTTATTATTTATTTTGAAAGGTTTTTTTTATTACCATTTCCAAGAAAAAGCAAAAAATAGAAACACAATTTGGGGAACAAAGACAACTTTTATTATTGATTTTAAAAGTCACAACAAACAGATAAGCCCATACAATATTAATACTTTCACCTTGGGCAGAGTGAAAGCTTTTCAAAAATATTAACAAAATAAATTACTTTGAAACATGTATGTAAGAGGGAACATCAATGGTGATCCAGTTCTGAACCCTAACTCTGTGCGTCACATAATTTGGCATTTCTGGCTCTACTTCATCTTTTACAGTGGCATTAATCTCGGATACAATTGGATGAAGATAACCCCCACTAAGGAAGATGTCTTGATACTTGCCTGCAGTAGACTTCGGCTTCATGCTATTACCTTTATCATTCTTCAGAGAACCCCAAGCCAGCTCTATTCTTGTTTACAAGTGGATCCAAAATTTGTCCCCATACTTCACTACGGCCATTATGCACCACCTACTGCGCATCCCTAAGTGAAACCATAGAATTCTAATTTCCCCTTATGTTATCAATGGATAAAACTTGGAACTGAGTTCCAACAGCAGCTTCATTTGCCTTCACAATATTGAAAAAGGACAAATGAGATATCAATAATGCCTGTTCTCCATTTATGATTACCACTTTTCCTTCACGTACAAACTTCAGCTTATGGTGTAAAGTCGAAGTGACAGCTCCTGCCTCATGTATCCACGACCTTCCCAGCAAGCAACTATAAGCGGGTACAATATCCATGACCTGGAAAGTAATCTGAAACAAATGTGGGCCTATATGAATAGGTAAGTCCACTTCACCAATAACGGATTTTCTTGATCCATCAAACGCTTTCACAATAATGCCACTTGTGCGCATGGGCATCCCTTGATATTTCAACTTCATAAGTGTGCTCCTTGATATAACGTTTAATGCATATCCATTATTAATCAGCACATTGGATAATGAGTTATTCTTGCAGTTCATAGAGATGTGGAGGTCTAGGTTGTGATTCCTCCCTTCTTCGAGAAGTTCATCATCGCAAAAACTCAAGTTATTACATGACGTAATGTTCCCCACTACACTGCTGAATTGGTCTATAGGCATGTCACTCTCCACAAAAGCTTGGTCCAATACCCTCATCAAAGATTCTCTGTGAGTAGAGGAGTTCATTAGTAAAGCCAAGATAGATATTTTTGAAGGAGTCTACAGTAGCTGATCTACAATTCTGTAGTCGCTCATCTTAATTATCTTAAAAATATCATCCAGATCCTTTTCTAGTGTAGCTCCACTAGATTCGCCCACTTCCTTCTTGGGTTCAACATTTTCAACAATTTTCTTTCCTGTACTAACTTCTCCTTGAACAACCGGTGCAAATATATGACCACTGCGGGTCACACTGCTAGTCTCAGCAATATTTCCAACATTAGGCATTGGCTGGATGGGAACTTCCACACCATCCTCTAATATTGTAGCATTATATTTGTAGGGTACAACCTTATCTGACTTGTAGGGGATAGGACCCGAAAAACTAATCACCAATGGAGTAATAGTTGGCTTGCTATGATACTCAACTTCAAAATGGGCAGGTGCACCAAAACAAGGAACAATAACATTTACCCCTTCTTCAACATAATAAGTTATTATGGAGTTATCTCTGGAAAACAAATCGTCATCTGAGGAGAAATACTCATTTGTAGAGGCATACTCATCATCCAACTCTTCTTCAGCCAAACAAACCTCAATCACATCAATTTCATTGTAATCATCCCTTTGACCTGTAACCTTGATGGTTCCATTATCCAACAACAACTGAACACCTTTTCTCACAATTGAACATCCTCGGGAGTCCCAACAGTAAATTCGGCAAGATCCATACTGATGTTCCACCTGACCAGCCATGTGGCAGAAAGTAGCATGAAATTGTACAAGATCCTCATTCATATATCCCACATCAAAGATTCAGAACTCTCCAGGACATCCAGAAACCATGTTTACCTCCTCTTCATACTCTTCCCTAGGCCTGATTATGTGGATGAGGCCCTTATCCATCATCTCCTGCAAATCAACCTTTATCTTATCACAACCCTGTATGTCTGTACTGCAAATAGCACAACCGACATGGTCATGCTTATAGTAGCTAAATTCATAGAGGTCTGCAGGCATTTTCACCAAATTTTCTCTAACTAAATTAACATAAAAAATCCGGAAGTCTCCTGGACAACCGGCCACCATGTTCACAGAATTTTCTCCTCCATGCTTGGGTAGAGGATTGTCTTTCCCATTAGGGCCCATATCTTTAAAAGATAGAATACCGGGCTTCACCAATTTCTACACCTCAGTCTTAAAAGGATAGAAATTCTCAACATTATGCCCTGGTGCTCCCTGATGAAAAGCACATGTTTGGTCTGCTTTGTAATACCAAGGCAAGGGTGATGTTACAACGGGAGGTGGTCGGGTCTGAACCAACTTCTTCTGAATTAACTCTGGTAGTAACTCTGTATAACTCATAAGGATAGAGTCATAACTCTCCCTTATCTGATTATACCCTTGATTCCCTTGCTGGGATGATCTCTGATAAGCAACGGTGGTTGGAGCTACACCCACAACTAGAGTAACTGAGGCGACTTGCTCATGACATTGATAACTTCTTCTAGGAGGATTAACTCTCCTCTCTTATATAACATTATTTGTATCTCCTTCCTTCTTTTTGGTAAACCTATAGGATGGATTCTTCGTATTTCCAAAACTTACACCCTTTGTTAGACGACCTTCTCTTACAGCCTCTTCTAAGCGGATACCCATGCCTACCATTTCAGTAAAGTCACTTGACGCACTCGCTACCATCCTCTCATAGTAAAAAGCACCCAGAGTCTTCAAGAAAATCTTAGTCATCTCCTTCTCTTCCATGGGAGGAATCACTTGGGCGGCTACCTCATGCCATCTTTGTGCATATTTTTTAAATGATTCCCCGTCTTTCTGAACCATGGCCCTGAGTTGATCACTGTCAGGCGCCATGTCCATGTTGTATTTGTATTGTCTGATAAATGCTTCTCCCAAGTCATTGAAAGTATGGATATTGACGATATCCAAACTTATATACCACTTCAGCGCAGCACCGGTCAAACTATCCTGAAAATAGTGAATCAGAAGACGCTAATCATCAGTATGGGTAGACATTCTCCTTACATACATCACCAAATAAGCACGAGGGAAAGTGTTGCCCTTGTACTTCTCGAATTCCGGGACTTTAAACTTCGCAGGTATCTTAAAATTCGGGACCAAGCATAAATCATTCACATTCTCCCCGAACAATTCCTTTCCCCTGAGGGCCTTCATCTCCCTATGCATCTTATCAAACTTCTCATGAAAATCATCCATTCTATCATAAAGACCCAAGTCTTCACTTGGTGGAGGAAAAGGACGACACATATCATCATTAGCAAATGGAATCATATTCACCGAAGGAGGTGCAGCAAGAGCAACATGCACCATAGGAGGTGCAAAAGTAATAACAGTCTGAACAACTGGAGCATCTTGAGGACCAAGATTGAAACTTTCAGGCGCAAAGTTCTCTGGCATTCCCCATGGATAACCTTGAGGCAAGCAATTTTAAACAACAGCTGGGGTAGCAGACACAGGAACAGACAGAGCTTCAATAGTAGCCCTTGTTGGTTGAGGTTGAACACTCGGTGGCTGATTCTGAGCAGCCACCAGAGATTCCATCAGAGCATTAAGATTGGCCATATCGTCCTTCAAAGCAGAAACCTCCTCGCGCAGCTCGCGATTCTCTAATTCTAAGTTGTCCATCTTCCTTCTAAAATTAGCCCGGGTATTATAGTGGTGAGGCAGATTGCTGAACAAAGTAAAGAAGCTTGGTAAGACACTGTTGTACCCAAATTTTCCCCCTAAGATTCCTTCATCATACCATATTAGTTCAATCACAACAAAATCACATTAGGGCTTTTGGTTCTCCCTATCTTTAGCCTTCCTCTTCTGAGGAATTACCAAGCACCTTAACTTGTTTTCTTTTGTGATCATGGATATTTTGCTTTAGTTTTCTCTCTATTTAACAAAATTCAATATTGGTTTGTCATACTTGTTAATAATGTAGGTAAAGGCAATGAGTTTTAGCAAGTTGCTTCATGGGTTCATGAGTTTATTTCCACGCCCTAGTCAATAGCTTGAGAAATTCAAACCTCACCATTGAAGTTTGTTTTGAAGCTAGTATGGAAGTGGTTTTGGTGGCCATGAGTCCTCATCATCATACTCAACAATTTCTATTCACAAAGGAAGAATATTGGCACAAAGAGTTTGTTCAAACTTGGCAAAGTTCCACCAAGCATTCTCTTGATCTAAAGGCTAGGGTTGTGGACTTCAAAGGGGAATATCTTGCTCATATTTTGGTATTTTTGAGTGATTCCAAAAACATTCTTCTCTTCAATGAGTTACCAACAAATCACTTTAAAAGTTCCAAGGAGTTTTCATGTGGAAGGAACTTGGTGAAGAGGAAAGATTACAAGTCACCCAGATGAATCCCCAATTCTCCATGTGTGATTTCAGATGGTCATAACTTGGTCAGTTTTTTTCACCTTGAGCCAATTCTTTTTTCATGATGATCTTAAAGATGTGTGCTTCATTCCTTCTTTTATGTTCTAAGTAAAAAAAAGGATGGAAGTTGCCTTAAGAATGCAAAAGATTACAGGTCATTTTATGATTTTTGGCTAACTTCAACAAGTCATAACTTACTCAATTTTTGGATATTTTGAGTGGTTCAAATTGCAAAATGTCTTTCAAGAGATCTACTTCATTCCATATTTTTTGGTCAAGAGCAAATTCTAAGTGGAAGGCCATGTTTGTATGCAAGATATTATAGGTCATTTTTAAAGAAGAATTTGAAATATTTCTAAGTATGGAAAGTCAACTGTTTTTCTTCAACTTTGACTCCATGTAACTTTCAGCTCAAGCTTGTTACCTCATCTTTCTAAAGCATCAAGAATTTTTCCCTAAGACCCCTTGAGATGGAAATGCCATTGAATTGAACTTGGTAACTTGGAATTGAAGTTTCTCCATAAGTCAGAATTTGAAATTCATGTTTTGGCTTTTAAACATCAAATAAGCACGCGTTTGTGATCTAAACATGTTTAACCAAGTTGCCAAAGTGGATTAGAGCCTTGAAACGCAAGGATTAGATGAGTTTTTATGCAAATCAGATCACACTTTGCTCGTGCATCAGGTTCACACGATTTCCCTCCAAACTTCATCATTTCACACGCTTGAACATTCCATTTGATTCCCTATAAATAGAGGGTCATCCCCCATTCAATTTCCCAAGCTTAGATAGCCAGAATCACCCTGCCAAACTTGCTTCATAACTCAGAATTCAGCTACTTCGAATCCTATTCTCAAGACTTTTTCAATCCATTTTTTCCATCAATTCACCTTCCTTGATCTTCCCTGAAGCTAACCATATAATTACATTCAAGAATCTTGCCCTACATTGCTCCATAGAAGTCCAGTTTCAGAGCTCTGTAACTCAACTTCAATAGGTAGATTCCTTCATCAATTCTTCAAAACTTTGGTATCATTGTGTTGCTCTCATTGCCCTGGTTCTAGTCACAACAATTACTTTCATCTGGAAGCACGTTTTGACCATGAATTTTCAAATCCCTTTTCAAAACTTTCTTTCCAAATTGCTTGAGCTATAGTTTATATAAATTTGGCGCGAGCGTGTGTTTGTTTTCATCTTGAAGAGACAAAGCGAATATCATAGGTCTGAGCTTCTGATTTTATAGTTTGAGAGACCTGCAATTCGTGAGGGCTAGAGGTTGAAGATGACCAACGTGTCATCTTCTAACCAATGAAAGCGTAACATTTTTTATTTTCAAATTCTGATTTTATTAATGACTATGTACATTATTCATTAAAGACCGTGATATGCACAACGCGCCAGATCCCTTGGATTTAATTACTAACGCGTTTTGATTCTCATCCAATGGTCCACATCTTTTCTTTTATTTTCTTTTTCTGATTTTTATATTTTAATTGTTTTAAATTTCAAAAAATCATAGAAAATTCATTTTTAGTCCAAAAAATCTAAAAAAATTCCGAAAAATATTTTTGATTATTCTCTTTCTGATTTTTATTTTTTCATAATTTAATTTCGTGTTTTAGTATTTTTTACAAGTTTTACACTTATTTGATTTGTTTAAAATGTTTAAAAATATTTGTATACATTTTTAAATTCTGAAAAAATTATGGAATGATCCAATGATATTGTGACAAATATTAGTGACTTTATTTTATTTTTGTTTTTGACTTTACTATTTTTTACTATTTTTGTTTATTTTACCCATTTATTTTAATTTTTAAAAATAGTTTCTAACTTTTAAAAATTACCAAAATTTTTGTAAAATCACTTGGCCTCTTTTCTGATTTTTCTATGGTCTTATTTTTCATTTCTTGATTAATTTGAATATAATTGGCATTTTTATTCATTATTTTCTATTTTTTAAAACATTTTTAAACCCTTTAATGTATATATTAATTATATTATTATTTTGTGAATATTTTCTGGCTGTCTTGGGTTGATTTTTGGTCATGGCTTTATTAACATCATTGGATCCATGGTGTTGAGTTTAACTCCACAAAAAATGGATGAATGATTTTAATAATAGTTTGATTAAATATTAATTCAAATGTGGTTTCTCTTTTTACCCTAATTCCTCTTCATCTCATCCCCTTCTCATTGCATTAAATGTTATTGGAGCATGGTCTCTATATCATGTCTCAAAACAAATGGTGCATAGATTGCTATTGACCGGCCTTAAAAGGTACGACTTCTATATAAGTCCACTTACGATTGCTTAACATAGCGCTAAATTTTATCCCGATTCAAATAAATGATCATTCGTGTCCCAAACTTATGATTCCAAGCCCAAGTATGTTAATTTGATCTCTTTGATCCAATAACCTTGAGATTCATTGTGTGGAGGCTTTGGTTCTACCAATCCTCTAATGGATCTACAACACTTTTGGTCAACGCGGATCACTTAAACATCGTTGATCATTAAATGGTACTTATGAGAATTCCAAATGGATGATATACTTGACAAAAAGCAAATGCAACTTGTTGTGTGAAGGCTTTGGTTCTACCAATCCTCTAATGAGTTCCAAATGCAAGTTTCAAGATGGTCATCCAACTAACCACTAATTATTAACTTTTTTTATTTTATGCTTTTATTCTTTTATGCTTTATGCACTATTTATTTTTTAGCATTTTTCATTTCATGCCATTTTTATCTTTGCTCATTTGAGCATTTATTTTCTTGTCATTTTTACTTTGCTCACTTGAGCTTTTCTTTTCTTTTCTCAAGATACTTAATAATCAACATAAACCCTAAAAAACTCTTAATGGTACTTGGACTATTTGGTTACTATCCTTGGCATTATGGAGCATGAGACTATTTCTTGGACTTAGGATTAGAAACCTTGGCCTATCTTGGAGACTTTGTGACTTTATCTGATTATTTTGTCTGGAGCTCTTGAGGTTTACCTCAAGACATTGGGTTGTTTGTTTTTTGTGTGTAGGTTTTTGTGATTACATCCTTTGTTTGTAATCTGGAATCCACCCGTATACAGCTGTTACTCTGCCTAATTTTTGTGAAGACTTAATGCATTTGAAGAGGTCTAGTATCTTTGCTTGCTTGGTTTCAATCCAAATAATGGGAATTTTATCTTGGCTCATAATGTCAATTTTTTGGCTTCTTGTTGGTTAGATGGTTCTTATCCTTAGCTTTTACCTTATGCTTTAGGATAGTCTCTTCTTCTCCTCCCATCTTCTTTAATTTCAAAAATCTTCTCCCTCCTTTTGAAAAATCTCATTGTTTTGAAACTTAAACTACTTTCATAATAAACTTGGACTTAGGTCCATGCATTTTCAAAATATTTTCATAAATAAACTCCAATCAATTTAATAATACCTTGACATTTTTGTGAGAAGACTAAAAGTCAAATAATCTCATTTCAAACCATTTTGCCACTTTGGCTTTTATTTTAAAACTTTTCTCAAAAGGGTAGACTCTTGTCGATCCCTGTAGTGATGCAAACAACTATACTTCTACAATATGTAGTGAAGTGAGATATTTTACACTTGGGTGTTGAGTGAGGCATTGTTGATTTTAAAATCCAAGCCATATCCTCCACTTTGAGATGATGCAAATTCTCCTTTCTCATGATTTTGGGTAGTAAGTATGTTTTCCACACGGACAATGACGATGATGTCTTATCTCTTAAAATCAACCAACACACTTTTTTTTCAAACTTTTAAAAGATGAACTACGTGTACCCTGATCCCCTATTGCACGAAAGGTGGTACGTAGGCACTAAAGGTTCGCAACCGCGGCAGGTGCAAAAATCATAAAAAAATATTTCTTTTCTCACCTCCACCATCCATTTTATATACAACACATTTTTTATAGCCAAAATATACAGATTTTTCAAAGAGGTTCCTGCAGAGTATCGTAGATGTTTAGGGTGCTAATACCTTCCCTTTGCATAACCAACCCCCTTACCTTGAATATTTCCACTTTTTTTTGGGTTATTCGCTCTTTTCCCATTCCTTTGGAAACAATAAAGCGTGGTGGCGATTTTTATTTTGATTTGTATAAAGTCTAGTCAATCCAATGGCTTAGTCTTAAACATTTCTACTGCCACAGAAAAATGGCGACTTCACTGGGGAAAGATTGACCTCTTGCTGGTCTATCCCTAAGTGGGTTGAGCCTATCTTTGTTTATATCTGTATATGTGCTATTGTTGCTTATGTGTTATATTTTGTATATATGTTTGTTTGGATTTTCCTGGTTTTCAGGGTGCTTGGTGATTACTCATAAGTCCTATACCCGGACTTGGGAAAACTTTAAGATAGGACGGGCGGTATAGTCATGTTAACTTTGAGGGAGTAATCCCAAAAAAGGAGGCATGAGATCCCCCACTCAGTGGAGGCCTCTTTAACTGTAGTGTCATTTACCGAGTAATCGGGAAGACGTACTGCTTTCGACCTGGGAGCCTGCTGAAACTGAGGACCGTAGAATACCAAACCCATCTTGGCCTTTTAGGTGTAGTGCGGAAGATATGACGGAGTAATCCAGAAATAGTTGTCATGCGATACTACACTCAGACGAGTCTTTCTTGAGAATATTACTAATTACCGAGTTAATCGGGAAGTTGGTAATATCTGAAGGAAGGATGTAGACTCTGGGAACCTCTAGAACCTTGTTCGGCAGGTGATAAATTTTTAGACCAACACCTTATGGGTAGTACCTTCGACCTCATGCTCGTGACGTTGAACCTATGAACCCTATATATGTGATCTTGTGTGTGATTGTTGCATCATGCATCCATGCACTCATAAGCATCTTTTGAAGAAAACAATATTTCAAGGGATTTAAAGGTTGACTACTTGTGAATATCTCAGGTACTTTTAACCATGGATTCTGGAAAGAGAAAGACCGAGAAATACAGTTTCAAGGATCCCAAGATAGATGAGTTGATCAGTCTAATTCCAGAGATCGAGTTTTCTGCAGACTTTCGGAAGAAGTATGGATCCATTATTCCTCACATGAAGTTGAAGATGAAGGAGGGTATTATCTCGACCTTGGTCCAGTTCTATGATCCGGTGTATCACTGCTTTACTTTTCCTGATTATCAGTTGATGCCTACACTGGAGGAATATTCCTATCTATTGGATTTACCCGTTACCGATCATGTTCCTTTTACTGGTTTGGAGGGTGAGCCAAAACCACATGAGATAGATGCTTTGATTCATCTGGGGAAGTCTGAGGTGGAAGCCCATATGACTACCAAAGGAGGGATTAGAGGATTAGCAACTCAGTTCTTATTGTATAAAGCTCGTTACTTTGCCAGGATGAAGAGTATGGTTGCTTTTGAGGCCATCTTATCTTTACTTGCTTACGGACTGTTCTTATTTCCTAATGTGGACAAGTTTATGGACATTAACGCTATCGGGATTTTCATGATTGGAAACCCAGTTCCTACACTGTTGGGTGATGCTTATTACTCTGTTCATCTTCGGAGTTCTTATCATGGGGGAATGATTATCTGTTGCACGCCTTTGTTGTACCGGTGGTTCATCTCTCATATGCCTCAGTCTGATGCTTTTTGGGATGTCAAGAAGGAACCCTGTTGGGCTCCTAAGATCATGGCACTTACTCACTCAGACATTGATTGGTATCATTAAGCTTACAAGGATATAGATATTATTGACAGTTGTGGTAGTTTCCCCAATGTACCTCTTCTTGGTACAAAGGGAGGAATTAAATATAACCTTGTTCTTGCACGGCGACAACTTGGTTATCCGATGAGGGATAAACCAAACAGTATTCATTTGAGTAGTTTCTTTCTGAAGGAAGGAGAAAACCACAGGGATGCTAGGGAGCAGATTGCGAAGGACTGGCGTCATTCATAAGAAGAGTAGAAAGGATTTGGGACCTAAGGGCGCTGTTTCTTTGGAGCCATATCTTCAGTGGGTCCGATCGAGAGCCATCCAGTTGAAGATGCCGTATACTTGGGAGACACCCATGCATGATTTGTTTGTGAAGACCACTCCTCCCTTATTAGATGATCTAGAAGAGTTTCAGCTTACTTTGGTTAGGATGCAACAAGAAAGGGATGCTTGGAAGAACAAGTTCCAGACTGTAGAGAGTTCCTACAGAGCAGACCTGAAGGAGAAAGACGATTTGATCGAGATCCTTGAGAGTCGAGTGGTGGAGCCTATGGAGAGGCAAGGGGATTTATTTTCTCCTAAGCCTCAAACAGGTGCTGATCACTCACTTCCTGCTTCAGAGGATTAGAAGGAAATTTCCATCAGGCACGTAGAAGAAAACCAGAGGTTGATGGCTCAGATTGCCAGGCTCACAGGGAAGCGTCAACATACAGATTGATCTCTATCAGTTTCTTTCTCTCAGGATTTTTAGATTGTATTTTCATCTTGTACTTGGGATCATTGAAACTTGTAATCCATTTTTGAAGTTATTATAATAATTATTTTTCAGTATTTCAAATGTGTTATTATTTTGATGTTTACAACATGTCTATAAAAGTTAAATCCCTAGAAATATAAAATAATAAAGCAAAAATAATCATGTGCATTGCACATCATGCATCATATTGCACATATTTCTTGCATCTATTATGCATATCCAGGTGCCTTACCCAGCTTTTTACTTCAAAAGCAAGCTGACTCATCACGACAACACTCGGGCTAACTTCAAAAAGAAGATGGACAACTTGGAACAGGAGAATCGCGAGCTACGCGAAGAAGTTTCTGCTTTGAAGGCTAGCTTGGCCAACTTGACTACTCTGATGGAAGCTCAGGTGGTTTCTCAGAATCAGCCACCGAGTGTTCAACCTTGTTGTACCCCAAAATTTTCCCTCCCTTTTTCACAAGAAATCACAACCCTAGGGTTTTCTCAGATTTTCAAAGATTGGCTCAGGAATCGATCAGAAAGATTTTTCGTTGGCAGTAGATCAAGAATTAGGGTTTCTCTCGCATTTCTCAGAAGAAACTGAATTCTCAGAAATTCAATTAACTGTCACATGTTTTCACACTTTTTCAAGTTTACTGGTTGTTCTCAAGGTCTGTTCATCTGGGACAAGAAACGGGAGCTGAGACTGTCATTTGGAATATTCAGGTTTTGTCTGATCCAGGTTAGCCAGATAATGTGCGTCTGTTAAGACATTTGCTTGTTAATGGAATGAAATGTTTGCTTGTTTATTGGAATAACCAGTGCGTATTTTGATTGGAATGCTATTGCAAGGTTACGAGACTACACAGTTATTGGATTACTTAAAGTTTAAGTTATCTGTATTAGAATTGTTGGAATGTAATTTCAATTATTTTGATCTGAGAATCTTAAAGGATTCAGTGAAGACTTGAAGGAAGAATTACAAGGTATTGGACAATAGAAGATTTTATTGGATATCAGATTGTCTCACAAAGATTTTTCATTTGTTTCAGATGCTGATACAAAGATAAATTATTATTCATATGCTTTAGGTTTTTACAACTTATAGTTATTGAAAAATAAATTATTACAATCAATGGAAAATCTATCACAGAAAAAAGTCTAAGCCTAAACTTCCATTGCTCCCGTGCTCGCCACTAAGTCTCCGGCTTCCTCTACTTTGTCACCGTCCAATTTACGCTCACATGAAAGAAAGACAAAAGAGGATTAGTACAGTTAATTAAATAGAATTTTCAAACAAAAGGAAAGAAAATTTTTCATCATTAAAGTTTTCCGTTTGGAATCAGAGGAGTTATTTTCATTTCATCATGTTTTTATTTTTTCTCTTTGCAAATCACAAGAAGATTGCTCTTCTTGGTTCACAAAGAGAAAAATGAAAAAATGCAAGAATGCAAGGCAAATATTTCAAATGAAAACATAACAAGGCAAATGTTTCAAATGAAAACATAACAAGGAAAACTGAAGCATTGCAACAAAAACCAAACATTGCAGCAAACTAAGCATTGCAACAAAACCAAACATTGCAGCAAACTAAGCATAACAACTAAGGCAAACAACATTGCAGCAAACTGGATGCAAACTGAACCAAGGCAGCACAAGTATAAACAACAACACAAGTAATGCAGTTAGAAAGTATAAGTGCAGACAATAGCAGGCAAAAAGTGCAGAGGATAAACCAAATCACAAGCAAAAGGCTTGTCACAACTTTTCATTATTTTCCAAAAATAAGGCAAACTTTTCAGGAAAAATGGAAAAGCAAAACTGCTTTATCATTGAGAGAGAAAGAGAGAGGAGAAATATCACCTTTTTGGGATTGTACAATTGGCTAAGAAAATTTGTCACAAGATATAATACCATAAAACAACAAGAAGAAAAGGGCCTAACAGTTTCAAGGAAAAACTACAAGTCCCAGCCTGCTAACCAAAGGTAAGAAAATCTGTTATAAAACAGAAGTCACAAAACCTATAACAGTGAGAAACCACAAACTCCAAGCCAAGCCTGAAAACTCACAAGTTAAAACCTGTTATCAAACAAATCACAAAAACCAGTGTAAAACATTTCACAAAACTCCCAACCTGTATAACAAGTATCAGAACCTGCCTAATAGTTTCACAACAATCCCAAACCTGCAACAGTTCTCAAACTGTCTCAAACTTCCAAACCAGTGCCACCATTTCACAAACCACAAAAACCTGCAGAATCAAACTGCATAACAGTTTTAAAAACAGGGCCAAACACCCCAAACCTGCACAAGCTTGCCAAACTATGAAACCAAAGCTAAAACCATAAAACTGCAGGTTTCAAACACAGTTTCAAACCTTCCCAACATTCCAAACCCAGTCCTAAAATAACCATTTCCAAAATTCCAACAGGTTCACATTAAACAAATCAAAGTTCTAGAAATCATCATCACCAAACCTTCAACAACAATTCATCAAAACCAGTATCTCCTCCCTAACTCAGCATACAAATCCAAGCTTACAAAACAAAGTTTCAGAAAAAATCAGTCATCATCAACATTCAAGTTCAGCAAAACAACAATCAAAAGTTTCAGAACAATCATCATCAATCATTGTACAATCAAAATTTCAAGAAAATCATACCAACAAATCAAAGTTTCAGAGATTATCATCAATCATCATCAACTAACATACCAAGAAAGTTTCAGACATAGCATTCAACACTGGCATCATCATAGTCCAAGAGAGAGGAAGAGAAATATCAAAGTTTCAAAACTACAATCATCATCAACAAATCCAAACTTACAGATATCAAAGTTTCAGAATAAAGCATCATCATAGTTCAAGAGAGAGGAAAAGAAATATCAAAGGTTTCAGAAGAAGAAAATAATACCAAACAATCAGAAGGTTTCAGAATAAACAGTCATCATCAACCAACAACAAAATCAGAAGCAAACCGTCATCATCTCTCCTCGCACCTCTAGCCACCAGGGAGCTCCATGTCACCTTTCCTCCATTCTTCACAGAGAAAGTCTCACAGGTATGACCATTTCGTACCCCTTTGCTGCATCTCAAGCATACAATAACATAGATTAATCTTGTTTCATTTGATAAAATACCAAAAAAACATTTAATTTGATTTAATTAATTTTGTTTTCTTTAAACTCTTTTTTTGATTAATAAAAATACAAAATAATAGAGATTTTGTTTAATTGAATTTTCTTTCTTTAAAACTTTTTCCTTTTATTAAATTAATAAAATACAAAAAAAAGAATAATAATAATTTTTAATCTTTTTAAAATAGATTTTATTTATCTTTTTTTAATAAATACATGCATTTCATAATTTATTGATTTTCTTTATTTCATAATTTGTTATAGCTTTATATTGAATTGCGACAATTCGATTTGGTTGTAATATTTGGACTTTACTATTCTTACGAGATTCATCCCCATTTGTAATAATTGTACCCCCATCCCCGGATACTTTTGTAATAGCTTAGACTTTTAATTCCCGCAATTTATTGCTTTCAATATATTGTGTAGTAATTAGGCGTGTATGGCAAGATTCAAAAATCAATCGCTAGATGACCTAATCCAAGAATAAACAACTTGAAATCAATACACTTCTCACACGTGCACCTCTAGGGTAACCTCGCTTGTTGCCTCGGAAACACAATCATGTCCCTCGAATACGCAACACTCTAGCAAATGACCCTTCGATAAACAAAGATCGTAGTCCCTCGATGACCCTCGATGTTGCCTTCGATAAAACGATCTCGTCCCTTACAAAATTGCTAGAGCGTCCCACAAGTTGCTTTCAATGATTGTATATGATGACCCGCGCCTGTCCCGTTTAACATCCAAACGCAAGTTTGTTTATCAAATACAATGGTAAAACAACACTGTCAAAAGGGTTAAAAATGTGTAGAAAAGATCTTTGAGTAAAATAGGGTAGACAACTCTTAGATACTTGATCAAAGCTTACAAAAACATCCTTGCTATTTTCAAACACACCTCACAACACAAATTCAAAACATTTCCCAAAAACAAACTTTCAAACATTGAAATATCTTTTCAAAAGACAAACACCTTTGTATATATTCAAACAAGAATAATTACAAAGGTTGCCTAGACAAGGCCTCTTTTTCAAAGCATTTTCAAAAAACACACACAAAGCACCATTTCAAACAATTGAAAAGCAAAAGCAAGTGATCTAAATAAGTAACTAAGAGCCCATGGAAAACCATGGATGAAAAGGGTGCTTGCACATTCCCTTTTCATAATCTACCCCCCGAACCCAAGAAAACATCTCAAAGGTCTTTCCTGTGCTTTTTGACCTTTCCTTTGGATAAAATAAAAAGTCGGTGGCGACTCTTGCTAAACCGCATAATTGCAAACACAAAACGCAAAACCTCAAGTAAGTTCTCCCACTGTATCACAGAACTGGCGACTCTGCTGGGGATAAATTCTAAAAGTGGGGTTACCTTAGGGTTTAGATCACCTTTACATGCTTACTTTGTTTGCTTTGATTGCTTTACATTTGGTTCTATTGTTTGGGTTTGAATCCTCTACCCGGATTTGGGAAACATTCATAGGTAAATAGCAATACATTGTGGAAACTATCTGGGGTATACCGACATGGTTGAAGCAATAGCTATATTAGTGCGACATATTTGTGGGTACCGGTAGCCTTTGAGTCAATCAAAGAGAATACGGGGCCGCTGAGTGATGTCATGAAGCACTAATGGACTTTTAGAACCTTTACTTGACCATCTTGGCCTTTTTAGGGGTAGTGAGATGACCGGCTTTGGTGCAGTCCGAAGTTGGTAGATACTCGATACTACACTCATTAAGGGTTGTTTTCTTGGAATATTTCGGTCGCCAGTAAAGTGGCTAAACTGAAACAATGAACACATAAAATAATCCGGTGATATAGAGCTCCTTAGAACCCGGTTACTATTTATAGGACAGGTTGAGCCAACTAAACTTCAAGAGGGTACTTACCTATGAAACCCCATGCAAGCCTGAAACTAGGATCTTGTGTGATTTGCTTGTACATATACTTGTACATACACCATGAACATCATGAAGCATCATTTGCATCCACTAACCATTTCAAGGGTTTTGATCTTCATCTTTGTTCTTGTTTTGTAGGTCATGGAATCACTCCGCAGAAAAACTATTCAGGTCAACCTTGTGAGAATCCCTCCTCTACTCAAGGAGTTTACTTCCAAGATTCCAGAGAATTCTACCTTCAGTGAAAGACATGGTAGACTTCTCAACTTGGTCAACTCCAACATTGAAGAAGACATGGTGAAAGTTCTCTTCCAGTTCTTTGACCCCCTACACCATTGCTTTACATTTCCTCATTACCAACTAGTACCTACTTTGGAGGAATTTTCTCAACTTCTGAGGATTCCTATTCTCCATCAACTACCCTACAATGGTACGGAAAGAGAGCCAAAGCCTAAAGATGTTGCTCAAGCCTTACACTTGCAACCATCTGATATCAAAGGTCATTGGGAAACCATAAGTGGTGTCAAGGGTTTCTTGGCAAAGTTTCTGTTTGAGAAGGCACAAGACTGCTGTAATTCTCTAGATCTGCAAGCTTTTGAGGAGATTGTAGCACTTCTCATCTATGGGTTGGTTTTGTTCCCAAACCCTGATCAACTTATAGATGTGAATGCTGCTAAAATTTTCATATCTCGGAATCCTGTGCCTACATTGCTTAGGGACATCCTCCACTCATTTCACACACGAACAATGAGGAAAAGAGGTGTTCTCATGTGCTGTACTCCTCTTCTAGTAAGGTGGTTTATTTCTCACCTTCCCCAGTCAGTCTTAAAGAATGAGAAAGGCTTGAGGTGGTCACAACGATTGATGACTCTTACATATTCTGATGTTCATTGGTGTTCTCGGTCCAGAGAAAATGTCATCATCATTGATCATTGTGGGGAATTCCCTAATGTCCCACTACTTGGCATTAGAGGAGACATTACCTACAACCCCTGCTTAGCTCTAAGACAGTTTAGGTATGCCCGAAGGGATGGCCCTCATGAAATGCTAATTCCAGACTTGGTTTTTGACTTCGACAATGATGCTCAAGGACTTGGGCAAAGGTTTATCCGAGCTTGGAGGATGCCCAACAAAGTGGACAGTAAGACACTGGGACACAAGAATTCCATCCCCCTTGAGCCTTACCTCAAGTGGGTACGAACCCGCGCCCAGAGTCTTATGATGCCTTACCCCTACATTCTCCCTGTGATCAAAGAGCCTGTTATGGAAGGAGAGGTTCCATACACCCTCCTACACCCTGACATGCCAACATCATTGGAAGATTTGCAAAAGAGTTGGATACAGCTCAAGGAAGAACATAACACTTTTGAAGCCAGCTTCTACACCAGTGAGAAGAAGGTTTTGGAACTTACCCGTCGACTCCATGAAGAGCAGACTCTCAAAACCTACATCGCACCAAAGAGGATGCACAACGTCTTTTTACATTAGAATTTTGTATTTATTTTTCCCATGGGGCATTTATGTACTAACAAAGTTCTTCTTATTAGTATGACGTGTGTTCTTTTTGTTTGCAACAACTTTGAATTTCTGAATCCTTGAATGCATTACATGAATAAATATCATTCATCATATGCATAAACAGGTCTTCACACCAGGTTTCCTTATCTTTCTGTTGTTTATTTCAGCAAGATGGATATAGAGCAGACGATCAAAGACCTACAAGCACAAAATTCACAGTTCCAACAACTCCTCATGACCTTGGCAAAGGGTCAGGAGGACCTTAAAGCACTGTTAGAAAAAGAAAAAGAAAAGGAAAAAGGGAAAAAGAAAAAGAAAAGAGTCGGGGTGGCTACTCTGGGAAGAAGATTTGAGAACCAAGCTAGAAGAGTCCTAGATTTCCCCTCAATGTCTGATGAAGGGGTAGGCAAAGGAAAGGGAGTTGCGGTGCCCTCCGAGTCTGAGGCTGAAGAAGAAGAAGAAGAGGATGAAGAATACTCCGAGCAGCAGTACCCTCCTGCAGACGACAAGTATAAGAATCTGGAAGAGTGGTTGGCAGCTATGGAGGTACAAAGGGTGCCTGGGCTGGATTTCGAAGAGCTGGGGTTGGTTGCTGGGATTGTGATTCCCCCTAAATTCAAGGTGCCTACATTTGCCAAATACGATGGTTTGTCTTGTCCGAAGAGGCACCTACGGTCTTACGTCAGAAAGATCCAACCTCATTCTTCTGATAAGGATCTGTGGGTCCACTTTTTTCAAGATAGTCTTTCGGGTACGCAATTGGACTGGTTCTACCAGCTTGAGAGGGCTGACATACATAATTGGGAGGATCTGGTTGCTTCTTTCTACAAACAATATCAATATGACGCAGACTTAGCACCTACTCGTACTCAACTACAGAGCATGGGTATGGTCTCTAATGAAGGGTTTAAAGAGTATGCCCAGAAGTGGAGGGACTTGGCTGGAAGGGTGAAGCCACCTTTTTCTGAAAGAGAGCTTGTTGATATGTTTTTGGGGAAACTGTCTGGTCCATTCTTTAATCACCTGATAGGGAGTTCATCGGCGGGGTTCACTGAGTTAATTCTGACTAGTGAACGAGTTGAAGCTGGCATCAAGAGCGGTAAAATTCAGAAGGACACCTCTGCTTCTGCTACCGTTAAGAAAACTTTTCCAACTAAGAAAGAAGTCTCAAATATATACTCTCAAAGAGGACGGGGAAGAGAGGAACGCCGGCCAGCAATGGGGGCCGTATTAATTCAGAAGTCCACATCGGATCAGCCTAGAAATAGTCAACCAAGGAATGATCAACCCAGAACCTATCAGCAAAGGGTAGAAAGGCCACAACGACAATATACCCAGATAAACATGACACCGACTCAGGTCCTCCCCCATCTCCTGAAATTATACCTTGCTAATTTGAGAGAGGCACCAAAGAATACAAATACCACTTCTCCACATTACCATCCCAACGCAAAATGTGCTTATCATTCAGATAGCATAGGGCACGACACCAACAACTGTTGGGCCCTCAAAAATAAGATCCAGGATTTAATAGATGCCAAGGAGGTAGAATTCGATGCGCCCGAAAATCCGAATGTGATTTCTGCCCCAATGCCGAAGCATGGTCACAGTGCCCATGCTATTGAAGAGGATCTGTATGTTGCTGCTGTTGATGACTTAATGACCCCTTTGCCAATGATCAAGATAAATTTGTTGAAAGCCAGGATCTTGCCAGGATGTGAAAAAGATTGTTACTTTTGTTCATCTCTACAATCCGATTGTCCGTTATTGAAGTTAGGCGTCCAACGCCTAATGGATAATCAAGAGATCCTCTTTCAGAAAACTCCTGTTACTCCTGTTACTCCTGTTACTCCAATCAATGATATTGCTATAATTACCATTTCCGACAATCTTTCCAAGGTCTCCAAAAGACCTGTTAAGATTACACCTGATCCAAAGTTTGTACTGCTGAAGATTACTATGCGGGGCATATCCCATACAAGTCCAATAAGATGATATCGTGGAATTATGGAGGAGAGATTTTCTACCAGGGTGTTAAGCAGACTGAACCAGTGGAAGATATTTCCGATGAAGAAACTCCTGAAATAAGAAATATGGCAGGGACAAGTAAGATCACTCGTAGCGGAAGAATCTTATCTCCGGAGATTGCTCCTCCAAGGGAAATCTTCGGACCCTCAAGTGCTCCTGTGCCAGTCTAGATATCTATGCGAAGTCCAGTGATTGAAGAAATTGTTACTCCTAAAGTTGTATCCTCTGCCGTTGCTGCTGATAAAGGTAAGGGGATCCAAGAGGCACCCGTCAGGACGAGGGCTCAGCCTTTGGTCATCCCCGAGACCACCCAAAAGGAAATGGAGGAAATTTTAAAAATAATTAAGAAAAGCGACTATGATGTCGTAGAACAACTGGGGCAAACCCCTTCATAAATCTCCATGCTGGCCCTATTGCTCTGTTCTGAGGCTCATGCCAAAGCCTTGATCAAATTCCTGAAGACGATGCACTTGCCTCAAGAAACTTCTGCGGATCAGTTTCAAGAGTGTGTAGCCAGCCTAACCTCCGACAATGGTCTTGGTTTCTATGATTCCGATCTAACATCTAAGGGAAGAAAGCATAATGATGCGCTGCATGTCTCTGTGGAATGCAGAGGGACCGCACTTGCTCACGTTCTGGTTGATATCGGGTCATCTTTAAATGTCCTACCAAAGAAAGCATTGGACAGACTAGACTGTGAAGGTTTGACCTTAAAGCCCAGTAATATCATTGTTAGAGCCTTCGACGGTTCTAAGCGGATGGTCCACAGAGAGGTGGACATCCCAATTAAGGTGGGAACATAAATTTTCAACTCTACAATTTATGTGATGGACATCCATCCTTCATACTCTTGTTTATTGGGAAGACCTTGGATCCACAATGCTGGGGCAGTCACTTCTTCTCTACACCAAATGCTCAAATACCCAGTTCAGGGTAAAATCATAATAGTTCATGGTGAGGAGGAGTATATGATAAGCCACCTTAACTCTTTCCTCTATATGGAGTTAGATGGTAAATTCATAGAAACCCCTTTCCAACACTTTGAAGAGGTTTCTCCTGAAGTTGCGGCAGCTAAGACAACGACTTCTGTACCCATTATTACCAAGCCTGTGTCCCAGATGTCATCCCTTAAAGATGCGAAGGCTGTGATCGAGGAAGGAAGAAGTACATTGTGGGGTCAGCTACTAGATTTTCCTTTCAAGACAAATAAGTTTGGTTTGGGTTTCACTGCTGCTGGTCAGAAGGCTGTGCGTCCCTCCCGGTTTGGAGGACCACCATTAAAGATCACTCCTCACAGAGTTCGTGCTTTGGAAGATGAAGAAGATGAGAGCAATTTTGAAGATTGGATTTTTCCGACCATTGAAGGAGGACTTAACAACTGGGAGGCGAAAGATTTCGTTCCCATTACTTTCATCAATCAGTAATTTATCTTTTCAACATTTCCTGTTTGGTCTGTAATAATTATTAAACAATTCATACACTCTTTTCGCCTTATGTCTTACCCGGGGCATATAGGTCCACTTGTAAGGGTTTTGATTCTTCATTTTCATATGCCATTTTTAATGAATCATGGACGTTTTCATATATAAACTTTTGTGTTCATTTTCTTTCTTTTTACATTTTATTTGTTTAAAGGTGGTTATCCCTTACACACACCCACACTCACAAAATGCAGGTACCCATCCACTCCGGATTCCATGGGTAACAATTCTGCTATGGCCTTCAGTGACTCTGAAGATCTGGTCAATCATGCCGAATACGAAGGTGATGAAGACTGTGAAGTGCCTGGAGAGTTGGATAGACTTTTGCAACAAGAAGAAAGGGATATTCTTCCCCATGTAGAGTTGTTAGAGACTATCAATTTGGGTACTGCCGAAGACAGAAAAGAGGTTAAAGTAGGTGCCAACCTAGAGCCAAGTGTCAAAGAGCGTTTAGTTCAGTTGTTGAATGAATATGTTGAGATCTTTGCCTGGTCCAATGAAGATATGTCGGGACTGGATACATATATTGTGGTTCACCGTCTCCCTACAAGAGAAGACTGTCCACCAATCAAGCAGAAAGTCCACCGAATGAGGCCCGACATGTCCGAAAAGATCAAAGCTGAAGTGATGAAGCAATTCAATGTTGGCTTTCTTGTTGTTACTTCCTATCCATAATGGGTGGCCAACATTGTGCCCGTGCCTAAGAAGGACGGAAAAGTCATAATGTGTGTGGACTACAAAGACTTAAACAGGGCTAGCCCTAAAGATGACTTTCCACTGCCGCACATTGACATCTTGGTCGACAATACAGCTCATCATAAGGTATTCTCTTTCATGGATGGGTTTTCAGGGTACAACCATATCAAAATGGCCCCCGAAGACATGGAAAAGACTACTTTTGTTACGCAGTGGGGTACCTTCTGCTATAAAGTGATGCCATTCGGACTGAAGAATGCCGGGGCAACCTATCAGCGAGCCATGGTAGCTTTGTTTCATGACATGATACATCATGAGATCGAAGTCTACGTAGACGACATGATAGCCCATTCACAAACAGAATAAGAACACCTCGACCATCTGCAAAAGCTGTTTGTCAGGTTAAAGGAATACAAGCTCAGACTGAACCCTAGCAAGTGCACTTTCGGAGTCAAGTCCGGTAAACTTTTGGGATTCATCGTCAGTAACAAAGGCATCGAGGTTGATCCTGCCAAAGTCAAAGATATACAAGAAATGCCTGCCCCTCGCACTGAGAAGGAGGTCAGAGGTTTCTTGGGACGCCTAAACTACATTGCAAGGTTCATCTCTTACCTAACATCTACCTGTGAACCAATCTTCAAGCTGTTGAAGAAAGATCAGGTGGTTAAATGGAATGATGACTATCAAGTTGCTTTCGATAAGATCAAGGAGTATTTGCTGGAACCTCCTATCTTGATGCAACCCGTTGAAGGAAGGCCACTAATCATGTATCTGACTGTTTTGGATAACTCAATGGGGTGCGTATTGGGCCAACATGACGAGTCTGGTCGAAAAGAGCATGCCATTTATTACCTTAGCAAAAAGTTTACCAACTGTGAGACTCGTTATTCACTGCTCGAGAAAACTTGCTTCGCTTTGGTATGGGCTGCTCGCCGACTAAGGCAGTATATGTTGACACATACCACTCTGCTGATTTCTAAAATGGATCCGATCAAGTACAACTTCGAAAAGCCCGCTTTATCTGGAAGAATCGCTAGATGGAAAATGATCTTGACCGAGTATGATATCCAGTACACAACCCAAAAAGCTATAAAGGGGAGTGTACTAGATGACCATCTAGCTCATCAAGCTGTCAAAGATTACCAATCCATGAAGTTCAATTTCCCCGACGAAGACATTATGACTGTAGGTGTTTAGGTATTGGCTTGCATTTTTGGTAAAACCCAAGTGTATGTGTGAATGTCATGACTGATGTCATAACATTCTAGTTTAGTTGTACTGATTCATTAGGTACCTTTGCAGAAAAATATTGTCATACAGGTACTGATGTTTATAAGTGTGTATATGAGCATTTTGCAAAATGATCACATTTTCCTAAATCAGTAGATAGGTTTTCTCAGATGTCATAACAGATGTTAAGACATCCTGTTCTGAACTAACAGGTTTTCAGTTTGGTTAATTCTGAGTTTTTTCAAGAAAATAACCCAGTCTTTCCAGAACAGAATCCTGCGTTTTCTTTGGGTTAACCTAGCTCAACCCTAACCTGGTTGATAAAGTCCTGTGACCTAGTCTTAAGGTCAAACGGAATTAACCCTAGCTTTTTGGAGAAACCCTAACTGAAGTTGCAGCTGCTATATATTCAACAGAGCTGCTGTTTTGGAAGCAATCCCTTTGTTTTGGTCAGAAGATCATTTGTAAACTGTATAGGTTTAATTATTGTACTCTAAGCAATTATCATTGTGATAAGTGACTTGGAATAGGTTTTTAATTGTAAGGGTTGTGTAGCACTCAAAGCTTTGAAGCAAGAGTGTTTGAATGTTTCTTGACTAAAGCTGTGAAGCAGAGTCAAGTTAAGTGTGTGTATCACTCAAAGCTGTGAAGCAAGAGTGGTTGTGTTGCTTGATTAAAAAGCTGTGAAGCTTAATCAAGTGTATGTTTTTGAAGAGTGTCTTCATCAATTCATTAGTCAAATTGTTTTATGTATCACTGCTGTGATTGAGGGGGAGTGAGTAGGAACTCAGGTTTAAGTTGTACTTAGATTGAAATTGCATTGGGTAGGTCTTAAGTGAAGGAGATAAACTGGTTGGTTTATTCCTGAATTAACATCTCTTATAGTGGATTTCCTCCCTGGCTTGGTAGCCCCCAGAGTAGGTGTTGTTGCACACTGAACTGGGTAAACAATTGACTGTGTTCTTTACTGTTTTTGTATTTACTGTCTTATAGAAAGTCAGATACGGTGTCATAACATTAAACGTGACATTGAGTATCTGTAGCCAGAATTTCAATTGGCATCAGAGCAGGCACCCTGCCTGTATTACTGGGTGAGATCTAGGGATATCACTTTCTGGAACTATGGACAAAGAAGGAGTTTTTGGAAATAGACCACCCATTCTGGATGGAACTAATTATGACTACTTGAAACCTCATATGATTGCCTTCTTAAAATCTCTGGACAAAAAGGCTTGGAGAGCTGCTGACAAAGGATGGATCCATCCCACCATAACTGAGAAAGATGGGACAATCAGTCTGAAGCCTGAGGAAGATTGGAGTAAAGAAGAAGATGAGTTAGCCCTGGGAAATTCCAAAGCTTTAAATGCCTTGTTCAATGGAATTGATAGAAACATCTTCAGACTAGTTCATCAATATGAACTGGCCAAGGAAGTTTGGGACACTCTCAAAACTACTCATGAGGGCACTTCCAAAGTAAAAATGTCAAGGCTTCAGATGTTGACTACCAAGTTTGAGAATCTAAAAATGATGGAAGATGAAACCATTCATGAGTTTCACATGAACATCTTGGAGATTGCCAACACCTCAGGAGCACTGGGAGAAAAAATGGCAGAAGAAAAATTGGTGAGAAAGATTCTCAGATCCTTGCCTAAAAGATTTGCAATGAAGGTAACTGCCATAGAAGAAGCCCAGGACATCAGCAAGTTGAAAGTGGATGAACTTATTGGGTCTCTTCAGACTTATGAGATGGGGATCACTGAAAATAGTGACAAGAAGAACAAGAGCATAGCACTTGTATCCAACACTGATGTTGACAACAAGGAGGATGAAGAAGAAAATATTTCAGAAGCTATAGCCATGATTGGAAGACAGTTCAACAAACTCATCAAAAAAATTGATCCAAAGTCAAGGTCCAATGTCCATAACATTCCCTCTAACATTGACAGTTCCAGCAGAAGACCAAGGTCAGAAGAGAAGGGAAACCAAGGCAGAGGAATTCAATGCCATGGCTGTGAAGGATATGGGCATATTCGAGCTGAATGTCCAACCTTTCTTAAGAAACAAAAGAAAGGAATGACTGTTACTTGGTCTGACTATGATTCAGAAAGTAACTCTGAAGAAGAATCTGCCAAACTAATTACTGCTTTAACTGGTGTATGTACCTCTGAAAGTGACACTAGTGATGAAGAGGTGACATTTGAAGAACTGGCTGATACTTACAAGAAATTGTGTATCAGAAGTACTGAAGTCTGTGTGCAGAATGAGAAACAATCAAAACTCATCATAAAGCTGGAGGCTGAGAAAAGGGAAAACCTAGAAACTATAAGTCATCTAGAAGGGGAAGTTCAATTGCTGAACTCACAACTGAATCAAATGAAAAAATCTGTCAAGATGCTGACTAATGGAACAGACAAACTGGAAGAGATCCTTCAGGTTGGACAAAATATGGGAAATAAATCTGGACTAGGATTTGTGGAAGCTAAGAAATCTGGTGCAGACAAGAAGATTAGGCCTGTTAAACAATTGTCAAAGCTGATGTCTCAACACAACTCTCAACATCAGGTACAGAGACATATGAAGAAAAGGTACCAAAGATGGAGATGTCATCATTGTGGGAGATATGGCCACATAAAACCCTTCTGCTTCAGATTGCATGGATACCCTAGTCAGAACTCAGGTGTCAAACCTAAGTCTAAAAAGGTACCACATGCTCCTAAATGGAAGAAAAAGGCTACTGCCCTGATAGCCCACACTTCCCTGAGGGTCTCTGCAAAGGAAGACTGGTACTTTGACAGTGGATGTTCTAGACACATGACTGGAATCAAGAACCTCCTCAATAATGTTAAGCCTCACACCACCAGTTTTGTGACCTTTGGAGATGGTGCCAAAGGTGAAATCAAAGGAGTTTGTGATTTGGACTGTCCTGGAGTTCCAAGTCTTAATGAAGTACTGCTGGTAAAAGGGCTGACTGCTAATCTCATTAGTATCAGTCAATTGTGTGATCTAGGATTCAAGGTCAATTTCTCAAAATCTGAATGTCTTGTAATCAATGACAAACAAGAGATAGTAATGAAAGGAGTCAGATCCAAAGACAACTGTTACTTGTGGGAGCCTGAGAATACTAATTTTTCATCTGTGTGTTCCATTGCAAAAGAAGAAAAAGAGGTGAAACTGTGGCACCAAAAACTTGGGCATCTTCATCTAAGAGGTATGAAGAGGATTATCTCCTTGGAGGCAGTCAGAGGGATTCCAAGACTGCAAATTGATGAAGAAAGAGTTTATGGTGAATGTCAGGTTGGTAAGCATACTAGGATGTCACATCCAAAGTCAAGACATCTGACCACCTCTAAGGTTCTAGAACTTCTTCATATGGATCTGATGGGACCAATGTAAGTAGAGAGTCTTGGTGGAAAAAGATATGCCTATGTGGTTGTGGATGATTTTTCCAGATTCACCTGGATTAATTTCATTAGGGAAAAATCTGATGTATTTGAAGTTTTTACAGAATTATGCAAAAGAATTCAAAGAGAAAAAGGAAGGGTGTATTGTCAGAATCAGAAGTGATCATGGCAAGGAATTTGAAAACAACAAGTTTGATGATTTCTGTTCTTCAGAAGGAATTAGTCATGAATTTTCTTCTCCTATAACACCTCAGCAAAATGGAGTTGTGGAAAGAAAAAACAGGACCATACAGGAATCTGCCAGAGCAATGTTACATGCCAAAAGACTTCCTATGTATTTTTGGGCTGAAGCTATGAATACAGCCTGCTATGTTCATAACAGGGTCACCTTGAGAAAGGGAACCTCATCCACCATATATGAACTCTGGAAAGGAAGAAAACCAACTGTGAAGTACTTCCATGTGTTTGGCAGCAAATGCTATATTCTGGCTGATCGTGAACAAAGAAGAAAACTGGACCCTAAAAGTGATGAAGGCATATTTCTAGGATACTCCTCAAACAGCAGAGCTTATAGAGTATTCAATTCCAGAACCAAAGTCATGATGGAATCAATAAATGTTATAATTGATGATTATCATGAAGAAATAGATGTTCCTTGTACTGTTGAGACATTCTTTGAGACTTCAACCCAACAGAATGATCTACCCAACTCCACCACAACAGAATCTGAATCAAAGGAAGCTAGCAAGATCCCTTCCATCAGAATTCAGAAGGATCATCCAAAAGAGCTCATCATAGGAGATCCCAACAGTGGAGTCATTACAAGATCCATAGAAATCATCTCACACTCTTGTTTTGTGTCCAAAATGGAAACAAGAAATGTCAAGGAAGCTTTAACTGATGAATACTGGATTGGTGCAATGCAAGATGAACTGAACCAATTCAAGCAACATGAAGTTTGGGAACTGGTTCCTAGACCTGAAGGAACTAACATCATTGGGAAAAAATGGATTTTTAAGAACAAGTCAGATGCTGAAGGAGTTGTCACCAAAAATAAGGCAAGACTTGTCGCTCAAGGATACACCCAGGTTGAAGGGGTTGACTTTGATGAAACCTTTGCACCAGTAGCCAGGATGGAATCAATCAGACTCCTACTGTCAATTGCTTGTCTTCTGAAGTTCAAGTTATTTCAGATGGATGTGAAAAGTGCCTTTCTAAATGGGTACTTAAATGAGGAAGCTTATGTGGAACAACCTAAAGGCTTTGTGGATCCATCCCACCCTGATCATGTCTACAAATTGAGAAAAGCTCTATATGGCCTGAAACAAGCTCCTAGAGCATGGTATGACAGGTTAACAAAGTTTCTCTCAGACAAAGGCTACAGAAAAGGAGGCTTGGACAAAACTCTCTTTGTCAAAACTGAAGGAGGGAAGTTGATGGTTGCCCAAATATATGTAGATGACATAGTGTTTGGAGGAATGTCAGAACATATGGTTAAACACTTTGCTGACCAAATGCAGGCTGAATTCGAAATGAGTCTCATGGGATAACTAACTTATTTTCTTGGACTGCAAGTCTCACAGATGGAGGACTCAATCTTCTTATCTCAAAGCAAGTATGCTAAGAACATTGTAAAGAAGTTTGGTATGGAGAATGCAAGTCACAAAAGGACTCCTGCTCCTACTCATCTAAAGCTTTCCAAAGATTCAAGTGGGGTTAAGGTGGATCAAAGTCTGTACAGAAGCATGATAGGAAGCTTGTTGTACTTAACTGCCAGCAGACCTGATATTGCCTTTGCAGTTGGAGTTTGTGCAAGATACCAAGCTGATCCCAAAGTCAGTCATATCAATCAAGTGAAGAGAATTTTGAAGTATGTGAGTGGAACTTACAACTATGGGTTGATGTATTCTCATGGTTGTGAACCAGCTCTGACAGGCTACTGTGATGTTGATTGGGCTGGTAGTGCTGATGATAGAAAAAGCACCTCTGGAGGATGTTTCTTCTTGGGAAATAATCTGGTTTCCTGGTTCAGCAAGAAACAAAATTGTGTGTCTCTTTCTATTGCTGAAGCTGAATACATTGCAGCTGGTAGTAGCTGCTCTCAAATGATCTGGATGAAACAGATGCTTACTGAGTATAATGTCACACAAGATGTTATGACATTGTACTGTGACAATCTGAGTACTATCAACATCTCCAAGAATCCCATTCAGCATAGTAGGACCAAACATATTGACATACGACATCACTTTATCAGAGACCTTGTAGAAGAGAAGACAATCAAATTGGAACATGTTGCCACTGAGCTACAGCTGGCTGACATTTTTACCAAAGCTCTTGATGCAAACCAATTTGAAAACTTGAGGGGTAAGTTGGGTATTTGCCAACATGAGGAATTGTAGCAATTAATTTTGATTAAAACAAGGATTAAAGGAGTTATGCTGGTTCTGATTGGGTTAAAATTATATTTTCCCATTTCCTTTAATTCTTTTAAGAAGTTGAATAGACACTCTTTTTTTTCCTTCCCCTCTCGTCTCCTCATCAAAACCCAGTCTCTCAATCAGAATTTTCTCCTCAGTTGCTGTTGGTCCTCTAAAACTGTCAAAATGCCTCAAACACCATCATCATCCAATACGACCATTTCAACCTCTTCCTCTGATCAAGATTCTGGGACAATCTCTTCTTGTCAGGACTCTGAAGTCCTGGAGATCTCTTCTCTTAGGAAAGTGGAATCTAACCCCACCAAGGTCAAAGAGCTGAGAACAAGACATGCAGGAAGGTCCCAAGCTTCTGCCTCTGGTAATTCATCTCATCCTTCTTCTTCAGTTCCCCCTGAAATTGCAAATAGGGAAGGGTCAGCCTATGTTAGTCAAGCAATAGCTAAAATTGTTTCAAGAATTCTGAACGAGAACCACTCAGTCCCTGGCATTTCTGTTCCTTTGAATCAAGAAAGTTCAAATGCTGAAACAAATCCAGATGTCTCTAAGGATGTTGAGACATCAGACAAAGAGAAGAATGCTGACATTGCTCACAAGAAAAGGAAGAAGCCCGAGTCCTCTGAGTCTGATGACAGTGCTTAAAGGTTGGTTGCTGTTTGGTGGTGTTGCTGGTTGGTGCTGATATCTGGTGGAGTTTGAAAGTGTATTCAGTTCTTTTCTGCTACTGCTCTTATTATTTTGGATAACTGTATAATCTTTATGAACATGTATCTTTGGCCCATTTGTGGCTAAAGAGGGGGAGAATATTTTGGTACTTACTTAATTAGTACTTGCTCAATTAGACATTCTATTTTTCTGCAGTCACTTATTTCTGCTGCTATCTATCTCTGATTGCTTAGGGTCTTTAGCCAAAAATCTGCCAAAGGGGGAGTTTGTAGGTGTTTAGGTATTGGCTTGCATTTTTGGTAAAACCCAAGTGTATGTGTGAATGTCATGACTGATGTCATAACATTCTAGTTTAGTTGTACTGATTCATTAGGTACCTTTGCAGAAAAATATTGTCATACAGGTATTGATGTTTATAAGTGTGTATCTGAGCATTTTGCAAAATGATCACATTTTCCTAAATCAGTAGACAGGTTTTCTCAGATGTCATAACAGATGTTAAGACATCCTGTTCTGAACTAACAGGTTTTCAGTTTGGTTAATTCTGAGTTTTTTTAGGAAAATAACTCAGTCTTTCCAGAACAGAATCCTGCGTTTTCTTTGGGTTAACCTAGCTCAACCCTAACCTGGTTGATAAAGTCCTGTGACCTAGTCTTAAGGTCAAACGAAATTAACCCTAGCTTTTTGGAGAAACCCTAACTGAAGTTGCAGCTGCTATATATTCAACAGAGCTGCTGTTTTGGAAGCAATCCCTTTGTTTTGGTCAGAAGATCATTTGTAAACTGTATAGGTTTAATTATTGTACTCCAAGCAATTATCATTGTGATAAGTGACTTGGAATAGGTTTTTAATTATAAGGGTTGTGTAGCACTCAAAGCTTTGAAGCAAGAGTGTTTGAATGTTTCTTGACTAAAGCTGTGAAGCAGAGTCAAGTTAAGTGTGTGTATCACTCAAAGCTGTGAAGCAAGAGTGGTTGTGTTGCTTGATTAAAAAGCTGTGAAGCTTAATTAAGTGTATGTTTTTGAAGAGTGTCTTCATAAATTCATTAGTCAAATTGTTTTATGTATCACTGTTGTGATTGAGGGGGAGTGAGTAGGAACTCAGGTTTAAGTTGTACTTAGATTGAAATTGCATTGGGTAGGTCTTAAGTGAAGGAGATAAACTGGTTGGTTTATTCCTGAATTAACATCTCTTATAGTGGATTTCCTCCATGGCTTGGTAGCCCCCAGAGTAGGTGTTGTTGCACACTGAACTGGGTAAACAACTGACTGTGTTCTTTACTGTTTTTGTATTTACTGTCTTATAGAAAGTCAGATACGGTGTCATAACATTAAACGTGACATTGAGTATCTGTAGCCAGAATTTCAATGACATTGGACAACATTCAAGGAAACGGACCGTATGACGGACCTGAACAAGGATCCCGATGGACCCTGTACTTTGATGGTGCTTCAAATGCACTTGGCAACGGTATCGGTGCAATACTTATCTCTCCAGAAGGTTTCCATACACCTTTCACTGCTAGGCTCTGCTTCAGCTGCACCAACAACATGGCCGAGTATGAAGCTTGTATCTTTGGTCTCAAGACTACGATTGACTTGGGAATCAAATCTTTGGTTGTGTTTGGAGACTCTGCTTTGGTTATAAGTCAAATCAAAGGAGAGTGGGACACTAAACATCCTAATCTCATCCCCTACAAAGAACATGTCCTGACATTGTTACCTTATTTCGAGCAGATTACCTTCGAGCACTTCCCGCGAGAAGAAAATCAGCCAGCGGATGCTCTAGCTACAATGTCTTCCATGTTTAAACTTAACTGGGATAATGAGGCTCCCCAAATCACTATTGAGCGAATGGATGAACCTGCACATTGTCACGAGATTAATACCGAAGAAGTAGTGGACCAACCCTGGTTTCACGAAATCAAAAGGTATCTCAAGACTCGAGAATACCCAGAAGGAGCTTCAGTCAACGACAAAAAGTTCTTAAGGGGATTTGCTGCCAAATTCTTCCTGAGCAATGGTATCCTATACAAGCGCAACCATGATTGTATTCTGCTTCATTGTGTGGACAAGGTTGAAGCTGAGCAGATCATGATTGAATTTCACAGTGGTACATTTGGCACTCACTTGAGCGGACATACGATGGCTAAGAAGATTCTAAGGGCAGGCTACTATTGGTATACCATGGAAGCTGACTGTCATCAATATTCTTGTACTTGTCACAAATGCCAAATTTATGCTGACAAGGTACATATTCCTCCAGTTCCCCTCAATGTCCTAACAGCTCATTGGCCATTCACAATGTGGGGTATTGACATGATTGGAGAGATCAATCCTACAACGTCCAATGGACACCGTTTCATCCTGGTGGCCATTGATTACTTTACCAAGTGGGTCGAAGCAGCTTCTTTCGCCTCCGTTACAAATAATGTGGTTGCCCGCTTTATCAAGAAGAACCTCATTTGCCGGTACGGTATCCCTGACCGTATCATCACGAACAACTGTACAAACCTGAATAACACTATGATCACCGCTCTGTGCGAGCAGTTCAAGATTCAACATCACAATTCATCTCCTTATCGGCCAAAGATGAACGGTGTTGTCGAAGCTGCGAACAAAAATATCAAGAAGATCATTCAAAAGATGACAGTCACCTACAAGGACTGGAATGAGATGTTACCGTTTGCTCTGCATGGATACCGTACCACGGCACATACTTCAACTGGGGCAACCCCCTTTTCTTTGGTATATGGCATGGAAGCTGTTTTACCTATGGAGGTTCAGATTCCTTCTTTGAGAATTATGAAGGATGTTGGTCTAAGTGAAGACAATTGGATTCAGACCCGGCTTGATCAACTTAACTTGATTGACGAGAAGCGACTTACTGCTTTTTGTCACGATCAGACGTATCAAAAACGGATGATCAAAGCTTTCAACAAGAAAGTCAGACGTCAGGTGTATCAAGTCGGAGATCTTGTAATCAAGCGGATCATCTTGCCGCAAAGTGATCCCAGGGGAAAATAGACTCCTAATTACAAAGGACCATTTGTGATCAAAAACATCTTTTCTGGTGGGGCTATGATTCTAACCACATGGACGGCGACGACCTGCCGCACCCTGCGAACGTAGACATAGTCAAAATATACTACGCATAAACGACCCGACAAGTTGAAAACCCGAAAGGGCAACTTGGGAAAAAATGGGCATCCCGATGAATCGAAAACCCGAAAGGGAGATTCAGGCAAAAATTAGGGATAAACAAAAAAAAATCTGTACACCCAGCAAGTTGAAAACCCGAAAGGGCGACTTGGGCAAAAAAGGGTTTCCCGGGGGATCGAAAACCCGAAAGGGCGATCCAGGCAAAAGTTAGGGAATTAAAGCGTATGACTATGTCTCGTCGGATCACTTTAAGGGTAATCTCTTCACGGACAAACTCCAAGCTTCTGATCAATCCAATCATCTGCGGACGAAGCAACAAATGGACAAGATACTCAGAGTTACGAAGGCTATAGTAGAATGGGAACCCCATGGAATTGTTACACATAGCCATCTTTTTTTTGTATAATTTTTTCTCAATTTTATGATAACATTCTCTTACTAGGATGTCTGTCTCCTTTGTACAAAATACTTACACAAAGTTAATATAAAAAGTTACTTCAAAGTGCAGAAAACTGCTTTCCTTTTCTTCCTTTTTTACACTTGTGTTTTATTTGAAAATGTCCAATGATTTATTAAATGAGCATATGCATTTGAATATAATCTCTGCTTACAAATAAAACGAAATGAGAAAGAATAATTACTGATAGGATGGAAGTGTATGAAAGTGTCTTTAGGCTATTCCAGGAGAAATCCCCTGCAATACATCATCCCGATCCTAGGCGGAACTAAAGCTTTGAAATGCATATCCCCAACGGAGTTAAGTTTCAAGAATCCCCATCAGAGCTGATCCCCAGTGGAGCAAAACTTTGAACTACAAACCCTCAGTAAGAATGAAGCTTTCTTCCCCAACAGAGTCAAACCTTCGACCTTTGAACACCAGTGGAGACCATCCAGTTTCTTCCCTTTTCCCCGGAGAGTCGCTTTAAAACCAGATAATTCCTCAGAGAGTTATTTTTAAACTTTTTTCCCCAGTGAAGTCGCCGATCAAATCAGCACGTCACTAAGACCCCCAGCGGAGAGGAAACTTTGAGCTACCAATACCCAGCGGAAACCATTCAGTTTTCCCCTGATATCCTCAACAGAACAAAGTTTCTAATTTTCGAAATCCCCAGTAGATTGGCATACAACCCAAACTCATGATCTCCCCAGCAGTATAGCTTCTCCCCAGAGGTTTTCAAAAATCTTGAATCTCCAACAGTGGTCCATGATTCATTTTCCCCTACAACAGTCAAAGATTTTATTATCTCTAAGCAATCAAGGATTTATCTTCCTCAGCAAGACAGCTCATCAGCTTACATGCGCATACATTACATTCATATATCATGAAAATTGATAAAACACATATATTGCATCATACATTTCATGAAACATAACTTTGTGTTTCGGCTAATATTTTACCCTTTTCAGGATAAGATTAACAAGCTACCAACTTCAAGGATCATGTAAACAGTTTATGGATGCCTCCAAACACGGATGCTAATCTATCGCTTGTTCAGATTCAGCTCATGAAAACAGTTTACGGATGCTCCAAACACGGATGCTAATCTATCGCTTGTTCAGATTCAACTCATGAAAACAGTTTACGGATGCTCCAAACACGGATGCTAATCTATTGCTTATTCAAACTCAAGGATCATGAAAACAATTTACGGATGCTTCCAAACACGAATGTTAATCTATCGCTTGTTCAGATTCAGCTCATGAAAACAGTTTACGAATGCTCCAAACGCGGATGCTAATCTATTTCTTATTCAAACTCAAGGATCATGAAAACAGTTTACGGATGCTTCAAAACACGGATGCTAATCTATCGCTTGTTCATATTCAGATCATGAAAACAGTTTATGGATGCTCCAAACACGGATGATAATATATTGCTTATTCAAACTCAAGAATCATGAAAATAGTTTACGGATGCTTCCAAACACGGATGTTAATCTATCGCTTGTTCAGATTCAACTCATGAAAACAGTTTACGGATGCTCCAAACACGGATGCTAATCTATTGCTTATTAAAACTCAAGGATCATGAAAACAGTTTACGGACGCTCCAAACACGTATGCTAATCTATCCCTTGTTCAGATTCAGCTCATGAAAACAGTTTACGGATGCTCCAAACACGGATGCTAATCTATTGCTTATTCATACTCAAGGATCATGAAAACAGTTTACAGATGCAACAAACACGGATGCTAATTTATCGCTTGTTCAGATTCAGCTCATGAAAACAGTTTACGGATGCTCCAAACACGGATGCTAATGTATTTCTTATTCAGACCCCCAGCTCAGAGACGTCCCAGACATGGATACCTTTATGATACTCATTCTTTCACCTACAACATACAATTCAATAAACATTCTTGGATGGCATCTTTAAGCCCATCTCCGACAAGATTCTGTCGCATCTCCAAATGGCATATTTAAGCCCATTTCCTCAAACTATGCTTTGATGAGTGCAAATTTATGGGCACTCTAGTGTCCAATCATCTTTTACCTTTGAGTCGCGAACGGAAAACTCACCAATATAACTCTTCAGGTTCAAGAATATTGAATAGGGGCAGCTGTTGTACCCCAAAATTTTCCCTCCCTTTTTCACAAGAAATCACAACCCTAGGGTTTTCTCAGATTTTCAAAGATTGGCTCAGGAATCGATCAGACAGATTTTTCTTTGGCAGTAGATCAAGAATTAGGGTTTCTCTCGCATTTCTCAGAAGAAACTGAATTCTCTGAAATTCAATTAACTATCACATGTTTTTACACTTTTTCAAGTTTACTGGTTGTTCTCAAGGTCTGTTCATCTGAGACAAGAAACGGGAGCTGAGACTGTCATTTGGAATATTCAGGTTGTGTCTGATCCAGGTTAGCCAGATAATGTGAGTCTGTTAAGACATTTGCTTGTTAATGGAATGAAATGTTTGCTTGTTTATTGGAATACCCAATGCGTATTTTGATTGGAATGCTGTTGCAAGGTTACGAGACTACAAAGTTATTGGATCACTTAAAGTTTAAGTTATCTGTATTAGAATTGTTGGAATGCAATTTCAATTATTTTGATCTGAGAATCTTAAAGGATTCAGTAAAGACTTGAAGGAAGAATTACAAGGTATTGGACAGTAGAAGATTTTATTGGATATCAGATTGTCTCACAAAGATTTTTCATTTATTTCAGATGTTGATACAAAGATAAATTATTATTCATATGCTTTAGGTTTGTACAACTTATAGTTATTGAAAAATAAATTATTACAATCAATGGAAAATCTATCAAAGAAAAAAGTCTAAGCCTAAACTTCCATTGCTCCCGTGCTCGCCACAAAGTCTCCGGCTTCCTCTACTTTGTCACCGTCCAATTTACGCTCACATGAAAGAAAGACAAAAGAGGATTAGTACAGTTAATTAAATAGAATTTTCAAACAAAAGGAAAGAAAATTTTTCATCATTAAAGTTTGTCGTTTGGAATCAGAGGAGCTATTTTCATTTCATCATGTTTTTATTTTTTCTCTTTGCAAATCACAAGAAGATTGCTCTTCTTGGTTCACAAAGAGAAAAATGAAAAAAATGCAAGAATGCAAGGCAAATATTTCAAATGAAAACATAACAAGGCAAATGTTTCAAATGAAAACATAACAAGGAAAACTGAAGCATTGCAACAAAAACCAAACATTGCAGCAAACTAAGCATTGCAACAAAACCAAACATTGCAGCAAACTAAGCATAGCAACTAAGGAAAACAACATTGCAGCAAACTGGATGCAAACTGAACCAAGGCAGCACAAGTATAAACAACAGCACAAGTAATGCAGTTAGAAAGTACAAGTGCAGACAATAGCAAGCAAAAAGTGCAGAGGATAAACCAAATCACAAGCAAAAGGCTTGTCACAACTTTTCATCATTTTCCAAAAATAAGGCAAACTTTTCAGGAAAAGTGGAAAAGCAAAACTGCTTTATCATTGAGAGAGAAAGAGAGAGGAGAAATATCACCTTTTTGGGATTGTACAGTTGGATAAGAAAATTTGTCACAAGATATAATACTATAAAACAGCAAGAAGAAAAGGGCCTAACGGTTTCAAGGAAAAACTACAAGTCCCAGCCTGCTAACCAAAGGTAAGAAAATCTGTTATAAAACAGAAGTCACAAAACCTGTAACAGTGAGAAACCACAAACTCCAAGCCAAGCCTAAAAACTCACAAGTTAAAACCTGTTATCAAACAAATCACAAAAACCTGTGCAAAACATTTCACAAAACTCCCAACCTGTATAACAAGTATCAGAACCTGCCTAACAGTTTCACAATAATCCCAAACCTGCAACAGTTCTCAAACTGTCTCAAACTTCCAAACCAGTGCCACCATTTCACAAACCACAAAAACCTGCAGAATCAAACTGCATAACAGTTTTAAAAACAGGGCCAAATACCCCAAACCTGCACAAGCTTGCCAAACTGTGAAACCAAAGCTAAAACCACAAAACTGCAAGTTTCAAACACAGTTTTAAACCTTCCAAACATTCCAAACCCAGTCCTAAAATAACCATTTCCAAAATTACAATAGGTTCACATCAAACATATCAAAGTTCCAGAAATAATCATCACCAAACCTTCAACAACAATTCATCAAAACCAGTATCTCCTCCCTAACTCAGCATACAAATCCAAGCTTACAAAACAAAGTTTCAGAAAAAAGCAGTCATCATCAACATTCAAGTTCAGCAAAACAACAATAAAAAGTTTCAGAATAATCATCATCAATCATTGTACAATCAAAATTTCAAGAAAATCATACCAACAAATCAAAGTTTTAGATATTATCATCAATCATCATCAACTAACATACCAAGAAAGTTTCAGACATAACATTCAACACTAGCATCATCATAGTCCAAGAGAGAGGAAGAGAAATATCAAAGTTTCAGAACTACAATCATCATCAACAAATCCAATCTTACAGATATCAAAGTTTCAGAATAAAGCATCATCATAGTTCAAGAGAGAGGAAAAGAAATATCAAAGGTTTCAGAAGAAGAAAATAATACCAAACAATCAGAAGGTTTCAGAACAAACAGTCATCATCAACCAACAACAAAATCAGAAGCAAACCGTCATCATCTCTCCTTGCACCTCTATCCACCAGGGAGCTCCATCTCACCTTTCCTCCATTCTTCACAGAGAAAGTCTCACAGGTATGACCATTTCGTACCCATTTGCTTCATGTCAAGCATACAATACCATAGATTAATAAAACTGTAAAATCAAACAAGCTTGAAAACTGAAAAATGCTAAATCAAAATAGAACGAACCATACCATTTTAAGACAACATCACTGATCATTGAGAGGATGTGAGAAGTGAGGGTGCTCCGGCGGCTTAAGGGAGGGGGAGATCACGGTGTTTGAGGCTGCAGGAGATGAAGAAGAGAAAACAAAGGCAAGCGGCGTCGCTGTGAGCACGTACACAAACCCTAATTTCTGAAAACCCTAACAAAATGTTACAAAGCTTAAGCATTGGGCCTTTCTGGCCCCAAATCCCTTAAGCCCACACGAATTGCTAGCGTACCCCCTTTCATTTCTGGCCTCACTTCTTTCCCTTGTATTATATTTGGGCCCAACATAAACCCCAAAGCCCATTTTTTTTCTTTTCTCTTAGATAATAATAATACTAATAATAATTAAAACTTTGATTTTCTTAAATTAGTTTTATTTTCTTCTTTTATTAATTAATCTTGTTTCATTTGATAAAATACCAAAAAACATTTAATTTGATTTAATTAATTTTGTTTTCTTTAAACTCTTTTTTTTATTAATAAAAATACAAAATAATAGAGATTTTGTTTAATTGAATTTTCTTTCTTTAAAACTTTTTCCTTTTATTAAATTAATAAAATACAAAAAAAAGAATAATAATAATTTTTAATCTTTTTAGAATAGATTTTATTTATCTCTTTTTAATAAATACATGCATTTCATAATTTATTTATTTTCTTTATTTCATAATTTGTTATAGCTTTATATTGAATTGCGACAATAAGATTTGGTTGTAATATTTGGACTTTACTATTTTTACGAGATTCATCCCCATTTGTAATAATTGTACCCCCATCCCCGGATACTTTTGTAATAGCTTAGACTTTTAATTCCCGCAATTTATTGCTTTCAATATACTGTGTAGTAATTAGGCGTGTATGGCAAGATTCAAAAATCAATCGCTAGATGACCTAACCCAAGAATAAACAACTTGAAATCAATATACTTCTCACACGTGCACCTCTAGGGTAACCTCGTTGTTGCCTCAGAAACACAATCATGTCCCTCGAATACGCGACACACTAGCAAATGACCCTTCTATAAACAAAGATCGTAGTCCCTCGATGACCCTCGATGTTGCCTTCGATAAAACGATCTCGTCCCTTACAAAATTGCTAGAGCGTCCCACAAGTTGCTTTCAATGATTGTATACGATGACCCGCGCCTGTCCCATTTAACATCCAAATGCAAGTTTGTTTATCAAATACAATGGTAAAATAACACTGTCAAAAGGGTTAAAAATGTGTAGAAAAGATCTTTGAGTAAAATAGGGTAGACAACTCTTAGTTACTTGATCAAAGCTTGCAAAAACATCCTTGCTATTTTCAAACACACCTCACAACACAAATTCAAAACATTTCCCAAAAACAAACTTTCAAACATTGAAATATCTTTTCAAAAGACAAACACCTTTGTATATATTCAAACAAGAATCATTACAAAGGTTGCTTAGACAAGGCCTCTTTTTCAAAGCATTTTCAAAAAAACACACACAAAGCACTATTTCAAACAATTGAAAAGCAAAAGCAAGTGATCTAAACAAGTAACTAAGAGCCCATGGAAAACCATGGATGAAAAGGGTGCTTGCACCTTCCCTTTTCATAATCTACCCCCCCGAACCCAAGAAAACATCTCAAAGGTCTTTCCTGTGCTTTTTGACCTTTCTTTTGGATAAAATAAAAAGTCGGTGGTGACTCTTGCTAAACCTCACAATTGCGAACACAAAACACAAAACCTCAAGTCAGTTCTCCCACTGTATCACAAACCTCAACCAACAAGGGCAAATGTTGAGGTTCCTACTGTTCTTGTATCTTCCACGCCGACTTTTGTTCAAAACTGCATGCCTCAGGGTTATCCGTGGGGAATGCCGGAAAAGTTTGCACCTGAAGGTTTCAATTTGGGCCCCCAAGATGCTCCGGTGGTTCCAAATGTTGTTACTCCAGCACCTCCTGTGGTGCATACTGTTCCTGCTGCACCTCCCTCGGTGAATTTGGTTCCGTTTGTTAATGAAGATGTGTGTCGTCCTTTCCCTCCACCGAGTGAAGACTTGGGTCTTTATGACAGAATGGATGATTTCCAAGAGCAGTTTGATAGAATGCAAAGAGAGATGAAGGCTTTTAGGGGAAAAGAGCTATTTGGTCAGAATGTGAATGAGCTGTGTTTGGTCCGAATGTTAAAGTTCCTGCTAAGTTCAAGGTCCTAGAGTTTGAGAAGTACAAGGGCAAAACTTGCCCTCATGCTCACTTGGTGATGTACGTGAGGAGAATGTCTACTCACACCGATGATCAGCGTCTGCTGATTCACTTTTTCTAGGATAGTCTGACCGGCGCAACGATGAAATGGTACATGAATTTAGACAGCGCCAACATCCATACCTTTAATGATTTGGGAGAAGCATTCATTAAAAAATACAAGTACAATGTGGACATGGCGCCTGACCGTGACCAACTTAGGGCCATGGTTCAGAAAGACAGAATCGTTCAAAGAGTATGCGCAGAGATGGCGCGAAGTGGCTGCACAAGTGATTCCTCTCATGGAGGAGAAGGAAATGACTAAAATTTTTCTGAAGACGCTAAGCGCTTTCTACTATGAAAGAATGGTAGCAAGTGCCCCAAGTGATTTTACAGAGATGGTAGGGATGGGTGTCCTCCTAGAAGAGGCAGTAAGAGAAGGCCATTTGACAAAGGGTGAAGGATCCGGAGGTGTGAAAAATCCAGCTTATGGGTTTACAAAGAAGAAAGAAGGGGATACCAATGCTGTTATGCAAGAGAGGAGGGTAAACGCTCCTAGAAGGAATTATTAGTGTCACCAGCAGGTTGCCTAAGTGACTCCTATTATGAATTCCACTCCGACTACCGTTGCTTATCAAAGACAGTCCCAGCAGGGGAACCAAGGGAATAATCAGAGAAGGGAGAACTACAACCCTATTCCCATGAGTTATGCAGAGCTACTACCAGCATTGATTCAGAAGAAGTTGGTCCAGACACGACCACCTCCAGCAGTACCATCACCATTGCCTTGGTATTACAAAGCGGACCAGACATGTTCCTTTCATCAGGGAGCACCAGGGCATAGTGTTGAAGATTGTTATCCTTTGAGGACTGAAGTGCAAAGGTTGATGAAGTCTGGAATTTTATCTTTCAAAGACATGGGACCTAATGTGAAAGAAAATCCTCCACCCAAGCACGGGGAGTGAATGCTGTGAATATGGTGGCCGTTTGTCCAGGTGACTTCCAGATTTTTGACATTAATCTGGTTAAAGGAGATTTGGTGAAGATGCACGCAGACCTCTGTGAATTCAGTTATTATATGCATGATCACACCGGCTGTGCTGTTTGCAGTACAAACATACTGGGTTGCGAGAAGATAAAGGCTGCTTTACAAGAGATGATGGATGAAGGTCTAATTCATATAATCAGGCCTAGGGAAGAATATGAAGAGGAAGTTAATATGGTGTCTGGATGTCCGAGTGAATTTAGAAATTTTGATGTGGAGTATTTGAATGAGGATCTCGTGCAATTGCATGCTACCTTCTGTCGTACCGCTGGTCAGGTGGAACACTAATATGGATCTTGCATAGTTTGCTGTCGAGACCCCCGAGGATGTTCTATTGTGAGAGAGGGTGTTCATTTGTTGTTAGACAATGGAACTATCAAGATCACAGGTCAAAGAGATGATTATCACAAGATTGATATGGTTGAAGTGTGTTTGATGAGAGAAGAGTCAGAGGAGGAGTACGCCTCCACATATGAGTATTTCTCTTCAGAAAAAGATTTGTTTTCCGGGAATAACCTTTTGATGGCTGATTGTGTTGAGGAAGGTGTAAACATCATCGTACCTTGTTTTGGTGCACCCGCTCATCTTGAGGTGGAGTACTGTAGCAAACCAGCTGTTACCCCGTTGGTGATTAGTCTTCCAGGACTTGTTCCCTATAAATCAGATAAGGCTATGCCTTACAAATACAACGCTACAATCTTAGAAAATGGGGTGGAAATTCCCATCCAGCCAATGCCAGATGTTGGAAATATAGCTGATAATAGCAGGGTGTCCCATAGTGGTCGTGTGTTTGCGCCGGTTATTCAAAGAGATGTTGTTGTTGGAAAGAAAATTGATGAGAACGATGAGCCTAAGAAGACTGCAGGAGAGACTAGTGGAGCCACATTAGAGAAAGAAGTGGATAATATCTTGAAGATAATTAAGATGAGCGACTACAAAGTTGTAGATCAGCTATTGCAGACTCCTTCAAAGATATCCATCCTAGCTTTATTGATGAATTCCTCGGCTCATAGAGAATCACTGATGAGGGTACTAGACCAAGCTTTTGTAGAGAATGACATGCCGTTAGATTAATTCAGCAGCATAATTGGAAACATTACATCATGTAACAACTTGAGTTTATGCGATGATGAGTTACCAAATGAAGATAGGAATCAGAACCTGGCCCTCCACATATCTATGAACTGCAAGAATGACTCGCTATCCAATGTGCTAATTATGATACGGTGGGAGAAGTGACTTGAGGGTTTTGCGTTTTATCGCAAATGTTGCGGTTAGCAGGAGTCGCCACCGGCTTTTCTTTTATCCAAAAGGAAAGGTGAAAAAGCACAGGAAAGACCTTTGAGATGTTTTCTTGAGTTTAGGGGGTAGATTATGAAAAGGGAAGGTGTTAACACCCTTTCCATCCATGGTTTTCCATGGGATCTTAGTTACTTGCTAGATCACTTGCTTTTGTTTTGAAATTATGCTTTGTGTGGTTTTGGAAGTATTTTGTAAAAGAGGTCATTCGTTTAGGCAATCTTTGTAATGATTCTCGTTTGTAAGAATGTATACAAATATGTTTGTCTTTTTTAAAATGTTTTCATTATTTGTAAGATGTTTCGGAAATGTGAGTGTTTTGAAAATAGCAAGGATAGTTGTTTGGAAATAGAGCAAGTAACTTAGAAGTAATCTACCTACTCAAATGTATTTCTTGTGCATTTTCTATTCCTTTGACATTGTTGTCTTACCATTGATTTGGTAAGCAATCCTATCTTTGGATGTAAACGGGACGGGCGTGGGTCATCGTATAACCATGATTAGCAATGTTGCAAAGTATCTTAGCATTTTGAGGGACCAAGATCATTTTGTAAGGCAACTTCGAATAGCGTCATCGAGGGACTATGATCTTATACTTGTTTGTTTTGCCAAGGTACTTCGCATGCATAATATGACTATTTTTGTATACGGCAACCAAGTGGAGAAACCCTTAGAGATGCTTGTGTGCAAGTGTGTTATTTTCATGCCTTGACTTTGTCTTGTATTAGGGTTTTCTATTTGATTTGTTTTTATCTTGCCATTCAAACCCTAATTACTAGCATGGCATGTAAAAGCGGTAAATTGCGTAATGTAAAGATTACTACGCTATTACAATAATTTATGGGAGGGGGAATACAAATTTGAATGGGGATTTGCAAGAATGTAAATCTAAATAAGCTATTACAACCAAATCGAATTTGTACAAATATTGGGATAAACAAATATAATATTTAAATATGCAATATTATGTATATGCAAGAAAAGATTTTGTTTTATTTTTTTATGTGAAAAGGAATTTTAACCTAATCCAAAAAATATGTATATAAAAAAACGAAATTATATCTTAAAAAAGATTAACCCTAATTTCTTGTTTGAAAGAAAATAAAGTTCTTATGTATTATTTTTATGTATTTTTTGTATTAAATAATAAATAAAATTTTATGAAAAATACTTAGTTTTTGTATGTCACAATAAATATTTACAAGTATGAATAAAATAAAATAAAGGGATAAAATAATTAACCTAAATCTATTATATTTACAAGTTTATTTAAGAAAGAAATAATTAATATGTAGTTTAATAGAAATATTTTTTATGTGAAAATAAAATAAAATAATCAAAATGAAAAATTGTCATATTTTATATTTTTTAGGATTTTATGTATTTAAGAAAATATTTAATAGAAAAACAAAAAAAAACAAAAAAACAAAAAAAAAATCAAATAAATAAAAGATTGGGCCAGGGGGTATCCTGAGAAATCAGGAGGTGGATGTTAGAAAAACACATAGGGCCCAGTGTTGAAGCCCATCCTGCAAAACAGCAAAAAAATGAAAATAGAAAAGTATGGAAAAACAAAAGGTAGCGCCAAGGTTCGAACCCATGACTTGGGCCTCACCAGCGCGCTACCTTGCCACTGGAGTGGCTATACATCCATTGATTTATATGAAACAAGAAAAACATAACATGAAACGCTTCCATGGCCCTGTACTTCGTCTTCTTCCTTTAGCCAGCCAGAAGCTTTGTAACTTTCTCATCTCTCAATAAAAATGGAAACTGATAACATGAATGTTGTAGCATTTTGTCTCACGATTCTAACCATGTAAATCATGTAAGCTAACAATCAAAGATCAAAACGAATTTTAAAAGCCCTAAATTTAAACCTAATTTTTCCAGGAACTTCAAGTTCAAAATTCTCTCAACTCAGGCCAAATAAATGCAAGTTATATATATGTACAGCTTCGTAGCAATGAGGTCTACATTGTTTATTCATTAACCGTGGCCAATGGATGCCTGTATAAAGAGATAGAATTTGAGATTTTTACCTCTTTCAGTTGAAATCGGGAATGAAGTTTGATTGAGATTTATGAAGGCCTGATGATTGCTTGAGATTGCTTGAACCTCCCTGAGTGTGTTCCAATCCTTGCCTTGCTTTGGAAGTTCCTGGAACTCTCTATTCAAGTCAACCTGCAAGTTTTGAAAACAAAAATGGCAGATGAAGAAGGAGGAGTTACAGTGTAGGGATGATGGTCTAGAACTCTTAGATATGAAGTCGGTAAAGTGTTTTGATGGTTAAAACTTGAAACGCACAAGCCAAATGATGGATTGCTATGCTTATCCACAAACTGCAAGTTTTGACAGTTTTTTGGTGATATGGTGTTTTTTGAGTCTTTTAGGCCTTTAGCAATCACGTTTCTAGTTGTAATGTGTTTGTCTATTAGTATGGAAAAGGTTTCAAGTCAGCTTCTCAATAGATTTTTCAGTTCTAGCCTTTTTGTACACTTTCTTGCTTTTGAAGCAAAGTGAAGAGACAAGTCTTCACATGCTTGTACTGGCTTTCTTGGATTTGGTATGAGCTCTATAAAATTTGCCTTAGATTTGTAGTACTTGTATGTGCAGAGAAGATAGGTCCGATGCTCAAGATTTGTAAAGTTGTAAAAGTGAAGCTTTTTCAAAATGGCAATGGCAACTTTGTGCCATTTATGGAAATAATGCTTGGACAAAGACCTTTGGGCTTGAATTAAAGCTTTGTCAAATAAATAAGCATTAAATTAAGAAGTGAGAAACAAGTTTGGGACCTGTAAAGCATGGATTAGGCAGCATAGGTACTGATTTGAAATTTGTTCTTCATGAAATGGCTTGAATTCAAAGTGAGAAATTGACAACTTCTTCTCTTTGATTCTCCCTACTCAAAAATTATCTCAAGGAGTTCTTGGACATTTTGGAAAGCTTTAAATGTGATATATAACTCATCTTTGAAATGAATTTCAAGATTCCCCTTGGAACTAGGTGAAAAATTTCCATGAAGTTGGGTCCAAAACCTGCCTAAATTAGGGCAAAATTTCACTAAGTTATTTAGTTCATGAGCATGTATTTATAAAATTATATCTTGAGATCCAAGCATCTTTAGGGAAAAATGTGTGAAGCAAAGTTGTATATTTCATGGAGATCTACAACTTTCATGTTGGGAACTTTCTTAGAATCATCTTGTATCATGGTGGAAAATTGGCCTAAAGTTGAGAAAAAATAAGAAAATTTCTATACTTATTTCTAAGTTAAGAAAAATTCAAATTTTAAAATCAATTCTTCAATCTTTGATTCCTTGATGAACAAGTTTCACATTTTGACATGTTATGATGAATTGTGATCCTTGGCACTTGATTTTGACCAAAAAGTCAAAGTTTGACTTTTTAGTGTACAATTGACTTTTGATCAGTTGACTGCAAATTTCATCTGTTTATCCAATGGATTTGCAATGTTTGGAACTATGTAATTAGGTCAAAATGATACAAATGAACCCTTGAAATCATGATTCAAATAAATTGGTCATTTTCTAGGTCAAAAAATCAGAAATTGCCCTTCCTCAGTCAAAACCCTAATTTTGACCATTTTGCCCTTTTGATGATTTGATCAAATTTCTTGAGGAGTTGTGGTCCAAACTTGATCAAATGATACATATGAGTCTAAAATGTTGATATGGATAAAAAATTATGAAGTTTGATTGTAGATTGGTCATGGTTGACTTTTCCCCCAATACAGCTGATTTTTAGGTCAATTGTCCAATTGACTAATAAAAAATGTGGTTCAAGGCTTGAAACTTGTCATGAGTAATCTTAGGGGTTCATAATGATGTTTGAAATTAATATGAAGCATTGATAGTCCAAGAATCCTTGTGAAAACTCAAACCCTAATTTTGGGTCAACAGTGTAAGATGAGATGTCTTGAGCTGACCAAACCCTAATCCAGTCTTGAGTTAAAGAAATATTGTGAGAATAATATTGATAAATGAGAGGGAAAATTTTGGGATAAAACAATAATTGATAACGGATCCGTGTTGAATGTTATACCGAGAAGTACCCTCATGAAGTTAAAGTATCAGGGAACACTTATGCGCCCGAGTGGCATCATTGTGAAGGCTTTTGATGGGTCGAGGAAATCCGTCATTGGTGAGGTGGACTTGCCCGTCCATATAGGACCACATTTGTTCTTGATAACCTTCCAGGTAATGGACATTATTCCCGCATATAGTTGTTTGCTAGGACGGCCATGGATACACGAAGCAGGGGCTGTCACTTCAACTCTGCATCAGAAGCTAAAATTTGTGCGTGAAGGGAAGGTAGTGATCATAAATGGGGAGAAGGGGTTGTTGATATCCCATCTATTCTCTTTCGGTATTGTAGAAGCGGATTAGGCTGCTGTTGGAACCCAGTTCCAAGCCCTATCCATTGACAACATAAGGAAGAATGAGAATTTCGTGGTCTCGCTGAAGGACGCGCAACAGGTTGTGCGCAATGGTCATAATATAGTTTGGGGACGACTTGTGGATCCACCTGTGAACAAGAACATAACTGGTTTGGGTTTCTCTTTGAGGAATGGAAAAGGAGGAAGTTTGAAGTCAAAGTCTTATGTGAACAGTTATCATGATGTTTTCCGCAGCGAAGGCTACCTCCATCCAATTGGTTATGGAATTAATGTTGTTGAAGAGGATGAAGCAGAACAGGAAGTACCGAATTATGTGACGCATGGAGTCCGAGTTCAGAACTGGGTCACCATTGATGTTCCCTCTTACATACATGTTTCAAAGTAATTTGTTTTGTTAATCTGTTTCTTTCTTTTGAAAAGCTTTCACTCTGCCCAAGGTTGAATTATTAATGTTGTAGGGCTTATCTGTTTGCTATAACTGTTAAAATCATTAATAAAAGCTGTCTTTGCTTCTGAAATTATGTATTTTATTTTCTGATTTTTCTTGGGAAATAGTAATAAAATAAAAAAACCTTTCAAAATAAATAATAACTGAAAATTAATCTCCATGATCACTTGTTATACGTATCAGTTTCTAAAAGCAATCATAAATCACATGTGCAAATTAATTAAAAAACCTGTTGAATACAATGACCCTGCACCCTCTCCCAACTTTGAATGTCCTGTGTTTGAGGCTGAAGAAGAAGATTATGATGAGATTCTAGAAGAGGTTTCACGGTTGCTTAAGCATGAGGAAAATACTATTCATCCATATAAAGAGCCTTTGGAAGTGGTTAATTTGGGTTCAGAAGAAGATCCGAAGGAAGTCAAGATTGGAGCATCGTTGCATCCTGATGTAAAGAGCGGGTTGATTGAGCTGTTGAAATAATATGTGGATATTTTTGCTTGGTCTTATCAAGATATGCCTGGTCTAGATACAAACATTATCGAGCATCGTTTGCCGTTGAAGCCAGAGTGTCCGCCAGTTAAACAAAAGTTGAGAAGAACCCACCCGAATATGGCAGTAAAGATCAAAGAAGAGGTCCTAAAGCAAATTAATGTTGGTTTTCTTGTGACGTCAGTGTATCCTCAGTGGATTTCCAATATTGTCCCAGTACCGAAAAAAGACAGAAAAGTCCGCATGTGCGTAGATTACAGAGATCTAAATAAAGCTAGTCCAAAAGATGATTTTCCATTGCCTCACATCGACATGTTAGTGGATAGCACAGCAAAATTCAAGTTATTCTCGTTCATGGACGGATTTTCCGGGTATAATCAAATAAGAATGGCTTCAGAGGACATGGAAAAAACAACGTTTATCACACCCTGGGGAACATTCTGTTACAGAGTGATGCCCATCGGGTTGAAGAACGCTGGTGCAATGTACCAGAGGGCTATGACAACCCTATTCCATGATCTGATGCACAAAGAAATCGAAGTATATATTGATGATATGATTGCCAAATCCTAAACTGAAGAAGGGCATATAGAAGATTTGTTGAAGTTGTTTCAGCGTTTGAGGAAATATCATCTCCGCTTGAATCCAAATAAATGCACCTTCGGAGTTAGATCGGAGAAATTGTTGGGTTTTATTGTTAGCCAGAAAGGAATTGAAGTTGACCCTGACAAAGTCAAAGCAATTCAAGAAATGCAAGCACTAAGAACTGAAAAGCAAGTCAGGGGTTTCCTCGGGCGTTTGAATTATATCTCCAGATTTATTTCCCACATGACTGCAACGTGTGAACCGATCTTTAAGTTGTTAAAGGAAGATCAAGGTTATGTATGGACGGATGACTGCCAAAGGGCATTTGAAAGTATTAAAGAGTATCTGCTTGAACCTCCTATCTTGCTCCCTCCCGTAGAAGGAAGACCGTTCATTATGTATATAACAGTGTTAGATAAATCCATGGGTTGTATTCTGGGACAACAGGGTGAAATGGGAAAGAAAGAGTTCGTCATTTGTTATCTCAGCAAAAAGTTCACTGACTGTGAGTCGCGGTATTCTATGCTAGAAAAGACATGTTGTGCTTTGGCCTGGGCGGCAAAGCGTTTGCGGCAGTATATGTTGAATCATACCACTTGGTTGATCTCCAAAATGGATCCAATTAAGTATATTTTTGAAAAGTCTTCTCTTACCGGGAGAATTTCCCGCTGGCAGATGTTGTTATCTGAATACGATATCGAGTACCGCACTCAAAAGGCTATTAAAATTAGTGTGTTGGCAGATTACCTTGTTTACCAGCCGGTGGAAGATCATCAGTCTGCAAAATATGAATTCCCCGATGAAGATGTTGTTGTACCCCAAAATTTTCCCTCTCATATTTCTCAAAACATTTCAAGAAAAGTCTCCAAATGAATCAAGATTGCTCAAGAGTTGGACAATCAAGCTATCTCCTAAGGCAGTCAACCTCAAATTAGGGTTTTGTGTTGCATCAAGGTCCTTGCATAAAAATGACATCAAATTCTCCCCAATGTCCTAATATGTTCTCAAGATCATCCATGTCAAGTTTCAAGTCTTACAGAGGAAGTTTGGTCAGTCAATTGCTCAAGAGGTCCAAAAATCGACTGTGCTAGGGCAAAAGTCAACTGTGACCTACAAATAGTCAAACTTCAAGATTTTTTGTCAACATTCTCATTTTGAAGGATATTTCATCATTTTATAAAGGGTTGATCATTATTCATCAAGGATTGCTCAAAATTCATCAAGACTCAAAAGTTGCTAAATTAGGGTTTTGCAGGAAAAGTCAACTCAACTTTGACCAAACATAACCTTCTCATAATTTATGAGAAATGATCCATCCAAAGCTCATTTTGAAGAGGATGCAATTTCCTACAATCCATCTTCATACCCCAAGATTATAAAATGCACTCACAAGTTATAAATTTGGACTTTATAGGTCATTTTAGAAAGTCAACAAAAACACCTTTTTTGCCAAAGCTTATAACGTGCGAATGGAATATCAAAATGATATGAGACCAAAAGGGTTGGTTAAAGGACATCTCAAGCTTTCTAAAACGTCCAAGAAAACTTCGAAAATTTCAAAATTGAAGAAGTTATGCATTGTTGAAGTTGGGCATTTTTCCAAAATTGCCAAAAGTCAACTATCCCCAAAACTTCAAATTTTGTCAAATGGGCCCATTCTTTTCCACTTGATTTGGTCTTGTCACACTACAGACGTGTCCTATCTTCAGCCTTGTGTCCATTTATTATTTTTTCTATTTTATTTGATTTTTTATTGAATTAATTCATTTTAAATCAATTTAAATCAAATAAAATCCAAATATTGATCACTTAGGATCTTTTTGATTGTTATAGGTCTTAATTATCATCATGGACATGATCAAACTCGTATCTCACCATATCATGAACAAAAAGATGGATTTTGGACAAAATTGGAAAGTTTTCAATGGAGGATCAAATCATATCTCCAAGCATTGATGCACAAAGATTCAGTCTGCAAAACTTGACCTAATACAATGAATTATACATATACAAGGCAGGAGGCACAAATTGGAGACCTAGAGGCTGCAGAATCACAAAACCAAAACTTGAAAAATTGTCAAAAAGCTTGAAACTGAAATCGAGCATAGAGGTGTTTTCAAGGCCAAATATCATCACCAATCCATTGTTGGACATCCACTGAAGCGAAAACAACCCCTAACAAGCTTTCACACGCGCCCTAGAGCACTGTAAGCATCTCACGAATTCTCTATGTTCATGAAATCTTAAGTCTTTATTCTTGCATCCATTCTAAAAAACGATTGCATATTCTGATTCCTCATGACATTTGCTAACTTTCTGTAATAACCAATTTCATTCTTGTGCTCTATAACTCAAAATGCAATTGTAGGGTTTCCTAGTTTTTTTAGGGGTTTTTGATACAGGTGAAATTAGGCCTATTAATGGACATGGTTGAGACCGGGATGAAGAGGTGAGTACAACCATGGCATTGGATGGAGTTTAACCATGGCATTGGATGGAGTTTATATAGCCTGGGATGGATTTTGGAATTGACCTATGCCTTTTACTGCGGATTTAAATCCGTAGGTAATCTCTGTATAAATCTGAGGACAGGGACGACAACGTGTCCCCATCCTATTGCTCCATTCAAATACTTGGCGCGTGTTTTTAATTTTCTGGCATATTATTGTGTTTTCCATTATAATATTTATTGTCCATTATAATAACAAATGAAGCGTGTTGGTGCAGTGGTAATGGCGTGCGTTAGTGACTCACAAGACCTGGGTTCGAATCCCAGGTCCCCCAAAAGCTTTGTATTATTTTTCTGCAGGTTATTCAATACACAACCAAGCGTGTGGTTCATCATACCCCATCATCCAATCATCTTCCAGATGGCCCCAGGCCAGATCTGGTGGTCTAGAATGAAAGCCTACCATATGCTTTAGTCAACGTGCCACATTGAATTGCAAAAGTCAGCCAGGCTTGCATACAAATGGATTTTGAATTTGCTATTCAAACCTCCAAAAATCAGGCCCAAACACTCTCTTCTATATTTATTTTTTATTCTTGTTTTTTTTATTTAATTATTTTCATTATTATATTTAACTAACCAATTAAAACTTTTTCTTCATTAAAATAAAAAACCAAAAATATTTTGTTTATTAAATTAATTTCAGTATTTTATTTTTGTTAATAAATATTAATTCAATTAATTTAGTTTTAATTAGGTATAATTTTTAATATTTTTGCAGTAATTAAAATTAATTTAGATAATTAGGTTTTACTAACATTGATTGATTTATTTTTATTTCTTTAAATACTCAAAAATCCAAAAATACCATTTTATTAATTAATTAGTTTGTTTATTAATTTAATGATTAATTTAGATCTAATTTCTTCTTAATTCAAAAAATAACCAAAAAATCTTTTCTTTAATAATCAAAGGGTCAAAACCCTAGAATGCACCCGATTTAATTTCCCCGCACGCGATCTATTTTATCATATTATTGTATCTGTTTCCCGGAATGTAATAGTTTAATAGGACTTTATTTTACCGCTTTATTTACTTTCCGCATTTTAATTTCAAGGGTTGCTTTTGGCGATGTAAATACCCGATGCCTTGTAATAGTTAGTTTAATTTCCGCAATTTAATTTTCGCAACTTATAAAATGTTAGATGTTTGATAATAGGGAATGCATGACAAGATCAAATGTTAAAACCTAAAATCAACATAGATAACCATTGACATGTACAAAGACAAATTAATTGAAAACAACACACTCGCACAGGCGCACTCTTAGGGTACACCTCGCTTGGTTGCCTTCGAACGTGGTCATTGAGTATAGGAAGTTTTAGAGGTCGCCCTCTTGTCCAAAGATCATAGTTGCCTCGAAACGGTTGCCTCGGAAAAATGATCTAAGACATTAGGGTTACCGCTAAGGCGTCCTAACATTGCTTTAGTAACCACACGTCCCTTAATCGAATTGACCCTTAAACTCCAAGGACGACGTTACCTACTCATCAATAGTGGGATACCATTGTCTAAAGGACATTTGTACAGATTGATTCCTTTTTCGAGTAGGTAGATGGTTCTTAAGTACTTGCTCCTTCTAAAACAAAATAAAACTTTTCGCACTTACACTCCTTTCAAACAAAAACTTCTTTCAAACCCACAAACACAAAGAAAAGCAAATTTTGAAAACACTTTGAGCAAGTACCTAAGAGCCCGTGGATAACCACGGATAGAAAGGGTGCTAACACCTTCCCTTTCTATAATCTACCCCCCGGACCCGAGAAACATCTCAAAAAAGGAATTTTTCTGTGCTTTTTTCCTTTCCTTGTTGGATAAAATAAAAGACGGTGGCGACTCTTGCTTACCGCGACATTTTGCGAAAACAAACGCAAAACGCGAACCAACATTCCAAAAATAGTCAGTTCTCTCTCACCGTATTAAAGATGTGATGTTCTTGAAAGTGAAAAATTATGATGAACCATTGTCTGAGGAGGGCCCCGACCCTAAATCCCGTTGGAGTATGGTATTTGATAGAGCTGTGAATGCTTGTGGTAAAGGAATTGGTGTTGTGATTGTTACTCCTCATGGATCACATATTCCTTTTACCGCGAGGTTAACATTTGATTGCACTAATAATATGGCAGAATATGAGGCTTGCATCATGGGTCTTGAGGAAGCTATTGATCTCAGAATCCAAATTCTAGATGTGTATAGCGATTCAGCTTTGGTAATAAATCAGATTAAAGGAGAATGGGACACTCTTCACCCTGGCTTGATCCCTTACAAAGGTTATGCTAGAAGATTACTACCCTTCTTCAATAAAGTTAAATTCCATCACATTCCTAAGGATGAAAATCAAATGGCAGATGCTCTGGAAACTCTAGCTTCCATGTACCGAGTAAATGCTTGGAATGATATACCCTGAATTACAGTTCGACGGCTAGATAGGCCCGCTCATGTGTTTGCGACGGAGGAGGTAGCAGATGAAAAACCTTGGTATTATGATATCAAGCAATTTCTTTAGACTCAGGAATACCCGTTTGGTGCGTCGAAGAAAGATAGAAAGACACTGAGAAGATTGGCAAGCAGTTTCTTCCTCAGTGAAAATGTGTTATACAAGAGAAATTATGACATGGTCTTGCTCATATGCGTGGATAGACACGAAGCGGACATGTTGATGCATGAGATCCATGAAGGTTCATTTGGCTCTCATGCTAATGGACATTCGATGGCTAAAATGATGCTAAGGGAAGGTTATTATTGGTTGACAATGGAATCTGATTGTTACAAATTTGCAAAGAAGTGCCATAAACGCCAGATTTACGCAGATAAGATCCATGTGCCTCCGACACTACTCAATGTGATTTCCTCCCCATGGCCTTTCTCTATGTGGGGTATTGACATGATTGGGATGATAGAACCTAAAGCTTCGAATGGACACCATTTCATCTTGGTAGCAATTAACTACTTTACCAAATGGGTAGAGGCTGCTTCATATGCCAATGTTACCAAGCAGGTGGTAGTACGTTTTATCAAGAACAATCTTATATGCCGGTATGGTGTGCCGAGCAGAATCATCACTGACAATGGCTCAAATTTGAAAAACAAGATGATGAGAGAACTGTGCGAAGAATTCAAGATTGTCCATCACAGTTCATCTCTATACAGGCCAAAGATGAATGGGGTTGTTGGAGCTGCTAATAAGAATATCAAGAAGATCATCCAGAAAATGGTTGTCACTTATAAGGATTGACATGAAATGCTCCCTTTTGCTCTACATGGATATCTAACATCGGTTCGCACTTCAACAGGGGCAACCCCATTTTCCCTAGTGTATGGAATGGAAGTTGTACTCCCTGTCAAGGTAGAGATTCCCTCATTGCGGGTGATAATGGAAGCCAAGTTGACAGAGGCTGAATGGGTTTAAAACAGGTTTGACCAATTAAATTTGATTGAAGAGAAGAGGATGATAACTTTATGTCATGGGCAGTTATATCAGAAAAGAATGAAGAAAGCTTTTGATAAAAAGGTAAAACCTAGTGAATTCATAGAAGGTGGCCTCGTGCTCAGGAAGATCATGTCTTTCAACACTGATTCTAGGGGCAAGTGGACTCCCAATTTTGAAGGCCCGTATGTTGTCAAGAAAGCCTTCTCTGGTGGTGCATTAATTCTTGAAACTATGGATGGCGAGGAGTTCCCACGTCCCATGAATGCTGACGCAGTCAAGAAATGCTTCGCATAAAGAAATAAAAGAACAGCTTGCTAAGTTGAAAACCCGAAAGGGAGGCTTAGGCAAAAAGGAGCGTCTCGGTAGGCCGAAAACCCGAAAGGGCGGTCTAGGCAAAAATTAGAGACATAAACAAAATAAATTTCCCGCTAAGTTAAAAGCCCGCAAGGGCAGCTCAGGCAAAAGTTAGGGATTTTCTTGGCAAGTAACTACGTCAGACAAGACTTGATCATTGAAGCAAAATCTTCTCAGATCCTCACCATACTTCAACAAAAGCTTCTGCTCAGGATTTAAAAAGTTGTTAGGGGGGATAGTGGTCGCTGTATCTCAATGTATCCTTTCCATTATGTATTACCATTTCCCAAACTTTGTAATCATCCATGGAGTCTCGCCATTCGCAGACTACCATTCTATTAATGAAATTCGAGCTTTTACCCAATTCTTGGTGTTCTTATTTTTATTTAGCTTGCAAAGACATCATTTATTACTGATAATAATTGTTAAAGCAAAAAGATTAAAAAAGAAAAATTGACTTTTCAAAAAAAAGAGAAGAGATCTTTACTTTTGGATTTGTGATGAAACAATGACAACAAGAATGGTGATCTGAAGAATGAACAAACTTCGTTTGTTTTAAGAAGATTTACTTCCTTCATGAAGATTTACTCAGGTCATTTTGCTGGTGTGCGTAATCTTTGTGTGTTTCTCAGATAGTTAGAGACGATTTCAGTGGGTGCAAGGTACAATATTGGGTTTGTGATCCCATTATCCCCAGTCAAGTCTTGATTCGTTTTTGGGTTTACATGGTCAGAAGTCTCCGTCCCAGATTCCCCAGCAAGTCTTCCCTCATATGATGAAAGGTTTTATTCCCTTGGTGTGCTGAGATGTCGCTCTTGTTGCAGTTTTGACATTAATGTTGACTTCTTGATTTCCCGGGAAAGTTATCCCAGGGCACCTCTTGTTGGAATGAGTGTTCGTGATGAAAAGTTTCAATCCGCGGTTTTTTTCTCCAGGAACATAGGCTTGAATCCGCCAGTGAGGCTTGGTTGTTTCGGTGTCAGTCTGCTTTATTTGAGGTTGGTCTTGAAATCTCCAGTAGCCATGTTACTTTTTGAAAACTGTTTTCTCCAATGAAACCGGTAGAAGGGTTTTCTATCCCGGTATTTGTTTGATTTGGCTACATCCGGATTATGTTTCCCCTCAGTGAAATTAAGGCAGGCAGTGGGTTTGGTTTCCGCAATTGCTTTTACGTTTCTTGGATTGATATTTCTGGTTGAAGTTTAGCCCAATGTTGTTAGTACCTGAGGCGGTTTTGTTTGTTTGCACTAATTATGTATCCTTTTTACCAACATATGCACGATAGCACTCATACATTCATACATACATCATGCATTGCTAAAAATCATCGTTCATTGACATTGTGTTCTGACCTTTCCTACAACGCTCTTTGCTTAGTTAAATTTGGTTTTCCCTCTTGAGTTTATTTCTCAAAGAATGTATCTGCATTGGCCATCTTGCTCTAGTTTATTTCTGAATTGGATTTGTGGCTACATGACAATATCATTTATTATGGATTTCTGAAAACTTTGAGTTTTGGTTTGTGCATTTATTTTGCACAGGAAGACTTTATCTCCTCAGCATGAATATCGTGGCATTTCCCAAGGAAGTCATATTGTTATCCCCAGAAAGTCATTTCTCTTTGAAATCCCCCTTGACAATGAGTGGAAGTCTCTTTATTGGAGACAGATTACGTATTACCCTTTCCAGGCAGACCTCCTTGGTTAAAGAAGAAGTTGAGACCCGTTCTTGGCAAAACACCAGAATCTTGGGGAAACTTGATATTTACTCTTTCTACCTTCAGTGAATGTTGGTAGTACATCGTCAGTGAACGTCAGTGTTTGTTATCTTTTTTCTATCTTCAATGAACGTTGATAGTTCATCGTCAGTGAACGGCGGTGGTTTGATATATTTTCTTTTTGCCACCTTCAGTGAACATTGGTAGTACATCGGCAGTGAACGTTAGTGTTTGTTATCTTTTTGCTATCTTCAGTGAACATTGATAGTTCATCATCAGTGAACTGCGGTGGTTTGATATATTTTCTCTTTCTACCTTCAGTGAACATTGGTAGTACATTGGCAGTGAACGTCGGTGTTTGTTATCTTTTTGCTATCTTAGGTGAACGTTGATAGTTCATCGTCAGTGAACGGCGGTGGCTTGATATATTTTCTCTTTGTACCTTCAATGAACGTTGGTAGTACATCAGCAGTGAACGTTGGTGCTTGTTATCTTTTTGCTATCTTCAGTGAATGTGGATAGTTCATCGTCAGTGAACGACGGTGGTTTGATATATTTTCTCTTTCTACCTTCAGTGAACGTTGGTAGTACATCGGCAGTGAACGTCGGTGTTTGTTATCTTTTTGCTATCTTCAGTGAATGTTGATAGTTCATCGTCAGTGAACGGCAGTGGTATGATATATTTTCTCTTTCTACCTTCAGTGAACGTTGGTAGTACATCGGCAGTGAACGTCGATGCTTGTTATCTTCCTCTCTGATTCTGTTCTTGTGGTTCACCAGTGATTTATTTTCCTGGTGGGGTTGCTCCTTTGTTTCTTCATTTTTGTTGCATCCCCAATGTTACTTTGCGTCTCTTTGGTTCTGTTCATATACATTCATATGCATAAGCATTTGCATGGCATCTTAGGGCCAAAAATAAGGTTTGTTTTGTATTTAAGTATCTTCAATCACGTCGACACGGAGATTTTTAACCTTTGTATCTCCGGATAGGAGAAACTTAAATAAGGGCAGCTGTTGTACCCTAATTTTTGCCCCTAAGATTCCTTCATCATACCATATTAGTTCAATCACAACAAAATCACATTAGGGCTTTTGGTTCTTCTCCCTATCTTTAGACTTGCTCTTATGAGGAATTACCAAGCACCTTAACTTGTTTTCTTTTGTGATCATGGATATTTTGCTTTGGTTTTCTCTCTAGTTAACAAAATGCAATATTGGTTTGTCTTACTTGTTAATAATGTAGGTAAAGGCGATGAGTTTTAGCAAGTTTCTTCATGGGTTCATGAGTTTATTTCCATGCCCTAGTCAATAGCTTGAGAAATTAAAACCTCACCATTGAAGTTTGTTTTGAAGTTGGTATGGAAGTGGTTTTGGTGTCCATGAGTCCTCATCATCATCCTCAACAATTTCTATTCACAAAGGAAGAATATTGGCACAAAGAGTTTGTTCAAACATGGCAAAGTTCCACCAAGCATTCTCTTGATCTAGAGGCTGGGATTGTGGACTTCAAAGGGGCATATGTTGCTCATCTTTTGGTATTTTTGAGTGATTCCAAAAACATTCTTATCTTCAATGAGTTACCAACAAATCACTTTAAAAGTTCCAAGGAGTTTTCATGTGGAAGGAACTTGGTGAAGAGGAAAGATTACAAGTCACCCAGATGAATCCCCAATTCTCCATGTGTGATTTCAGATGGTCATAACTTGGTCAATTTTTGTCACCTTGAGCCCATTCTTTTTTCATGATGATCTTAAATATGTGTGCTTCATGCCTTCTTTTATGTGCTAAGTAAAAAAATGGATGGAAGTTGCCTTAATATTATATCAGTTTTGATGCAAATCAGATCACACTTTGCTCGTGCATCAGGTTCACACGATTTCCCTCTAAACTTCATCATTTCACACGCTTGAACATTCCATTTGATTCCCCATAAATAGAGGGTCATCCCCCATTCAATTTCCCAAGCTTAGATAGCCAGAATCACCCTGCCAAACTTGCTTCACAACTCAGAATTCAGCTACTTCGAATACTATTCTCAAGCCTTTTTTAATCCATTTTTTCCATCAATTCATCTTCCTTGATCTTCCCTGAAGCTAACCATATAATTACATTCAAGAATCGTGCCCTACATTGCTCCATAGAAGTCCAGTTTCAGAGCTCTGCAACTCAACTTCAATAGGTATATTCCTTCATCAATTCTTCAAAACTTTGGTATCATTGTGTTGCTCTCATTGCCCTGGTTCTAGTCGCAACACTTACTTTCATCTAGAAACACGTTTTGACCATGAATTTTCAAATCCCTTTTCAAAACTTTCTTTCCAAATTGATTAAGCTACATTTTATATAAATTTAGCGCGAGGGTGTGTTTGTTTTCTTCTTGAAGAGACGAAGCGAATGACATAGGTCTGAGCTTCTGATTTTACAGTTTGAAAGACCTGTAATTCATGAGGCTGGAGGTTGAAGATGACCAACGTGTCATCTTCTAACCAATGAAAGCGTGACATTTGTTATTTTCAAATTCTGATTTTATTAATGATTCTGTACATTATTCATTAAAGACCATGATATGCACAGTGCACCAGATCCCTTGGATTTGATTACTAACGCGTTTTGACTCTCATCCAATGGTCCATATCTTTTTCTTTTATTTTCTTTTTCTGATTTTTATATTTTAATTGTTTTAAATTTCAAAAAATCATAGAAAATTCATTTTTAGTCCAAAAAATCTGAAAAAATATTTTTTATTACTCTCTTTCTGATTTTTATTTTTTCACAATTTAATTTTGTGTTTTTGTATTTTTTACAAATTTTACACTTATTTGATTTGTTTAAAATGTTTAAAAATATTTTTATACATTTTTAAATTCTGAAAAAATTATGGAATGATCCAATGATATTGTGACAAATATTGGTGACTTTATTTTTTTTTTTTTTGACTTTACTATTTTTTACTATTTTTGTTTATTTTACCCATTTATTTTAATTTTTAAAAATAGTTTCTGACGTTTAAAAATTACCAAAAATTTAGTAAAATCACTTGGCCTCTTTTCTGATTTTTCTATGGTCTTATTTTTCATTTCTTGATTAATTTGAATATAATTGGCATTTTTCTTCATTATTTTCTATTTTTTAAAACATTTTTAAACCCTTTAATGTATATATTAATTATATTATTATTTTGTGAATATTTTCTGGCTGTCTTTGGTTGATTTTTTGGTCATGGCTTTATTAACATCATTGGGTCCATGGTGTTGAGTTTAACTCCACAAAAAATGGATGAATGATTTTAATAATAGTTTGATTAAATATTAATTCAATTGTGGTTTCTCTTTTTACTCTAATTGCTCTTCATCTCATCCCCTTCTCATTGCACTAAATGTTGTTGGAGTATGATCTCTATATCATGTCTCAAAACAAATGGTGCATAGATTGCTATTGACTGGCCTCAAAATAGGTGCGACTTCTATATAAGTCCACTTACGATTGCTTAACATAGCGCTAAATTTCATCCCGATTCGAATAAATGATCATTCGTGGCCCAAACTTATGATTGCAAGCTCAAGTATGTTAATTTGATCTCTTTGATCCAATAACCTTGAGATTCATTGTGTGGAGGCTTTGGTTCTACCAATCCTCTAATGGATCTACAACACCTTTGGTCAACGCGGATCACTTAAACATCGTTGATCATTAAATGGTACTTGTGAGAATTCCAAATTGATGATATACTTGACAAAAAGCAAATACAACTTGTTGTGTGGAGGCTTTGGTTCTACCAATCCTCTAATGAGTTCCAAATGCAAGTTTCAAGATGGTCATCCAACTAACCACTAATTATTAACTTTTTTTATTTTATGCTTTTATTCTTTTATGCTTTATGCACTATTTATTTTTTAGCATTTTTCATTTCATGCCATTTTTATCTTTGCTCATTTGAGCATTTATTTTCTTGTCATTTTTACTTTGCTCACTTGAGCTTTTCTTTTCTTTTCTTAAGATACTTAATAATCAACATAAACCCTAAAAAACTCTTAATGGTACTTGGACTATTTGGTTACTATCCTTGGCATTATGGAGCATGGGACTATTTCTTGGACTTAGGATTAGAAACCTTGGCCTATCTTGGAGACTTTGTAAATTTATCTGATTATTTTGTCTGGAGCTCTTGAGGTTTACCTCAAGACATTGGGATGTTTATTTGTTTTTTGTGTGCAGGTTTTTGTGATTACATCCTTTGTTTATAATCTGGAATCCACCCGTATACAACCGTTACTCTGCCCAATTTTTTTGAAGACTTAATGCATTTGAAGAGGTTTGGTATCTTTGCTTGCTTGGTTTCAATCCAAAGAATGGGAATTTTATCTTGGCTCATAATGTCAAGTTTTTGGCTTCTTGTTGGTTAGATGGTTCTTATCCTTAGCTTTTACCTTATGCTTTAGGATAGTCTCTTCTTCTCCTCCCATCTTCTTTAATTTCAAAAATCTTCTCCCTCCTTTTGAAAACTCTTCTTATTTTGAAACTTAAACCACTTTCATAATAAACTTGGACTTAGGTCCATGCATTTTCAAAATATTTTCATAAATAAACTCCAATCAATTTAATAATACCTTGACATTTTTGTGAGAAGACTAAAAGTCAAATAATCTCATTTCAAACCATTTTGCCACTTTGGCTTTTATTTTAAAACTTTTCTCAAAAGGGTAGACTCTTGTCAATCCTTGTAGTGATGCAAACAACTATACTTCTACAATATTTAGTGAAGTGAGATATTTTCCACTTGGGTGTTGAGTGAGGCATTGTTGATTTTAAAATCCAAGCCATATCCTCCACTTTGAGATGATGCAAATTCTCCTTTGTCATGATTTTGGGTAGTAAGTATATTTTCCATACAGACAATGAAGATGATGTCTTATCTCTTAAAATCAACCAACACACTTTTATTTCAAACTTTTAAAAGATGAACTATGTGTACCCTGATCCCCTATTGCACGAAAGGTGGTACATAGGCACTAAAGGTTCGCAAACGCGGCGGGTGAAAAAATCATAAAAAATATTTCTTTTCTCACCTCCACCATCCATTTTATATACAACACATTTTTATAGCCAAAATATACAGATTTTACAAAGAGGTTCCTGCGGAGTACCGTAGATGTTTAGGGTGCTAATACCTTCCCTTTGCATAACCAACCCCCTTACCTTGAATCTTTCCCCCTTTTTTGGGTTATTCTCTCTTTTTCCATTCCTTTGGGAATAATAAAGCGCGGTGGAGATTTTTATTTTGATTTGTATAAAGTCTAGTCAATCCAATGGCTTAGTCTTAAACATTTCTACCGCCACAGACACCTGGATATGCAAAGAAATGCAAGAAATATGTGCAGTATGATGCATAATGTGCAATGCACATGATTTATTTTATTATTAATATTTCAAGGGACTTGAATATTTATAGACACGTTGCGAATATCAAAGTAATAACACATACTGGAATTTTTTATTATAATAACTTCAAAATGGATTACAAGTTTCAATAACCCCAAGTACAAGATAAAAATAAAGTCTAAAACCTTAAGAAGCAAAGTTGATGAAGATCACTCTATACGCTGGGGCTTCCCTGTAAGCCTGGAAATCTGAGCCTTTAACCTCTGGTTTTCTTCAGCATATCTGGTGGCAAACTCCTTCCAATCACCTGAATCGGGTAGTGAGAAACTATCAACTTACTGAGGCTTAGGAGAAAATAAATCCCCTTACCTCTCCATCATCTCTATAGCTCGACTCTCAAGGATCTCAATCAAGTCGTCTTTCTCCTTCAAGTCTGCTCTAAAGAAAATCCTTAAAGTTTGGCACTTATCCTTCCAAGCATCCATTTCTTGGCGCATCTTAACTAAAAAAGCAAGATGTAGCTCTTCTATATCATCCAATAAGGGAGGAGTGGTATTCACAAACAAATTAGGCATAGGTGTTTCCTGGGAATATGGCATCTTCAACTGAATATCTCTCGTTTGGACCCACTGAAGATATGGCTCCAAAGAAACAACCCCACTTGGCTCCAAATCTTTCCTACTATTCTTATGAATGTGACGCTAGGCCTTCGCAATCTGCTCCCTAGATTCCTTATAGTCTTCTCCTTCCTTCAGAAAGAAACTAATCAAATAAATACTATTTGGCTTATCCCTCATCGGATAACCAAGCTGTCGTCGTGCAAGAACAGGGTTATAGTTAATTCCTTCATTTGTACCAAGAAGAGGTACATTGGGGAAATTACCACAACTGTCGACAATCTCTACATCCTGGTAAGCTCGATGATACCAATCAATATCCGAGTGAGTAAGTGCCATGATCTTATGAGCCCAACGGGGTTCCTTCCTGACATCCCAAAAAGCATCCGACTGAAGCATATGAGAGATGAACCACCGATACAAAAGAGGTGTACAACAGATAATCATCCCTCCATGATAATAATTACGAAGATGAATAGAGTAATAAGTGTTGTACCCCAAAATTTCCCCTCTCATTTTACTCAATACATACTCCTAGAGATCCTCAATTTGCTCAAGTTTTCCCAAGAGTTGACCAGACAAACTCTCTCCTAATGCAGTGTGTCTCAAATTAGGGTTTCCATTTTCATCAAGGTAGGTGAACTCCAAAGACCTCATATGCTCTCCATGGTCCTAATATGTTCTTAATAACCTCCATGTCAAATTTCAAGCACTGCACAAGAAGTTTTCTCAGTCAACTACTCAGATGCTTGAGAATCGACTATATTAGGTCAAAAGACAAATGTGGCTCACATACAGTCAAACTTTAAGACTTTTGGTCAACATCAACATTTTGAAGAGATATCCATCATTTTATCAAGGGTTGATCATGATTCCTCAAGGAATTCTCCCGAATTCATCAAAACCCAAAAGTTGCTAAATTAGGGTTTCGTAGGAAAAGTCAACCAAACTTTGACCAAGCATAAATTTCACATACTTTATCAAAAATTTTCTATCCTTTGAAGAGGATGCAATTCCCTGCAACTCATCTTCAGCCCACAAGTTCAAGATATGCACTCATAAAAAGATATGAATTTCCACATTATAGGTCCTTTTGAAAAGTCAACAAAAACACTTTTTGGGTCAAAGCTTCTTACATGAACATGGAAGACCCAATTGAAATGAAACCAACAGGGTTGCTTAGGGGACATCCTAAGCTTTCTAAAAAGTCCAAGAACACCTCTCTAGGGTTAAAATTAGAGGAGATATGCCTTGTCAAACTTGACCTTTTTTGCAAAATTGCCAAAAGTCAAATATGCTCAAATGTGATTTTTTTTTACCAAATGGGCTTAGCATTTCATGATCGCACCTCACTTGTAGCATGGTCCACAACCCAAATGTTCACTCATATATTATTTGCTTCATTATTTATTTTATTTTGATTTTTGATTTATTAAAAATTGAATAAAATCAAATAATTGGTAAATAATATCAAAGATATGTTTTGATATGATTTTTGGACAAGATCTAAATCAAATAATGCTGAGATATCAAGACCAAATCGAATCAAGCATGATTGGTACAAAAATGGGATGATTTGGCTCAATATAGAAGGATTGCATATGGATGAAAAATCAAATCAAATCTTCCAAAATTCCAAAGATATCATCTGTTTTTGCAACCCTAATTCGCTCTAGTATATATAATGAACAAGAACCAAGGATAAAACGAGGTTGGCAGGCGTAAAAAGGCAGAACAAAATTCCAATTTTTCAAAGAAAAGTGCAGATCCAATCTTGCTCCACAGGCCAGTTCAAAGCGTTCTAAGGATCAAACGACATTCCTTGGGAGTTTCTGAAGCTATCCCAATACTTTGCAAGGTCTGAAGCATCAAGAAACGCAAGCTGTAACTCATACGGTTTGCATTTTTTTCCAAAACCGATTACTGTAATTCCTGCATCAGTAGCATGTTTAATTGGTATATTTGTGATGTTTGAGATGTTTGCAACATGACTTTATGATTCAATTGTATTTTTTATGCCTATATCTAGATCTGCCATTGCTAGGTTTTCTATGTGCGTTTTAGGGTTTTTGCATACAGGTAAAATCAGGCCATGAACAAGATACCATGATGATTATGACATCAAGACCAATTGGATTTTGGTCTTCAATTTCATTTATAATGCATTTTATGAGTTTTTGAAGGTGACAGGGCTATAGCTACAGATGCACGACTGTAGGTAAAAGGTATATAGTTAAGACGACAGAGCCTTAGAGAAGAATAATAGGTGGCAGCCAATCAGTGGACCATTTGAAATCTCACACGTGTTTCCCACTAACTCATTTATTTTGTTATATTATATTTTGTTTCAGTATAATGACAACTAAACAAATTGGCCCAGTGGAAGAGCGCGCTAGTGGTAAGCATAAGGATCTGGGTTCGATCCCAAGTCCCAACAATTTACTTTGTATTATTTTGCCTTTGCAAATTCGGTGCATCACACACTCGAGCGCCTATCATATGTCGTCACTTCCAACCAACGGATCATAGCTTATTCAGATCTAATGCTTCAAGCCTGAAGAATCATGGTGTACCTTCAGGAGAGCGCTACACAGGATCTCACGCAGGCAGGTGGGCCAACAGTTGGGCCCAACAAATTCAATTACTCACACCCCTAGATTTGCTATTCAACACAGGCCCATTTTCTTTTCTTTATTTATTTCTTTTATTTTAATTATTTTGTTTAATTATTTTTCACCAAATTAATTACTTTTTTTATTAATCATAAAATCAATAAATCATAAAACACCAAAAAAGCATTTTTTTAATAAAATATTTATTTTAATTTAATTAGAAATATAGGTTAATTTAATTTCTTTTTTTCATAATTAAAAGAAATTACAAATTAGGGTTTTAATTAATGTGCAATTAAATTCTTTTCTCAAATAAAAATGTATAAAAAATATTTTTCTCTCAATTAGGGTTTTAGGTTTTTTTTAAGCGTCCTCGCATTTAATTAGCCGTGCGTTTAATTAATTCTTTTCATATTTTTGTAACTGCCAATGGTTTGTAATAGTTAAGCTAGGGTTTTAATTTATCACTTTGTCTCCGATTTTGGTTATGTAATTAATCCCTATCCCCGAAGCCTTGTAATAGCTAGGTTTATTTTCTCGCACTTTTAATTTCCGCAATCTTTAACTGTTAGATGCATGGTTAATAGGATTGTATGGAAAGATGTTTGAAAATTAAAATGGTAGCTCACTTAATGTGCAAAGACTAATTAAATGAAAAAATCACGTGCACATATTTCACTCATAGGGTTTGCCTCACTTCGGTTGCCTTCGGTAAAATAGTCATTTAAGCATAGGAGATTTTAGTGGTCGCCCTCCTGTCTAAAAGATCAAATGTCCCATTCGAATGTTGCCTCGGAAATGTTGCCTCTGAAAGATCTTAAGACTCTAGGGTTACTACTAAGGTTTCCTACCCATTTCTCTGGTGACTATACTTGTCCCTTTCGAATGTCCCTTACAAACTCCAACGACAATGCTACCTATTCCTTAATAATGGGATAACACTGTCTAAAGGAAAACGAACAATATTTTTTGAGTAGGTAGATTAACTTTTAAGTACTTGATCAAACAAATAAACGTTTCACACCAACACCTTCCAAAACAATTTTCAAAACACCTTCGTCACATCGTTGAGGACTGATACAAGGATTATCACGAAGTAAAACCTTTTTTTCAAAAACAAGCACTAACACAAGCAATTTTTTAAAATGAGCAAGTACCTAAGAGCCCGTGGAAAACCACGGATACAAAGGGTGCTAACACCTTCCCTTTCTATAATCTACCCCCCGTACTTAGAAATATTCTTGAAAAAGGTTTTTTCTGTTCTTTTTCCTTTTCCTGATTGGATAAAATAAAAGTTGGTGGCGACTCTTACTCACCGCGACATTTTACGAACAAAAAACACAAAACGCAAACCAGTATAACAGTCGGTTCTTCCACCGTATCACAATAAGCATCTCCCAACAATGTAGGAACTGGGTTTCCAATCATGAAGATCCTGATAGCATTAACGTCAACAAACTTATCCACATTAGGAAATAAGAACAACCCATAAGCAAGTAGAGCAAAGATTTCCTCAAAAGCGATTGTACTCTTCATCCTGGCAAAGTAATGAGCTTTCTCCAATAAAACCCGTGCAGGTAACCCTCTAATCCCTCCGTTAGTAGTCATATGGGCTTCAACCTCAGACTTCCCCAGATGAATCAAAGCAGCAATCTCATGTGATTTTGGCTCACCCTTCAAACCAGTGAAAGGAACACGATCGATAATAGGTAAATCCAACAGATAAAAATACTCCTCTAGTGTAGGCATCAACTGATATTAAGGTAAAATAAAGCAATGATACATCGGATCATAGAACTGGACCAAGGTCGAGAGAATACCCTCCTTCATCCTAAGCTTCATGAGAGGAATGATGGATCCATACTTCTTCCAAAAATCTACAGAACACTCAATATCGGGAATTAGACTGATCAACTCATATATCTTGGGATCCTTGAAACTGTATTTTCCAGTCTTTCTTTTTCCAGAATCCATGGTCAAAAATTACATGAGATATTCATAAATGGTCAACTTATAAGTCCCTTGAAATAAAATTTATTCAAAGATGCTTATGAGTGCATGAATGCATGATGAAACAATCACACACAAGATCACACACATAGGGTTCATAGGTTCAACATCACGAGCATGAGGTCGAAGGTATTACCCATTGTTGTACCCTAAAATTTGACCTCCCATTTTTCTTAATACATTCCAAGTAAGGTCCTCAAATTACTCAAGGAAGTCCAAGGGTTGACCAAACAAACCCTCTCCCAAGGCAGTCCACCTCAAATTAGGGTTTCAATTTGCATCAAGGTACTTGAGTCCAAAGGATCCAAAATGCTCACCATTTTCCTAATATGTTCTCAAGATCATCCGTGTCAAGTTTCAAGCCTTGCAGAGGAAATTTGCTCAGTCAATTGCTCAAAAGCCTGAAAATCGATTGTGCTAGGGCAAAAGTTAACTGTGTCTTACATACAGTCAAACTTCAAGATTTTTGGTCAAATATCTCATTCTGAAGTATTATTAATCATTTGATCAAGGGTTGATCATGATTCCTCAAGGATTTCTCATAATTCATCAAAACTCAAAAGTTGCTAAATTAGGGTTTTACAGGAAAAGTCAACTCAACTTTGACCAAGCATAACTTTGTCATACTTTATCAAAAATGATCTATCCAAAGCTCATTTTGAATAGGATGAAATTCCCTACAATTCATCTTCAGCTCCCAATTTCAAAATATGCACTCACAAGAAGATATAAATTTGGACATTATAGGTCATTTTGGAAAGTCAACAAAAACACTTTTTTTGTTAAAGCTTCATACATAAACATGGAAGACTCAATTTAGATGAGGCCAAAAGGGTTGCTTAGAGGACATATTAAGATTTCTAAAAAGCCCAAGAACACATCTCTAGGGTCAAAATTGAAGAAGTTACACATTGGTGAAGTTGACTCTTTTTGCAAAATTGCCAAAAGTCAAATGTGCACAAAATTCCAATTTTTGTCAAATGGGCCCAACCTTTTATGCTTGCATTGAGTTTATAACATGATCCACGACCCATGATCCTTCCCACTTGTCATTATTTTATTTTTGTCATTTATTTTGATTTTATTTCAATTAAATCAAATAAAATCAAAATAAAATCATGAAAATATCAAAACTAATCAAAGCTTGAGATTTTGTGCATGTTTAGGCCTCTTATACAGTTGGAAAGGAAATCAAATCATGAAAGCTTCATTTGGACACAAAAAGATGGGATTTTCTCAATTTGGAAAGATTTGCACAAGGGATCAAATCTTGAATCAATGATCATTATTGAAGAAGATTTGAAACCAAATTACAAACCTAATTCATTCTTGGGTACATAAGGAAGATGCTCAGACCATAAACAAGGGAATTGGAGGTGTGAAAACAAGAAAGCAAGCTTCAAAAAGTTGGAAAAAAGTGGAACACTGATTTCTAAGTTGCAGACCAATTCAAAGCATCCTAAGCATCCCAAATGTTTGCTGGATATCCCAGGAACGTATTGCAATCATTAACAAGCCTCATAACGTCCATAATTACAATGTAAGCATCTCACGATATCCATGCTTTCTTGAAATCGAATATCCCAATTCTGGAACTTTTAGCATAATTTATTCGCATATTCTTAATCCTTGAATCATTTGCAAGCTAATGGTAATACTTAATTGCATTTTTGTTAACCATACAACAAGATGCAATAGTTAGGGTTCTTGCTTCGTTTTTGGGGATTTTGTGTACAGGTACAATTGGCCATGGATAAGGGTACCATGATGCTCGTGAGGTTGCCACGAGTTTATTGGTACCATTGTTGTGCATTTATCATGCTTGCATAGAATTCTGGAGAATCACAGGGCTGTACCTACGCCCATTTGTCCGTAGGTAAAATTCAGGACTTTTAGAAATGGAGGGAGGAAGAAGAAGGGTATCATGGTGCCCCATGAATGGCCCATTCAAATCTGTGTGCGTTTTGATAATTATTGTTTTGTGTTTTCCATATAATGATTATTTGTTGTTCCATGTACAAAAGAACAAGCCAGCTCAGATGGTCAGCGTGTGTTGTGAAAAAGCCAAAGGGCCTGGGTTCGAATCCCAGGTCCCCATATTATTCCATGTTATTTTGCATTATGTGATCAGGTATATAGGCGCCCCATAAGTCCACCATGCATCCTCCTTGTCCAGCCAATCAGATCATCTACATGCTAGATCCAAGGAGTCCCAATGAAGGTCTACCATGGACATCAGTCAAGCTAGCAGCATTGGATCTGGAAAAGTCAAATGGGCTGTTAGCATTTGGGCCCAGAAAATGCAATTAACACCCCCCTCATTTGCTATAACACCAGGCCCATTCTAATTTCTTTTCTATTTTTTTCTTTTATTTAATTTATTTTGTTTAATTATTTTCTAACACAAATTAATTTCTTTTCTATTTTTTTCTTTTATTTAATTTATTTTGTTTAATTATTTTCTAACACAAATTAATTTCTTTTTCATAAAAAAATCATAAAATAAATTTCACCAATTTAGAATTTAGGTTTTATTTTATTTTGTCAAATTTAATTTAATATTAGTCTAATTTAATTTAGGATTAATTCTAACTTTTTTTATATTTCTGAAATTAATTAGAAAAAATTAGGGTTTGTTCTTAATTCAATTTTATTTCTTTTCTCAAAATAACAAAAATACAAAAATAGTTAACTTAATTATTTTTTCTCAAATAAAATTAATTAGTCATTAGGTTTTCTTTATTTAGTCGATTAAACTCTATTTTTCTCAAAATAACACAAAAACCATAAAAATATGATTTTTTCTTTCAATTAGGTTTAGACGGGGTCAAAACCCTAATTTCTCTCGTTCTTAATTCATCGCGCGCGTTTATTATTTTTACCATATTAATGTAACTGCTTACGGTATGTAATAGCTTAATTAGGATTTTCTTTTATTGTTTTACGGGTTTTTGGCTATGTAATTAATCCCCCCCCCCCCCCCCCGAAGCCTAGTAATAGCGTAGTTTTTATTTCTCGCATTTTTATTCTCGCAAATATTAACTGTTAGATGTATGATAATAGGATTGTATGACAAGATTACATGACAATTTAAAATGGTTAGCAAACCCTAAATGTGCAGAGATAATAACTGAAATCGAATCACTCGCACATGCGCACTCCTAGGGTATACTCTCACTTCGGTTGCCTTCGGTAAACGATCATTAAGTATAGGATATTTTAGTGGTCGCCCTCCTGTCTAAACAAATATCAAATGTACCATTCGGAAATGTTTCCTCGGAAGGTTGCCTCGAAAACGTCGTCTCGGAAATGTTGCCTCGAATATGATCTTAAGACATTAGGGTTATTACTAGGATGCCCTAACATTGCTTTAGTGATCGTACGTCCCTTTTCGAATTGACCCTTACAACTCCAATGACGGTGCTTCCTATTTCTTAATAGTAGAATAGCGTTGTCTAAAGGAAACAAGAACATAAACAATCCTTTTTTCGAGTAGGTAGATGCTAGTAGGTACTTGCTCAAAAAACAAACTCTTTCACACTTACACTTTTCCAAACAAAGTTTTCAAAAACACTTCGTAACACTCTTGAGGACTGATACAAGGGTTAAAACGAAGTAAGACAAAAACTTTTCAAAACACACAAACGCGGAAGCAATTTTTAAAAATGATGAGCAAGTACCTAAGAGCCCGTGGAAAACCACAGATAGAAAGGGTGCTAATACCTTCCCTTTCTATAATCTACCCCCCATACTCAAAATCTCGAAAAAGGAATTTTTCTGTGCTTTTTTCCTTTCCAGTTGGATAAAATAAAAGTCGGTGGCGACTCTTTCTTACTGCGACATTTTGTGAACACAAACGCAAAACACAAACCAACATTTTTCCAAAACAGTCCGATTCTGCCACCGTATCACAGAACTGGAAACTCTGCTGGGGATAGTAAATAAGTGGGGTATACCTTACGATTAGTTCATCATTAATTGCTTCTCTTGTTTGTTTTGGTTGCTTTACTTTTAAAGGTTTTGTATTGGGAGTTACTATAGATCCAAACCCGGATCTAGGGGACACCTTTTAGGTAAGTAACAATAAATTGTGAGGGAACTGTACGACGTAGACCGATACGGTTGAAGCAGTAGCTATGTTGATGTGGCACATTAGTTGGTACTGGTATCCCTTGTGGAGAAACGAGGAGAATACGGGGTTGCTATATGTACCGTTAAGCATCAACTGACCTTAGAACCCTTAATAGACCAACTTGGCCATTAGGAAGTAGTGAGATAGCCGGTCTTGGTGTAAAGCTAGGAACTGGTTGATACTCGATGCTACACTCATTGATACCATACACTCAAGATAGTTCCGGCCGCAAGAAAAGATTGCGTGAGCTGAAACCATGACCGATGAATGAGGGTCAGTGATATTGAGAACCTCTAGAACCCGATTACTATTTCTAGGACAGGTTGAAACCAACTGAACTTTAAGAGGGTAGTACCTAGACCTCATGCAAGCCTTAAACTTAAGGGCTCTTGTGTGACTTGTTTGCCTTTGCCATACCTGTTACCTGCTATACCTGTTGTTTTATCATGACATCATGCATCATAACATATCATGCATACTTCATTATACTAACCATTTCAAAGACCGAGGGGATTTATCTTTGTTCTGTTTTGCAGATTATGGCTTCCATGCGCAGGAACACCATCCAAGTTAACTTTGTGCAAATACCTGCTCAACTCAAAGAGTTAGCCTCAAGAGTTTCTGAGACTTCTTCATTCATTAAGGGACATGGTCAGCTTCTTAGTTTGGTTACCTCAAAGTTTGATGAGCAGATGATGAGTGTGCTTTTCCAGTTCTTCGATCATGTGCATCATTGTTTCACTTTTCCAGATTATCAGCTAGTTCCCACTTTGGAAGAGTTTTCTCACTTATTGGGCATTTCCATCCTTGAGCAGATGCCCTTCACAGGTTTGGAAGAGACTCCTAGACCAGAATACATTGCCTCAGCTCTGCATCTAAAAAGGGTTGATGTAGTATCCAATTGGGAAACACGAAGTGGGGTTGAAGGTTTTTTAGCCAAGTTTCTGATGGATCAAGCTCAGTTATTCTGGGATAACTTGGATTTCCATGCTTTCGAAGACATCTTGGCTCTCCTTATCTACAGTTTGGTTCTCTTCCTGAATCCAGATCCCTTCATAGATGTGAATGCGATTAAGATCTTCCTGTCTCGCAATCCAGTGCCTACTCTATTGGGTGATATCTTGCATGCCCTCTACACTCGTACTGTGCGTAGAAGATGGACTCTCATGTGTTGCATGTCGCTGCTAGCGAGGTGGTTTATTTCGCACCTCCCCAAGTTCGTGCTGAAAAATGAAGAAGGTTTAGGATGGTCTTACAGGATAATGTCTCTTGCCCATACAGACATTCTTTGGAGTTCCAAGGCTATGGAAAACACTGCAGTCATTGATCGTTGTGGGGGATACCCTAATGTCCCGTTGCTTGGAATCAGAGGGGGTATAACCTACAATCCCTGCCTAGCTTTATGATGATTCAGTCGTGCTCGGAGAGACGGTCCTCATGAGCTGCTTCTTACAGATTTTGCCTTTGACTACAAGGAGGACGTTGACAAGCACTGCCGAAGGTTCATACGAGCTTGGGGCGTGGTGAACAGATCTGACCCTCAAGAGCTAGGACCAAGGACTTCTCTCCCTATGTAGCCTTACCTCCAGTGGGTCCGAGCTCGTGCTAAGAAGCTTGGGATGCCTTATGAAGCTGTGTTGCCAGTGATTGTGGAGCCTACCAATGAAGAGGGCATTCCTTATACAGTCCTTTATCCCTACATGCCCACTGATCTTGGGGCATTGAAGAGATCCTAGATTCAGCTGAAAGAGGAAAGGGATACCTACCGGGAGAAGTACCATGAGCAAGAAAGGAAGATCTTGAAGCTCTCTAGGCAACTCGAGAATGAAAGAACGACCAATGACTATGTCAGCACGAAGGGGAAGCGTCCATGGGATTTCTGATTTGCTTTGTTTTCTAGTTTAGATTTGTTTTTCGTTTATTTATTTGTAACGCCTTAAAGGCATTGTTGAACATTTTACAAGCTAATCTAATAAAGTTTGTGTTATTTTTGTTTTGCAAATTTAAATCTCCCAAAGTCTTTGAAATCATTACATACGCATCCCATTATCATGCACGCCATTACAGGTACCATTATAGGTTTCTCATCTTCTTCGCTGTTTATTTCAGCAGTTATGTCTTCTGATCAAGCTATCAAAGACCTTCAGGCACAAAATTCTCAGTTCCAAGAGATGTTCTTGAGCTTGGCTAAAGGGCAAGAGGATTTGAAAGCTCTTATTCTGAAAGAGAAAGAGAAGAAGACTCAGAAGAAGGTCGTTCTTCTGAGTATGGGTAAAAGGTTTTGGGATAGGCTGAAACAGCAAGCTGATCTGTCCCTTTCATCCAAGGAAGGGGAGAACTAAGAAGAAGAAAAGGGCCCCAGCCCTGCCATTTCTGATGATGACACTGATTATGATGAAGAGCAATATCCTCCTGCTGAGGATAGGTACAAACAACAAGAAAACCGTCTGAGTGCTATGGAGATTCATAGGATCCATGGTCTGGATTTTGGAGAGCTGCGATTGGTATCAGGAGTGGTGATCCCTCATAAGTTCAAAGCTCCGGTTTTTGCTAAGTACGATGGAGTATCCTGTCCTAAACTCCATCTCCGCTCGTATGTCCGGAAAATTAAACCCCACACTGCTGATAGAAATTTGTGGGTACATTTCTTTCAAGATAGTCTGTCAGGGACTCAACTTGAATGGTTTTATCAATTGGAAGAAGCTAACGTCCGAAATTGGGAAGACCTTGCTGCTGCTTTTTACAAGAAGTATCAGTATAACGCCGACCTTTTTCCCACTCGTACTCAGCTTCAGGGTATGTCTATGGGTGCAAGGGAAGGTTTTAAGGACTATTCTCAAAAGTGGAGAGATTTGGCTGGAAGAGTCCAACCCCCTTTGTCTGACAGGGAGTTGGTTAACATGTTTCTAGGGACCCTATCTGGTCCATTTTTCAATCATTTGATCGGTAGTTCATCATTCGGGTTTATTGAGTTAATTTTGATTGGGGAGAGAGTAGAAGCTGGTATCCAAAGTGGTAAGATACAGAAGGATACTTCATCAAGTGCAGTAAAGAAGCCTTTCACCGGTAAGAAATAAGCTAGCGCAGTCTACGACTCGAGGAGGCAAAGCAGACCTGAACACCGTCAAGCAGTAAATGCGGTAGTGATATCAAGACCCACTGTTGCTCCACAATGCAACAATAAACAAAGAATGGAGAGACCACAGAGACAGTACACTCGGATCAATATGACCTTGTCGCAAATTCTACCACAATTATTGAAGACCAACCTGGTAATTCTGAGGGAAGCCCCGAAGAATCCCAACACCACATCTCCGCTATATAACCTGAATGCCCGCTGCGCCTATCACTCTGATGGCCCAGGTCATGATACAAACAACTGTTGGGACTTGAAGAATAAGGTGCAAGATTTGATCGAAGCTAAAGAGATTGAATTTGACGCTCCAGAGAAGCCCAATGTCATAACTGCTCCCATTCCCAAACATGGTCATGGAGTGAATATTGTGGACGATGCTTTATTTGTGACCTCCGTGGAAGAAATTTATACTCCTTTGATGACAGTTAAGAAGAATCTATTATTGGGCGGTTTATTTCCGGGTTATGGAGAAGGTTGCCACATGTGTTCCATTATACCTGCTGATTGCTACTTATTGAAATCAGGTATTAAACGCCTGATGGATAACAAAGAGATCTTGTTCGAAAAGATTATGATTCTGTTGGTTCCAATTGAAGAAGTTGCCATCATAACCATTTCCGCCAATCCTTCCAAGGCTTCCTCGAGAAAGCCTGTTAGGATTACATCCGTCCCAAGAGTTTCTCCGTTAATAATTACTGTCCCTGGTCCTATCCCATACACTTCAGATAAGGCTGTCCCTTGGCACTACGGTGCAGATGTGTATTACCATGGAGTTAAGCAAGACTTAAAAAGTGAGGAAGTTGACGCTGATGTCAGCAATATTGTCGGGGCTAGCAAGGTCACCAAAAGTGGAAGACTCTTTTCTCCTGTGATTTCCCCTCCGACTGTTCACAAACCTGTTGTCATTCCATCTGCTAGTACATCAGCTACCATCCCAATGCCTATTCCAATTATCACCCCTATCTCTGAGCCATCTGGCACTCGAGGCAAAGAAATCACAGGTGAGCCTTCCCGGACGGAGGCACCTAAGAAGATCATTGTAGAAACCTCTAAGCAAAAGATAGAGGAAATTATGAAGATTATCAAGAAGAGCGACTATAACGTAGTCGAGAAGCTGGGGCAGACCCCATCAAAAATCTCCATGTTGCCCTTGTTGTTATGCTCAGAAGCCCATGCAAAGGATTTAATTGCTTTCCTCAAAACTGCATATGTGCCGCAGGAGACTTTAGCTGATCAATTCAAGGACTGCGTAGCTAGCTTGACTGCCGATAATGGGTTGGGTTTCTCAGACGCAGATCTAACTGCTAAAGGAAAAATCATAATGATGATCTTTACGCCTCGATCGAGTGCAGGGGCACTACTATGGCCCATGTACTGGTGGATGTCGGGTCCTCTTTGAATGTTTTTCCAAAGAAAGCATTAGACCGTCTGGATTGTGAAGGTTTGATTCTAACGCCGAGCAATATTGTGGTCAGGGCCTTCGATGGGTCAAAAAAGATGGTGCACGGGGAGGTGGACGTCCCGGTTAAAGTTGGCTCTCAGACTTTCGCATCTAATTTCTTTGTGATGGATATCCGAACATCATATTCTTGCTTGCTGGGTCGCCCTTGGATTCATAAGGCTGGGGCGGTAACTTCTACGCTCCATCAAATGTTGAAATATCCAGTAAAGGGGAAGATTGTCACGATACGAGGAGAAGAGGAGTATATGGTGAGCCATCTTAATTCCTTTTGCTATGTGGAGATGGATGGGGAGTTCATCGAAACCCCGTGTCAGAACTTTGAAGAAGTCCCTCAGACTTTAGCGTCAACTGAAGTGGCTGCCGACAAACCTCCGATGAAGATGGCTTCCCTCAAGGATGCCAGGGTTGTAATTGAAAAAGGTGGGTGTGAAAATTGGGGTCAGCTCCCTGATTTCACACATAAGACTGACAAATTTGGTTTGGGCTTTACTACAAGGGCTCAATGGGCTATTAGGCGCGCGCGGATTGGAAGACCTCCTCCGCATATCAGTAATCTGGGAGTTAATGCGATTGAAGATTGGGAAGAGGATTCGAACATTGACAGCTGGATCTACCCTACCACCAATGGAGGATTGAACAACTGGACGACGAAAGACTTCGTACATGTTTCCTTTATTTCACAGTAATTGACTTTTGTTTTGAAGTTTGTAATAAACAGTTTGAAACTTTATGGCCCGGTGCCTTGCCCGAGGCACCTTGGCTTTGCTTGTGAGGGCTTATTACTTGTCATTTCATATATCATCAATAAAACATTGGACGATTCTTGCATTACAAATTTTGCGCTCCTTGTTTTTCTTTTCTGTCTCTCACTTTATCAAAACAACTATGCTCTTACACACACTCACGTATCATAATGCAAATCCATATACACTCTAGATCCCATTGATAACAACTATGCTACTGCCAGTTATGACTTCGAAAATCCGATCAACCAAGCCGAGGATAAAGGTGAGGATGATTGTGAGGTACCTGGAGAACTTTCTAGACTGTTACTACAGGAAGAAAGAGCCATACAGCCTCATGAAGAGCCAGTGGAATCAGTGAATTTGGGCATCGAGGAAGACAGGAAAGAGGTCAAGATAGGTGAGAATCTGAAGCCTAGTGTTAAGCAACAGTTGATACAGATGCTACGCGACTATGTTGAGATATTCTCCTAGTCTTATGAAGATATGCCTGGTTTGGACACTGATATTGTGGTACATCACTTGCCAACCAAAGAAGACTGCCCTCCCGTAAAACAGAAGGTTCGCCGTATGCGCCCTGAGATGTTTGAGAAAATTAAAGTTGAGGTCATGAAACAGTTTGACACCGGATTTCTAGCTGTCACTTCTTACCCGCAGTGGGTTGCCAACGTTGTTCTGGTGCCTAAGAAAGATGGTAAGGTACGGATGTGTGTGGACTATAGAGATCTGAACAGGGCGAGCCCCAAGGATGATTTCCCACTTCCTCACATTGATGTTCTGGTCGACAACACCGCGCATCATAAGATCTTCTCCTTCATGGATGGGTTTTTTGGTTACAATCAGATCAATATGGATCCCGAGGACATAGAGAAGACAACCTTAGTTACACAGTGGGGCACCTTTTGCTACAAGGTCATGCCGTTCGGATTGAAGAATGTTGGGGCCACTTATCAGCGCGCCATGGTCGCTTTGTTCCACGACATGATTCACCATGAGATTGAGGTTTATGTTGATGACATGATTGCAAGGTCCCGGACTGAGGAAGAACACCTTGACCATCTCTAGAAACTATTTGACAGGTTGAAGATGTATAAGTTGAGGTTGAACCCGAATAAGTTCACCTTCGGGGTAAGGTCTGGTAAGCTATTGGGTTTCGTCGTCAGTGATAAAGGTATTCAGGTGGATCCTACAAAGGTGAAAGCCATACAGGAGATGCCGGCTCCCCGCACAGAAAAATAAGTTAGAGGATTTTTGGGACGTCTGAACTACATCACCCGATTCATTTCACATCTGACAGCTACTTGTGAGCCAATCTTCAAGCTACTGAAGAAAGATCAAGTGGTAAAATGGAATGATGAATGTTAGTCCGCTTTCGAAAGAATCAAAGAATACCTCCAAGAGCCATCAATTCTGATGCCTCCAGTTGAAGGAAGACCTTTGATCTTATACTTGACCGTACTGGATAATTCAATGGGGTGTGTGCTGGGGCAGCATGACGAGTCTGACCGAAAAGAGCACACTATTTACTACCTAAGCAAAAAGTTTACCAACTGTGAGACCCGATACTCACTGCTCGAGAAACTTGTTGTGCTTTGGCATGGGCTGCTCGCCGGCTGAGACAGTATATGCTGACTCACACCACCTTATTGATATCAAAGATGGACCCAATCAAGTATATCTTCGAAAAGCCTGCCTTGTCCGGAAGAATAGCAAGATGGAAGATGATCTTAACTGAGTATGACATCCAATAAACAACCCAGAAAGCAATCAAGGGGAGTGTGTTAGCGGATCATTTGGCTCATCAGGCCGTGGATGACTACCAATCCATGAATTTCGAGTTCCCAGATGAGAACATCATGTTGGTGACCGACTGTGAGAAACCTGGACCGGATGAAGGACCTGAGGAAGGATCCCTATGGTTTATGTATTTTTATGGAGCCTCGAACGCGTTGGGAAATGGCATCGGCGCTGTGATCATATCTCTTGAGGGCTGTCATACTCCATTCACTACCCGACTATGTTTTAACTGCACCAACAATATGGCGAAGTATGAAGCGTGTATCCTGGGTCTTCGAGCTGCTATTGACCTAAGGATTAAGTTTTTGAGTGTGTTCGGAGATTCCGCTTTAGTGATCAGTCAGATCAAAGGCGAGTGGGATACGAAGCACCCGAATCGTATTCCTTATAGAGAGTTTGTACTGACACTGCTCCCACATTTCGAGGAGATAACCTTTGAACACTTCCCAAGGGAGGAGAATCAGTTAGCGGATGCGCTAGCTACTATGTCTTGTATGTTCAAGGTCAGGTGGGATAATGAAGCTCCCTAGATCACCATCGAGAGGTTGGGCGAGCCCGCACATTGTTGTGACATTGAGACTGAAGAGGTAACAGATAAATCCTGGTTTCACGAGGTAAAGAGGTATCTTGAGGCTCAAGAGTACCCCGAGGGTGCATCTGTTAATGCCAAGAACATCAAGAAGATTGTGTAGAAGATAACGGTGACCTACAAAGACTGGCATGAGATGTTACCATTCTCTCTTCATGGGTATCGTACCTCAGCACGAACATCGACAGGGGAAACACCCTATTCTCTTGTGTATGGAATGGAGGCAGTCCTACCCATTGAGGTTCAAATACCCTCTCTCCGGATTATGAAGCATGCAGGTTTGAGCGAAGACGACTGGATTCAGACCCGGCTTGATCAACTGAGTTTAATCAATGAAAAGAGACTTACTGCTATTTGTCATGGTCAGACGTATCAAAAGCGAATGATCAAGGCTTTTAATAAGAAAGTCAGACGACAATAATATCAAGTCGGGGATCTGGTGATCAAACGCATCATACTGTCGCAAGGTGATCCTAGGGGCAAATGGACCCCTACATACGAAGGGCCATTTATGGTTAAGAACATTTTCTCGTGAGGAGCCATGATTCTAACCACCATGGATGGTAACGACCTTCCTCACCGCGTCAATGCAAACATAGTGAAAAAATACTACGCATAATCAAAGACCCGCTAGGTTGACTGGCCTAGGCAAAAATAAGGGCTTCCCAGCGAACCAAAAGGGTTCGGGAAAAAGTAAGGGATGAAAATGAAAAAAAAAAACTGTACACCCGGTGTTGTACCCCAAAATTTGCCCTCTCAATTATCAAGGCCTTTCTCACAAGGATTTTCAAGGTTCAAGCTTGCACAAGTACTTTGGAAACTGTCAAAAATGGAGAAAACAGATAAAAATATTGTTTTGACAAAAATTGGAGAAATACAAGTGTTCTTCATTTCAGCTCTTTCGATTGGCCTTTAGGCCTCTTTCGATCAGTATCCTTCGATTGGCCTTTTGGCCTCTTTCGACACAAGCTTGGCTTGCATCCTTCGATTGACTCTTGGCCTCCTTCGATTGCTCAAAATGGATGCTAGCGTGCCTCTTTCGCCTGGGCATGTGACTTCTTATTGCATGTTTCATTTGTGTCTTTTGCTGCCTGCATGCTTGCAATCGAAGGCCATGACCTACAGGTCACATGTACCCCCCTGCAAGGCAAGTCTTTGTTTGGGCACTCACCTTTTGTGTGCCTGGATGAAAACTTCAGTGGAGCAAGATCCTCCTTCAAATGCAACTTGGATTTGTCCTTCATGTTGAACTCTAAGCCTCCTTCGAACACGGACTTTCGATTGGGAAATATGTTTGCTTCGACCCAGGCTTCATTTGGGCAATATGCTATCCTTCGAGCATGAGCTTTCGATTGGGCAATAGCTTCCTTCGAGTTAGCTTGTTTCGACCACAAGCTTCGACTGAGGCAAACGCTTCCTTCAAACAGGTGTGCTTCGATCTCACTCTTGCATAAGACCAAATCTCGTTTGCCAGGCTGTGTTGCGTCCAAATCTTTACATTGTCAGAAGCTTGTACAAAGGTTTTAAACTTTACCTTCTGGATACTACTGTTCTGGGTTAAAGGCTACATACTTTTTCTTCAAACAGAGTACTTTATCACAAAAGCAGCTTTCAAACTGAGTTTGGCCTGAGCAGAGACAACGTCAGAGGCCTCAGTCACATCTCCTGCACCCCACTGCTGCTGCTGCCAACAACCCCCCCCCCCCCCCCCCCCACTTGTACTGTCACGTTACAGTATTTTATTATTTTTGCAAGGCTGGCTGTTTTCAAACATATCCATTCTTTTTCTCTATAAATACAAGAATTTATGCAAAGCTGAAGAGGATCATTTTGGCCAGTCGAACTAATCTTCAGAAATTCTCAAAAACACCAAATTTTCTCAAACACTTAAACACTCATCAAATACATACCCAAAATCCAAACACTTAGAATCTGAAATGTCCCTATACCTTGTTACCCTTCGAATCCAGTAGGAAGAACCTCACACTTGTTCTTCTCTTTCGAATCCAGTATCAAAGACATAACCCCTGGTTCCTCCTTTCGAATCCAGGAGCATTCAAGGAAACCACTTAAAGGCCCAACACACGTTCTAGCCTCAAGCAAGGTAAGTCATTCTTAACCTTGACCCCTTCATTTCTAGCATAACATGTAAATAAGCTTCCTTTTCGTTTCAAACATGTACATAGTGTTTGTTACCTTTTCGTTTGTTTTTACTGCCTCTCCTTTTGGTTTTTCTCTTTGGTTTATTACAAATGCTTTAAGAACTGACATGGCCTTGAGGTAATGATAGCATGGCCTTAGGCCATGTTGCTATTTAATGTTTCAAACGAAATAAACATGAAACAGGAATATGAAACGAAGCCTCAGGCTTCCTCACTGACTCCAGGCCCAATCGAAGAAGCCAACAAGGCAGAAAGGCCCAGCCAGAGGCACACTTGCACTAAGTCCAGGCTCAGACGAAGGGCACTCCCATGCTGATGCCAGCCTCCAATCGAAGTACATGACCTGACTGGTGCCAAAGCCCAATCGAAGTACATGACCTGACTGGTGCCAATGCCCAATCGAAGTACATGACCTGACTGGTGCCAAAGCCCAATCGAAGTACATGACCTGACTGGTGCCAAAGCCCAATCGAAGGCTGCTCCTGCCCAAATCGAAGGAGGCTAGTAGAATGCAAATCGAAGGATGCTGCTGCCTGGGTCGAAAAGCTCTTTTTCCTTGTTTTTTTTATTTTGTTTTCTTTTGCCTTTACATTTTTATGCACTTCAATATGGTTGTAATAGTGTAGGATTTATTTCTTGCATTTTTATTGCTTTGTAAATGCTAGTAACTAGGTGTGTATGACAAGATAAAACCAACAAATAGACCACCAAAAAAATCAAAGACAAATGCATGTAAATAAAACACTTTTCACACGTGCACCCTTAGGGTAATTCCACTTGTTGCCTATCGGAAAATAGTCATGTCCCTCGAACATGGGCGTTTTAGCAAAGACCCTCGATCGTAGTCCCTCGATGACCCTCGATGTTTCCTTCGGTAAACGATCTAGTCCCTAAAACGATATTGCTAAAACGTCCCATATGTGGCCTTCTATGACTATACAAACGTCCCGCGCCCATCCCGTTCAAACATCCTAACACAAGGTTGTTCACCAAATACAATGGTGAAACAACACTGTTAAAAGGGTTAAAAAGCATAAGAAAGATCTTTGAGTAAAATAGGGTAGATACCTCTTAGTTACTTGATCAAACTTGCAAAACATTCTTGCCATTTTTTCAAACACACACCACAACACAACTTCCAAACAACTTTAAAAAAAAAACATTGAAACATCTTTTCAAAAAGACAAACACCTTTGTAAAACATTCAAACGAATTGTTACAAAGGTTGCCTAGACAAGGCACCTTTTTCAAAACATTTTCAAAACCAAACACACAAAGCACCATTTCAAACAATTGAAAATCAAGGCAAGTGATCTAGAAACAAGTAACTAAGAGCCCATGGATAACCATGGATGAAAAGGGTGCTAGCACCTCCCCTTTTCATAATCTACCCCCCGAACCCACGAAAACATCTCAAAGGTCTTTCCTGTGCTTTTTGACCTTTCCTTAGGATAAAATAAAAGGTCGGTGGCGACTCTTGCTAAACCGAACATTTGCAAACACAAAGCGCAAAATCCCAAGTCAGTTCTCCCACCGTATCACAGAACTGCCGACTCTGCTGGGGAGAATTATTTCTAAAAGTGGGGTTACCTTAGGGTTTTAGATCACCTTTACATGCTTATATTGTTTGCATTGATTGCTTTTGAAATCCTCTACCCGGATTTAGGGAAACATTCATAGGTAAATAGCAATACATTGTGGAAACTGTGCAGGGTATACCGACACGGTTGAAGCAATAACTATATTAGTGCGACATATTTGTGAGTATCGGTAGCCTTCGAGTCAATCAAAGAGAATACGGGGCCGCTGAGTGATGTCACTAAGCACTAATGAACTAGAACCTTACTTGACCATCTTGGCCTTTTTAGGGGTAGTGAGATGACTGACTTTGGTGCAGTCCGAAGTTGGTAGATACTCGATACTACACTCATTGAGGATTGTTTTCTTGGAATATTTTGGTCGCCAGTAAGTGGCTAAACCAAAACAATGAACATAGAAAATAATCCAGTGATATTGAACTCCTTAGAACCCGGTTTCTATTTTAGGACAGGTTGAGCCAACTAACTTCAAGAGGGTACTTACCTATGAAACCCCATGCAAGCCTAAACCTAAGGACTTTTTTGCTCTGTGTGAATATGATTACCTGTATATACACTTGCTTACTTTTGCATAACATCATAACATCATACCATAGCATTTTCAAAAACCTTTTCAAGGATCTCAAGGGTCTTTTGATATAGGGGCACATTGAACCAGACGTCTATCAAAGAGCAAGAGGGTTCTCCTCTAAACAAACACCGTCAAAGATCAAGTGCAACAACTTGAATCGGGGGCTATGACCCACTTGACATGGTGAGCTTGATTCTCATGGAAAGACATCCACCGTTACAAAGTTCTCCAATCAAAGATGTTGATCAAAATTCAACCTCTAACATTTTCTTGTGTTTACCCCGCGAGGTCCTTGAAAACATGCATCCACATATCATGCATCATATCATGACAGGTTTCTCCCTTACAAGTCTCCTTATCTTCCTGTTGTTTATTTCAGTAAGATGGATATGGAACAAACGGTGAAAGATCTCCAAGCTCAAAACGCTCAGTTCCAACAAATGCTTCTGGCTATGGCTAAGGGGCAGGAGGACCTGAAAGCTCTCCTTCTCAAAGAAAAGAAGAAAAAATCCAAGAAGTCAGTAGGCGTCTTGAACTTGAGAGGAAGACCTGGAGGACCAGTCAGGAGAACCCTAGATCTTTCAACTCCATCCAACATAGGGGATAGCCTTGAAGAAGACCACAATTTGGAGATTAATGAAGTTGAAGCTGACTACTCCGAGGAACAATATCCTCCCACTGATGACAAGTACAAACAATTGGAGGATCGCCTCAGTGCTATGGAGATTCAACAGATACCTGGCTTGGATTTAGGAGACATGGGTTTGGTTTCTGGAGTGGTCATCCCTCCAAAGTTCAAAGTCCCTACCTTTGCCCTATACGATGGAGTCTCTTGCCCTAAGATGCACCTAAAGTCTTATGTCCGCAAGATTCAACCATACACAACTGATCCAAAGCTTTGGATCCATTTCATCCAAGAAAGCCTAGTAGGGACTCAACTCGAATGGTTCTATCAATTGGAGAGTTCCCGCATCCACACCTGGGAGGATCTAGCTGTTGCTTTTTACAAACAGTATCAGTACAATGCTGATCTTGCACCAACTCGTATGCAATTGCAGAACATGACCATGGGTTCCAACGAGAGCTTCAAAGGATATGCCCAAAAGTGGAGAGACTTGGCTGGTAGGGTACAACCCCCTTTAACTGATAGGGAGCTGATTGACATCTTCATGGGAACTTTGACAGGGCCTTTCTTCAATCACTTAATTGGAAGCTCCTCAGCTGGGTTCACCGAGCTAATACTAACCGGCGAAAGGGTCGAAGCTGGCATCAAAAGTGGAAAGATCCAAGGAGCTACACCCTCTGATGCCTAGAAAATACCCTACAATGGGAAGAAAGAGTCCAATGCTGTGAACAGTAAAAAAAGTCACCGTCACCAGCACGTAGGGGCAGTCCTGGTCTCTGGTTCTACGTCACACCGACAACAACAAAATGGAAATCAACGAAAGCCAGATGAGCCTAAAAGACAGTTCACCAACATCAACATGCCGTTGTCTCAAGCTTTGCAACACTTGTTGAGGATGAATCTGATTGCATTGATAGGACCTCATCCAAACCCCAAGACTTCCTCTCCTAACTACAATCCTAATGCAACGTGCGCTTATCATTCTGACAGTCCCGGGCATGATACTAACGATTGTTGGGCATTGAAGTACAAGATTCAGAATTTGATTGATGCCAAGGAGATCGAGTTTGGTCCTCCGGAGACTCCAGCATAATAAATGCTCCTTTGGCAAATCATTGAGAGCGTCTTTGTTTCATTTGAATTTTCAAGTTGTAATTCCTTTTGTTATTCAAACAATTATCTATTAATGTCAAACTTTGTTTCATTAATGCATTGCATATGTTTGTCTTGATTTGATCCACTCATTACATTTAAACTGTGCTTTTTACTCTCTTTATGATATTCAACTCTTGCTAAAAGTTACAAGCCTTTAGAGGGAGGATGACGAAACAATACCGTAATCTCATACAATATGCTTTTGAACAGACCTTGCTGACGATGTGCAAGCGTTTCTTTCAAATCCTAAACACTAGAGTTATAAGGAAGATAATCCCTAGTCAACCCCTTAGAGCCAAAGAAGTAGGAGTTTTCTGTTTTTAAACAAATTGAAACCTTTGATTTAAACCTGGGGCAGGGTAGTCTCTCAGTTAATTCAAAAAAAAAGAAGAGAGATGCGCTTTGAAGTCGCAAAACTCTCAGTCCATAATACAACGAACGACATCAAAAGCATTCCTATGAAACCAAAAGACAGTGATGGTTCCTTATCTCATAGGCAATCATTATCTCTCAAAAAAAAGCCCACTAAGCCAAAACCTACAAAGGAGGCTTAAGAAATTTGGGGCATCCCGCTGACTGTAATCTCGAAAACAGGAACAGTCAGGCAAAAGTTAGGGATAACAAATCAAAAGAACGAGGTCGCTACAAATCCTCAACAACATGAAAAATGTTGCAAAAATGACTGCCTTCCAACAAATTCAACTTGAGTGAACCATCACCAAAACGTCGTTCCAAATTCGAATAAGAGTTCGACGCACAATTAACTGAGTTTAGGATTGAAGAACATCATAAAGAACGGGTGGGTACAAATATACTTTGAGCCTTTATCCTTTGTTTCTTAAACCGTGAACCAAGCCACGTTACAACCCTTTAAAAGTCCTAACTGAAGCATGGGTTAGTTCGAAAGCATACTGTTACAAAAGGTATCCTGACTCCTGTAAGGCTTTGCCCTAAATCTTGTGTTGAATTTGTCTTATAAAAAGTTTTCTGCTAAAAAACGCATTTTTCAAAACTTCGAGACAAGCATAAAATTTGCATTACTTGAATATCACTGTTTGCATTTGGCTATTTGTTTGACAGCGGAGAAATTCACACAATGAATATCCAGTGAACAAAAGCTCTCTCAGTGAACAAAATCAATTCAAGAAGGATGACATTTCCATTGACGAATCTCCTATCAACAGGGGGACTTAACATGTCACTATCCAGCACACCTGGGGCAGTCCAGTCAAGACTTCAAGAAATCTCTGAAGAAGTGCAGAGTAACCAGGGGCAAGTCTCCATCTCCGTCACTTGGGACATTGAACGTCAACCCCGACAAAGGGTTACATACAATCAAACTTTTTGGCAATGCCAAAAACACTTGCTACTAGGGGCAATGACAAGTCTCCCCAAAGTCCTTCTCACAGGATGATTCCCCAGCAAGAGTATAATCTCTGACCCCTTTTCCCAGTTGAATCAACCTCAAGAATCCTCGAGGACTTCCCCAACGAAGATGTCACCTCTCTAGCGGACTGACGACAGGGTCTATTTCCCCAACAACACCAGGATCCCCCAGCTTGAGTTTGCCTCTCCGATTACTACAAATCAAAGGACCACAAATCCTCTTCCCCAATAGACTACTCTACAATCCCAGCAAGTTACTGCGAAACCTGGACCCGACCAGATATCAGTTCAACTTCGACTCCCCAGTAGAGCAACGGACGACTAAGACTCCCAAACTCCTTTCCCAAGAAGAAATAAACATACTCCCCACAGAGTTTTCAACTTCCCCCAGCGGAGTTCTCCTCAAACAACAAAATAGGAATCCATTGGAAATATTCTAAGCAAAGTTTGAAGACACACATACTCTTCAACAGCAGTCCAAGATTTAATGACTCCCCAACTTTTGTCAAGGATTTATTTTCCCAAGACAAAAATACATTCATTAACATTTCACATTTCATACATCCTATTTACATACATGATAAGTGCATACAACGCAATCTCATTTATTTTGAGAACATCATGACATCGTGCATTTCATACATCATGACATTGCATACAACTAACGTTTTACCTTTTTCAGAAAAAGGCCAATCAATAGATGGCTACCATCAACCTTTTCAAGTTCCAGATTAATACCTGAAACAAGATAGGAAAATTATCTACTTGACCATCATGAATCAACCCTACACCGGTTCCTTCTCTTTCCAAGATGCAGTTTTACACGGACTCATCATCATGCAACCCTACACCGGTTCCATCTCAGATCCAGATGTAGTTTTACACGGAATAATCATGAAGCAACCCTACACCGGTTCCTTCTCAATTCCAGATGCAGTTTTACATGAACTCGTCATGAAGCAACCCTACACCGGTTCCTTCTCAATTCCAGATGCAGTTTTACACGGACTCATCATGAAGCAACCCTACACCGGTTCCTTCTCAATTCCAGATGCAGTTTTACACGAACTCGTCATCAAGCAACCCTACACCGGTTCCTTCTCAATTCCAGATGCAGTTTTACACGGACTCATCATCAGGCAACCCTACACTGGTTCCTTCTCAATTCCAGATGCAGTTTTACACGAACTCGTCATCAAGCAACCCTACACTGGTTCCTTCTCAATTCCAGATGCAGTTTTACACGGACTCATCATCAGGCAACCCTACACCGGTTCCTTCTCAGATCCAGATGCAGTTTTACACGAACTCATCATGAAGCAACCCTACACCGGTTCCTTCTCAATTCCAGATGCAGTTTTACACGAACTCATCATGAAGCAACCCTACACCGGTTCCTTCTCAAATTCAGATGCAGTTTCACACGAACTCGTCATCAGGCAACCCTACACCGGTTCCTTCTCAGATCCAGATGCAGTTTTACACTGACTCATCATGAAGCAACCCTACACCGGCTCCTTCTTAAATTCAGATGCAGTTTCACACGGACTCATCATCAGGCAACCCTACACAGGTTCCTTCCTTCCAAGATGCAGTTTCACACGGGCTCATCATCAGGCAACCCTACACAGGTTCCTTCCTTCCAAGATGCAGTTTCACACGGACTCATCATCATACAATCCTACACAGGTTCCTTCCTTCCAAGACGCAGTTTCACACAGACTCATTATCAGGAAATCCTACACAGGTTCCTTCTTTCCAACATGCAGTTTCACACGGACTCATCATCAGGCAATTCTACACAGGTTCCTTCCTTCCAAGATGCAGTTTCACACGGACTCATCATCAGGAAATCCTACACAGGTTCCTTCCTTCCTAGATGCAGTTTCACACAGACTCATCATCAGTCAACCCTACACATGTTCCTTCCTTCCTAGATGCAGTTTCACACGGACTCATCATCAGTCAACCCTACACAGGTTCCTTCCTTCCAGGATGCAGTTTTACACAGACTCATCATCAGGCAACCCTACATAGGTTCCTTCTTTTAACTTACAAAATTACAATTCAACATGAATTCTTGGATGGCATCTACAAGCCCATCTCCAACAAGATTCTATCACATCTCCAAATGGCATCTGTAAGCCCATTCCCGACATCAAAATGCTGATACTACACCATACGAGTGCAAATTTTTGGGCACTCTAGTGTTCAATTATCTTCCACCTTCGTATCACGAAAGGCTCGAAAGCCAATCTATATCCTCAGGTTTAAGAAAATTGAACAGGGGCAATTGTTGTATCCCAAAATTTTCCCTCTCAATTATCAAGGCCTTTCTCACAAGGATTTTCAAGGTTCAAGCTTGCACAAGTACTTTGGAAACTGTCAAAAATGGAGAAAACAGATAAAAATATTGTTTTGACAAAAATTGGAGAAATACAAGTGTTCTTCATTTCAGCTCTTTCGATTGGCCTTTAGGCCTCTTTCGATCAGCATCCTTTGATTGGCCTTTTGGCCTCTTTCGACACAAGCTTGGCTTGCATCCTTTGATTGACTCTTGGCCTCCTTCGATTGCTCAAAATGGATGCTAGCGTGCCTCTTTCGCCTGGGCATGTGACTTCTTGTTGCAGGTTTCGTTTGTGTCTTTTGCTGCCTGCATGCTTGCAATCGAAGGCCATGACCTACTGGTCACATGTACCCCCCTGCAAGGCAAGTCTTCGTTTGGGCACTCACCTTCTGTGTGCCTGGATGAAAACTTCAGTGGAGCAAGAGCCTCCTTCTAATGCAACTTGGATTTGTCCTTCATGTTGAACTCTAAGCCTCCTTCGAACACGGACTTTCAATTGGGAAATATGTTTGCTTCGACCCAGGCTTCATTTGGGCAATATGCTGTCCTTCGAGCATGAGCTTTCGATTGGGCAATAGCTTCCTTCGAGTTAGCTTGTTTTGACCACAAGCTTCGACTGAGGCAAACGCTTCCTTCAAACAGGTGTGCTTCGATCTCACTCTTGCACAAGACCAAATCTCGTTTGCCAGGCTGTGTTGCATCCAAATCTTTACATTGTCAGAAGCTTGTACAAAGGTTTTAAACTTTACCTTCTGAATACTACTGTTCTGGGTTAAAGGCTACATACTTTTTCTTCAAACAGAGAGTACTTTATCACAAAAGCAGCTTTCAAACTGAGTTTGGTCTGAGCACAAGCAACGTCAGAGGCCTCAGTCACATCTCCTGCACCCCACTGCTGCTGCTGCCAACAGCCCCCCCCCCCCCCCCCCCACTTGTACTGTCACGTTACAGTATTTTATTATTTTTGCAAGGCTGGCTGTTTTCAAACATATCCAGTCTTTTTCTCTATAAATACAAGAATTTATGCAAAGCTGAAGAGGATCATTTTGGCCAGTCGAACTAATCTTCAGAAATTCTCAAAAACACCAAATTTTCTCAAACACTTAAACACTCATCAAATACATACCCATAATCCAAACACTTAGAATCTGAAACGTCCTTATACCTTGTTACCCTTCGAATCCAGTAGGAAGAACCTCACACTTGTTCTTCTCTTTCGAATCCAGTATCAAAGACATAACCCCTGGTTCCTTCTTTCGAATCCAGAAGCATTTAAGAAAACCACTTAAAGGCCCAGCACACGTTCTAGCCTCAAGCAAGGTAAGTCATTCTTAACCTTGACCCCTTCATTTCTAGCATAACATGTAAATAAGCTTCCTTTTCGTTTCAAACATGTACATAGTGTCTGTTACCTTTTCGTTTGTTTTTATTTCCTCTCCTTTTTCTTTTGCTCTTTGGTTTATTACAAATGCTTTAAGAACTGACCTGGCCCTGAGGTAATGATAGCATGGCCTTAGGCCATGTTGCTATTTAATGTCTCAAACAAAATAAACAGGAAACAGGAATATGAAACGAAGCCTCGGGCTTCCTCACTGACTCCAGGCCCAATCGAAGAAGGAAACAAGGCAGAAAGGCCCAGCCAGAGGCACACTTGCACTAAGTCCAGGCTCAGACGAAAGGCACTCCCATGCTGATGCCAGCCTCCAATCGAAGTACATGACCTGACTGGTGCTAAAGCCCAATCGAAGTACATGACCTGACTGGTGCCAAAGCCCAATCGAAGTACATGACCTGACTGGTGCCAAAGCCCAATCGAAGGCTGCTCCTACCCAAATCGAAGGAGGCCAGCAGAATGCAAATCGAAGGATGCTGCTGCCTGGATCGAAAAGCTCTTTTTCCTTGTTTTTTTTATTATTTTGTTTTCTTTTGCCTTTACATTTTTATGCACTTCAATATGGTTTTAATAGTGTAGGATTTATTTCTTGCATTTTTATTGCTTTGTAAATGCTAGTAACTAGGTGTGTATGACAAGATAAAACCAACAAATAGACCACCAAAAAAATCAAAGACAAATGCATGTAAATAAAACACTTTTCACACGTGCACCCTTAGGGTAATTCCACTTGTTGCCTATCGGAAAATAGTCATGTCCCTCGAACATGGGCGTTTTAGCAAAGACCCTCGATAAAAGATCGTAGTCCCTCGATGACCATCGATGTTGCCTTCGGTAAACGATCTAGTCCCTAAAACGACATTGCTAAAACGTCCCATATGTGGCCTTCTATGACTATAAAAACGTCCCGCGCCCGTCCCGTTCAAACATCCTAACGCAAGGTTGTTCACCAAATACAATGGTGAAACAACACTGTTAAAAGGGTTAAAAAGCATAAGAAAGATCTTTGAGTAAAATAGGGTAGATACCTCTTAGTTACTTGATCAACCTTGCAAAACATCCTTGCCATTTTTTCAAACACACACCACAACACAACTTCCAAACAACTTTCAAAAAAAAACATTGAAACATCTTTTCAAAAAGACAAACACCTTTGTAAAACATTCAAACGAATTGTTACAAAGGTTGCCTAGACAAGGCACCCTTTTCAAAACATTTTCAAAACCACACACACAAAGCACCATTTCAAACAATTAAAAATCAAGGCAAGTGATCTAAAAACAAGTAACTAAGAGCCCATGGATAACCATGGATGAAAAGGGTGCTAGCACCTTCCCTTTTCATAATCTACCCCCCGAACCCACGAAAACATCTCAAAGGTCTTTCCTGTGCTTTTTGACCTTTCCTTAGGATAAAATAAAAAGTCGGTGGCGACTCTTGCTAAACCGAACATTTGCGAACACAAAGCGCAAAATCCCAAGTCAGTTCTCCCACCGTATCACACCCGACAAGTCGAAAACCTGAAAAGGCGGCTTGGGCAAAAAAGGGTATCCGGGTGGACTGAAAACCCGAAAGGGCGGTCCAGGAAAATATTAGGTATCAAAGCGTAACACTATGTCTCATTGGATCATCTTGCAACCAGACTTCGGTATCGACTATCAAGCTTGGACGATGCTAATAAATCTGATCAACCTTCAACCAAGTAGCAAAGTAATGAGACACTCGAAGATATAAAGGCAATAGCAGAGTTGGAACCCAGTGGGATTGTTTCACATAGCTGTTTTCTTTCTTTTTCACAAAATGTATAATTCCCTCGGCGACTTTCTCTTACTAGGACGTCAGCCTCTTATATAAAATGCCTATTACAGGCCAACAATTTCAAAATCAATACAATTCATTTTTCACAAGAAATTTCGATTTGTTTTTCTTTTCCTATTTTGTTTTGCAAGAATGTTCCAATGAACCATTTTTGATATATGCATTTGACAATAATTGCTGCTCATAAATATTTACATGCGAAATAAAAGAAAATTACTCGTAATTCTGGGAACAGGGGCAAACAACAAATGTCCAAACCTTACAGTTTCTCTACCCACCAAGTACAGGGATAGACCTAGCTGGAGAATATAACTGAAGGTACATACACTCCCCGCAGAGTAAGAAATACCCAAAGGCAGTGGTGTTAATTCTCCCCAAGAAGAGTTTATCTATCACCAACAATAAAAGTTCACCATCAGTGGAGTTTATTTCTTCCACAGGCAGAAATTCAATCCCCGACAAGGTTCATTATCACCAGCAATGGTAATTCATCCCCAGCGGAGTTGTTCCTCCAAATCAGCAGATCTTCTAGCAGAGTATCTCTCTTTCCCAAAGAGTCATTTGCTTGCCAAATTATTCTCCAGCAGAGTCTCTCCCGGCGGAATATTCCCAAACAGAACGGACGCAAGTCTCCGGCTAATCATCTTTGGTCGTTATCCCCAGCGAGAACGAAGGATTCAATTCCTTGTACTCTCCAACAGCAGTCCAGGATTTATTCTCCCCAGCTGGAGAGTATTATAAGAGCATTTCATATTCATACATCATAGCATGCACATATGCTTCATACAGCACAATCTCATTTATTTTGAGAACATCATTACTCAACACATTTCATACATCATGACATTACATACGACTAAATCTTTACCTTTCAGGGAAAGATACAATCAAAATTCTCACAAGTTTTCTCTGGTTCAGTTAAATCAATGCTAAGATTTCTGTTCCAGTTCAAGTTATGAAGCCCGGATTCGATCGGATAATATCTTGATTTCTCCAAAACACCATGAAGCCTGGAATCGACCAAATAGTGGTATATCCCAAATTCAAAGCTATGAAGCCCAGAAATCAACCGGAAAATAGTTGAATCCCCAACAAGTTACTGTGAAGCCTGGAAATCGACCAGATAGCAGTACAAGACACCATGAAGCCTGGAAACGACCAGATAGTGGTATGTCATAAACCCAAGCTGTGAAGCCCAGAAATCGACCGGATAACAGTTTAACCCTCAACAAGTTATTGTGAAGCCTGGAAATCGACCAGATAGCAATACAAGATACCATGAAGCCTGGAATCGACCAGATAATGGTACAAGACACCGTGAAGCCTGGATCACGACCAGATAGCGACAAAGGATATTGAAGCCTAGAATACGACCAGATAACAATATAAGGTACTGCGAAGCCCGGAATTCGACCGAATAGCAGTTTACCCGGCCAATTACTAAGAAGCCCGGAATCGACCGGATATTAGTATGCTTCAAATTCAGGTTGAAGCCCGGATACAACCGGATAACAACTTAATTCCTTCTGAAGCCTGGAGCACGACCAAATAATAAGTGAGAAATTGCGAAGCATGGAGAACGACCAGATAGCAAATTTAATCTCATCCCCCCAGTAAGTCGCTATGAAGCCTAGAGCACGACCAGATAGCAGTCGGTATTATTTTCCTCAGCAAATCACTGTGAAGCCTGGAGCACGACCAGATAGCAGTTCATTTTCACCTCCTCAACTAAGAGATGATTCCCTAACAGAGTAACAGACAACTGAAACTCCTAAAACTCTATCAAGACAGAGACCAGCATTCCCCAGCGTAGTCCTCCTCAATAACAGGTGTACGGGTTCTCGCAAAGGAATATCTTATGCGATCGACACTTCTTCTGATGGCATCTTTAAGCCCATCTTTCGACATCAATCTCCAAATGGAATCTATAAGCCCATTCCCGACATCGCAAGGCCATTACCACTTCATGCGAGTGCAAATTTCTGGGCACTCTAGTGTTCAATCATCTTCCACCTTCGGATCACGAAAGGAAAACAAGCCAATCTACATCCTCAGGTTTAAGAAGATTGAACAGGGGCAGCTGTTGTACCCCAAAATTTTCCCTCCCATATTTCTCAATACATTCAAAGTAAGGTCCTCAAATTGCTCAAGGAAGTCCAAGGGTTGACCAGACAAACCCTCTCCCAAGGCAGTCCACCTCAAATTAGCGTTTCAATTTGCATCAAGGTACTAGAGTCCAAAGGATCCCAAATTCTCACCATTGTCCTAATATGTTCTCAATATCATCCATGTCAAGTTTCAATCCTTGCAGAGGAAATTTGCTCAGTCAATTGCTCAAAAGCCTAAAAATCGACTATGCTAGGGCAAAAGTTAATTGTGTCCTACATACAGTCAAACTTCAAGATTTTTGTTCAACATTCTCATTTTGAAGTATTATTCATCATTTGATCAAGGGTTGATCATGATTCCTCAAGGATTTCTCATAATTCATCAAAACCCAAAAGTTGCTAAATTAGGGTTTTACAGGAAAAGTCAACTCAACTTTGAACAAGCATAACTTTGTCATACTTTATAAAAAATGACCCATCCAAAGCTCATTTTGAATAGGATGAAATTCCATACAATTCATCTTCAGCTCCCAAGTTCAAAATATGCACTCACAAGAAGATATAAATTTGGACATTATAGGTCATTTTGGAAAGTCAACAAAAACACCTTTTTTTGTCAAAGATTCATACATGAACATGGAAGACTCAATTGAGATAAGGCCAAAAGGGTTGCTTAGAGGACATCTTAAGCTTTCTAAAAAGCCCAAGAACACATCTCTAGGGTCAAAATTGAAGGAGTTACGCATTGGTGAAGTTGACCCTTTTTGCAAAATTGCCAAAAGTCAAATGTGCCCAAAATTGCAATTTTTGTCAAATGGGCCCAACTTTTTATGCTTGCATTGAGTTTGTAACATGATCCACGACCCAATATCCTTCCAACTTGTCATTATTTTATTTTTGTCATTTATTTTGATTTTATTTCAATTAAATCAAATAAAATCAAAATAAAATCATGAAAATATCAAAACTAATCAAAGCTTGAGATTTTTTGCATGTTTAGGCCTCTTATACAACTGGAAAGGAAATCAAATCGTGAAATCTTCATTTGGACACAAAAGATGGGATTTTCTCAATTAGGAAAGATTTGCACAAGGGATCAAATCTTGAATAAATGATTATTATTTAGGAAGATTTGAAACCAAATTGCAACCCTAATTCATTCTTGGGTACATAAGGAAGATGTTCAGACCATAAACAAAGGGATTGGAGGTGTGAAAACAAGAAAGTAAGTTTCAAAAAGTTAGAAAAAAGTGGCACACTGATTTCTAAGTTGCAGACCAATTCAAAGCATCCTAAGCATCCCAAACGTTTGTTGGACATCCCAGGAACGTATTGCAATCATTAACAAGCCTCATAACGTCCAGAATTGCACTGTAAGCATCTCACGATATCCATGCTTTCTTGAAATCGAATATCCCAATTCTAGCACTTTTAGCATAATTTATTTGCATATTCTTAATCCTTGAATCATTTGCAAGCTAATGGTAATACTTAATTGCATTGTCGTTAACCATACAACAAGATGCCATAGTTAGGGTTCTTGCTTCGTTTTTGGGGATTTTGTGTACAGATACAATTGGCCATGGATAAGGGTACCATGATGCTCGTGAGGTTTCCACGAGTTGATTGGTACCATTGTTGTGTATTTATCATGCTTGCATAGAATTCTGGAGAATCACAGGGCTGTACCTACGCCCATTTGTCCGTAGGTAAAAGTCAGGACTTTTAGCAACGGAGGGCGGAAGAAGGGTATTGTGGCGCCCCATGAATGGCCCATTCAAATCTGCGCGCGTTTTGATAATTATTGTTTTGTGTTTACAATGTAATGATTATTTGTTGTTCCATGTACAAAAGAACAAGCCAGCTCATAAGGTCAGCGTGTGTTGTTAAAAAGCCAAAGGGCCTGGGTTCGATTCCCAGATCCCCATATTATTCCATGTTATTTTGCATTATGTGATCAGGTACATAGGCGCGCCATAAGTCCACCATGCGTCCTCCATGTCCAGCCAATCAGATCATCCACACGCTAGATCCAAGGAGTCCCAATGAAGGTCTACCATGGACACCAGTCAAGCTAGCATCATTGGATCTGGAAAAGTCAAACGGGTTGTTAGCATTTGGGCCCAGAAAATGCAATTAACACCCCCCTCATTTGCTATAACACCAGGCCCATTCTAATTTCTTTTCTATTTTTTCTTTTATTTAATTTATTTTGTTTAATTATTTTCTAACACAAATTAATTTCTTTTTTTATAAAAAAATCATAAAATCAATTTCACCAATTTAGAATTTAGGATTTATTTTATTTTTTCAAATTTAATTTAATATTAGTCTAATTTAATTTAGGATTAATTCTAACTTTTTTTATATATCTAAAATTAATTAGAAAAAATTAGGGTTTGTTCTTAATTCAATTTTATTTCTTTTCTCAAAAGAACAAAAATACAAAAATAGTTAACTTAATTATTTTTTCTCAAATAAAATTAATTAGTCATTAGGTTTTCTTTATTTAGTCTATTAAACTCTATTTTTCTCAAAATAACATAAAAACCACAAAAATATGATTTTTTCTTTCAATTAGGTTTAGACGGGGTCAAAACCCTAATTTCTCTCGTTCTTAATTCATCGCGCGCGTTTATTGTTTTTACCATATTAATGTAACTGCTTACGGTATGTAATAGCTTAATTAGGATTTTCTTTTATTGTTTTACGGGTTTTTGGCTATGTAATTAATCCCCCTCCCCGAAGCCTTGTAATAGCGTAGTTTTTATTTCTCTCATTTTTATTCTCGCAAATATTAACTGTTAGATGTATGATAATAGGATTGTATGACAAGATTACATGACAATTTAAAATGGTTAGCAAACCTTAAATATGCAAAGATAATAACTGAAATCGAATCACTCGCACTTGCGCACTCATAGGGTATACTCTCACTTCGGTTGCCTTCGGTAAACGATCATTAAGTATAAGATATTTTAGTGGTCGCCCTCCTATCTAAACAAAGATCAAATGTCCCGTTCGGAAATGTTTCCTCAGAAGGTTGCCTCAGAAACATCTTCTCGGAAATGTTGCCTCGAATATGATCTTAAGACATTAGGGTTATTACTAGGACGTCCTATCATTGCTTTAGTGATCGTACGTCCCTTTTCGAATTGACCCTTACAACTCCAACGACGATGCTTCCTATTTCTTAATAGTAGGATAGCGCTGTCTAAAGGAAACAAGAACATAAACAATCCTTTTTCGAGTAGGTAGATGCTAGTAGGTACTTGCTCAAAAAACAAACTCTTTCACACTTACACTTTTCCAAACAAAGTTTTCAAAAACACTTCGTAACACTCTTGAGGACTGATACAAGGGTTAAAATGAAGTAAGACAAAAAAATTTCAAAACACACAAACATGGAAGCAATTTTTAAAAATGATGAGCAAGTACCTAAGACCCCGTGGAAAACCACGGATAGAAAGGGTGCTAATACCTTCCCTTTCTATAATCTACCCCCCGTACTCAAAATCTCGAAAAAGGAATTTTTCTGTGATTTTTTCCTTTCTAGTTGGATAAAATAAAAGTCGGTGGCGACTCTTGCTTACCGCGACATTTTGCAAACACAAACGCAAAACGCAAACCAGCATTTTTCCAAAATAGTCCGGTTCTGCCACTGTATCACACCCATAAGGTATGGTCTAAAAGTTATCACATGCCAAACAAGGTTCTAGAGGTTCCCAAAGTCTACATCCTTCCTTCAGATATTACCAACTTCCTGATTAACTCGGTAATTAGTAATATTCTCAAGAAAAACTCGTCCGAGCGTAGTATTGCGTGACAAATATTTCCGGATTACTCCATTATAGCTTCCGCACTACACCTAAAAGGCCAAGATGGGTTAGGTATTCTACGGTCCTCAGCTTCAGCAGGCTCCCAGGTCAAAAGTAGTACATCTTCCTGATTACTCGGTAAACGACACTACAGTCAAAGGGGCCTCCACTGAGTGGGGGATCTCATGGCTCCTTTTTTGGGATTACTCCCTCAAAGTTAACATGACTATACCGCCCATCCTATCTTAAAGTTTTCCCAAGTCCGGGTATAGGACTTATGGGAAATCACCAAGCACAGTGAAAACCAGGAAAATCCAGATAACATATATTTAACATATAACACATAAACAACAATAGCACATATACAGATATAAAAAAAGATAGGCTCAACCCACTTAGAGATGGACAAACAAGAGGTTAATCTTTCCCCAGTGAAGTCGCCATTTTTTCTGTAGTGGTTGAAATGTTTAAGACTAATCCATTGGATTAACTAGACTTATACAGATCAAAATAAAATGCCACCGCGCTTTATTGTTTCCAAAGGAATGGGAAAAGAGCGAGTAACCCAAAAGAGGGGGGAAAAGATTCAAGGTAAGGGGGTTGGTTATACAAAGGGAAGGTATTAGCACCCTAAACATCTATGGTACTCCGTAGGAACCTCTTTGAAAAATATGTATATTTTGGCTATAAAATATTGTATGAAAAATAGATGGTGGAGGTGAGAAAAGAAATATATTTTTTAATAATTTTTACACTCTCCGCGGTTGCGAACCTTTAGTGCCTACGTACCTTTCATGCAATAGGGGATCATGGTACACGTAGTTCCTCTTTTAAAAATTTTAAAACACAAGTGTGTTGGTTAATTTTATGAGATAAGACATCATCGTCATTGTCCGTGTGGAAAACATACTTACTATCGACAATCATGAGAAAGGAGAATTTGCATCATCTCAAAGTGGAGGATCTGGCTTGGATTTTAAAATTAACAATGCCTCACTCAACACCCAAGTGGAAAATATATCTCTTTACTACATATTGTATAAGTATAGTTGTTTGCATCACTACAAGGATTGACAAGAGTCCAACCTTTTGAGAAAGGTTTTAAAATAAAAATAATCCAAATGTCAAGGTATTATTAAGTTGATTGATGTTTATTTATGAAAAAAATGTTTTGAAAATGCATGGACCTAAGTCCAAGTTTATTATGAAAGTGGTTCAAATTTAGAAACAATAAGGGTTTTCAAAAGGAGGGAGAAGATCTTTTAAATTAAAGAAGATGAGAGGAGAAGAAGAGACTATCCTAAAGCATAAGGTAAAAGCTAGGGATAAGAACCATCTAACAAACAAGAAGCCAATACTTGATATTATGAGTCAAGATGTAATTCCCATTCTTTGTATTGAAACCAAACAAGCAAAGATGCTAAACCTCTTGAGAACCAAACTTTAAGTGTATTAAGTCTTCAAAAAAATTGGGCAGAGTAACGGCTGTATACAGGTGAATTCCAGATTACAAACAAAGAATGTAATCACAATAACCTGCACACAAAAGAAACAAACAACCCAATGTCTTGAGGTAAACCTCAAGAGCTCCTGACAAAATATCAATTAAGGTCAAAAGGTTTCCAACATAGGCAAGGTTTCTAATCCTAAGTCCAAGAAGTCCAATGCTCCATAATGCCAAGGATAGTAACCAAATAGTCCAAGTATAATTAAAGCCTTTTTAGGGTTCATGTTGATTATTAGGTGTCTTAAAAAAGAAAAGAAAGGCTCAAGTGAGCTAAACAAAAATACAAGGATATAAATGCTCAACTGAGCAAAATACAAATAACATGAAATGTAATGCTTAAAGTAAATGGTACATAAATCATAAAAAATAAAAGCATAAAGTGAAACAAATTAATAATTAGTGGTTAGTTGGATGACCATCTTGAAACTTGCATTTGGAACTCATTAAAAGATTGATAGAACCAAAGCCTCCACACAACAAGTTGCATTTGCTTTTTGTCAAGTATATCATCCATTTGGAATCCTCACAAGTACCATTTAATGATCAACGATGTTTAAGTGATCCGCGTTGACCAAAAGTGTTGTAAATCCATTAGAGGATTGGTAGAACCAAAGCACCCACATAATGAATCTCAAATTTATTGGATCAAATGGATCAAATTAACATACTTGGGCTTGTAAACATAGGTTTGGGCCACGAATGATCATTTATTCGAATCGGGATAAATTTTAGCGCCATGTTAAGCAATCGTAAGTGGACTTATATAGAAGTCGCACCTATTTTGAGGCTGGTCAATAACAATATATGCACCATTTGTTTTGAGACATCATATAGAGATCATGCTCCAATAACACTTAGTGCAATAAGAAAGGGGTGAGATGAAGAGGGATGGGAAATAATACAAACCACATTTGAATTAAATTTCAATTAAACTATTATTAAAATCATTCATCCATTGTTATGGAGTTAAACTCAAAACCATGGATCCAATGATGTTAACAAAGTTCATAATCCAAAATTCAACCCAAGATCAGCCAAAAAATAATCACAAAATAATATTGCACTTAATATATACATTAAAAAAGTTTTAAAATAGAAATAAAAGAGAAAAATATCAACTATGTTCAAATTAATCAAGAAATAAAAAGTAAGACCATAGAAAAATCAGAAAAGGACTCAAATATTTTTATGAAATTTTTGATAATTTTTTAAAGTCAGAAACTATTTTTAAAATTTAAAAAAATGAGTAAAATAAACCAAAAATGATTAAAAAATAGAAAAGTCAGAAATAAAAAATAAATAAGGTCACCAATATTTGTCATAATATTATTGGATTATTCCTTAATTTTTCAGAATTTAAAAATGCATAAAAGTATTTTTAAACATTTAAAACAATTCAAATAAAGTGAAAATTTATAAAAAATATCAAAACACAAAATAAAATTGTGAAAAAATAAAAATCAGAAAGAGAAGAATCAAAAATATTTTTCATAATTCTTTTAGATTTTTTGGACTAAAAATGATTTTTCTATGATTTTTTGAATTTTAAAACAATTAAATATAAAAATCAGAAAATAAAATAAAAACCAAAAAGATGTGGACTAATGGATGAGAGTCAAAACATATTAGTAATCAAATCCAAGGGATCTAGCACGCTGTGCGTATCATGGTCATTAGTGAATAAAACACTGGATCACTTATTAAATCAGAAATTAATAAAAAAACAAGTGGTGCGCCTTCATTGGTTGGAAGATGACACGTTGGTCATCTTATACCTCCAGCCAATGTGAATTGAAGGTCTCTCAAACTGTAAAATCAGAAGCTCATACCTATGTCATTCGCTTCGTCTCTTCAAGACGAAGACAACCACACCTTTGCGACAAATTTATTTAAATTGTAGCTCAAGCAATTTAGAAGAAAAGTTTTGAAAAGGCATTTGAAATTTCATGGTCAAAACGTGTTTCCAGATAAAAGTAAGTGTTGCAACTAGAACCCCGGCAATAAGAGCATCACAATGATATCAAAGTTTTGAAGAATTGATGGAGAAATCTACCTATTGAAGTTGAGTTGCAGAGCTCTGAAACTGGACTTCTATGGAGCAATATAGGGCACGATTCTTGAAGGTAATTATATGGTTAGCTTCAGGGAAGATCAAGGAAGGTGAATTGATAGAAAAATTGGATTAAAAAAGGCTTGAATATTGAATACGAAGTTACAGAAGATTTAGTTATGGAGCAAGTTTGGCAGGGTGATTCTGGCTATTCAAGCTTGAGAAAATGAATGGGATAGTTCATGTATTTATAGGAAAGCAAATGGGATCAAAAGGAAGAGTCAATGATGCATTTTGGAGGGAATTCGTGTGAACCTGATGCACGAGTGAAGTGTGATCTTATTTTCACCAAAACTAATCAAATCTTTGTGTTTTGAGGTGTTAAACCCTTCTGGAAAGTTTGTTAATCAAGTTTAAATCAAAAACGCGCATAAATCTTGTGATTATAGGCCACATTATGGATTTCAAAATTCTGACTTGGTGAGAAATTCAGTACCAAGTTACCAATTTCAAAACAATGGCATTTTCAACTCAAGGGTTCTTAAGGCATGATTCTTGATGCTTTAGAAAGATGAGGTTACAAGCTTTGTAATGGAAAAAGAATGGAGTTAAATGGATGCTTGAGCTGAAAGTTTGATTGAGTCAAAGTTGTGGAAAAAGGTTGACTCTCATAGTTAGAAATATTTCAAATTTTTCTTCAAAAGTGACCTATAATGTCTTACATCCAAACATAGCCTTCCACTTGGAGTTTTCTCTTGACCAAAAAACATGGCATGAAATAGACCTACTGAATGACATTTTGAAACTTGAACCATTCAAAATATCCAAAAATTTAGAGAGTTGTGAATTGTTAAAGTTGGAAAAAAAATCATGAAATGACCTATAATATTTTGCATCCTTAGTGCATCTTCTATCCATTTTCTCACTTTTCACATAAAATAAGGAATAAAGTTCAAATCCTCAATATCATTATGGAAAAAGATTGGGATCAATGTGATAAAAATTGACCAAGTTATGATCATTTGAAGTCACGCCTAAGAAATTAGGGGTTCATCTGGAGGACTTGTAATCTTTCTTCATCATCAAGTTTCTTCCATATGAAAAATACTTTAAACTTTTGAAGTGATTTGTTAATAACCCTTTGAAGAGAAGTATTTTTTTGGAATCACTCAAAAATACCAAAATATGAGCAAGATATACTTCTTTGAAGTTCAAAACTCTAGCCCCTAGATCAAGAAAATGCTTTGAGAAACTTTGACAATTTTGAACAACCTTCTTGTACCAACACTATTTCTTTGTAAATAGAAGTTGTTGAGGATGATAATGATAACTCATAGCCACCAAAACCACTTCCATATCTTGATAATTGAGATAAATATGCACTTGTGATCAATGGGAACAAGACCTTGTCCAACCATGACAACTTCTTCTGTCAACCCCTTGTTCTTTTGAATCAATTTGATAACTTTGAAATGTGATGAACCAAAATAAGCTTTTCCATGCCATTTCTTCCAAAACAACTTCAATGGTGAGGTTTGAAGTTCTCAAGCTTTCTTGACTAGGGCATGGAAATAAACTCATGAACCCATGGATCAACTTGCTAAGCCACATTGTCCTTACCTACATTATTAACAAGTAAGACAAACAAACATTGTATTATATTAATTAAAAGTAAAATCAAGACAAAACATTCATGATCACAAAATAAAACAAGTCAACGTGCTTGGTGATTCCTCAAAGAGCAAAGCTAAAGATAGGGAGGAGAACCAAAAGTCCTAATGTGATCTTGTTGTGATTGGACCAACATGGTATGATGAAGGGATCTTAAGGGCAAAAATTGGGGTACAACAGGGGGTGGGTTTGATTTGGGTACTTGTAGCGGTAGAAATGTTCAAGACTAAGCCATTGGATTGACTAGACTTTATACAAATCAAAATAAAAATCGCCACCATGCTTTATTGTTTCCAAAGGAATGGGAAAAGAGCGAATAACCCAAAAAAGGGTGGAAAGATTCAAGGTAAGGGGTTGGTTATGCAAAGGGAAGGTATTAGCACCCTAAACATCTATGATACTCTACAGGAACCTCTTTGTAAAATCTGTATATTTTGGCTATATAAAAATGTGTTGTATATAAAATAGATACTGGAGGTGAGAAGAGAAATATTTTTTTAAATGATTTTTGCACCTGCCGCGGTTGCGAACCTTTAGTGCCTACGTACCACCTTTCGTGCAATAGGGGATCAGGGTACACATAGTTCCTCTTTTAAAAATTTAAAACACAAGTGTGTTGGTTAATTTTATGAGATAATACATCATCGTCATTGTCCGTGTGGAAAACATACTTACTACCCACAATCATGAGAAAGGAGAATTTGCATCATATCAAAGTGGAGGATAATGGCTTGGATTTTAAAATCAACAATGCCTCACTCAACACCCAAGTGGAAAATATCTCACTTCACTACATATTGTAAAAGTATATTTGTTTGCGTCACTACAAGGACTGACAAGAGTCTAATCTTTTGAGAAAAGTTTAAAGATAAAAGCCAAAGTGGCAAAAAATGGTTTGGAATGAGATTGATTGACTTTTAGTCTTCTCACAAAAAATGTCAAGGTATTATTAAATTGATTGAAGTTTATTGATGAAAATGTTTTGAAAATGCATGGGCATAAGTCCATGTTTATTATGAAAGTGTTTCAAGTTTAGAAACAAGAAGAGTTTAAAAAGGAGGGAGAAGATTTTTGAAATTAAAGAAGATGGGAGGAGAAGAAGATACTAGCCTGGAGCATAAGGTAAAAGCTAAGGATAAGGACCATCTAACCAACAAGAAGCCAAAACTTGACATTATGAGCCAAGATATAATTCCTATTCTTTAGATTAAAACCAAGCAAGCAAAGATACTAGACCTCTTCAAGTGTATGAAGTCTTCACAAAAATTGGGACGATTAACGGCTGTATATGGGTGAATTCCAGATTACAAACAAAGTATGTAATCACAAAAAACCTGCACACAAAAACAAACAAGCAACCCAATATCTTGAGGTAAACCTCAAGAGCTCCAGACAAAATAATCATATAAGATCACAAGGTATCCAAGATAGGCCAAGGTTTCTAATCCTAAGTCCAAGAAATAGTCCACTGCTCCATAATGCCAAGGATAGTAACCAAATAGTCCAAGAACCATTAAGAGTTTTTTAGGGTTTATGTTGATTATTAAGTGTCTTAGGAAAAGAAAAAGAAAAGCTCAAGTGAGCAAAGTAAAAATGACAAGAATATAAATGCTCAAATGAGCAAAGATGAAAATGGCATGAAATAAAAAATGCTAAAAAATAAATAGTGTATAAAGCATAAAAGAAATAAAAGCATAAAATAAAACAAGTCAATAATTAGTGGTTAGTTGGATGACCATCTTGAAACTTGTATTTGGAACTCATTATAGGATTGGTAGAACCAAAGCCTCCACACAACAAGTTGCATTTTCTTTTTGTCAAATATATCATGCATTTGGAATTCTCACAAGTAACATTTAATGATCAATGATGTTTAAGTGATCCACATTGACCAAAGGTGTTGTAGATCCATTAGAGGATTGGTAGAACCAAAGCCTCCACATAATGAATCTCAAGGTTATTGGATCAAAGAGATCAAATTAACATACTTGGGCTTGCAATCATAAGTTTGGGCAACAAATGATCATTTATCCGAATTAGGACAAAATTTAGCGCTATATTAAGCAATCGTAAGTGGACTTATATAGAAGTCGCACCTATTTTGAGACCGGACAATAGCAATCTATGCACCATTTATTTCAATACATGATATAGAGATCATGCTCTAACAACATTTAGTGCAATGAGAAGGGGATGAGATGAAGAGGATTAGGGCAAAAGATGAATAAACCACTTTTGAATTAAAAATTTAATCAAACTATTATTAAAATCATTTATCCATTTTTTGTGGAGTTAAACTCAACACCATGGATTCAATGATGTTAATAAAGTCATGATCAAAAAATCAACCCAAGACAGCCAGAAAATAATCACAAAAATAATAATATATTTAATATATAAATTAAAGGGTTTAAAAAAATGTTTAAAAAATGGAAAATGATGAGGAAAATATCAATTATGTTCAAATTAATCAAGAAATGAAAAATAAGGCCATAGAAAAATCATAAATGGGTCCGAATATTTTTATAAAAATTTTGGTAATTTTTAAAAGTCAGAAGCTATTTTTAAAAATTAAATTATATGGGTAAATTAAACAAAAATAGTAAAGTCAGAAACAAAAATAAAATAAGGTCACCAATATCTGTCACAATATCATTGGATCGTTCCATAATTTTTTCAGAATTAAAAAATGTGTAAAAGTATTTTTAAACATTTTAAACAAATCAAATAAGTGTAATATTCATAAAAATACCAAAACACAAAATTAAATTGTGAAAAAATAATAATCAGAAAGAGAATAATCAAAAATATTTTTCATAATTTTTTCAGATTTTTTGGACTAAAAATGAATTTTCTATGATTTTTGAAATTTAAAACAATTAAAATATGAAAATCAGAAAAAGAAAATAAAAGAAAAAGTTGTGGACCATTGGATGAGAGTCAAAACGCGTTAGTAATCAAATCCAAAGGATCTGGCGCGTTGTGCATATCATGGTCTTTAATGAATAATGTACAGAGTGATTAATAAAATCAGAATTTGAAAATAACAAATGCCACGCTTTCATTGGTTAGAAAATGACACATTGGTCATCTTCAACCTCCAGCCTTCACGAATTGCAGGTCTCTCAAACTGTAAAATCAGAAGCTCAGACCTATGCCATTATCTTCGTCTCTTCAAGATGAAGACAACCACACACTCGCGCCAAATTTATATAAACTGTAACTCAAGAAATTTGGAAAGAATGTTTTGAAAAGGGATTTGAAAATTCATGGTCAAAACGTGCTTCCAGATGAAAGTAAGTGTTGCAACTAGAACCAGGGCAATGAGAGAAATACAATGATACCAAAGTTTTGAAGAATTGATGAAGGAATCTACCTATTGAAGTTGAGTTGCAGAGCTCTGAAACTAGACTTCTGTGGAACAATATAGGGCACGATTCTTGAATGTGATTATATGGTTAGCTTCAGAGAAGATCAAGGAATGTGAATTGATGAAAAAAATGGATTGAAAAAGGCTTGAGAATATGATTCGAAGTAGCTGAATTCTGAGTTGTGAAGCAAGTTTGGCAGGGTAATTATGGCTATCTAAGCTTGGGAAATTGAATGGGGGATGACCCTCTATTTATAGGGAATCAAATGGAATGTTCAAGCGTGTGGAATGATGCAAATTGGAGGGAAATCGTGTGAACCTGATGCACGAGCAAAGTGTGATCTGATTTGCATAAAAACTCATCTAATCCTTGCATTTCAAGGCTCTAATCCACTTTGGCAACTTGATTGAACACGTTTAGATCACAAACGCGTTCTAATTTGATGTTTAAAGGCCAAAACATGAATTTCAAATTCTGACTTATGGAGAAACTTCAGTTCCAAGTTACCAAGTTCAATCCAATGGCATTTCCACCTCAAGGGGTCTTAGGGAAAAATTATTGAATCTTTGGAAAGATGACGTAACGAGCTTTGAAATGGAAAAAGAATGGAATTAAATGGCTGCTTGAGCTAAAAGTTACATGGAGTCAAAGTTGAAGAAAAAGAGTTGACTTTCCATACTTAGAAATATTTCAAATTCTTCTTTAAAAATAACCTATAATCTCTTGCATCTAAACATGGCCTTCCATTTAGAATTTGCTCTTGACCAAAAAAAATGGAATGAAATAGATATCTTGAATGACATTTTTCAATTTGAAACGCTCAAAATCTCCAAAAATTGAGCAAGTTATGACTAGTTGAAGTGTGCCAAAAATCATGAAATGACCTATAATCTTTTGCATTCTTAAGGCAACTTCCATCCATTTTTTCACTTTACACATAAAAGAAGGCATGAAGTACACACATTTAGGATAATTATGGAAAAATAATGGGCTCAAGGGGATAAAAATTGACCAAGTTATGACCATTTGAAGTCACATATGAAAAATTGGGGATTCATCTAGATGACTTGTAATCTTCCTTCTTTACCAAGTTCCTTCCACATGAAAACTCCTTGGAACTTTTGAAGTGATTTATTGGTAACTCTTTGAAGAGAAGAATGTTTTTGGAGTCACTCAAAAATACCAAAAGATGAACTAAATATGCCCCTTTGAAGTCCAAAACCCTGGCCTCTAGATCAAGAGAATGCTTGGTGGAACTTTGCCAAGTTTGAACAAACTTTTTGTGCCAATATTCTTCCTTTGTGAATAGAAATTGTTGAGGATGATGATGAGGACTCATGGCCACCAAAACCACTTCCATACCAACTTCAAAACAACTTCAATGGTTACGTTTGAATTTCTCAAGCTTTTGACTAGGGCATGCAAATAAACTCATGAACCCATGAAGCAACTTGCTAAACCTCATTGCCTTTACCTACATTATTAACAAGTAAGACAAACCAATATTTCATTTTGTTAATTAGAGAAAAATATCCATGATCACAAAATAAAACAAGTTAAGGTGCTTGGTAATTCCTCAGAAGAGCAAGGCTAAAGATAGGGAGAAGAACCAAAAGCCATAATATGATCTTGTTGTGATTAAAACAAAATGGTATGATGAAGGGATCTTAGGGGCAAAAATTAGGGTACAACAGATGCCCTTATTTAAGTTTCTTCTATCCGGAGATACGAAGGTTAAAAATCTTCGTGTCGACGTGATCAAAGACACTTAAATATAAAACAAACCCTATTTTTGGCCCTAAGATTCCATGCAAATGCTTATGCATATGAATGCATATGAACAGAACCAAAGAAACACAAAGTAACATTGGGGATGCAACAAAAAAATGTAGAAACAAAGGAGCAACCCCACCAGGAAAATAAATCACTGGTGAACCACAAGAACAAAATAAGAGAGGAGGATAACAAGCGTCGACGTTCACTGCCGATTGTACTATCATCGTTCACTGAATATATAATACCATCGCCGTTCACTGACAATGAACAATCAACGTTCACTGAAGATAGCAAAAAGATAAGAAACACCGACGTTCACTGCCGATGTACTACCAACATTCACTGAAGGTATAAAGAGTAAATATCATACCACTGCCGTTCACTGACGATGAACTATCAACTTTCACTGAAGATAGCAAAAAGATAAGAAACACCAACGTTCACTTCCGATGTACTACCAACGTTAACTGAAGGTAGAGAGAGTAAATATCATACCACGGCCATTCACTGACGATGAACTATCAACGTTCACTGAAGATAGCAAAAAGATAAGAAACACCGACATTCACTGCCGATGTACTACCAACATTCACTGAAGGTAGAGAGAGTAAATATATCATACCACCATCGTTCACTGACGATGAACTATCAACGTTCACTAAAGATAGCAAAAAGATAAGAAACACCGACATTCACTGCCGATGTACTACCAACGTTCACTGAAGGTAGAGAGAGTAAATATATCATATCATCATCGTTCACTGACGATGAACTATCAACATTCACTGAAGATAGAAAAAAGATAAGAAACACCGACGTTCACTGCCGATGTACTACCAATGTTCACTGAAGGTAGAAAGAGTAAATATCATACCACATCCGTTCACTGACGATGAACTATCAACGTTCACTGAAGATAGCAAAAAGATAAGAAACACCGACGTTCACTGCCGATGTACTACCAACGTTCACTGAAGGTAGAAAGAGTAAATATCAAGTTTCCCCAAGATTCTTGTGTTTTGCCAAGAACGGGTCTCAACTTCTTCTTTAACCAAGGAAATCTGCCTGGAAAGGGTAATACGTAATCTGTCTCAAATAAAGAGACTTCCACTTATTGTCAAGGGGAATTGCAAAGAGAACTGAGTTTCTAAGGATAGAAATATGACTTCCCGGGGAAATTCCACGATATTCTTGCTGAGGAGATGAAGTCTTCCTGTGCAAAATAAATGCACAAACCAAAACTCAAAGTTTTCAGAAATCCATAATAAATGATATTGTCATGTAGCCACAAATCCAAATCAGAAATAAACTAGAGAAAGACGGCCAATGCAGATTCATCCTTTGAGAAATAAACTCAAGAGGGAAAACCAAATTCAACTAAGCAAAGAGCGTTGCCGGAAAGGTCAGAACACAATGTCAATGAATGATGATTTTTAGTAATGCATGATATATGTATGAATGTATGAGTGCTATTGTGCATGTGCTGGTAAAAAGGATACATAATCAGCGCAGACAAACAAAACTGCCTCAGGTACTAACAACATTGGGCTAAGCTTCAACAAGAAAGATCAATCCAAGAAAGGTAAAAGCAACTGCAAAAACCAAGCTTATTGCTTTAACTTCACTAAGGAGAAATATAATCCGGATGTAGCTAAATAAAACAGATACCGGGACATAACATCCTTCTTCCGGTTTCAACAGAGAAAATGGTTTTCCAAAAGCAACATGCCTACTGGAGATTGCAAGATCAACCTTAAATAAAGCAAACTGGCGCCGAAACAACCAAGCCTCACTGGGGAATTCAATCCTAACTCTCTGGAGAAAAACTGCAGATTGAAACTTTCATCATGAATACTCATTCCAATAAGAGATACCTTGGGATAACCTTCCCGGGAAGTCAAGAAGTCAATATTAATGGCAAAACTGCAAAAAGAGCGACATCCCAACACACCAAGGGAAAAAACCTTTCGTAATATGAGGAAAGACTTCGCTGGGGAATCTGGGACAGAGGCTTCTGATCATGTAAACCCGTAAAAACGAACCAAGACTTGACTGGGGATAGTGGGGTCACAAACCTAATAATGTACCTTGTACCCACTGATATCGTCTTTAACTATCTGAGAAACACACAAAGATTGCGCGCACCAGCAAAACAACCTGAGAAAACCTTCATGAAAGAAGTAAATCCTCTTAAAACAGACGGAGTTTGTTCATTCTTGGGATCACCATCTTTGTTGTCATTGTTTCATCACAAATCCCAAAGTAAACTGAATTGTAAAGATCTCTTCTCTTTTTTTTAAAGTTAATTTTGCTTCTTTTAATCTTTTTTCTTTAACAGTTATTATCAGTAATAAATGAAGTCTTTGCAAGCTGAATAAAAATAAGAACATAAAGAATTGGGTAAAAGCTCGAATTTAATTAATAGAATGGTAGTCTGCGAATGGAGAGACTCCATGGATGATTAAAAAGTTTGGGAAATGACAATACATAATGGAAAAGATACATTGAGATACAATGACCACTATCCCCCTACCAACTTTTGAAATCCTGAGCATGCAACTTTTGTTGAATTATGATAAGGATTCGAGAAGATTGTTGCTTCAATGACCAAGTCTTGTCTGACGTAGTTACTTGCCAAGAAAATCCCTAACTTTTGCCTAAGCTGCCCTTGCGGGTTTTCAACTTAGCGGGAAATTTATTCTATTTATGTCTCTAATTTTTGCCTAGACCGCCCTTTCGGGTTTTCGGCCTACCGAGACGCTCCTTTTTTGCCTAAGCCGCCCTTTCGGGTTTTCAACTTAGCGAGCTGTTCTTTTATTTCTTTAGGTGAAGAATTTCTTGACTGCGTCAGCATTCATGGGACGTGGGAACTCCTCGCCATCCATAGTTTCAAGAATTAATGCACCACCAGAGAAGGCTTTCTTGACAACATACGAGCCTTCAAAATTGGGAGTCCACTTGCCCCTAGAATCAGTGTTGAAAGACATGATCTTCCTGAGCACGAGGTCGCCTTCTCTGAATTCATGAGGTTTTACCTTTTTGTCAAATGCTTTCTTCATTCTTTTCTGATATAACTGCCCATGACACAAAGCTGTCATTCTTTTCTCCCCAATCAAATTCAATTGGTCAAACCTGTTCTGAACCCATTCAGCCTCTATTAATTTAGCTTCCATTATCACATGCAACGAGGGAATCTCTACCTCGACAGGGAGTATAGCTTCCATTCCATACACTAGGGAAAACGAGGTTGCTCCTGTTGAAGTGCGAACAAATGTTCGATACCCATGCAGAGAAAAAGGGAGAATTTCATGCCAATCCTTATAAGTGACAACCATTTTATGGATCATTCTCTTGATATTCTTATTAGCAGCTTCAACAGCCCCACTCATCTTTGGCCTGTATGGAGATGAATTGTAATGGACAATTTTGAATTATTCGCACAGTTCAGTCATCATCTTGTTATTCAAATTCGAGCCATTGTCAGTGATAATTCTGCTCAGCACACCATATCGACATATAAGATTGTTTTTGATGAAACTCACAACCACCTGTTTGGTAACATTGGCATATGAAGCAGCCTCTACCCATTTGGTAAAGTAGTCAATTGCTACTAAGATGAAACAATGTCCATTCGAAGCTTTGGGTTCTATCATTCCGATCATGTTAATACCCCACATAGAGAAAGGCCACGGGGAGGAAATCACATTGAGAAGTGTCGGAGGTACATGGATCTTATCTGCGTAAATATGGCATTTATGGCACTTCTTTGCAAATTTGCAACAATCATATTCCATCGTCAACCAATAATAACCTTCCCTTAACACCTTTTTAGCCATTGAATGTCCGTTAGCATGAGTTCCAAATGAACCTTCATGGATCTCATGCATCAACATGTCTGCTTCGTGTCTATCAACGCATTTGAGCAAGACCATGTCAAAGATTCTCTTGTATAACACATTTTCACTGAGGAAGAAACTGCCTGCCAATCTTCTCAGTGTCTTTCTATCTTTCTTGGACGCGCCAAACGAATATTCCCGAGTCTGAAGAAAATGCTTGATATCATAATACCAAGGTTTTTCATTTGCTACCTCCTCTGTCGCAAACACATGAGCGGGCCTATCTAGCCGTCGAACTGTAATTCGGGGTATATCATTCCAAGCATTTACTTGGTACATGGAAGCCAGAGTTGCCAGAGCATCTGCCATTTGATTTTCATCCCTAGGAATGTGATGGAATTCAACTTTACTGAAGAAGGGTAGTAATCTTCTAGCATAATCTTTGTAAGGGATTAATCCAGGGTGACGAGTATCCCATTCTCCTTTAATTTTATTTATCACCAGAGCAGAATCACCATACACATCTAGAATCTTGATTTGAGATCAATAGCTTCCTCAAGACCCATGATGCAAGCCTCATATTCTGCCATATTACTAGTGAAATCAAATGTTAACCTTGCGGTAAAAGGAATATGTGATCCATGCGGAGTGACGATCACAACACCAATTCCTTTACCATAAGCATTCACAGCTCCATCAAATACCATACTCCAACGAGATTCAGGGTCGGGGCCCTCCTCAGGCAATGGTTCATCATAATCTTTCACTTTCAAGAACACCACATCTTCATCGGGGAATTCATATTCTGCAGACTGATGATATTCCATCGGCTGGTGAGTAAGGTAATCTGCCAACACGCTACTTTTGATAGCCTTTTGAGTGCGGTACTCGATATCATATTCAGATAACAACATATGCCAGCGGGAAATTCTCCCATTAAGAGCAGGCTTCTCAAAAATATACTTGATTGGATCCATTATGGAGATCAACCAAGTAGTATGATTCACCATATACTGCCGCAAACGCTTTGCCGCCCAGGCCAAAGCACAACAAGTTTTTTCTACCATAGAATACCGCGACTCACAATCAGTGAACTTTTTAATGAGATAATAAATGGCGAACTCTTTCTTTCCTGTTTCATCCTGTTGTCCCAGAATACAACCCATAGATTTATCTAACACTGTTAGATATATAATCAACGGTCTTCCTTCTACGGGAGGGAGAAAGATGGGAGGTTCAAGCAGATACTCTTTAATACTTTCAAATTCCCTTTGGCAGTCATTCATCCACACACAACCTTGATCTTTCTTTAACAACTTAAAGATCGGTTCACATGTTGCAGTCATGTGGGAAATAAATCTGGAGATATAATTCAAACGCCCGAGGAAACCCCTGACTTGCTTTTCAGTTCTTGGTGCTGGCATTTCTTGAATTGCTTTGACTTTATCAAGGTCAACTTCAATTCCTTTCTGGCTAACAATAAAACCAAAAAATTTCCCCGATCTAACTCCGAAGGTGCATTTATTTGGATTCAAGCGGAGGCGATACTTCCTCAAATGCTGAAACAACTTCAACAAATCTTCTATATGCCCTTCTTCAGTTTAGGATTTGGCAATCATATCATCAACATATACTTCGATTTCTTTGTGCATCAGATCATGGAATAGGGTTGTCATAGCCCTCTGGTACGTTGCACCAGCGTCCTTCAACCCGAAGGGCATCACTCTGTAACAGAATGTTCCCCAGGGCATGATAAACGTTGTTTTTTCCATGTCTTCTGGAGCCATTCTTATTTGATTATACCCGGAAAATCCGTCCATGAACGAGAATACTTTGAATTTTGCTGTGCTATCCGCTAACATGTCGATGTGAGGCAATGGAAAATCATCTTTTGGACTAGCTTTATTTAGATCTCTATAATCTACGCACATGCGAACTTTTTCGTCTTTTTTCAGTACTGGGACAATATTGGAAATCCATTGAGGATACACTGATGTCACAAGAAAACCAGCATTAATCTGCTTTAGGACCTCCTCTTTGATTTTTACTGCCATATCCGGGTGGGTTCTTCTCAAATTTTGTTTAACTGGCGGACACTCTGGCTTCAATGGAAAACGATGCTCGACAATGTCTATATCTAGACCAGACATATCTTGATAAGACCAAGAAAAAAATATCCACATACTCTTTCAATAAATCAATCAACACGCTCTTTACATCAGGATGCAACGATGCTCCAATCTTAACTTCCTTCGGATCTTCTTCTGAACCCAAATTAACCACTTCCAAAGGCTCTTTATATGGCTGAATGGTATTTTCCTCGTGCTCAAGCAACCGTGAGACCTCTTCTGGAATCTCATCATAATCTTCTTCTTCATCCCCAAACACAAGACATTCAAAGTTGGGAGAGGGTTCAGGGTCAATGTATTCAACAGGTTATTTAATTAATCTGCACATATGATTTATGATTGCTTTTAGAAACTGACACATATAACAAGTCATCATGCAGATTAATTTCAATTATTATTTATTTTGAAAGGTTTTTTTTTATTTTTTTATTACCATTTCCCAGGAAAAAGCTGAAAGTTAAAGACATAGTTTGGAAGCGAAGACAACTTTCATTAATGATCTTAACAGTTATAGCAAACAGATAAGCCCTACAACATTAATACTTCCACCTTGGGCAAGGTGAGAGCTTTTCAAAAGAAAGAAATAGATTAACAAAACAAATTACTTTGAAACATGTATGCAAGAAGGAACATCAATGGTGACCCAGTTCTGAACTCGGACTCCATGTGTCACATAATTAGGTACTTCCTGCTCTGCTTCATCCTCTTCAACAACATTAATTCCAGAACCAATTGGATGGAGGTAGCCTCTACTGCGGAAAACATCATGATAACTGTTCATAGAAGATTTTGACTTCAAATTTTCTCCTTTGCCATTCCTCGAAGAGAAACTCAAACCAGTTCTATTCTTGTTCACAGGTGGATCCACAAGTCGTCCCCAAACTGCATTATGACCATTGCGTACAACCTGCTGCGTGTCCTTCAGGGAAACCACATAATTCTCATTCTTCCTTCTGTTTTCAATGGATAAGGCTTGGAACTGGGTTCCAACAGCAGCTTCATCCGCTTCAACAATACTGAAAGAGGATAGATGGGATATCAACAACGCCTGCTCCCCATTTATGATCACTACCTTCCCTTCACGCACAAACTTTAGCTTCTGATGCATAGTTGAAGTGACAGCCCCTGCTTCGTGTATCCATGGCCGTCCTAGCAAACAACTATATGCGGGAATAATGTCCATTACCTGGAAAGTTATCAAGAACAAATATGGTCCTATGTGGATGGGTAAGTCCACCTCACTGATGACAGATTTCCTCGACCTATCAAAAGCCTTCACAATGATGCCACTCAGGCGCATAGGTGTTCCCTGATACTTTAACTTCATGAGAGTACTCCTTGGTATAACATTCAATGCGGATTCGTTATCAATCAGCACATTGGATAGCAAGTCATTCTTGCAGTTCATAGATATGTGGAGGGCCAGGTTGTGATTCCTCCCTTCATCTGGTAACTCATCATCGCAGAAACTCAAGTTGTTACATGATGTAATGTTTCCAATTACGTTGCTGAATTGATCTAACAGTATGCCATTCTCTACAAAAGCTTGGTCTAGTACTCTCATTAGTGATTCTCTATGAGCGGAGGAATTCATCAATAAAGCTAGAATGGATATCTTTGAAGGATTCTGCAATATATGGTCTACAATTTTGTAGTCGCTTATCTTAATTATCTTCAAGATATCATCCACTTCTTTCTCCAATGTAGCTCCACTAGTCTCTCCTGCATCCTTCTTAGACTCATTGTTCTCAACAATTTTCTTTCCAGCAACAACATCTCTTCGAATAACCGGTGCAAACACATGATCACTACGGGTCACCCTGCTATTATCAGCTATATTTCAAACATCTGGCATTGGCTGGATGGGAATTTCCACCCCATCTTCTAAGATTGTAGCGTTGTATTTGTAAGGCATGGCCTTATCTGATTTATAGGGAACAGGTCTTGGCAGACTAATTACAAATGGGGTAACAACTGGTTTGGTATGGTACTCCACCTCAAGATGAGCGGGTGCACCAAAACAAGGTACAATGATGTTTACACCTTTCTCGACACAACCAGCCTTCAAAATGTCATTTCCGGCAAACAAATATTCGTCTGAAGAGAAATACTCATCCGCGGAGGCATACTCTTCCTCTGACTCTTCTTCCATCAAACAAACTTCAACCATATCAATCTCGTGATAATCATCTCTCTGACATGTGATCTTGATAGTTCCATTGTCTAACAGCAGCTGAACACCCTCTCTCACAATAGAACATCCTCGGGGGTCTTGACAGCAAACTACACATGATCTATATTGGTGTTCCACCTGACCAGCAGTACGGCTGAAGGTAGCATGCAACTGTATGAGATCTTCATTCAAATTCTCTACTTCAAAAAATTTGAATTCACCCGGACATCCAGAAACCATATTCACTTCCTCTTCATATTCTGCCCTAGGCCTGATTATATAGATTAAACCCTCATCCATCATCTCCTGTAAGTCAGCCTTTATCTTCTCGCAACCTTGTATGTTTGTACTGCAAATAGCATAACCGGCATGGTCATGCGTATAATAACTGAATTCATAGAGGTCTGCGTGCATCTTCACCAAATCCCCTCTAACCAGATTAATGTCAAAAATCTGGAAGTCACCTGGACAACCGGCCACCATATTCACAGTATTCACTCCCTCGTGCTTGGGTAGAGGATAGTCTTTCACATTAGGTCCCATGTCTTTGAAAGATAAAATTCCAGACTTCACCAACCTTTGCACCTCAGTCCTCAAAGGATAACAATTTTCAACACTATGCCCTGGTGCTCCCTGATGAAAGGCACACTTCTGGTCTGCTTTGTAATACCAAGGCAATGGTGATGGTACTGCTGGAGGTGGTCGTGTCTGGACCAACTTCTTCTGAATCAATGCTGGTAGTAGCTCTGCATAACTCATGGGAATAGGGTCATAGTTCTCCCTTCTATGATTATTCCCTTAGTTTCCCTGCTGGGACTGTCTTTGATAAGCAATGGTAGTCGGAGTGGCATTCATAACAGGAGTCACCGAAGCAACTTGCTGGTGACGATGATAATTCCTTCTAGGAGCATTTACTCTCCTCTCTTGTATGAAAACATTTGTATCCCCCTCTTTCTTCTTTGTAAACCCATAAGCTGGCTTCTTCATACCTCCGGATCCTTCACCCTTTGTCAAACGGCCTTCTCTTACTTCCTCTTCTAGGCGGACCCCCATCCCTACCATCTCTGTAAAATCACTCGGGGCACTTGCTACCATTATTTCATAGTAGAAAGCGCTTAGCGTCTTCAGAAAATTTTTAGTCATTTCCTTCTCTTCCATAGGAGGAATCACTTGGGCAGCCACTTCGTGCCATCTCTGTGCATACTCTGTGAACGATTCCCTGTCTTTCTCAACCATGGCCCTAAGCTGGTCACGGTCAGGCGCCATATCCACATTGTACTTGTATTTTTTTATGAATGCTTCTCCCAAATCATTAAAGGTATGGATGTTGGCACCGTCTGAACTCATGTACCATTTCAATGATGTGTCGGTCAGACTATCCTGGAAAAAGTGAATCAGCAGACGCTGATCATCGGTGTGGGTAGACATTTATCCTTACATACATCACCAGGTGAGCACGAGGGCAAGTGTTGTCCTTGTACTTCTCAAACTCCGGAACCTTGAACTTATCAGGCACTTTAACGTTCGGGACCAAACACAGCTCATTCACATTCTGTCCAAATAGCTCTTTTCCCCTAAGAGCTTTCATCTCTCTTTGCATTCTATCAAACTGCTCTTGGAAATCATTCATTCTGTCATAAAGACCCAAGTCTTCACTCGGCGGAGGGAAAGGACAACATACATCTTCATTAACAAATGGAACCAAATTCACCGAAGGAGGTGCAGCAGGAACAATATGCACTATAGGAGGTGCTGGAGTAACAACATTTGCAACCACTGGAGCATCTTGGGGGCCCAAATTGAAACCTTCAGGTGCAAAATTCTCTGGCATTCCCCATGGATAACCTTGAGGCATGTGGTTTTGAACAACAGTCGGAGTATCGGATACAGGAATAGTGGGAACTTCAGCATTTTCCCTTGTTGGTTGAGGTTGAACACTCGGTGGCTGATTCTGAGAAACCACCAGAGCTTCCATCAGAGTAGGCAAATTGGCCAAGCCGGCCTTTAAAGCAGAAAATTCTTCGCGCAGCTCGCGGTTTTCTTGTTCTAAGTTGTCCATCTTCTTTTTGAAGTTAGCCCGAGTGTTGTAGTGATGAGTCAGTTTGCTGAACGAAGCAAAAAGATGGGTAAGGCACCTGAATATACATAATAAATGCAAGAAATATGTGCAATATGATGCATGACATGCAATGCACATGATTATTTTACTTTATCATTTAATATTTCAAGGGGTTTAACGTTTATAGACATATTGCAAACATCAAAATAATAACACATTTGAAATACTGAAAAACTTTTATTATAATAACTTCAAAAATGGATTACAAGTTTCAATTATCCCAAGTACAAGATGAGAATACAATCTAAAAATCCTGAGAGAAAGAAACTGATAGAGATCAATCTGTACGCTGTCGCTTCCCTGTGAGCCTGACAATCTGAGCCCTCAACCTCTGGTTTTCTTCCACCTGTCTGATGGCAACCTCCTTCCAATCATCCGGATCAGGAAATGAGCAATCAACACCTGTTTTAGGCTTAGGGGAAAATAAATCCCCTTGCCTCTCCATAGACTCCACCACTCGACTCTCAAGGGTCTCGATCAAATCATCTTTCTCCTTCATGTCTGGTTTGTAGGAACTCTCTAAAGTCTGGAACTTGTTCTTCCAAGCATCTCTTTCCTGTTGCATCCTAACCAAAGCAAGTTTCAACTCTTCTAGATCATCTAATAAAGGAGGAGTGGTCTTTACAAACATGTCAGGAATGGGTGTCTCCCGAGTATACGACATCTTCAACTGAATGTCTCTCGATCGGACCCACTGAAGATATGGCTACAAAGAAACAACACCTCTAGGTCCTAAATCCTTCCTACACTTCTTATGAATGTGATACCAGGCCTTCGCAATCTGCTCCCTAGCTTCCCTGCGGTCTTCTCCTTCCTTCATAAAGAAACTACTCAAATGAATATTGTTCGGTTTATCCCTCATCAGATAACCAAGCTGTCGTCGGGCAAGAACAAGGTTATAGTTAATTCCTCCATTTGTACCTAGAAGAGGTACATTGGAGAAACTATCATAATTGTCAATAACCTCCACATCCTAGTAAGCTCGATGATACCAATCAATATCCGAGTGAGTAAGTGCCATGATCTTAGGAGCCCAACGGGGTTCCTTCTTGACATCCCAAAAAGCATCAGACTGAGGCATATGAGAGATGAACCACCGGTACAACAAAGGCGTGCAACATATAATCATTCCTCCATGATAGGAACTCTGAAGATGAACAGAGTTATAAGCATCATCCAACAATGTCAGAACCAGGTTTCCAATCATGAAAATCCCGATAGCGTTAATGTAGACAAACTTGTCCACATTAGGGAATAAGAATAATAGATAAGCAAGTAAAGCAAATATGGCCTCAAAAGCAACCGTACTCTTCATCCTGGCAAAGTAACGAGCTTTCTCCAATAAGAACTGAGCTGGTAATCCTCTAATCCCTCCTTTGGTAGTCATATGGGCTTCCACCTCATACTTCCCTAGAAGAATCAAAGCAGCAATCTCATGTGGTTTTGGCTCACCCTCCAAACCAGTATAAGGAACACGATCAGTAATATGTAAATCCAAGAGATAAGAATACTCCTCTAGTGTAGGCATCAACTGATAATCGTGAAAAGTAAAGCAGTGATACACCGAATCATAGAACTGGACCAAGGTCGAGAGAATACCCGCCTTCATCTTCAGCTTCATGAGTAGAATAATGGATCCATACTTCTTCTGAAAGTCTACAGGACACTCAATCTATGGAATTAGATTGACCAACTCATCTATCTTGGGATCCTTGAAACTGTATTTTCCGGTCTTTCTCTTTCCAGAATCCATGGTTAAAAGTACCTGAGATATTCACAAATAGTCAACTTTTAAATCCCTTGAAATATTATTTCCTCCAAAAGATGCTTATGAGTGCATGGATGCATGATGCAACAATCATACACAAAATCACACATATAGGGTTCATAGGTTCAACGTCATGAGCATGAGGTCGAAGGATGTAGACTCTGGGAAACCTTCAGGTGCAAAATTCTCTAGCATTCCCCACGGATAACCTTGAGGCATGTGGTTTTGAACAACAGCCAGAGTAGCGGATACAGGAATAGTAGGAACTTCAGCATTTGCCCTTGTTGGTTGAGGTTGAACACTCGGTGGCTGATTCTGAGAAACCACCAGAGCTTCCATCAGAGTAGTCAAATTGGCCAAGCCGGCCTTCAAAGCAGAAACTTCTTGGTGCAGCTCGCGATTTTCTTGTTCTAAGTTGTCCATCTTCTTTTTGAAGTTAGCCCGAGTGTTGTAGTGATGAGTCAGTTTGCTGAACAAAGCAAAAAGTTGGGTAAGGCACCTGAATATACATAATAAATGCAAGAAATATGTGCAATATGATGCATGACATGCAATGCACGTGATTATTTTACTTTATCATTTAATATTTCAAGGGGTTTAACGTTTATAGACATATTGCAAACATTAAAATAATAACACATTTGAAATACTGAAAAACTTTTATTATAATAACTTCAAAAATGGATTACAAGTTTCAATTATCCCAAGTACAAGATGAGAATACAATCTAAAAATCCCGAGAGAAAGAAACTGATAGAGATCAATCTGTACGATGTCGCTTTCCTATGAGCCTGACAATCTGAGCCCTCAACCTCTGGTTTTCTTCCACCTGTCTGATGGCAACCTCCTTCCAATCATCTGGATCAGGAAATGAGCAATCAGCACCTGTTTTAGGCTTAGGGGAAAATAAATCCCCTTGCCTCTCCATAGACTCCACCACTCGACTCTCAAGGGTCTCGATCAAATCATCTTTCTCCTTCAAGTCTGCTTTGTAGGAACTCTCTAAAGTCTGGAACTTGTTCTTCCAAGCATCTCATTCTTGTTGCATCCTAACCAAAGCAAGCTGCAACTCTTCTAGATCATCTAATAAAGGAGGAGTGGTCTTCACAAACATGTTAGGCATGGGTGTCTCCCGAGTATACGACATCTTCAACTGAGTGGCTCTCGATCAGACCCACTGAAGATATGGCTACAAATAAACAACACCCCTAGGTCCTAAATCCTTCCTACACTTCTTATGAATGTGACGCCAGGCCTTCGCAATCTGCTCCCTAGATTCCTTGCGGTCTTCTCCTTCCTTCAGAAAGAAACTACTCAAATGAATATTGTTCGGTTTATCCCTCATCGGATAACCAAGCTGTCGTCGGGCAAGAACATGGTTATAGTTAATTCCTCCCTTTGTACCAAGAAGAGGTACATTAGAGAAACTATCATAATTGTCAATAATCTCCACATCCTGGTAAGCTCGATGATACCAATCAATATCCGAGTGAGTAAGTGCCATGATCTTAGGAGCCCAATGGGGTTCCTTCTTGACATCCCAAAAAGCATCAGACTGAGGCATATGAGAGATGAACCACCGGTATAACAGAGGCGTGCAACAGATAATCATTCCTCCATGATAGGAACTCTAAAGATGAACAGAGTAATAAGCATAACCCAACAATGTCGGAACCAGGTTTCCAATCATGAAAATCCCGATAGCGTTAATGTAGACAAACTTTTCCACATTAGGGAATAAGAATAATAGATAAGCAAGTAAAGCAAATATGGCCTCAAAAGCAACCGTACTCTTCATCCTGGCAAAGTAACGAGCTTTCTCCAATAAGAACTGAGCTGGTAATCCTCTAATCCCTCCTTTGGTAGTCATATGGGCTTCCACCTCAGACTTCCCTAGAAGAATCAAAGAAGCAATCTCATGTGGTTTTGGCTCACCCTCCAAACCAGTATAAGGAACACGATCAGTAATAGGTAAATCCAAGAGATAAGAATACTCCTCTAGTGTAGGCATCAACTGATAATCGGGAAAAGTAAAGCAGTGATACACCGAATCATAGAACTGGACCAAGGTCGAGAGAATACCCTCCTTCATCTTCAGCTTCATGAGAGGAATAACGGATCTATACTTCTTCCTAAAGTCTACATGACACTCAATCTATGGAATTAGACTGACCAACTCATCTATCTTGGGATCCTTGAAACTGTATTTTCCGGTCTTTCTCTTTCCAGAATCCATGGTTAAAAGTACCTGAGATATTCACAAATAGTCAACCTTTAAATCCCTTGAAATATTATTTCTTCCAAAAGATGCTTATGAGTGCATGGATGCATGATGCAACAATCACACACAAAATCACACATATAGGGTTCATAGGTTCAATGTCATGAGCATGAGGTCGAAGGTACTACCTATAAGGTGTTGGTCTAAGAGTTATCACCTGCCGAACAAGGTTCTAGAGGTTCCCAGAGTCTACATCCTTCCTTCAGATATTACCAACTTCCCGATTAACTCGGTAATTAGTAATATTCTCAAGAAAGACTCGTCCGAGCGTAGTATCGCGTGACAACTATTTCCGGATTACTCCGTCATAGCTTCTACACTACACATAAAAGGCCAAGATGGGTTTGGTATTCTACGGTCCTCAGTTTCAGCACGCTCCCAGGTCGAAAGCAGTACGTCTTCCCGATTACTCGGTAAACGACACTACAGTCAAAAGGGCCTCCACTGAGTGGGGGATATCATGCCTCCTTTTTTGGGATTACTCCCTCAAAGTTAACATAACTATACCACCCGTCCTATCTTAAAGTTTGCCCTAGTCCGGGTATAGGAATTATGAGTAATCACCAAGCACCCTGAAAACCAGGAAATTCCAAACAAACATATATACAACATATAACACATAAACAACAATAGCACATATAAAAATATAAACAAAGATAGGCTTAACCCACTTAGGGATGGACCAGCAAGAGGTCAATCTTTCCCCAGTGAAGTCTCCATTTTTCTATAGCAGTAGAAATGTTCAAGACTAAGCCATTGGATTGACTAGACTTTATACAAATCAAAATCAAAATCGCCACCGCGCTTTATTGTTTCCAAAGGTGCATGAAATAAAAAATGCTAAAAAATAAATAGTGCATAAAGCATAAAAGAAATAAAAGCATAAAATAAAACAAGTCAATAATTAGTGGTTAGTTGGATGACCATCTTGAAACTTGCATTTGGAACTCATTAGAGGATTGGTAGAACCAAAGCCTCCACATAACAAGTTGCTTTTTCTTTTTGTCGAGTATATCATCCATTTGTAATTCTCACAAGTATCATTTAATGATCAACGATGTTTAAGTGATCCATATTGACCAAATGTGTTGTAGATCCATTAGAGGATTGGTAGAACCAAAGCCTCCACACAATTAATCTTAAGGTTATTGGATCAAAGAGATCAAATTAACATACTTGGGCTTGCAATCATAAGTTTGGGCCACAAATTATCATTTATTCGAATCGGGACAAAATTTAGTGCTATGTTAAGCAATCGTAAGTGGACTTATATAGAAGTCGCACCTATTTTGAGGCCGGTCAATAGCAATCTATGCACCATTTGTTTTGAGACATGATATAGAGATCATGCTCTAACAACATTTAGTGCAATGAGAAGGGGATGAGATGAAAAGGATTAGGGCAAAAGATGAATAAACCACTTTTGAATTAAAAATTTAATCAAACTATTATTAAAATCATTCATCCATTTTTTGTGGAGTTAAACTCAACACCATGGATCCAATGATGTTAATAAAGTCATGATCAAAAAATCAACCCAAGACAGCCAGAAAATAATCACAAAAATAATAATATATTTAATATATACATTAAAGGGTTTAAAAATGTTTAAAAAATGGAAAATGATGAGGAAAATATCAATTATGTTCAAATTAATCAAGAAATGAAAAATAAGGCCATAGAAAAATCAGAAATGGGTCCAAATATTTTTATAAAAATTTTGGTAATTTTTAAAAGTCAGAAACTATTTTTAAAAATTAAATTAAATGGGTAAATTAAACAAAAATAGTAAAAAATAGTAAAGTCAGAAACAAAAATAAAATAAGGTCAGCAATATTTATCACAATATCATTGGATCATTCCATAATTTTTTCAGAATTTAAAAATGTGTAAAAGTATTTTTAAACATTTTAAACAAATTAAATAAGTGTAAAATTCATAAAAAATACCAAAATACAAAATTAAATTGTGAAAAAATGAAAATCAGAAAGAGAATAATCAAAAATATTTTTCATAATTTTTTCATATTTTTTGGACTAAAAATGAAGTTTCTATGATTTTTGAAATTTAAAACAATTAAAATATGAAAATCAGAAAAAGAAAATAAAAGAAAAAAATGTGGACCATTGGATGAGAGTTAAAACGCGTTAGTAATCAAATCCAAAGGATCTAGCGTGCTGTGCATATCATGGTCTTTAATGAATACTGTACAGAATCATTAATAAAATCAGAATTTGAAAATAACAAATGTCATGCTTTCATTGGTTAGAAGATGACACGTTGGTCATGTTCAACCTTCAGCCTTCACGAATTGCAGGTCTCTCAAACTGTAAAATCAGAAGCTCAGACCTATGCCATTCACTTCGTCTCTTCAAGATGAAGACAACCACACACTCGCACCAAATTTATATAAACTGTAAATCAAGCAATTTGGAAAGAATGTTTTGAAAAGGGATTTGAAAATTCATGGTCAAAACGTGCTTCCAGATGAAAGTAAGTGTTGCGACTAGAACCAGGGCATTGAGAGCAACACAATGATACCAAAGTTTTGAAGAATTGATGAAGGAATCTACCTATTGAAGTTGAGTTGCAGAGCTCTGAAACTGGACTTCTATGGAGCAATATAGGGCACGATTCTTGAATGTGATTATATGGTTAACTTCAAGGAAGATCAAGGAAGGTGAATTGATGAAAAATGGATTGAAAAAGGCTTGAGAATAGGATTCGAAGTAGCTGAATTCTGAGTTGTGAAGCAAGTTTGGCAGGGTGATTCTGGCTTTCTAAGCTTGGGAAATTGAATGGGGGATGACCCTCTATTTATAGGGAATCAAATGGAATGTTCAAGCGTGTGGAATGATGCAAATTGGAGGGAAATCGTGTGAATTTGATGCACGAGCAAAGTGTGATCTGATTTGCATCAAAACTCATCTAATCCTTGCGTTTCAAGGCTCTAATCCACTTTGGCAACTTGGTTAAACACGTTTAGATCACAAACGCGTGCTAATTTGATGTTTAAAGGACAAAACATGAATTTCAAATTCTGACTTATGGAGAAACTTCAGTTCTAAGTTACCAAGTTCAATCCAATGGCATTTCCACCTCAAGGGGTCTTAGGGAAAAATTCTTGATGCTTTGGAAAGATGAGGTAAGAAGCTTTGCAATGGAAAAAGAATGGAATCAAATGGCTGCTTGAGCTGAAAGTTACATGGAGTCAAAGTTGAATAAAAAGAGTTGACTTTCCATACTTAGAAATATTTCAAATTCTTCTTTAAAAATGACCTATAATCTCTTTCATCCAAACATGGCCTTCCATTTAGAATTTGCTCTTGACCAAAAAATATGGAATGAAGTAGATCTCTTGAATGAAATTTTTCAATTTGAACCACTCAAAATATCCAAAAATTGAGCAAGTTATGACTTGTTGAAGTTAGCCAAAAATCATGAAATGACCTATAATCTTTTTCATTCTTAAGGCAACTTCCATCCATTTTTTCACTTTGCACATAAAATAAGGCATGAAGTACACATCCTTAGGATAATTGTGGAAAAAGAATAGGCTCAAGGTGATAAAAATCGACCAAGTTATGACCATTTTAATTCACATATGAAAAATTGGGGATTCATCTAGATGACTTGTAATCTTCCTTCTTTACCAAGTTCCTTTCACATGAAAACTCCTTGGAACTTTTGAAGTGATTTGTTGGTAACTCTTTGAAGAGAAGAATTTTTTTGGAATCACTCAAAAATACCAAAAGATGAGCAATATATTCCCCTTTGAAGTCCAAAACCCTAGCCTTTAGATCAAGATAATGCTTGGTGGAACTTTGCCAAGTTTGAACAAACTTCTTGTGCCAATATTATTCCTTTGTAAATAGAAATTGTTGAGCATGATGATGATGACTCCTGGCCACCAAAACCACTTCCATACCAACTTCAAAACAAGTTAAATGGTGAGGTTTGAATTTCTCAAGCTTTTGACTAGGGCATGGAAATAAACTCATGAACCCATGAAGAAACTTGTTAAACCTCATTTCCTTTACCTACATTATTAACAATTAAGACAAGCCAATATTTCATTTTGTTAATTAGAGCAAAATATCCATGATCATAAAACAAAACAAGTTAAGGTGCTTGGTAATTACTCAAAAGAGCAAGGCTAAAGATAGGGAGAAGAACCAAAAGCCCTAATGTGATCTTGTTGTGATTAAAACAAAATGGTATGATGAAGGGATCTTAGGGGGAAAAATTGGGGTACAACAGTACTATATTTAAAACTTTTTCTACCCAACACAATCAAAGATAAGACAAGAACAAAAATAAATGAACACAACTATTTTTATCTTGGTTCACTATTAACGAAGTTAATTCAGTCCACCCACCAAGGTGATTTTGCATTTCTCAACAAGGACTTAATCCACTATAACAAAACTGATTACAATCCACAAAGACTACTCGCCAATGTCTTCTTGAGAAATTTTCACTATGCACTAGTCTTTCAAGGAGCAATCAACTCAAAAGTTGAGATACAAAAGGTGTTTTTACAAAGATGCTTATAAGAAAGCAGATTACACAAGTTAAAATACAAATATAAACACAAAAGTGTTTCTAGCAAGTATACAAATAAAATTTCCTTGTTTTACAACTATTTACACAAAGATGAAATATTTATGTTTGAGAGTTCACGTGAAAAGTTGTTTTTGCAAAAGTTGTTTTTCATTGTTCCAAGTCTTCTTTATATATCCAAATTCCAGCTATATTCTTCACAAAAATCAATAAGAGTGGTAGACAATATCGTACCATAGTATAGTTCTTACGCTATAAAATCAGAATAATGGGAGGATTATTTGATCTTGTACCATGTACTATTCACTCATGTAAAAACTTTTCGATCTTATTTTCTAATCTCCAAAGGCTTCAAAATGTGTGTTGATGAAGAATGCTTAGAAGGATCAAACTAGAATGAGAGTCTTTAGAAACTTATCTTCAGAGTCTTTCAAAACTTGTTCAGCAGAACCATGTCTTTAGAACTTGGTCTTGAAAACCTTAGAACTTGAAAGCACAGAATCATCAGAGCTTAAGAATTCTTCAAAAACTCTTCCATCAAAGTCACAATCAGAAGCTTTAGACTAACATTCTTCATAATCATTGTTTAGAAGAATTCTAGAACTTGACAATATCTTTGTAACGGGTACTTGTATCTCTCCAAAGTCAGAGTATGTTTATTCCAGAAACTGGTGACGTCACACACCATTATATTAGAGTCATAACGTGTTAGCAAAAGCTACACACTAGACAAAACTATTAGGGTACAAAATTGTTCTCTAACAAATAATGTATTGTTCTCATCACAACTAAAGGCCAGATGTAGAACCAAATCTTATTATTACAATTACATTCCTCTCAACCATGGTAATAACTCATTTTTGGGCTTTTTTTGTATTTACTAAAAAGACATGTCATTACGGTGATAGTTAACAACCATAGTGAAATGTACACGAAGTGAAAGGATTTGAATCCCAACACCAACAATTATTCATTTATCGTGACAAAATGGGCTTGATCTTGTATATCACCAAGGTTCTTTTAGTCAACTGTGGTGTAAAGTTCAATCATTTCATCAGGGTTCATCTTACAAACCGTGGTGAAAGGTGTTACATATTTATATATAAGCAAAATTATCTCTTCCTCAATACATAACAACCTCCTCTCTCAAAATAAAACCGTAATATCTATTACACTTGTCTCTCTCAAAATAAATCCCTAACATCTATTTCACCTGTCTCTCTCAAAAGAAAACCCTAACATCTATGTCACCCGTCTCACTCATATTGAAACCCCAAACTTATGTAGCGATTTCATCTTCTTCAAATCTTAGGAAATGGATACTTTAAAGATTCGTCTTCACCCTAGTTTATGTTTCAAAATCTTTTTATCTATCATTGTTTAGGTTTCAATAACTTGATTCATAATGCTTGAACTTTTTGCTTATTTTTACTTGTTGGTATGGATGGATGAATGAAAAAAAATTAACGAGGATGAAGCTAAAGTGAGCGATTCAAACTTATGGATTAACACATGTTTTTTGCTCTCACTTCAACTTCATCCTAATTTCTTTTCATTTTGGATGCCATTATGGGACGAGTACGATTTTGACGCGTTTTATGAGTTGATGTTGTTATTGTTACATATAAAATTTGTATGTTGTTTAAGGTTTGTTATTGATGAATGTTGTTATAAATGTTTTCTTAAGACGATTTTATTACATCTTATGTTGTTTGAGTATTTTTCCAACACCTTACTGAATGGATAAATTTTTGGATTGCGTTAGAAAGTTATAATATGATAGATAAAGTTATATTTGAAAACAAGATACACGTTTGATTCTAGAAAAGAATTCTTCAGCCCATTATCAGCATTTTTCTCTTTAGCAGTGAGAACTTGGTTTAATGCTTCTAGCTTTTCAACCTCCCATTCCTCCACCTATACTTTAGTTTTCAAAGTAGATAATATGTTTGAAAATGAACTATAGGTGAAGGAAGTAGGGTTGAAGAACTAGGAGCATTAAAACAAGTTATAACAATTAAAGAGCAAAATATGGATAAGGAGCTGGAGAATTTTGGTTTAACATTGAACGTGTAACTTGTTCTTCTAATATAACTTAATTTATCATATTATAGTGTTTTAGATCAGACTGAAAGGTTATATGTTTAGTGAGCATATGTGAAATAAGCATTTCACATAATTTATAATAAACTTAGTGTATATATCACAACATTTGTTTATAACATCCGTTGTTAAATGTTTTTCTTCGAAGCATATCATAATGGTTGTTTAAAGTAACTGTTGTGATAGGTAACGTGCTACTAGACTTATAATCATGGTCGCCCAATCATGATGGAAAGTATCATAAATTCAACCACCCCTTTCCTAACAATGGTTGGTGAGGCATTGTGGTATCCCTTTTCTAACCGTTATGGTATCCCTTTTACATAGTAGTGAGCTCTCCATGTAAAAGACTTGTTCCTTTAAATAACAGGCAAAACATGCTTTTAGTTTTACCAAATCTTTCATTTTCATTGTTAATTTGTGTCGTGAAACTCTATTTGCTAGATTCATTCCTATATAGAGGAATATATGTTGTTTTGAGTTGTAATTGGTTCCACCATTCATACTGTTGTACCACAAAATTTTCCCTCTCATTTTATCAAGATTCTCCTCACAAGACTTCTTAGACTCAAGATCAGATTAGGGTTTGCTCAGCTCAAGACATCTCCCTGCACTGATGACCTGAAATTAGGGTTTGAGTTTGCACAAGGATTTTTGGACTTCCAATGCCTCATGTGACTTTAATACTTCATGTTGTACTTCTAAGATTTCCCATACCAAGTTTCAAGCCTTGAATCAAATTTTTGCCCAGTCAATTGGACAGTTGACCTAAAAATCAGTTGTATTGGGGAAAAAGTCAACCATGACAAATTTACAGTCAAACCTCATAATTTTTTATCCACATCAACATTATGGACTCATATGAACCATTTGATCAAGTTTGGACCACAACTCCTCAAGAAATTTGATCAGATCATCAAAAGGGCAAAATGGTCAAAATTAGGGTTTTGACTATAGAAGGGCAATTTCTGATTTTTCCCCTAGCCAATGACCAATTGGGTTCAAACATGGTTTCAAGGACTCAATGGAACCATCTAGACCTAATCACAAGTTTCAAAGGATCTCAAATGCATTGGATTGACAGATGAATTTTCCAGTCAACTGATCAAAAATTAACTGTACACTGAAAAGTCAAACTTTGACTTTTTGGTCAAAATCAAGTGCCAGGGGTCATTTTTCATCAAGATGTGTCAAAACATGAAACTTGGTCACCAAGAAACCTAATTTTGGAAACTAGGGTTAAAGTTTGAAAAATTTTCATAACTTAGAATTTTTCTAAGTTATGAAAATTTCTTATTTTTTTCCAACTTTTCCCAACTTTTTCACCATGATGCAATTGGATTCAAAGAAAACTTCCAACATGAAAGTTGTATTCCTCCACAAAATATACAACTTTTATTCACAAAGTTTTCCCAAAAGATTCTTGGATCTCAAGTTATGAATTTTTGAATAAGGGTCCATAAACTTTTTAACTTAGTGAAATTTTGCCCTAGTTTAGGAAGATTTTTGACCTAACTTCATGGCAACTTTTCACCTAGTTCCAAGTGGAATATCAAGATGCATTTCAAATATGTATTGTATAGCATGTTACAATCTTTCCAAAATGTCAAAGAACTCTCCAAGATCATTTATGGTTAGGGAGAATCGAAGAAATGAAAATGGTCATTTCTCACTTTTGTCCATGGCATTTTGCACAAGGTTACAACTTGCAAATCTGTCCTAAGCATGCTTGTACTTGTTTTACAGGTCCTAATCATTTCCAAACTCCTTAATTTAATGAAAATACATTGGACAATGGCTTTGTTCTGAGCTATGGAGCTTTGTACAATGAATTAATTTATTTATGGCATAAAGGTAACAATGCCATTTCCATAAAAGCTTGCTTTTTTGCAACTTTGTATTTCTTGAGCATTGAACCTGATCTTTGGCTACAAACAAGATCCACAAACTTGAGGCAAAGTACACCAACTATGTTCAGACCTCAAGCTAGCCTCTACAGGCCTTGAGCATTGTCATCTCACTTTTGCTTCAAAAGCAAGTAAACTTGCAAAAAGTCCAGAACTTGTGTATCTGTTAAAACCAAGCCTTGCTATCATTTGAAACGACCTCAGCATATTGTAACAAGCCTAAGACATGATTTGCTAAGCCTTAAAACACCCTCTAACACAAAAAAACCCAATTTCTGCCCAAAATAGGGAAACTTCTGCAAACACCAAGCCACCTCCATATTCCCTCGTGTGTTTTGCTTGAAACCACTTTAAACACATTCCCTACAACATAACTAAACTATCCAAGCCATTGTTCAGCAACTGTAACCTCATTTTCAAGCTTCACCATTTTCAATTTCTGAGTTTACAGATTGACTTCTACAAGGAGATTCAAGCCATTTCAAAGCAAGCTGAGTATTGGGAAAGCTTGAGGGAACTTTAAGCAAGCTCACGAGTACATCAGGCCTCACTCAAAGTTGCTACGTTGCCATAGCCAAATTCAACTGAAGAAGGTAATTTTCAAAGTTCTATCTCCTTATTTAGGCATCATTAGGCTTAGGTTTGTGAAGCAAAAATGTAGTCTTTAATGTGCTTGAATTGTACATATGCATAGTTCTTATTTATATTAACTGAGCTAGGAGAATTTGGATGATGAACATGCTGAAAATTTTAGGTTAAAATTTAGGGCCATTAAAATTCTCTCTATCCTTTGAGAGTTAGGTCACAAAATGGATATGGTTGGAATCGTGATTGAAAATGCTATAACTTTCATGTTGTAAATTTTTTATTTCATGCAAGCAATAGAGAGAACAAATTTGAGTAACAGAAGGCGCGCGTTTGGGACGAAGGAGCAAGGACAGGGATGAAGTGTGTCCTGGGCCTGGGCGCCTTGGGCCTGCTTCTTTTGGCACCCCCCCTTTTACTTTCTGCACCCCCTTTCGCATTTTCTTATATTTTTTATATTTTCTTGCATATTTATATTTTCTGACTTTATTTATTTTTTTCTGAACATTTAAAAATCTCAAAAATATTTTCTTAATTTTTGCATTTTTATTTTATTTTTTTTATTATTTTTTTAGGCATAAAATTAGTTATTAGTTTAATATACTTTTATTTTCTTAAATAAACTTGTAAATAATACAAAAATATTATATATTTTTATTTTTATTATTTATACACTTAAAAATAATATTTGTATACAATATTTAATTTTTTTAACATTTTGTATATATTAATATTATTTTTCCTAAACAAAAAATGGACAAATAAATAATATAAGAATATATTTTCTTTTAAAACAAAAACTAGGGTTTCCACCCTTTCAAAAATAATCATTTTATTTTCTCTTATTTTTTGACTTAAATAAATTCATTTTTACATACATAAAAACAAATACAAAAAACATTTTGCATATTTACATTTTATTGCATATTTAAATATTTGCTTATTTATTTATTGTATATAAATTCAATTGGGTTGTAATAGTAAATTAGGGTTTTATTTTGTGCAAATATCCCCTATTCAAAACGTGTATCTCCTTTCCCATAATATTGTTGTAATAGTTAGATTTACTTTACGCAATTTACCGTATTATATGCGTGATAGTAAATTAGGGTTTTGTATGCAAAAGACAAAAAAAAATTAAAACAAATAGCATGACCTAAAGTAAGACAAAAATGCATGAAAAATGACAACACATTGCACACAAGCACCCCTAGGGTTTCATCCACTTTGTTTCCTTAAAATGGCCATGGTATGCATGCTAGGTATCTTGGCAAAATCAAACAAAACAAAAGATCATAGTCCCTCGATGACGCTATCTTGGTTGCCTAAACAAAAATGATCTAGTCCCTCAAAAACTTGCTAAGATACTTGGAAATATTGTTATCATGGTCATACGATGACCCACGCCCGTCCCGTTTAACATCCAAAGATAGGGTTGTTTACCAAATGCAATGGTAAAACAACAATGTCAAAAGAATAAAAATGTGTAGGAAAGACTTTTGAGTAGGGTAGACAACTCCTAGTTACTTGATCAATTTGCAAACCATCCTTGCTATTTTCAAACACACACACAATTTCAAAACATTTTCCAAACAACTTTCAAACATTGAAACATTTTTCAAAAGACAATACATCTTTGTATACATTCTTACAAACAAGAATCATTACAAAGATTTCCAAAATGATGGTCTCTTTTCAAAATACTTCCATAACCACACAAAGCACCATTTCAAACAATTGAAAAGAAAAAGCAAGTGATCTAAAGCAAGTAACTAAGAGCCCATGGGAAACCATGGATGGAAAGGGTGCTAGCACTTTCCCTTTTCATAATCTACCCCCCGAACCCAAAAACAATCTCAAAGGTCTTTCCTGTGCTTTTCTACCTTTCCTTTTGGATAAAATAAAAAGTTGGTGGTGACTCTTGCTAAACCAAAACATTTGCAAACACAAACGTAAAACCTCAAGTCAGTTCTCCCACCGTATCACAGAACTGGCGACTCTGTTGGGGAATATTTCTAAAAGTGGGGTTACCTTAGGGTTTTAGATCACCTTTACATGCTTATCTTGCTTGACTTGATTGCTTTACACTTTGGTTCTATTGTTTGGATTTGAATCCTCTACCCGGATTTGGGAAACATTCATAGGTAAATAGCAATACGTTGTGGAAATTGTGTAGGGTATACCGACATGGTTGAAGCAATAGCTATATTAGTGTGACATATTTGTGGGTACCGGTAGCCTTTGAGTTAATCAAAGAGAATACGGGGCCGCTGAGTGATGTCATGAAGCATTAATGAACTTTTAGAACTTTTACTTAACCAACTTGGCCTTTTAGGATGTAGTGAGATGACCGGCTTTGGTACAGTCCGAAGTTGGTAGATACTCGATACTACACTCATTGAGGATTGTTTTCTTGGAATATTTCGGTCGCCAATAAAGTGGCTAAACTGACACAATGAACACAGAAAATAATCCAGTGATATTGAGCTCCTTAGAACCCGGTTACTATTTCTAGGACAGGTTGAGCCAACTAAACTTCAAGAGGGTACTTGCCTATGAAACCCCATGCAAGCCTAAACTAGGATCTTGTGTGATTTGTTTGTACATATATACTTGTGCATAACATCATGAACATCATGAAGCATCATATGCATCCACTAACCATTTCAAGGATTTGGACTTTCATCTTTGTTCCTGTTTTGTAGGTAATGGATTCACTTCATAGGAAAACTATCCAAGTCAACCTTGTAAGAATTCCTCCTCGACTCAAGGAGCTAACTTCAAGGATTCCTGAGAATACTCCATTCACCGAGAGGCATGGTCGTCTTCTCAACTTAGTCACTGCCAACACTGAGGAGGATATGCTGAAAGTTCTCTTCCAGTTCTTTGACCCTTTGCATCATTGCTTCACATTTCCTGACTACCAACTTGTGCCTACTTTGGAGGAATTTTCTCAACTCTTGAGTATTCCTATTCTCAATAAACTACCCTTCAACGGTACGGAAAGAGATCCAAAGCCTAAAGATGTTGCTCAAGCCCTACACTTGCAACCATCTGACATCATGGGCCATTGGGAAACTAGAAGTGGTGTCAAAGGTTTCTTGTCAAAGTTTCTGTTTGAGAAGGCCTAAAGCGGCTGGAATTCATTGGAATTACAAGATTTTGAGGAGATTGTGGCTCTTCTCATCTATGGGATGGTCTTGTTCCCTAACCCTGACCAACTTTTAGATGTGAGTGCTGTCAAAATCTTCATGGCTCGCAACCCGGTGCCTACATTTCTTGGGGATATCCTCCACTCTTTTCACACTCGAATAATGAGGAAAAGAGGTGTTCTCATGTGTTACACTCCTCTACGGGCAAGATGGTTTATTTATCATCTTTCTCAATCAGTCTTGAGGAATGAGCAAGGTTTGAGGTGGTCACAACGACAGATGACTCTTACACATTCAGATGTTCATTGGTGTTCTCGATCAAAAGAGAATGTCATCATCATTGACCGTTGTGGGGAATTCCCTAATGTCCCTCTACTTGGCATTAGGGGAGGCATCACCTACAACCCATGCTTGGCTCTGAGACAGTTTGGGTATGCCCGAAGGGATGGCCCACATGACATGCTGATTCCAAATTTGGTTTTCAACTTCGACAACGACAACCAGGGACTCCGACAAAGGTTCATCCGAGCTTGGAGAATGCCCAACAAGGTAGACAGTAAGACCTTGGGACACAAGAATTCCATCCCTCTTGAGCCTTACCTCAAGTGGGTACGAACCTGCGCCCAAAGTCTTATGATGCCTTACCCCTACATTCTCCCTGTGATTAAATAGCCTGTTACGGAAGGAGAGGTTCCATACACCCTCCTACATCCTAACATGCCAACATCACTAGAAGATTTATAAAGGAGTTAAATACAGCTCAAGGGAGAGCGCGATACTTTTGAAGCCCAATTCTACGCAAGCGAGAAGAAGGTTTTAGAACTCACTCGTCAACTTCACGAAGAGCAGACTCTCAACACCTACGTTGCACCAAAGAGGATGCGCAACGTCTTTTTACCTTAGCATTTTGTATTATTTTGCCCATGGGGCATTGATGTGCTAACAAATTCTATCTTATTAATAAGACGTGTGTTCCTTTTTTATTTAAAACAAATTTGAATTTCTGAATCCTTGAATGCATTACATGAATACATATCATTCATCATATGCATAAGCAGGTCTTCACACCAAGTTTCCTCATCTCTCTTTTGTTTATTTCAGCAAGATGGATATTGAACAGACGGTCAAAGACTTAGAAGCTCAGAATTCACAGTTTCAACGGCTACTTCTGACCTTAGCCAAGGGGCAGGAGGAGCTCAAGACTCTACTAGAGAAGGAAAAGGAGCAAAAGAAAAAGAAGAGGGCTGGTGTGGCTACCATGGGTAGAAGATTTGAAGGTCAAGCCAGAAGGGTCCTGGATTTCCCCTCAACATCTGATGAAGGGGTAAGAAAGGGTAAAGAAACTACAATGCCATCTGACTCTGAGGAAGAAGAAGAAGAAGAGGATGAAGAATATTTTGAACAGCAGTACCCTCCTGCAGATGACAAATACAAGAATCTGGAAGAGCGTCTAGCAGCTATGGAGATACAGAGAGTGCCTGGGCTGGACTTTGAAGAGTTAGGGTTTGTTGCTGGAATTGTAATTCCCCATAAGTTTAAGGTGCCTCTTTTTGACAAGTACGATGGGTTGTCTTGTCCCAAGATGCACCTACGATCTTATGTCAGGAAAATTCAACCACATTCTTCTGACAAAGACTTGTGGGTTCATTTCTTCCAGGAAAGTCTTTCGGGGACGCAACTGAATTGGTTTTACCAGTTAGAGAGGTCTGATGTGCATAATTGGGAAGATTTGGCGGCCGCCTTCTACAAACAGTATCAATCTAATACGGACTTAGCACCAACCCATACTCAATTACAGAGTATGGGCATGGTCTCAAATGAAGGTTTCAAAGAGTATGCCCATAAATGGAGAGACTTGGCGGGACGAGTGCAACCACCTCCATCTGAGAGGGAGCTAGTAGACATGTTCTTGGGTACACTGTCAGGCCCCTTTTTCAATCACCTGATTGGAAGTTCGTCTGCAGGGTTCACCGAGTTGATTCTAACTGGTGAGAGAGTTGAAGCCGGCATAAAGAGCAGGAAAATTCAAAAAGATACATCTGCTTCCGCTGCCATCAAAAAGACTTTTCCAGCAAAGAAAGAAGTCTCAGCTGTCTACTCCCAAAGAGGTCAAGGAAGAGTTGAACACTGGCCAGCGGTGGGGGCCGTAATGATTCAGAAGTCTGCAGCTGATCAGCCTAGAAACAATCAACCCAGAACCAACCAAACAAGGGTGGAAAGGCCTGTACGAAAATTACCCGGATAAACATGACTCCCGCTCAGGTTCTACCCCATCTCTTGAAGTTAAACCTTGCCAGTCTGAAAGAGGCCCCGAAGAATTAGAATACATCTTCTCCTTACTACCATTCGAATGCCAAGTGTGCTTATCATTCAGACATCCTGGGGCACGACACCAACAATTTTTGGGCCCTCAAGAATAAGATTCAAGGTTTGATAGACGCTAAATAAGTTGAATTCGACGCCCCTGAAAAGCCAAATGTAATCTCTGCTCCAATGCCAAAGCATGGCCATAATGCCCATGCTGTTGAAGAAGATATTTTTGTTGCTACTGTTGATGATTTGATGACTCCGCTACCTATAATCAAGTTGAATTTGCTGAAGGCTGGGATTTTCCCAGGTTGTGGAGAAGATTGCTGCCTTTGTTCATCCTTACCAACCGAATGTCCATTGTTGAAGTTAGGCATCCAACGCCTAATGGATAACCAAGAAATCATTTTTGAAAAGACTCCCGTTACACTGACTCCCGTCAATGATGTTTCTATAATAACCATATCCGCTAATCTTTCCAAGGTCTCCAAAAGACCTGTTAAGATTACATCCGCTCTGAAGTCTGTACATTTGAAGATAACCATGCCCGGGCCCGTCCCGTACAAGTCCGACAGATCAATACCGTGGAACTATGGTGGAGAAATCTACTACCACGGTATTAAACAAATTGAATCGATTGAAGAGAGTTCTGATGAAGAGACTTCCGACATTGGAAACATTGCTGGAACGAGCAAAATCACCCGCAGTGGAAGAATTTTCTCTCCAGAGATTGCCCCTCCAAAGGCAATCTTTAGACCCTCAGCTGCTCCTAAGGTTACCCCTGCAACGGTAAACATATCTACGAGAACTCCAATTACTGAAGAAGTTTTGACTCCTGTGGTTGTCCCCTCTACAACTGCTGATGATAGAGGGAAAGGGATCCAAGAAGAGCCCGTCAGGACGAGGGCTCAGCCATTGGTCATTCCTGAGACCTCTCAAAAAGAAATTGAAGAGATTTTGAAAATAATCAAGAAAAGCGATTATGATGTTGTGGAACAACTGGGGCAAACCCCCTCAAAGATCTCCATGTTGTCCTTACTGCTTTGTTCAGAAGCTCATGCTAAAGCCTTGATCAGATTTTTTAAGACGGCCCACGTGCCACAGGAAACCTCCGCGGATCAGTTCCGAGAATGTGTAGCTAGCCTAACAGCTAACAATGGTCTATGATTCTATGATGCTGATTTAACATCGAAAGGGAGAAAACATAATGACGCTTTGCATGTCTCGGTGGAATGCAGAGGGACTACTCTAGCACACGTACTGGTAGACATTGGTTCATCGCTGAACGTCTTGCCAAAGAAAGCATTGGATAGACTAGATTGTGAAGGTTTAACCTTGAAGCCCAGCAACATCATTGTCAGGGCCTTTGATGGTTCTAAAAGGATGGTCCACGGGGAGGTGGACATCCCGATTAAAGTGGGGACTGAAACTTTCAACTCTACATTCTATGTGATGGACATTCGTCCTTCCTATTCTTGCTTGTTGGGAAGACCCTGGATTCACCATGCTGGAGCCGCCACTTCTACTCTGCATCAAATGCTTAAGTACCTTGTCCAGGGGAAAATCATAATTGTTCACGGCGAAGAGGAATACATGATAAGCCATCTAAATTCTTTCCTCTATGTAGAATTGGATGGCGAATTCATCGAAACCCCTTTTCAGCATTTTGAAGAGGTAGCTCAGGAGATTGCGGCAACCAAGACAGTGTCTTCTATACTCATGATTACCAGACCTCCACCTCGGATGTCATCTCTCAAAGATGCAAAGGCTGTGATTGAAGAAGGAGGAAGCACGATCTAGGGGCAGCTTCCCGATTTTCCTTTCAAATCAGATAAATCTGGCTTGGGATTCACTTCTTCTTCTCAAAAGGCTGTACACCGCACCCGTGCTGGAGGGCCACCAGTGAAGATCACCCATCATGGAGTCAATGCTTTGGAGGATGGTGAAGAGGAGAGCAACTTGGAAGACTGAATTTTCCCTACTGTTGATGGAAGATTGTGCAACTGGGAGGCAAAAGACTTTATTCTGATTACTTTCATTCCGCATTAATTTATCTTTCAAACATTTCTGTTGGTTTGTAATAATTCTTAAACAATTCGTACACTTTTAACCTTGTGCCTTACCCGAGGCACATAGGTCCATTTGTAAGGGTTTGATTCTTCATCTTCATATGCCATTTTAATGAATCATGGACGTTTTCACATATAAAATTTTGTGTTCATTGTCTTTCTTTTTGCATTTTATTTGTTTAAAGATGGCTATCCCTTACACACACCCACACTCACAAATGCAGGTACCCTTCCATTCTGGATTCCATGGGTAACAATTCTGCTATGGCCTTCAGTGACTCTGAAGATCTGGTCTACCATGCCGAATACGAAGGTGAGGAAGATTGTGAGGTTCCAGGAGAATTGGCTAACTGCTACAACAGGAAGAAAGGGCTATTCTACCTCATGAAGAGCTGTTAGAGACAATCAACTTGGGAACTGAGGAAGACAGAAAAGAAGTCAGAGTGGGTGCCAACCTAGAGCCAAGTGTCAAAGAGCGCCTAATTCAGCTGTTACATGAATATGTTGAGATCTTCGCCTGGTCATACGAAGACATGTCGGGACTTGATACAAACATTGTGGTACACCGTCTACCCACAAGAGAAGACTGTCCACCAGTTAAACAAAAAGTCCGCCGCATGAGGCCCGACATGTCTGAAAAGATCAAAGCAGAAGTTATGAAGCAGTTCAATGCTGGATTTCTTACTGTTACTTCCTATCCACAATGGGTTGCTAACATTGTGCCCGTGCCTAAGAAGGACGGCAAAGTGAGAATGTGCATGGATTATAGAGACCTAAACAGGGCCAGCCCTAAAGATGACTTTCCACTTCCGCAAATTGACATCCTGGTTGACAACACAACTCAGCACAAGGTATTTTCTTTCATGGACGGATTCTTAGGCTATAACCAGATCAAAATGGCACCTGAAGACATGGAGAAAACTACTTTTGTTACACAGTGGGGTACGTTCTGCTACAAAGTGATTCCATTCGGACTGAAGAATTTCGGGGCAACCTATGAGCGCGCCATGGTAGCTTTGTTTCATGATATGATACATCATGAGATAGAGGTCTACGTAGATGACATGATAGCCCTATCACAGACAGAAGAAGAACACCTCAACCATTTGCAAAAGCTGTTTGTCAGGTTGAAGGAGTACAAGCTCAGATTAAACCCTAACAAGTGCACTTTTGGATCCAGGTCTGGTAAACTCTTGGGTTTCATTGTCAGCAACAAGGGCATCGAGGTTGATCCTGCCAAAGTCAAAGCTATACAAGAAATTCCCGCTCCTCGCACTGAGAAGGAGGTTAGAGGTTTCTTGGGACGCCTAAACTACATTGCTAGGTTCATCTCTCACCTGACATCTACCTGTGAGCCAATCTTCAAATTGTTGAAGAAAGATCAGGTGGTTAAATGGAATGATGACTGTCAAGTTTCTTTCGATAAAATCAAGGAGTATTTGCTAGAACCTCCTATCTTGATGCCACCCGTCGAAGGAAGACCGCTAATCATGTATCTGACCGTCCTAGAGAGTTCAATGGGGTGTATACTGGGCCAACATGACGAGTTTGGCCGAAAAGAGCATGCCATTTATTACCTTAGCAAAAAGTTTACCGACTGTGAGACCCGATACTCACTGCTCAAGACAACTTGATGTGCTTTGGTATAGGCTGCTCACCGGCTAAGGCAGTACATGTTGACTCATACCACTTTGCCGATCTCTAAGATGGATCTGATCAAGTATATCTTTGAGAAGCCTGCTCTATCTGGAAGGATTGCTAGATGGCAGATGATCCTAACGGAATATGACATATAGTACACGACCCAAAAAGCTATAAAGAGGAGTGTGCTAGCCGATCATCTGGCCCATCAAGCTGTCGAAGATTACCAATCCATGAGGTTCGACTTCCCTGGCGAGGATATCATGACATTGGACAACGTTATAGATTTCAGACCATATGACGGACCTGAACAAGGATCATGGACCCTGTATTTTGATGGGGCCTCCAATGCACTTGGCAACAGTATCGGTGCGGTACTCATCTCTCCAGAAGGTTGCCATACACCTTTCATCGCCAGACTTTGCTTTAACTGCACCAACAACATGGTCGAGTATGAAGCTTGCATTTTTGGACTCAAGGCTGCCATAGACTTGGGAATCAAATCTTTGATTGTGTTTGGGGACTCCGCTTTGGTCATCAGTCAGATTAAAGGAGAGTGGGATGCTAAACATACAAACCTAATCCCTTAAAAAGAACATGTCTTGACATTGTTACCACATTTCGAGCAGATTACCTTCGAGCACTTCCCGCGAGAAGAAAATCAGCTAGAAGATGCTCTAGCTACAATGTCATCCATGTTTTAACTTAACTGGGATAATGAGGCTCCCCAAATCACCATTGAACGGATGGACAAACCTGCACATTGTCATGAGATTAATACCGAAGGAGTAGTGGACCGACCTTGGTTTCACGAAGTTAAAAGGTATCTCGAGGCTCAAGAATATCCTGAAGGAGCTTTAGTCAACGACAAAAAGTTCCTAAGGAGATTCTCAGCTAAGTTTTTTTGGAGCAATGGTATCCTGTACAAGCGCAATCATGATTGCATTCTGCTCCGTTGTATGGACAAGGTCGAAGCTGAGCAGATCATGGATGAACTGCACAATGGTACCTTTAGCACTCACTCTAGCGGACATACGATGGCTAATAAGATTCTATGGGCAGGCTATTACTGGTCTACCATGGAAGTTGACTGCTATCAACATTCCAGGACTTGTCACAAATGTCAAATCTATGCGGATAAGGTACATATACCTCCAGTTCCTCTCAACGTATTAACAGCTCCTTGGCCATTCGCTATGTGGGGAATCGACATGATTGGGGAGATCAAGCATACAACATCTAATGGACACCATTTCATCCTGGTGGCCATTGACTACTTTACTAAGTGGGTCGAAGCAGTGTCCTTCGCATCCGTCACAAAGAATGTTGTTGCCCGCTTCATCAAGCAGAACCTTATATGTCGGTACAGTATCCCCGAAAGGATCATCACTGACAATAGTATAAACCTTAACAATACTATGATCACCGCCTTGTGCGAGCAGTTCCAGATTCAACATCATAATTCATCTCCCTATCAGCCAAAGATGAACGGTGTTGTCGAAGCTGCAAACAAAAATATCAAGAAGATCATACAAAAGATGACAGTCACCTACAAGGACTGGCATGAAATGTTACCGTTTGCTCTTCACGGGTACCGTACCATGGCGCATACATCAACTGGGGCAACACCTTATTCTTTGGTATACGGCATGGAAGCTGTTTTGCCTATCGAGGTTCAGATTCCCTCCTTGAGAATCATGAAAGATGCTGGTTTGAGTGAAGACGATTGGATTCAGACCCGACTTGATCAACTTAACTTAATTGACGAAAAGTGACTTACTGCTGTTTGCCATGGTCAGACGTATCAAAAACGAATGATCAAGGCTTTCAACAAGAAAGTCAGGCGCCAGGTATATCAAGTCGGAGATCTTGTAATCAAGCGGGTCATCTTGCCGCAAAGTGATCCCAGGGGCAAATGGACTCCTACCTACGAAGGACCATTTGTGATCAAAAACATCTTTTCTGGTGGGGCAATGATATTAACCACCATGGACGATGATGACCTGCTGCACCCTGCGAACACAGACATAGTCAAAAGATACTACGCATAAATGACCCGTTAGGTTGACACACCTAGGCAAAAAAAATGGCATCCAGGTGAATCGGAAACTAGAAAGGGCGGTTCAGGAAAAAATTACGGATAAACAAAAAAATTTGTACACCCGGCAAGTTGAAAACCCGAAAGGGAGACTTGGGCAAGAAAGGGTTTCCCAGTGGATCGAAAACCCGAAAGGGAGGTCCAGGAAAAAGTTAGGGAATTAAAGCGTATGAGTATGTCTCGTCGGATCACTTTAAGGACAATCTCTTCAAAGACAAGCTTCGGGCTTCTGATCAATTCAACCATCTTCGGACGAAGCAACGGATGGACAAGATATTCAGAGTTACGAAGGCTATAACAGAATGGGAACCCCATGGAATTTTTTACACATAGCCATCTTTCTTTGTATAAATTTTTCTCATTTTTATGAAAACATTCTCTTACTAGGATGTTTGTCTCCTTTGTACAAAATACTTACACAAAGTTAATACAAAGATACTTCAAAGTGCAGAAAACTGTAAGTGTTTAGTTATTGGCATGTATTTTTGGTAAAACTAGGTGTGTGAATGTCATGACTGATGTCATAACATTCTGGTTTATTAGGTACTTTATGCAGAAAAATTATGGCATACAGTAGCTACTGTTTATGAGTGTGTATATGAGCATTTTGCAATGATCACATTTATTGCCTTCTACCAAAATTAGTAAACAGGAATTCTGATGTCATAACAAAGGTTAAGACATCCTGTACTGATCTAACAGTTATGCAGTTTGGTTAATTCTGAGATTTTTCAGGAAGTTGGTTCATTCTTTCCAGAACAGAATCTCACGTGGACTTTAGGTTAACCTAGCTCAACCCTAATCTGGTTGATAAAGTCTTGTGACCAAGTCTTAAGGTTAACCCTAATTAACCCTAGCTTTTCGTGGAAGCCCTAACTGAAGAAACAGCTGCATATTTATTCAACATGAATGCTGATTGGAAAGTATCCCTTTTAACAGAAGATCAATTAGGAGCTGTATAGTTTTAACTGCTGTAATCCAAGCAAGTATCATTGTGATAAGTGACTTGGAATAGGTTTTGATTGTAAGGGTTTTTGTATCACTCAAAGCTTTGAAGCAAGAGTGTTTGTGTCTCTTGACTAAAGCTTTGAAGTAAAGTCAAGTTAGGTTTATGTATCACTCAAAGCTGTGAAGCACGAGTGTTTGTGTTACTTGATTAAAAAGCTGTGAAGCATAATCAAGTGTATGTTCTGAAGAGTGTCTTCATTATTTCATTAGTCAATTGTTTTAAGTATCACTGCTGTGATTGAGGGGGAGTGAGTAGGAACTCAGGTTTAAGTTGAACTTAGATTGAAGTTGCATTGGGTAGGTCTTAAGTGAAGGAGATAAACTGGTTGGTTTATTCCTGAATTAATATCTCTTATAGTGGACTTCCTCCCTGGCTTGGTAGCCCCCAGAGTAGGTGTTATTTCACACTGAATTGGGTAAACAATTGACTGTGTTCTTTACTGTTTTTATTTACTGTCTTATAGAAATTCAGATACGGTGTCATAACATTCACTGTGACATTGAGTATCTGCTGCCAGAATTTCAATTGGTATCAGAGCAGGCACCCTGCCTGTATTACTGGGTGAGATCTAGGGATATCACTTTCTAGCACTATGGACAAAGAAGGAGTTTTTGGGAACAGACCACCCATTCTGGATGGAACAAACTATGACTACTGGAAACCTCGTATGATTGCCTTCTTAAAATCATTGGACAAAAAGGCTTGGAGAGCTGCTGAGAAAGGATGGAACCATCCCATCATAACTGAGAAAGATGGGACAATCAGTCTGAAGCATGAGGAAGAATGGAGCAAAGAAGAAGATGAGTTAGACCTGGGAAATTCCAAAGCTTTAAATGCCTTGTTTAATGGAATTGATAGAAACATATTCAGACTAGTACATCAATGTGAACTGGACAAGGAAGTGTGGGACACTCTCAAAACTACCCATGAGGGCACATCCAATGTAAAAATGTCAAGGCTTCAGATGCTGACTACCAAGTTTGAGAACCTAAGGATGAAGGAAGATGAAACCATTCATGAGTTTCACATGAACATCTTGGAGATTGCCAACACCTCAGGAGCATTGGGAGAAAAGATGTCTGAAGAAAAACTGGTGAGAAAGATTCTCAGATCCCTGCCTAAAAGATTTGCAATGAAGGTAACTGCTATAGAGGAAGCCCAGGATATCAGCAAGTTAAAAGTGGATGAACTCATTGGGTCTCTTCATACTTTTGAGATGGGGATCAGTGACAATGTTGACAAGAAAAACAAGAGCATAACACTTGTATCCAACTCTGAAGATAAAAACAAGGAGGATGAAGAAGAAAATATTTCAGAAGCTATAGCCATGCTTGGAAGATAATTCAACAAACTCATCAAGAGAATGGATCCAAAGTCAAGGTCAAATGTTGAGAACATCCCCTCTGACATTAACAGATCTTATGACTCCAGCAGAAGACCAAAATATGAAGAGAAGGGAAATCAAGGCAGAGGAATTCAATGCCATGGTTGTGAAGGATATGGGCATATTCGAGCTGAATGTCCTACCTTTCTTAATAAACAAAATAAAGGAATGTCTGTTACCTGGTCTGACTGTGATTCAGAAAGTAATTCTGAAGAAGAATCTGTCAAACTAGTTACTGCACTAACGGGTATTTGTACCTCTGAAAGTGACACTAGTGATGAGGAAGTGACATTTGAAGAACTGGCTGATACTTACAAGAAATTATGTATCAGAAGTGCTGAAGTCTGCATGCAAAATGAGAGACAAACAAAACTCATCATAAAGATGGAGGCTGAAAAAAGGGCAGACATTGAAACTATAAGTCATCTAGAAGGGGAAGTTCAAATGCTGAACTCAAAACTGAACCAGATGACCAAATCTGTCAAGATGCTGACAAATGGAACTGACAAATTGGAAGAAATCCTTCAGGTTGGACAAAATGTGGGAAACAAGTCTGGTCTAGGATTTGTGGCAGCAAAGAAATCTGGTGCAGACAAGAAGATCAGGTCTGATAAACAAATGTCAAAGCAGATGTCACAATATAACATTCAACATCGGGAACAGAGAAATATGAAGAAAAAGTACCAAAGATGGAGATGTCATCATTGTGGGAGGTTTGGTCACATAAAGCCATTCTGCTTCAGATTGTATGGATACCCTAATCAGAACCCAAGTGTCAAACCTAAGTCTAACAGGGTACCACATACTCCACAATGAAAGAAAAAGGCTACTGCCCTGATAGCTCACACTTCCCTTAGAGTCTCTGCAAAGGAAGACTGGTACTTTGACAGTGGGTGTTCTAAGCACATGACTGGAATCAAGAACCTTCTCAATAATGTTAAACCTCACACCACTAGTTATGTGACCTTTGGAGATGGTGCTAGAGGTGAAATCAAAGGAGTTGGTAATTTGGACTGCCCTGGAGTTCCAAATCTAAATGAAGTACTATTGGTAAAAGGCCTGACTGCTAATCTCATTAGTATCAGTCAATTATGTGATCTAGGATTCAAGGTCAACTTCTCAAAATCTGAATGTCTTGTAACTAATGAAAAACAAGAAGTTGTTATGAAAGGAGTCAGATCTAAAGACAATTGTTACTTGTGGGAGCCTGAAAACACTAATTACTCCACTGTGTGTTCTATTGCCAAAGAAGAAAAAGAGGTGAAACTGTGGCACCAAAAACTTGGCCATCTTCATCTAAGAGGAATGAAAAGGATTATCTCCATGGAGGAAGTCAGAGGGATTCCAAGACTGCAAATTGATGAAGGGAGAGTTTGTGGTGAATGTCAGGTTGGTAAGCAGACTAGGATGTCACATCCAAAGTCAAGACATCTGACCACCTCTAAGGTTCTAGAACTTCTTCATATGGATCTGATAAGACCAATGCAGGTGGAAAGTCTTGGTGGAAAGAGATATGCCTATGTTGTTGTGGATGACTATTCCAGATTCACCTGGATTAACTTCATTAGGGAAAAATCTGATGTGTTTGAAATTTTTAAAGAACTGTGCAAAAGAATTCAAAGAGAAAAAGAAGGGTGTATTGTCAGAATCAGAAGTGATCATGGCAAGGAATTTGAAAACAGTAAGGATTTCTGTACCTCAGAAGGAATTAGTCATGAATTCTCTTCTCCTATAACTCCTCAACAAAATGGAGTTGTAGAAAGGAAAAATAGGACCATACAGGAATCTGCCAGAGCTATGATCCATGCCAAAAGACTTCCTTTTCATTTTTGTGCTGAAGCTGAATACATTGCAGCTGGTAGTAGCTGTTCTCAAATTATCTGGATGAAACAGATGCTCACTGAGTATAATGTCACACAAGATGTTATGACATTGTACTGTGACAATCTGAGTACAATCAACATTTCTAAGAACCCTATTCAGCATAGCAGGACCAAGCACCTTGTAGAGGAGAAGACAATTAAACTGGAACATGTTGCCACTGAGCTACAGCTGGCTGACATGTTTACCAAGGCTCTTGGTGCAAACCAATTTGAAAACTTGAGGGGCAAGTTGGGTATTTTCCAACATGAGAAATTGTAGCAATTAATTTTGCTTAAAACAAGGGTTGAAGGAGTTATTTTTGTTAAGTCTATCTTGAGTAGGTCAATCATATGTTTTCCCAACTCTTTCAAATTTATTAAGAAGTTGAATAGACACACATTTGCCTCCTTCCTCTCTCGACTTTGCAACATCTCCCATTCTCTCAATCAAAGTCTTCTCTCTAGTTGCTACTGGTTTTCTAAGACTATCAAAATGTCTCAAACATCATCCTCATCCAAGACGACCGTTTCATCTTCATCATCTGATCAAGATTCTCGGGCAATCACCTCATGCATGGATTCTGAAGTCTTGGAGGTTACTCCTCTTAGAGAAATGGCAACTAACCCCTCCAAAGTCAAAAAGCTGAGAACAAGGCATGCAGGAAGGTCTCAGGCTACTTCATCCGGTAATCCCTCTCATCCTTCATCTTCTGTTCCAAATAGGGAAGGATCAGCTTATGTGCATCAAGCAATAGCTAGGCTTGATACAAGAATACTGAGTGAGAACCACTCTGTACCGGAGATTTCTGTTCCATTAAATCAAGAATCAACAAGCCCAAATGTTGAAGCAAATCCAGATGTCTCTAAGAATGTTGAGACACCAAATGACAACATTCAGAAATCATCTGAAAACCTTGATGATATTCAGAACCCTTCAGAGAAGAATGTTGAACCACCTGTTATTGATGTGGATGAGGAATACTCAGACAATAACCTAATTGCAAATATCAACCCTAGCATAGCTAGGAGAATGATGAACAGAAAGGGTAATCAGGATGCTGCAAAATGTCTGACCAAAGAGAAACCTACTGATAAGAAAACCAGGTCTGAAGGCAAGACTGATGAAGAAACTGTGAAGACTGGACTGTCCAAAGGGAAGGTGAAAGCCCAAGTGCATGCTAGGAGTCTCTCAAAGCCTGTGAGACAACCAATAACAAAGAAGAGAAAAGAACCTGAACCTTCTGATTCTGATGAGGGATCAGAATTTGAAATTGATGCTGAAGACATTCCTCTCAGAAGGAAACTCCCTTCCAGCAAAATGGCTAGAGTTCCTGAAGTCCCCACTGACAACATTTCATTTCACCACCCTGAAAATGCCAACAGATGGAAGTATGTTTGCTTGAAGAGAATAGCCTTGGAAAGAGAACTAAACAATGGTGCCATAGATTGTAAAGAAATCATGGACCTGATCAAAGCTGCTGGACTAATGAAGACTGTGGTAAAATTTACCAAATGCTATGAAAATCTGGTCAAGGAATTCATAGTGAATTTGTCTGATGAATGTGCTGATGGAAGGTCAGCTGACTTTGAATGTGTCTATGTGAGAGGAAGAAGGGTTAATTTCTCTCCATCTGAAATTAACAAATTTCTTGGAAGATCAAATGAGGCTTGCCCTGAACTAGAAGTTACTGACAATGAAGTATGCCAAACCATCACAGCAAGACAAGTCAAGTGCTGGCCCTCAAAAGGCAAGTTGAATGCTAGCAAGCTAAGCATAAAATTTGCCATCCTGCACAAGATTGGTGCAGCCAACTGGGTCCCTACAAACCATAAATCAACCATCTCTACATGATTGGGGAGATTCATTTATGTTGTTGGTACCAGGACTGAATTTGACTATGGCAGGTATATTTTTGAACAAACTTTAAAACATGCTGGAAGCTATGCTGTTAAAGGCCCTATTGCCTTTCCCTCCCTTCTATGTGGAATTGTCCTTGCTCAGTACCCTGACATCCTGGTGGAAAGAGATACTGTTTGCAAAAGAGCTCCTGCTCTTGGGTTACACTACAAGCTATTTCAAGGATCTCATGTTCCTGACATTGTCATGACATCAGCTGAGACTTCAACTGTAAAAACCCAGTCCAAGACATCTGATGTTATAGCTGTATTGAAAGAGACCTGCAAAGAGCTGGAGACAAGGAAAAAGACTCTAGAGAACCTAATTGCCAGATTAGAACAGGAGGAGGGTGCTGCTGAAGATCAGCTCAATGCTGAAGAAAGTAGCTCATCTGAAGATGACAGTGCTTAAAGTTTGGTGGAGTTAACAAGCCTGATGCTGGTTCCTGTTGATGCAAGTGATTTCAGATTTTACTTGTTATTTTTATTACTCATTTTGGATGACTGTATAACATGGTATAAGTACATGTATCTTTGGCCTATTCGTGGCTAAAGAGGGGGAGATATTTTGTGTTAATTACTTGGTAGACATCATATTTTTTCTGCAGTCGTATTATTTCTGCTGCTCTCTATTCTCTGATTGCTTAGGGGTTTTAGCCAAAAATCTGCCAAAGGGGGAGTTTGTAAGTGTTTAGTTATTGGCATGTATTTTTGGTAAAACCAGGTGTGTGAATGTCATGACTGATGTCATAACATTCTGGTTTATTAGGTACTTTATGCAGAAAAATTATGGCATACAGTAGCTACTGTTTATGAGTGTGTATCTGAGCATTTTGCCATGATCACATTTATTGCCTTCTACCAAAATCAGTAAACAGGAATTCTGATGTCATAACAAATGTTAAGACATCCTGTACTGAACTAACAGTTATGCAGTTTGGTTAATTCTGAGATTTTTCAGGAAGTTGGTTCATTCTTTCCAGAACAGAATCTCACGTGGACTTTAGGTTAACCTAGCTTAACCCTAATCTGGTTGATAAAGTCTTGTGACCAAGTCTTAAGGTTAACCCTAATTAACCCTAGCTTTTCGTGGAAGCCCTAACTGAAGAAACAGCTGCATATTTATTCAACAGGAATGCTGATTGGAAAGTATCCCTTTTGACAGAAGATCAATTAGGAGCTGTATAGTTTTAACTGCTGTAATCCAAGCAAGTATCATTGTGATAAGTGACTTGGAATAGGTTTTGATTATAAGGGTTTTTGTATCACTCAAAGCTTTGAAGCAAGATTGTTTGTGTCTCTTCACTAAAGCTTTGAAGCAAAGTTAAGTTAGGTTTATGTATCACTCAAAGCTGTGAAGCACGAGTGTTTGTGTTACTTGATTAAAAAGTTGTGAAGAATAATCAAGTGTATGTTCTGAAGAGTGTCTTCATTATTTCATTAGTCAATTGTTTTAAGTATCACTGCTGTGATTGAGGGGGAGTGAGTAGGAACTCAGGTTTAAGTTGAACTTAGATTGAAGTTGCATTGGGTAGGTCTTAAGTGAAGGAGATAAACTGGTTGGTTTATTCCTGAATTAATATCTCTTATAATGGACTTCCTCCCTGGCTTGGTAGCCCCCAGAGTAGGTGTTGTTTCACACTGAACTGGGTAAACAATTGACTGTGTTCTTTACTGTTTTTATTTACTGTCTTATAGAAAGTCAGATACGGTGTCATAACATTCACTGTAACATTGAGTATCTGCTGCCAGAATTTCAAAAACTATTTGCCTTTTCTTCTTTTTTACACTTGTGTTTTATTTGAAAACGTCAAATGATTTATTAAATGAGCATATGCATTTGAATATAATCACCGTTTACAAATAAACAAAATGGGAAAGAATAATTACTGACAGGTTGAAAGTATAGGAAAACGTCTTTAGGTTATTCCAAGAGAAATCCCCTGCAGTACATCATCTAGATCCCCAGCGGAGCTAAAACCTTGAAATACATATCCCCAGCGGAGTTATAATTTCAAATCCTTAATTCCCATCAGAGTTAAAGCTTCAAACTCCCAATCCGCAGCGGAGTAAAAACTTTGAACTGCAGACCCTCAGCGAAGATGAAACCTTCTTCCCCAATCGAGTCAAATCTCCAACTATCAATCCCCAGCGGGAACCATTCAGTTTTCCCCATATTTCCCAGCAAGTTGTCTTAAAGTCTGAGAATCAACCAGATAACAGTTAACTTTAATCCCCGACCTAGGATAATTTCCCAGTAGAGTGGCATACAACCCATACTCCTGAACTTTTTTCCAAACGGGAATAAGCTTTTTCCCCCAGAGTCCTGAACTTGCTCTCCAGCAGTAAGCCTTCTTCCCCACAGAGTTTTTAACTCCCCAACAGAATGAAGATTCTCATTCTTGATTCCCCAGTGAAGTTGCCAGAGTCTTCATTACTCCCCAGCACGAATTTGTCAGAATTTTTAATCCCCCGCAGATCGAAGATTCTCATTCTTGACTCCTCAGCATGAAGTCACCAAAGTTTCTATTTCTCCTCAACGGAATGAAGATTCTAATTCTTAGTTCCCCGCAGAAGCCATCAGAGTCTTCCTTATTCTCCAGCAGATCAAAAGTTTTCCTTTGATTGATCCCCAGTAGAGATCACCAGAGTTTTCCCTATTCCACAACCGAGTAAGGATTTCCTTTGTGTTACCCCCAGTAGAAGTCATCAAAGTTCTCTGGATTTCCCAAGCAGTTTGACATTACTCTCACAACAGATTTTGTCAACACTCCAACTTCAAGATGTGAAGGATCCTCATATCCCCACAGAAATTGTCAAATATTTGCAATCTCCAGCAGTGGTCAAGGATTTATTTTCCCCGGCAGCAGTCAAAGATTTTATTATCCCCAACAAACAAGGATTTATTTTCCTCAGCAAGACAGCGAATCAGCTTACATGCACATACATTACACTCATATATCATAAACATTGATAAAACACATTTATTTCATCATACATTTCATGCAACATAACTATGTGTTTCAGCTAACATTTTACCCTTTTCAGGATAAGATTAACAGATATCTTTAACAAATATTCAAAGATTTCAGATTCAAGTACGGATACACTCCACACACGGAAGTCATTTTGTTACTCATTCAGATCTCTTATTCAGATCTCTTATTCAGATACAGTACGGATACACTCTAGACACGGAAGTCATTTTGTTACTCATTCAGACTTCAACATACAGATACAGTCCAGATACACTCTAGACACGGTTTCCATTTTGTCACTCATTCTAATTTTCCCAGTTCAGATACACTCCAAACATGGAAGTTATTCTGTCACCTATTCAAGATACAGTCCAGATACGCTCCAGACACGGTTGCCATTCTGTCACTTATTCTGACTTTTTCCCCAACCCAGAGACACTCCAGACACGGATGCCATTCTGTCGCTTATTCAGATTTCAGATTCAGATACAATACAGATACACTCCAGACACAGAAGTCATTCTTTTATTCATTCAGAATCAAATACCTTTACAGCTCGGATACGCTCCAGACACGGACGCCATTCCATTGCTCATACAGACTTGGTCTCCAGATACAATTCAGATACGTTCCAAATACGGACACCATTCTGATACTCATTCTTTTGACTTATAACTTGAAGTTCAACAAACTTTCTTGGATGGAATCTTTAAGCCCATCTCCAACAAGATTCTCACATCTCCGAATGGCACCTTTAAGCCCATTTCCTCAACAACATTTTGACAAGTGCAAATTTACGGGAACTCTAGTGTCCAATCATCTTTTACCTTCGAGTCACGAATGGCAAACTCGCCAATCTAACTCTTCAGGTTCAAGAAGATTGAACAGGGACAGCTGTTGTACCCCAAAATTTTCCCTCTCATTTTATCAAGATTCTCCTCACAAGACTTCTTAGAATCAAGATCAGATTAGGGTTTCCTCAGCTCGAGACATCTCCTTACACTGATGACCTGAAGTTAGGGTTTGAGTTTGCACAAGGATTTTTGGACTTCAAATGCCTCATGTGACTTTCATACTTCATTTTGGACCTCTAAGATTGCCCATACCAAGTTTCAAGCCTTGAATCAAATTTTTGCCCACTCAATTGGACAGTTGACCTAAAAATTAGTTGTATTGGGGAAAAAGTCAACCATGGCCAATTTACAGTCAAACCTCATAATTTTTTAACCACATCAATATTATGGACTCATATGAACCATTTGATCAAGTTTGGACCACAACTCCTCAAGAAATTTGATCAGATCATCAAAAGGGCAAAATGGTCAAAATTAGGGTTTTGACTGTAGGAGGGCAATTTCTGATTTTTCTCCTAGCCAATGACCAATTGGGTTCAAACATGGTTTAAAGGACTCAATGTCATCATCTTGACCTAATCACAAGGTTCAAAGGATCTCAAATGCATTGGATTGACAGATGAATTTTCCAATCAACTGATCAAAAATCAACTGTACACTGAAAAGTCAAACTTTGACTTTTTGGTCAAAATCAAGTGCCAAGGGTCATTTTTCATCAAGACGTGTCAAAACATGAAACTTGATCACCAAGAAACATGATTTTGGAAATTAGGGTTTAAGTTTGAAAATTTTCATAACTTAGAATTTTTCTAAGTTATGAAAATTTCTTATTTTTTCCCAACTTTTCCCAACTTTTTCACCATGATGCAATTGGATTCAAAGAAAACTTCCAACATGAAAGTTGTATTACTCCACAAAATCTACAACTTTTATTCACAAAGTTTTCCTAAAAGATTCTTGTATCTCAAGTTATGATTTTGTGAATAAGGGTCCATAAACTTTTTAACTTAGTGAAATTTTGCCCTAGTTTAGGCAGATTTTTTACCTAACTTCATGGCAACTTTTCACCTAGTTCCAAGTGGAATCTCAAGATGCATTTCAAATATGGATTGTATATAATTTTACAAGCTTTCTAAAATGTCAAAGAACTCTCCAAGATCATTTATGGTTAGGGAGAATCGAAGAAATGAAAATGGCCATTTCTCACTTTTGTCCATGGCATTTTGCACAAGGTTACAACTTGCAAATCTGTCCTAAGCATGCTTGTACTTGTTTTACAGGTCCTAATAATTTCCACACTCCTTAATTTAATGCAAATACATTGGACAATGGCTTTGTTCTGATCTATGGAGCTTTGCACAATGAATTAATCCATTTATGGCATAAAGGTAACAATGCCATTTCCATAAAGCTTGCTTTTTTGCAACTTTGTATTCCTTGAGCATTGAACATGATCTTTGGCTACAAACAAGATCCACAAACTTGAGGCAAAGTACACCAACTATGTTCAGACCTCAAGCTAGCCTGTACAGGCCTTGAGCATTGTCATCTCACTTTTGCTTCAAAAGCAAGTAAACTTGCAAAAAGTCTATAACTTGAGTATCTGCTAAAACCAAGCATTGCTATCATTTGAAACGACCTCAGCATATTGTAACAAGCCTAATACACGATTTTCTAAGCTCTCAAACACCCTCTAACACAGAAAACCCCATTTCTGTACAAAACAGGGCAACTTCTACAAACACCAAGCCAACTCCATATTCCCTCGTGCGTTTTGCTTGAAACCACTTCAAACACATTCCCTACAACACACCTAAACTATCCAAGCCATTGTTCAGCAACTGTAACCTCATTTTCAAGCTTCACCATTTTCAATTTCTGAGTTTGCAGGTTGACTTCTACAAGGAGATTCAAGCCATTTCAAAGTAAGCTGAGCATTGGGAAAGCTTGAGGGAACTTCAAGCAAGCTCACAAGTACATCAGGCCTCACTCAAAGTTGCTACATTGCCATAGCCAAATTCAACTGAACAAGGTAATTTTCAAAGTTCTATCTCCTTATTTAGGCATCATTAGGCTTAGGTTTGTGAAGCAAAAATGTAGTCTTTAATGTGCTTGAGTTGTACATATGCATAGTTCTTATTTATATTAACTGAGCTAGGAGAATTTGGATGATGAACATGCTGAAAATTTTAGGTTAAAATTTAGGGCCATTAAAACTCTCTCTGTCCTTTGAGAGTTAGGTCACAAAATGGATATGGTTGGAATCGTGATTAAAAATGCTATAACTTTCATGTTGTAAATTTTTGATTTCATGCAAGCAATAGAGAGAACATATTTGAGTACCAGAAGGCGCGCGTTTGGGACGAAGGAGCAAGGACTGGGATGAAGTGTGTCCTGGGCCTGGGCGCCTTGGGCCTGCTTCTTTTGGCACCCCCCCCCCCCCCCCTTTTACTTTATGCACCCCATTTTGCATTTTCTTATATTTTTTATATTTTCTTGCATATTTATATTTTCTGACTTTATTTATTTTTTCTGAACATTTAAAAATCTCAAAAATATTTCTTAATTTTTGCATTTTTATTTTATTATTTTTATTATTTTTTTTGGGCATAAAATTAGTTATTGGGTTAATATACTTTTATTTTCTTAAATAAACTTGTAAATAATACAAAAATATTATATATTTTTATTTTTATTATTTATACGCTTAAAATAATATTTTTATACAATATTTAATTTTTTAACATTTTGTATATATTAATATTTTTTTCCTAAACAAAAAATGGACAAATAAATAATATTAGAATATATTTTCTTTTAAAACAAAAACTAGGGTTTCCACCCTTTCAAAAATAATCATTTTATTTTCTCTTATTTTTTGACTTAAATAAATTCATTTTTACATACATAAAAACAAATACAAAAAACATTTTTCATATTTACATTTTATTGCATATTTAAATATTTGCTTATTTATTTATTGCATATAAATTCAATTGGGTTGTAATAGTAAATTAGGGTTTTATTTTGTGCAAATATCCCCTATTCAAAACTTGTATCCCCCTTCCCATTATATTGTTGTAATAGTTAGATTTACTTTACGCAATTTACCGTATTCTCTGAATGATAGTAAATTAGGGTTTTGTATGCAAAAGACCAAAAAAAATCAAAACAAATAACATGACCTAAATGCAAGACAAAAATGCATGAAAAATGACAACACATTGCACACAAGCACCCCTAGGGTTTCATCCATTTTGTTGCCTTAAAATGGTCATGGTATGCATGTTAGGTATCTTGGCAAAATCAAACAAAACAAAAGATCATAGTCCCTCGATGACGCTATCTTGGTTGCCTAAACAAAAATGATCTAGTCCCTCAAAAACTTGCTAAGATACTTGGCAATATTGTTATCATGGTCATACGATGACCCACGCCCGTCCCGTTTAACATCAAAGGTAGGGTTTTTTACCAAATGCAATGGTAAAACAACAATGTCAAAGGAATAAAAATGTGTAGGAAAGACTTTTGAGTAGGGTAGACAACTCCTAGTTACTTGATCAATTTGCAAACCATCCTTGCTATTTTCAAACAAACACACACAATTTCAAAACATTTTCCAAACAACTTTCAAACATTGAAACATTTTTCAAAAGACAATACATCTTTGTATACATTCTTACAAACAATAATCATTACAAAGATTGCCAAAACGATGGCCTCTTTTCAAAATACTTTCAAAACCACACAAAGCACCATTTCAAACAATTGAAAAGAAAAAGCAAGTGATCTAAAACAAGTAACTAAGAGCCCATGGGAAACCATGGATGAAAAGGGTGCTAGCACCTTCCCTTTTCATAATCTACCCCCCAAACCCAAAAATAATCTCAAAGGTCTTTCCTGTGCTTTTTTACCTTTCCTTTTGGATAAAATAAAAAGTCGGTGGCGACTCTTGCTAAACCGAAACATTTGCGAACACAAACGCAAAACCTCAAGTCAGTTCTCCCACCGTATCACACATACTATATTGTAAATGTCCAAACACTCGAGAGAGTACTTGAGATAAAGTAACAAGGGTCTCATATTTAGAGGGAGTCTAGAATTGAATTCACAAGTAGTATTAAGAAAAATAGGCTTTAAACTAGAAGGGTTCAAATAAGAACAACGTGTAATTTTACTATTAAGAGTGAATTTCCTTTATTGGATTAATGCCCTCTAGATGTAGGTGATTATGCACCACACTAATTTAACAATTCCTTATGTCTTTTTACTTTATTCGCAATTTATTTGTTACTACGTTAATATTGTCATACACATTGTGTATGACATCTTTCCAAGAGAATAACAAAATTTAATTGGCATCAAAGCAGACACCCTTATCTAGTTGGGTGAGCTCTAGGGTATCTATTCATTATGTTTAATATGGATGATTCGGTGTCACGCACAGATCAAAACGAGTAATTTTAAAAACAATAATTTAGCGATAATGGCTCGAGTATCGTATCGCAAGGGTTCTTGTATGAATTATTAACCAACGATTGGAACAATGGGGGGTTTATAAGGTTCGATTAATATAAAGTGCAATTAAGTGATTAAAATAAGTGATTATGAAAATAAGTCAATTTACTATTTTCGGGTTCCTGCTAATCACTGGTTTTTACCTTAACAATTCCCTAAGCGGCTTCAATCTCTATTCGATTTCAATACCAATTAATAAGTGAAATAGATATAAAATAGATTTAATTCCTATTATGAATTAAGAAAACAGATTAATACAATTGCGAATTAAGCAAACACGATATAGAATGCAATTTAACAACTAAGCAACATAAACAACGATTAAGGATTAGGAATACAATCATAAGAATTTAATCAAGACATTCCATGAAATAACAGATTAAGAAAATGCAATTTCATAAAATAGAATTGAAAGAGAAACGAAATTGAATTAATAAATTAAAAACCTCAAAGCGTCGGAATGCGATTAAAGTAGATCAACTCTGGATGATTAGTTCTCCATTCAAGCGTACTTGCAAAGGTAATTTTTCATCTTGAATAGAAGGTGAAACTACAGTACTGCGATGGATTTCCCTTTTAACATAATAAGAGTTTCAATTCTAATACAGACCGGGTCGGAAAACTTAACCCAAACCCAACAAATAACCCAAAACAACTTAATTTCTAAAATCATAAACTTCAACGAATTAATGAGAATAATGCACTCTGAGTTAGCTTTTGACTCCAACATGAAAGTTGTATATCTTTATCTCATCTTTCCAACGAATATTTGAACACGTCAATCTGATTCCCGTAGCTCCAGTTATGATTTTTTCATTTAAAACTGCTAATGCTGAAAATAAAATACGAAAATCAAATAAAGGCAAAAATAAACTAAATTATAAAAAACATCATAAAATAGAAAAATAAAAAAAACAAACCATATAAATTCCTAAGTGCACACATAAGAGAATGTGTATTAAAATGCACTGATCAATGGACAACACTAAAGAAGGAGGATATGTAAACTGATCACCTATCTTAGATGGCACGAACTATGATTATAGGAAAGCCCGCATGGTTACCTTCCCCAAATATATGGACAAAAAAACTTGGGAGGCAATCATAAAGGATGGACGCACCCCTAATAGTTATTGCAAAGGATGACACACATTCCTTGAAGCCATAATAAGATTGGTCCCAAGATGAATATAAATATTCTCATGGAAACTCTTGTGTTCTCAATGCCATATTAAATGGAGTTGGCAAAAATGTCTTTAGACTCATTAGCATATGTATTGTTACCAAAGAAGCATGGGAGACACTTAAAAGTTTGTATGTCGAGACTTCAAATTCTCACCACCAAATTTGAGAACCTGAGAATAAAAGAAGACAAACCAATTGTTGATTTCTACGTTCATTTTCATGATTTAGCCAATTGTTGCTCTTGGTGAAAAATGTCTGAAAAAAAGTTGGCTAGAAATATTCTCATATATCCTCCAAAGAGGTTTAATATGAAAGCTACAACAATAGAAGAAGCTCAGAATATCAACACCATCAAGTTGGATGAACTTATTGGTTCACTACTAACCTCTCAAATGGTTATCAATGACAAATCAGAAAAGAAAACCAAAGGTGTTACATTTAAATTTGATGTTGGAAATGAGAAGGAGCTGGTAGAAGAAAATACAAATGATAACTTGTCTAACTCTATTGCTTTGCTTTCAAAAAAGCTTGACAAGGTTATGATAAGACTTGACAAAAGGTCAAAGAATATTTTAACCTAATGCAAGATTAGTAAAAATCACATTAAGTGCTATATCTTGTGAATTTTGTGTGTTTTTTCTTGTGCTTGAGTCACTCTAGTGACGGGTTCTGTCATGTCAGGTAGGCACCTCATGTTCAATGAGAATTGGTCGTATAGTAGGAGGTTAAACTTGAAAATGAGTATTTAGTTGAGTTCTGTTGTTTATAGCTATATTAGTAAAGATAGGTGATCTATCTTGTGAATTTTATGTGTTTTTGCTTGTGCATGAGTCAATCTGTGATGAGTTCTATCGCGTCAGGAAGGTGTTATACCCCAATTTTCCCCCCTAAGATTTCTCACTATCTCATGTATCAAGGCACATACACATTGGGGTTGTTTCTCTCTTTATCCTATCTTTAAGTTTTCTCTTGAGGGATTACCAAGCACCTTGGGTTGTGTATCTTGTACATGTGTTCTTTTAAATAACATCAATATGTGTGTATATGTTCCTTTGAATGTTCATATTGTAGGTGATCACAATTGCATTCATCTCACCATCTAATCTAGGGTTTAAAGGGTTATTCTCAATCAAATGGTTCTCTAATGGATTGCAAGAGCTCAATCTTGAATTTAATGTCTATGGCATCAAAGATTTGTGGTTCAATGAGCCCTCTCACTTTATTTAGGTTAATATCATCAAAGTTGATGGTGGAATTCATCAAGAAGAGTCATAGGTTCATGTGTTTATTTCCATGCCTTCTTCAACAAGATTCATTGAGACTTAATCTCCATACTTGAGTATGCTTTAAGAAAACATCATTTATAAGTATCTTATGATTCATCATGCTTTATTTTTCCAATAAAGTTCAAAGATATTCAAAGTTAGCTCAACAAGTTTGACCTAATTGAAAAAATACTAGATTCAGTGATCACAAGTGCATAACTCTGTCAATTTTCAACATTTTGAGTTGGTTATTTTTTCTATGGATTATAATCATCATCAACAACAACCTCTCCTCACATGACAAGATCAAATTGTGCAAGAAAAATCATAAAAAGTTGAAAGGGGTTTCAAGTTATTTTGACACTCTCTGAGCTAGGGGTTGTTGACTTCTAAGGACCATATCTTGCTCATTGTTTGATATTTTTGATTGGTTTCAAATACATGATTCTCTTTAAAGGGTCCTTAACAAGCCCTCTTCAAATATCTAAGGCTAATTTTGAATGGAAGATCACTAATGATTGAGAAAGATTACAAGTCTCCTTGAAAGGCCTTTGAATTTTAGGGTTTGACTTTTAATGATCATAACTTGGTCAATTTTTATCTCATTGAGACCATTATTTTTCCACAATAATCTTTGGGATATCTACTACAACTTTGTTTTTATGTGCAAGACTTTAGAATGCTTGGAAAGTGGTTGAAGAATTGAAAATATTATAGGTCTTTTGTGATTTCCCCCAAATTTGTTCATCATCTTCCAAAGACCATAACTCTTTGAATTTTTATTATTTTTGAGTGATCTTAATTCCACACTTCAATTCAAGAGGTATACTTCATGTCATCTTTAGAAATCAATATCAAATTTTAAGTAGAAAGTCATTTAATTTTGAAGAATATTATAGGTCATTTTGAAGTTCAACACTTAGAACTTTTCTTAGTACAAAACATCCATGTGTTTTTTCACAAATTCAATTGGATATAACTTTTTGCTCAAGAATCCAAATGATGTATTTCTTGGCACATTGTAAAGATTGTAACCTCGTCTTTCAAATTCTTCAAGAACCATCCCATAAAGGTCCCTGAGTAGTGAGCTATGCATTGTTGAAGTTGGCTCCATGGAATCTGTTTTTGCTTCAAGTGAGAATTTTTTACCACAAGTAAACTTGGATTACAGGTCAAATTACTCAAGGTATAGTTTCTAAACATGTTTAAATAATTGTCCAGATGCGCTTGGACATGAATTGCACTTGATATGAAGTCATTTTGAGGCATTTCAAGTCACACATTTGGCATGATCATAGCTAGCTTGGTTTGCACGTTTTTCCCATAATTCCTCTCATTTCTCATCATCATTCACTTCCATATAAATAGAGGATGATATCCCACTCATTTGACAAGCTTTAGAGAGACAAAAAACCTCTGTTGAACTTCCTCCATACCTCTCAATTTTACAACTTCAAATTTGGTTCTAAAGCATCATTCAATCCAATTTCTTTGCTGATTCTTCATCCTTGAATTTCTCTGAAGCTAATAGCAGAAGAAACAAGCCTTGAGGTATCGTGAACCTTGCTAGCCAAGTTAAGTTTTAGTGCTCTGAATTTAAACTTCAACAAGTAGATTCCTCCATCAATTCTCTCCAAACTTGTTGCTACAATGCAACTCTCATCACTCTGATAGCGATTGCATCATTAGTTTTTAACTGGAAGTGAGTTTTGCTCATGAAATTTCAAAACCCTTTCCAACTTTTTTCTTCTGGTTTTTCTCAAATCGACTGAGCTATAGTTTATAAAAAAATTTCGCGAGGGTACCGTTGAAATCGTCTTGAAGAGACGAAGAAAATGAAACCAGTTTGAGCTTCTAATTTTATTGTTTGTGGAACCTGTAACTCGTGCGTGGTTGGAGGTTGAAGATGATGACATGTCTTCCCTTCAGCCAATCATATCGCGCCATACTTTTTTAAAATCTATTTTAAATAAATGATCTGGTGGTTTATTCACTAATGACCATGATATGCACAGCGCATCAAACTCCTAGGATTTGATTACTAACGCATTTTGACATTTATCTAACGGTCTACATCTTTTTGGTTTTATCTATTTTTTTATTTTTTATTTTAATTATTTTAAAATTCAAAAATTCATAAAAAATTCATTTCAACTTCAAAAATTCTGAACAAATTCTCAAATATACTTTTGACTTTTATCTTTCTGATTTCTATTTTTCCATAATTTTATTTTGTGATTTGATATTTTTTATGATTTTTCAATTTATTTAACTTGTTTTAATTATTTAAAAATACTTTTCTTGATTTTTAAATTCTGGAAAAATTATGGAAGGACCCAATGACCTCTTGACAAATATTGGTGACCTCATTTTACTTTTATTTCTGGTTTTACTATTTTTCACAAATTTTAGTTTATTTTGCTTATTTATTTTTTAAATTTTAAAAATAGTTTCTGACTTTAAAAATTTCTGAAATTTTTGTCAACACTTATTGACTCATGTTTGACCTTTGACTACTTTTTTAGGATTTTTATTTGGTGTTTTAATATACTTTGTGTATTTTACCAATTATTTCCCTTTTATTAATCATTTTAAATTTTGTTTTATTAAGTATTATTTTATTATTTTTGTTTGGTCCTGATTTGGGTGTTATTTTGGGACAAGTTCCTCAACCTCATTGGATCTTGGATGTTGATAGGTTGAAAAATAAAATCCACCAAAATGGATGAATGATGATGATATTTGAAACCCTAATTTCATCTGATACATCCCCTCCCTCTTCATCTTATTCCTTTCTTACTTGTGCTACATGTTATTTGAGAATGATCTATATATCATTTCTCTAACATGTGGTACATAATGCTATTGACCAGCCTCAAAATAGGTGTGACTTCTATATAAGTTCACTTACGATTGTTTAACATAGCGCTAAATTTGTCCCGATTCTAAAAATGGTCATTCGTGGCCTAAACCTATGTTTGCAAGCCTAAACATGTTTATTTTGAAACCTTTTATCCAATAACCTTGAGGTTCATCGTTAGGAGACTTTGATCTTATCAACCCTTTAATGAAATTTCATGAATTTTGGGCTAAGTGAGTCATTTAAACATCGTTGATCATATATGCTTGCCTTGAGTACATGAAATGAATGATATACTTGACAAAAAGCAAATGAAACTTGTTATTGAGAAGCTTTGATTTTATCAATCTTCTAATGAGTTTTCAGATGCAATTTTCAAGATGGTCATTCAACTAACCTCTAACTTATAATTCACTAACAATTGACTTTACTTTGTGCTTTTACTTTATGCCCCTTTATTTTATGCCTTTACTTTTATGCACCATTTTCTTTAGCATTTACATTTCATGCTATTTTCATCTTTACTCACTTGAGCATTTATCTTTATGTCATTTTATCTTTGCTCATTTGAGCATTTATCTTTATGTCTTTTTTTTGCTCACTTGAGCTTTCTTTTATTTTTGAAGACACTTAATAACCAACTTAAACATTAAAAAACTTTAAGTTTACTTGGACTAATTGGTTACTATCCTTGGCATAATGGAGTTATGGACCTCTTGGATTTAGGATTAGAAGCCTTGATTACCCTTGGGACCTTCTGACTCTGTTGTTAATTTGTATGAAGTTCTTGGGGTTTACTCCAAGACATTGGGTTGGTTTTCTTTGTGTGCAGGTTATTATGATTATATGCTTTGTCTTTGATTGAGAATTCCTCTGTATACAACTGTTACTCTTCCCAATTTTTGTGAAGACTTAATTTATCTGAAGCTTGGTATTTCTAAGAGGTTTAGTATTTTTTCTTGCTTGGTTTCAATCCAAAGGATGATAATTCTACATTGACACTTTATGTTAAGTGTTGGCTTCTTGTTGGTTATATCATTATTTTCCCTAGCTTTTACCTTATGCTTTAGGATACTCCCTTCATCTCCTCCCATCTTCTTTAATTTCAAAAATCTACTCCATACTTTTCAAAAATCTTCTTGTTTTCTAAATTGATCCGCTTTCTTAAAAAACTTGGACATAGGTCCATGTATTTTCAAAATCTTTTCTTAGTAAAATTTTAATCAATATTAATCATACTTTGACATTTTTTTGTTAGAAGACTAAAAGTAAATCAAACTCATTCAAACCATTTTGCCACTTTAGCTTTTTACTTTAAAAAAACTTTTTTCTCAAAGATATTAGACTCTTGTTGATTCTTGTAGTGACGTGAGCTACCATACTTCTATAATATGTAGTAAAGTGAGATATTTTCCACTCGGGTGTTGAGTGAGGCTTTGTTGATTTTAAAATCCAAGCTATATTCTCCACTTTGAGATGATGCAAATTCTCATTTCTCATAATCGTGGGTAGTAAGTATGTTCTTCCATTCGGATATGACGATAATTTCTCGTCTCTTAAAATTAACCAACACACATTAAAATTTTTAAGGTGAACTACGAGTACCCTGACCCCTTATTACACGGAAGGTGGTACATAGGCACTAAAGGTTCACAATCATGGTGGGTGCAAAATTGTAAAAAATACTTCTTTTATCATCTCCACCATCTATTTTTGTATACACCATTTATAGCCAAAATACACAAATTTTCAAAGAGGTTCCTGTGGAGTACCGTAGATGTTTAGGGTGATAATACTTTCCTTTTCCATAAGTAACCCCCGTACCTAGATTCTCTACATATATTTGATATGTACAAGTCAAGTCAATCCAATGGCTTAGTCTCAACTATTTCTACTGCTATAGAAACTGGCGACTTCACTGGGGAAAGATCGACTAAATGTTGGTCCATCTCTAAGTGGGTTGAGCCTATCTTTGTTTATATTGTGTATGTGTTATTATTAGTTATATATTCTGTGTTGTATATATGTTTGTCTATATTTTCCTGGTTTTCAGGGTGATTGGTGATTTCTCATAAGTCCTCTACTCGGACTTGGGCAAACTTAAGATAGGACGGGCGATATAGTCATATTAACTTTGAGGGAGGAATCCCAAAAAAGGAGACATGAGACCCCCCACTCAGTGGAGTCCCTTTTGACTGTAGTATTCATTTACCGAGCAATCGAAAATATGTGCTACTTTCGACCTGGGAGCCTTCTAAAGATGAGGAGCGTAGAACACTTAACCCATATTTTCCTTTTAGGTGTAGTACGGAAACTATGACGAAGTAATCCATAAGTGGTTGTCACGCGATGCTACACTCAGACGAGTTTTTCCTGAGAGTATTTCTGATTACCAGGTTAATTGGGACAATGGCAATATTCGAAGCAAGAATGTAGACTGAGAACCTTTTAGAACCTTGTTTGGAAGGTGATATATTATTAGTTCTTACCTTGTGGGTAGTACCTTTGACTTCATGCTCGTGATGTCAAATCTATGAACCCCCCATGTTTGTGATCTTGTGAGTGGTTGTTGCATCATGCATTCATGCACCCATGAGAATTTTTTAAAACAGTTTCTTCAAGGAACTTAAGGGTTGACTTTTGCAAATATTTCAGGTACTTTTTAACCATGGATTTTGGAAAAGAAAGACTTGGAAGTACAATTTCAAGGATCTTAAGATAAAGAAACTGATGAGTTTGATTCCTGAGATTGAGAGCTCTACATATTTCCAAAAGAAGTATGGATCCTTCGTGCCTCTTATGAAGCTCAAGATGAAGGAGGGTATTCTTTCTACATTGGTCCAGTTCTATGATCCGTTGTTCCAGTGTTTTACTTTCCCTGATTATCAGCTAATTCCCACATTGGAGGAGTATTCTTACTTACTTGGTTTACCTATTATTGATCGTGTTCCTTTCACTGGCTTAGAAGGAGATCCTAAGTCTCACGAGATTTCCATAGTGACTCATTTGAAGAAGTCTAATATTGAGACTAACATGACTACCAAAGGAGGAATCAGGGGTTTATCTACTCAGGTTTTATTGGAGAAAGCTCGTTATTTCTCCAAAATGAAGAGTACAACTGCTATTGAAGCCATCTTTGCTTTTCTTACCAATGGGTTGTCTTGTTTCCTAAAATTGACAAATTTATGGATGTTAATGCCATTAGGATCTTTCTGATTGGGAATCTAGTCCCTACATTGCTAGGAGATACTTATTATTCCATCCATCTTCAGAATTTCTATCAGGGAGGCATGATCATCTGTTGCATGCCATTGTTATATCAATGGTTTATTTCTCACTTACCTCAGTCTGTTGCTTTTTGGGATACCAAGAAGGAACCTCGTTGGGCCTAAAATATTATGGATATCACTCATTCTAACATTGTTTGGTATCATCAGGCCTATTATGATAGGGAGATTATTGATATTTGTGGTAGTTTCCCCAATGTTTCTCTTCTTAGTACAAAGGGAGGAAATAATTACAATCCCGTTCTTGCGCGTTATCAACTTGGATATCCAATGAGAGACAAGCCAAACAATATTCATCTGAGTGATTTCTTTCTAAAAAAAGGATAAGATCATAAGGAATCTAAGAAAGAGATTGAGAAGGCTTGGCACCATATTTATAGAAAAGGTAGAAAAGATTTGGGACCAAGAGAAGTTGTTTCCTTAGAACCTTATCTCTGTTGGGTACAAGCAAGGGCAATTCATTTGAAGATTCCCTATTCTCGTGAAGAACCTATACCTGATCTGTTTATGAGGACTACCCCTCCTCTCTTTGATGATGTGGAAGAACTTCATCTTGCCCTGGTTAGGATGCAGCAAGAGAAGGAAGCATGGAAGAATAAGTACCTGACTTTAGAGGTGTCTTACTCAACAGAATTGAAAGAGAAGGATGATTTGATTGAGATTATTGAGAGTTATTCTATGGATATGATGGAGAAGCAAGAGGATTTATTTTCCTCTAGATCTCAGTCAGGTCCCAGTAACTCATTTTCTGACTCTGGTAATTGGAAAGAAGTCATCGACAAATATGCAACAGAGAACAAATAGTGGAAGGCTTAGATAGCAAGACTCAAGGGAAAGCGTCAGTGTGTGGAGAGATCTTCATCAATTTTGGCTCCTTAGGATTTGTAGACTCTATCTTTATTCTCTTGTACTTAGGATTATTTGAACTTCTACTAAAAGTTGTAATTTAGTCTGAAGTTATTATTAAAATGAAATTTTCAGTATTTCCAAATGTGTTAGTACTTTAATATTTGCAATTGTCTATAATTCTTTGATTTCCTTGAATAAACACAATAAATCATATGAATTTCATATCATGCATCATTTTTGCACATATTTTTTGCATCCCTGTTCATGCCCAAGTGTCTTATATGTTTCTCTACTTCGTTCAGTCGGTAAGTTGTCTCATCGCTATAATACTCAGCCTAATTCCAGGAAGAAGATGGAAAATATTGAACAAGAGAATCGTGAGATACGTGAAGAAGTTACTGCTTTGAGGGCTAGTTTAGCCAATATGACTTCTTTGGTGGAATTATTGATGGTTTCTCAGAATAAGTCACCACCTCCTCCTCCATCTCCTCGTGCTACTCAGCCACAACAGAAGATTGATACTTGAGAAGTTCTGTCAGTTCCCATCTTTGTTACTCCAGTTACTACTGATCAATATCGTATGCCTCACGGTTACTCGTGGGAAATACCTGAGAATTTTGTTCCAGAAGGTTACAATCTTGCTGCTCAAGTTGCTCCATTTTCTCAAACTATTGCTACTTCTGCACCTTCTGTGGTGCATGCTACTCTTGTTGCCAATAATGAGATTCATCATGTTGCGCCCCTATAATGAATGTTATGCCTGTTATTTATGATGAAGTTTATCATCCCGCTCCTCTACCAAGTGAAAGTTTATGCTTTTATGACCGATGGGATAAAATTCAGGATCAATTCAATGAAATGCAAAAAGAAGTGAAGGCTCTCCGAGGGAAAGAGTTATTCAGACAGAACGCTAGTGACCTCTGCTTAGTTACTAATATGAAAGTGCCAACAAAGTTTAAGGTGCCAAAATTTGAAAAATACAAGGGTAACTCTTGTCTCCGTGACCACCTGGTGATGTATATCAGAAGGATGCCAACTCATACTGATGACCCACATTTGCTTATTCATTTCTTCCATGATAGTTTAACAGGTGCTGCTTTGAAATGGTATATGGGATTGGACAGTAGCAACATATGCACCTTCAATGACTTGGGTGAAGCTTTTGTCAATAAGTATAAGTATAAGATGTCTATGGAACCTTACATGACCAATTAAGAGTGATGGCTCAGAAAGATAAAGAGTCGTTTAAAGAGTATCCGCAGTGTTGGCACAAAGTTTTTGCCCAAGTGGTACCCCCGATGGGAGAGAAAGAAATAAACAAGGTCTTCATAAAACTCTTGGATCATTTTATTATGAAAGCATGGTTGCAAGTGCACCGAGTGATTTCACCGAAATGGTAAGTATGGGTGTCCGTCTAGAGGAAGTCGTCACGGAAGGACGGTTAACAAAAGGTGAATGTTCTAGTGCAATAAGGAAATCATCATATGGGCTTTCTAAGAAGAAATAAAGTGAAATAAATGTTTTTCATTAAGGAAAGAAAGGTTATACCTTCAAGAAGACATCATCAGTACCAACAATAAGTTGCTTCTGTAACTCTAGTCGTTAGTGTAACTCCGACTATTGTTTCCTATCAGAGAGAACCTCCACAAGGTAATCAAGGGCAAGGTCAGAAGAGAGAAGCTTTTGATCCGATTCCAATGAGTTATGTAGAGTTGTTTCCGGCTCTAATTCAAGATAAATTGGTGTAGACTAATCCTCCCCCTGTTATACCTTCACCTTTACCATGGTATTACAAGGTATATCATACTTGTGATTTTCATCAAGGAGCCCCAGGGAACAACATTGAGAACTATTATCTATTGAAGTTTGAGGTACATAAAATGGTAAGATCTGATCCCCTATCTTTTAAAGATCTTGGTCCCAATGTAAAGGATAATCCACTACCCAAACATGGAGGTTGAAATACTGTAAATATGGTTGCTAGTTGTCATGGGGATGTCCGGATTTTTAATATCAACCTGGTCAAAGGTGATTTAGTGAAGATACATTTATGAATTCATCTATTATACACATGACTATGCTGGTTGTAGTATTTTCAGTTCAGATATCCATGGATGCGATAAAGTGAGAGCTGATCTTCAAGAATGACGGATGAAGATCTTATCCACATAATCAGACCAAGGGATGAATATGAAGAAGATGTGAATATGGTTTATGGATGTCCTAGTGAATTCTAAATTTTTTATGTGAATTACATGAATGATGATCTGGTACAGCTGCACGCCACATTTTGTCACATGGATGGCCATAAGGTGCATCATTATGGGTCTTGTAAGATCTCTTGTAGGGATTCCCGTGGTTGTTCTGGTGTAAGAACAAGTGTTCAATTTTTGTTAGATAATGGTACTATCATAGTCACATGAAACTGAGATGATTATAATAGAGTTAATATGATTGAAGACTACTCAGTTGTGGCCATGTCAGATAATGAATATGTTTCGGCTGATGAGTTCTTTTCTTCTGATGAAGATATGTTTTCTTATAATTATTATGTGATTCTTGAGTATTCTGAAGAAGCAGGGGTGAATGTCATTGTGCCATGATTTAGTGATCCCGCTCATGTAGAGATTAAGTACCATAGAAATCATGTTGTTGCTCCCGTGGTTATTTGTCTTCCTAGTCTTATCCAAAAGAATTAGATAAAGTCGTGCCTTATAAGTATAATGAAATTATCTCAGAAGATGATGTAGGAATTCCTATCAAACCTTTGTCCCATGTTGAGAATATTGTTGGAGCTAGTCGAGTAACTCGTAGTGGTCGTGTCTTTGCCCTTACTTTCCGAGGATATGCTAATCCTGGAAAAAATATTCTTGAGACTTATATTGAGCCTAAAAATTTGGTAGGAGGATCTAGTGGTGCCACCTTGGAAAAGGATATTGATGATCTGTTAAAAATCATCAAGATGACTGATTACAAGATCGTGGATCAACTGTTGCAGACTCCCTCTAAGATTTCCATTTTAGCCTTGCGGATGAACTCCTCTGCTCTTCGGGAATCTCTGATGAGGGTGTTGGATCAAGCTTTTATTGAAAGGGATATGTCTCTGGATCAGTTCAACGGTGTAGTGGGGAATATTACATCTTGTAACAATCTGAGCTTTTGTGATGACGAGTTGTCTGATGAAGGGAGAAACCATAACTTGGCTCTGTATATTTCCTTGGATTGTAAGAAGGACTCTTTGTCCAATGTGATGATTGACAATGGATCTGATTTGAATATCATACCGAGGACTACTCTCATGAAGCTTAAGTACCAGGGAACTCTTATGCGCCCAAGTGGAATTATAATGAAATCTTTTGATGGTTCGAGAAAGTCTATCATCGGAGAAGTAGATTTACCTATTCAAATAGGTCCTTACCCATTCCAAATAAACTTTTAGGTTATGGATATTATCCCCGCCTATAGTTGTTTTTTGGGAATATCATGGAACCGTGAAGCATGTGTTGTTACTTCAACCTTGCATCAGAAGCTGAAATTTTTTCGTGAAGGAAATGTAGTCATTGTGAACAGTGAGAAAGCTTTATTGATATCTCATTTGTATTTCTTTAGTGTTGTAGAAGATGATAAAGTCGCTGTTGGAACTCAGTTCCAAGCTTTTACCATTGATAATATAAGGAATAATGAAGACTCTATCACCTCATTTAAAGATACGTAACATGTAGTGCAAAAAGGCCCTAGCAAGGTGTGGGGGAAGGTTATTAACCCATCTATGAACGGGAATGAGACTCGTTTAGGTTTCTCCGTGAAGAAGGAAGTTGTGAAGCCGAAGTCCGCATTGAGTAAATATCAAGACATCTTTCACAGTGCAGGATATCTTCATCCGATAACTCCAAGGATCAATGATATTCTCGAAGATGAGTTAGAGCAAGAGATGCCGAACTTCGTGACACATAAAGTCATAATCCAGAATTGGATCACTAGTGATGTTCCTTATTCCATTCATATTTCAAAGTAATTTGTTTTTTGTTGGTCTTTTCAAAAGTCTTTCACTCTGCCCAAGGTGGAAGTAATGATTTCATGGGCGTGTCTTTTGTTTTGAATTTTTAAGATCATTAATAAAAGTTATTTTTGATTTATAAATTGTGTCTTTATTTTCTGCTTTTTCTTGGACAATGGTAATCAGGAAAAAAAACTTTCAAGATAATTAATAACTGTAAATAAATCTACATCGTCACTTGTTATATGTGTCAGTTTCTAAAATCAATCATAAATCATATGTGCAGATTAATTAAAAAACCTATTGAGTGCAACGACCCTGCACCCTCTCCCAACTTTGAATATCCTGTGTATGTGGCTAAAGAAGAGGAATACGATGAAATCCCATAAGAGGTTTCACGGTTTCTTGAGCATGAGGAAAATACTATTCAGTTGTATAAAGAGCCATTGGAGACGATTAACTCGGGTTTAGAGGAAGATCTGAAAGAAGTCAAGATTGGGGCACTGTTTCATCCCAAGGTAAAGAGCAGGTTGATTGATTTAATGAAAGAGTATGTGGATATATTTTCTTGGTCTTATCAAGACATGCCTGGTTTGGATACCGATATTATGGAACACTATTTGCCACTTAAGCCAGAATGTCCACTGATCAAGTAGAAGCTACAAAGAACTCATCCTGACATGGCAGTGAAGATTAAAGAAGAATATTTTAAAGCAGATTGATGCTGGTTTTTTTGTGACATCAGTGTACCCTCAGTGGATTGCAAATATTGTTCCAGTACCAAAGAAAGACGTAAAGGTCCGCATGTGCGTCGATTATAGAGATTTAAATAAATCCAGTCCGAAAGATAATTTCCCATTACTGCATATTGATATGTTGGTTGATAGCATAATAAAATTCAAAGTGTTTTTGTTCATGGATGGATTTTCTGGATACAATAAAATTAGGATGTCCCCTGAGGACATGGAAAAAACAACGTTTATCACACCACGGGGAACATTCTGTTACAAAGTGATGTCCTTCGGGTTGAAGAATGCTGGTGCAATGTACCAGAGGGCTATGACAACCTTATTACATGATCTGATGCATAAGGAAATTGAGGTATATATTGATGATATGATCACAAAATCTTAGACCGAGGAAGGGCATATAGAAGACTGGTTGAAGTTGTTTCAGTGTTTGAGGAAGTATCATCTCCGTTTTAGTCTAAATAAGTGTACTTTTGGTGTTCGTTCAGGAAAGTTGCTAGGTTTCATTGTCAGCCAAAAAATAATCGAAGTTGATCCTGATAAAGTTAAGGCGATTCAGGAAATTCCTGCACCAAGAACTGAAAAGCAAGTTAGAGGCTTCCTTGGACGTTTGAATTACATTTCCAGATTTATTTCCCATATGACTGCAACATGTGAACTAATCTTCAAGCTGTTGAAGAAAGATCAAGGTTGTGTGTGGACAAATGATTTCAAAGGGAATTTAAAAGCATTAAAGAGTATTTGCTTGAGCCTCCTATATTTCTCCCTTGTGTGGAAGGAAGACCATTGATTATGTATTTGAATGTGTTAGACAATTCCATGGGTTGTATTTTGGGACAACAAGATGAAACAGGAAGAAAAGAATATACCATTTATTATCTCAACAAGAAGTTCACTGACTGTGAGTCACGGTATTCTATGCTACAAAAAATATGTTGTGCTTTGGCCTAGGTGGCAAAGCGATTGCGGAAATATATGTTGAATCACACGACTTGGTTGATTTCCAAAATGGATCCAATTAAGTATATTTTTGAAAAGCTTGCTCTTACTGGAAGAATTTTTTGTTGGCAGATGTTGTTGTCTGAATATGATATTGAATATCATACTCAGAAGGTCATTAAAGGCAGTATGTTAGTAGAGTACCTTACCCACCAACCAGTTGATAATTATCAGTATGTTAAATATGATTTCCCTAATGAGGATCTGATGTATTTGAAAGTAAAAGATTGTGATGAGCCTTTGTATGAGGAAGGTCCTGATCCTGAGTCCCGGTGGAGTATGGTGTTTGATGGAGCTGTAAATACTTATGAAAAAGGAATTGGTGCTGTGATTATCACTCCCCATGGGTCACATATCCCTTTTACTTCAAGGTTGGCATTTGATTGTACCAATATTATGGCGGAGTATGAAGCTTGTATCATGGGTCTTGAAGAGGCTATAGGTCTTAGAATCAAAATTCTTGACGTATATGGTGATTCAACTTTGGTAATAAACTAGATCAAAGGAGAATGAGAGACTCGTCACATTGGCTTGATTCCTTACAAGGATTATGCAAGAATATTATTACCTTTCTTCAATAAAGTTGAATTCCATCATATTCCCAGAGATGAGAATCAGATGGAAGATGCTTTTGCCACTTTGGCTTCCATGTACCAAGTAAATGCTTGGAATGATGTACCTCAGATTACTGTTCTACGTCTTGATAGACCATATCACATGTTTGCTACAGAGGGGCGCCAGATGAAAAACCTTAGTATTATGATATCAAGCACTTCCTTCAGACTCAAGAATACACAATTGATGCGTCAGACAATGATAGAACGACATTTAAAAGGTTCCAGGTAGCTTTTTCCTTAATGGAGATATGTTATACAAAAGAAATTATGACACGGTCTTACTCAGATGCATGGATAGACACGAAGCAGACATGTTGATGCATGAGATCCATGAAGGTTCCTTTGGTACCCATGCCAATGGAGACTCGATGACAAAGAAGATGCTTAGGGTAGGTTACTATTGGCTGACAATGGAATTGGAATGTTACAAGTTTGCAAAGAAGTGCTATAAATGTCAGATTTATACTGAAAACTAAATGTTATTTCTTCCCCATGGCCTTTTCTATGTATGGTATTGATATGGTTGGAATGATTAAACCCAAGGCATCAAATGGACATCGTTTCATCTTGATGGAAATTGACTACTTCACCAAGTGGGTGGAAACGGCTTCCTATGTTAATATCACCAAGCCAGTGGTAGTACGCTTTATCAAGGACCATATTATATGTCGGTATGGTGTGCCAAGCAGGATTATCAGTGACAATGACTCAAATTCGAGTAACAAAATGATGACATAACTTTGTGAAGAATTTAAGATTGTCCATCACAATTCGTCTCCTTACAGGCCTAAGATGAATGAGTCTGTTGAAGCTGCTAATAAAAACATTAAGAAGATCATCCAGAAGATGGTTGTTACCTATAAGGATTGACATGATATGCTCCATTTTGCTTTGAATGGGTATCTTTTGTACCCCAAAATTTTCCCTCTCATTCATCAAGAATTTGCTCACAAGATCTCCTTGACTCAAGACTGCACTAGGGTTTGATTAGCTCAAGACACCTCTTTAAGCACTGATGACCAAAATTAAGGTTTGAGTTTGCACAAGGATTTTTGAACTTCCAATGCCCCATATGACTTTCATGGATCATTATGGACCCCCAAGGTTACTCATGTCAAGTTTCAAGCCTTGGATCACACTTTTGCTCAGTCAATTGAGCAGTTGACCTAAAAATCAGTTGTATTGGGGAAAAAGTCAACTATGGCCAATTTACAGTCAAACTTCATAATTTTTGATCCACATCAACATTTTAAACCAATATGTATCATTTGATCAAGTTTGGACCACAACTCCTCAAGAAATTTGATCAAATATCCAAAAGGGCAAAATGGTCAAAATTAGGGTTTTGATTGGGAGAGGGCAATCTCTGATTTTTGACCTAGCAAATGGTCAATTGGTTTAAGGAATGATCTCAAGAGTCCAATTGCGTCATTTTGACCTAATGACATGGTTCAAAACATTGCAAGTCCATTGGATTGACATATGAGTTTTTCAGTCAACTGATCAAAAGTCAATTGTATACTGAAAAGTCAAACTTTGACTTTTTGGTCAAATTCAAGTGCCAAAGATCATAATTCATCAAAACATGTCAAAATATAAAACCCATTCATCAAGAAATCAAAAAGTAAAGATTTCATTTTGAAAAGTCAAAATTTCTAAACTTAGAAGTTTTTCTGTGTTGGAAATTTCATATTTTTTCACAACTTTGAACAAATTTTTCACCATGATCCAAGATGATTAAAGAGAAACTTCCAACATGAAAGTTGTAGATCTCCATGAAATCTACAACTTTTATTTACATAACTCCTTCCAAAAGTGCTTGGGTCTCAAGTTATAATTTTACGAACATAGGGTCATGAAACAAAACACTTAGTGAAATTTTGCCCTAATTTGGTCAGGATTTTGACCCAACTTCATGGCACTTTTTCATATAGTTACAAGGGGAATCTTCAAAATCAATTTAAATATGGTTTTTAGAGCACATTTCAAGCTTTCCAAAATGTCAAAGAACTCCTTGAGATCATTTTTGAGTAGGGAGGATTGAAGAGATAAAGTTAGGGTTTTATCACTTGAATTACAAGTCATTTTTGATGAACACGTGAACCAAATCCATGCTAGGCTGCATAATATTTGCTTTGCAGGCCTCAAACTTGTTTGTCACTCCATAATTAAATGTTTACACAACTGTTAGGGAGTTGATCCAAGCAATTGAGTTATTATCCAAGTTGTATTTCCATTAATGGCACAAAGTTAACATTGTCATTCTTGTAAAGCAAGCTTTTTGCATAAAATCCATTCTTGAGCCTCTAACTTGTTCGCTCTGATCACACTCCATCCACAAAGTCAGAAGCAACTTGTTTTGTAAAAACATCACATGTTGAACTTAAACATGTAAATTTAAATTCTGATCAACTAGAGCACTCCAAACTTGTTGCTTATAAATAGAGTCACTATTTGTGAGCTAAGGGACGAATTTTTACACCCTGAAACACTCCCGAATTCCCTCTAACCAGAAATTGCACAAAAAACTCCATTGATACACAGTTTTGGCCTTAAACTTATATCACTCACTTCCCTCGTGCGTTTTCCCTCAAATTCAATCCTAAAGCTTCCTTACATAAAATACAACTCATCCCCATCCTTATTCCAGAATGGTAACACCAGTTACCATAACCTCCATAACCAAAAAACAGAGTCTGTAACTTGACTTCTCTAGGCCATTTCAGCCACTCTCAACTCAAGCAAACCATTACATTAGCTTCCTAGGACCTCAAGGAAGCTAACTTGATCATCACCCTGACTTGAAACAAGCTCAAACTCAAAACACGATTTCCAGTTTTGAGGTAAGTTTTCTCAACTTAGAACTCTTCATACAGGCATCATCAATAGTTTATTTTTGAACAAAACATGTAAATATCATTGCCCTGAAGCTTACTGTGATGCGGTGGGAGAACTGACTTGAGGTTTTGCGTTTGTGTTCGCAAATGTTGCGGTTTAGCAAGAGTAGCCACCGAATTTTATTTTATCCAAAAGGAAAGGTAAAAAAGCACAAGAAAGACCTTTGAGATTATTTTTGAGTTCGGGGGGTAGATTATGAAAAGGGAAGGTGCTAGCACCCTTTTCATCCATTGTTTTCCATGGGCTCTTAGTTACTTGTTTTAGATCACTTTCTTTTGCTTTACAATTGTTTGAAATGGTGCTTTGTGTGGTTTTGAAAGTATTTTGAAAAGAGGCCTTTGTTTAGGCAATCTTTGTAATGATTCTTGTTTGTAAGAATGTATAAAAAGATGTTTGTCTTTTGAAAAATGTTTCAATGTTTGAAATTTGTTTGGAAAATGTTTTGAAATGTGTGTGTTTGTTTGAAAAATAGCAAGGATGGTTTGGAAGTTTGATCAAGTAACTAGGAGCATCTACCTACTCAAAAGTCTTTCCTACACATTTTTATTCCTTTGACATTGTTAACCTACCATTGTCTTGGTAGATAACCCTGTCTTTGGATTACAAACGGGACGGGCATGGGTCATCGTATGACCATGATAGCAATATTTCCAAGTATCTTTAGCAAGTTTTGAGGGACTTAAGATCATTTGTTTTAGGCAACTTGTCTAGCGTCATCGAGGTTCTATGATCTTTTGTTTTTGTATTGTTTTGCCAAGATACCTAGCATGCATACCATGGCCATTTTGTTTTAAGTCAACCAAGTGGGTGAAACCCTAGAGGTGTTGTATGCAAGGTGTTGTCATTTTTCATGCATCTTTGTCTTGAATTAGGTCATGCTATTTGTTTTGATTTTGTCTTATCATACAAACCCTAGTTTTTACTAAACATGCAAATAATGCGATAAATTGCGTAAAGTAAATCTAAACTATTACAACAATATTATGGGAGAGGGGGTACAAGTTTTGAATGGAGATATTTTGCACAAAATAGAACCCTAATCCACTATTACAACCCAATTGAATTTATTGTACAATAAATAAGTAAACAATTATTTAAATATGCAATAAGATGTAAATATGCAAAAATGTTTTTGTATTTGTTTTATGCATGAGAAAATAAATTATTTAAAGTTCTAAAAATAATATTATTATTTTTGAAAGGGTGAAAAACCCTAATTTTTGTTTAAAAGAAAATATATTCTATATTATTCTTGTCCATTTAAGAGAAATAATAATAATATTATGTATAAATATTTAAAAATTAAAATATGTGAGAAAATAATATTTTATATGTATAATATAATAAAATAAAATATTTAAGTATTTTAATATTATTTACAAGTTTATTTAAGAAAATAAATTCTATTTAACCTAATAAACTATTTTTATGTCATAAAAATAATAAAATAAAATACAAAAAATTAAGGAAATATTTTTGGGATTTTTCAATGTTCAGAAAAATAATAATAAAGCCAAAAATATAAAAGAAAATAAAAAAATATGCAAAATATGAAAAATGGGCCAAGGGGGTGTGAAAAGTAGGACAAACGGGCCCAAGGCGCGCCAGGCCTAGGACCTGTCGTCCCTGTCCTCCAGCCAGAACAAAACGCACGCTTCTGCCTTCAAATCCTGTTCTTGCTCATGCTTGCATAAAATCAAAAACTCATAACACAAAAATTATAGCTTATGAACTCACGATTCTAATGATATAAAATTCATGACCTAACTCTTAAAGACCAAGGAGAATTTTAATGGCCTTAATTTCTGACCTAGTTTTTTCAGCATGTTCAACATCCAAATACTCTTAGCTCAAGTAATATAAATGGAATCTATGCATATGTACAGCTCAAGCATGTTAAGGACTACATTTTTGCTTCACAAACCTAAGCTTAAAGATGCCTAAATAGAGAGATAGAAACTTGACAAATACTGTTAGAACAAAGTTTGAATCTACTACCCTACATTTAAGTTTTGATGATAACAAATTGAAAAGATATACTATTTATGTGATTCATATAAGAACTACTTGCTACCTAAAATATTACTTTCTGTTTTGCAGAAACTCTGATAGGTATCAACAAGAGCACACCTAATCAGCATCAGAATATTGATTCTTAACATCAGCATCAGAAGATGCCATATTAGAATACCAGAATCAGAAGAACAAATCACGCTAATGCTGAAGCTTGATGACCAGAACTGCGCTCAACACTCTAATAAAGACAACAACAGTTCATCAGCACTTAAGCAGAGTCAGAATGAGCCAAGCCAGAACATGCATTAAGTAAGCAACGGTACTGTGCATTGAAAGCGAATTATTACCAATGGCCTCATTCCAGACAAGATCTGCTTGATAAGGAAAGTTTGTTATTAGCATTGAATCAAGAATATTGCTCCAACGTTCAACAATCTCAGTGCTATATAAACAAGACTATGAAGATTGAATTGGCTAATGCTCTCCAACATATTACACGCCTAAAAGCTAATCATAATCTTCCTTCTCTCAGTTTGCTAAACGCTACACATCTCCTTACTCAATCATTGTTTAGCAATCTAGTTTCATAAGCTTAAGTTGTGTAACATCACAGTTGTGATACAGTTTTGTAGAAAACATTCACACACCTAGTTTTATCTTCTTTGTAAGAAAGTGTTTCCTTGACAAACCGGGTTGTGGTTTGCATCAAGAAGGCTTTAGCAGTTGTTAAAGCAGATTGTAATATTCAGTTGAATATAGTGGATTAAGACCTCGTTGGAGAGAGGCGAAATCACCTTGACGGGTGGACTGGAGTAGTTTGAGATCAAACGAACCAGGATAAAAATACCGTGTTCATTGCAAGTGTTTTTCAGTTTTACAATTCAACCCCCCTTCTTGTGTTTTTCACTTCTTCAATTGGCATCAGAGCTCCTGGTTCTGAGCTAAAACACTTAACCATGTCAGTACAAGATCCAGCGTCAGAAAAACACAATGGTAGGAAATTACTCTCACACCAGCAATGACAACCATGAGGACAGAGACAGATTCAGCGGGAAACCTCCAGTCTTTGATGAAGAAAATTTTGATTACTGGAAAGACAGAATTGAAAGCTTCTTTCTGGCACATGATGTTGATCTGTGGGATATGGTGACAGATGGATACACGCACCCTGTGAATGCAAGCGGTCAGAAGATTGATAGAAAAACAATGACTGACCAACAAAAGCGTGACTTCAAGAATCACCACAAGGCCAGAACCATCCTTCTCAGCGCCATCTCCTATACTGAATATGAAAAGATCTCCAACAGAGACACAACAAAGAAAATTTTTGACTCACTCAGAATGACGCATGAGGGCAACGTTCAGGTCAAAGAAACTAAAGCTCTGGCGCTCATTCAGAAGTATGAGGCGTTCAAAATGGAAGAATCTGAATCCATTGAAACAATGTTCTCAAGATTCCAGATTCTGGTAGCTGGTCTCAAGGTTCTGGACAAAGGATACTCTACTGCTGACCATGTCAAGAAAATCATCAGAAGCTTACCCAAGCAGTGGAGACCAATGGTTACAGCTCTGAAGCTAGCAAAAGATCTCAACATAATCACTCTGGAGGAACTTATCAGCTCCCTCAGAAGTCATGAGATAGAGCTAGAAGCTGACGAGCCTCAGAAGCAAGGTAAGCCTTTAGCATTAAAATCTAACAAAAAATCTGAGTCTAAAGTTTTGCAGGCAGTTGAAGAAACATCTGATGGATCCTCATCAGAAGAAGACGAACTTTCCCTCCTCTCCAGAAGAGTAAATCAACTGTGGAAGCAAAGACAAAGGAAGTTCAGGAATCCCAGAAGATCTGATCAGAACGAGTCCTCTTCCAGATACAGAAGGATAGAGTCTTCCTCTGGATACAGAAGATCTGAAGGCTCCTCAGGAAGCAGAAAGCCAAACACCAAGGACATCATCTTCTATGAGTGCAATGAGCAAGGACACTACAAGAGTGACTTCCCAAAGCTTCAGAAGGAAAAGCCCAAAAAGAAGTTTGGAAGAGAAAAGAAGAAAAGTCTCATGGCCACATGGGATGACTCTGACTCGTCTGAAGCTGACTCAGAATCAGATGATGAGAGAGCCAACATAGCTCTCATGGCCAACATTTCAGAAGATAGTGAAGCTTCTGAATCAGACTCAGAATCAGATACTGAAGAGGTATTTCCTAACTTTGCTGTTAATTTTACCAAGGCTGAACTTGCTGAAAGCCTTAATGAAATTCTGGAAAGGTATCAGCAAATTAGAGTTAAATTCAGAGACCTGAAAAGGAATCTTGAATCTGACTCTAATAATACTGAGAGTCTCAAATTGGAGAATTCTGAGCTGAGAAATAAGATTTCAAAATTAGAAAATACTTTACAAAACTCTCAGAAGGAACCAATTTCTGAAACTCCCAGCAACGCTGATGAGATCATCAAGGAGTATGATCACAGTTTCCAGAAGTTCCTCGCTAAAAGCATAGATAGAAGCAAAATGGCTTCAATGATCTATGGAGTTAGCAGAAACGGCAGGAAGGGAATAGGATACCAAGGTAAGGTTCCTACACCAAAGAATGTCATGGATTTAACCATTAAACACACTCCTCTGAATTCACATTTTGTGTATGGTCACACACATGATATTAAATACACTAGCAGTAAGTACTCTGTGAAACCAAAATTCAACCAGAGTTTTGGTAAATCTAATAAATCAGGACCCAAGAAAATCTGGGTACCTAAGGATAAAATAATAAATGTTGCAGATATCGTTAGCAGCAAGTCAGAAACACCAGTCATGGTACCTGGACTCTGGATGCTCGCGACACATGACGGGAAGAAGGCATATGTTCCAAAGCCTGGAACTTAAGCCTGGAGGCCACGTTGGCTTTGGAGGCAATCAGAGGGGAAAGATCATTGGCTCTGGAACTGTAGGTAATGGAAATCTTCCCTCTATTAATAATGTTCTGCTAGTAGATGGATTAATGCATAATCTGTTATCCATAAGTCAATTAAGTGATAACGGTTATGATATAATCTTTAATCAAAAATCATGTAAAGTTGTTAGTCAGAAAGATGGGACTATCCTGTTTAATGGTAAGAGGAAAAACAACATTTACAAAATTAAACTTTCTGAACTAAAAAGTCAGAATGTAAAGTGCCTCCTGTCTGTTAACAACGAGCAGTGGATCTGGCACAGAAGATTGGGGCATGTTAGTATGAGAAGAATATCTCAGATTAACAAACTCAATCTGGTCAGAGGACTTCCTAATTTGAAGTTCAATTCAGATGCTCTGTGTGAAGCATGTTAGAAAGGAAAGTTTGCAAAACCTTCTTTTAAATCTAAAAATGTTATTTCTACCTCTAAGCCATTAGAACTTCTGCACATTGACTTATTTGGACCAGTTAAAACTGCTTCAGTCAGTGGCAAGAAGTATGGGTTAGTAATCGTAGATGACTATAGCAGATGGACATGGGTAAAGTTCTTAAGACACAAGGACGAGTCACACTCTGTGTTTGTTACCTTCTGTAACCAAGTTCAGAATGAAAAGGATCTTAGAATCGTTAAAGTCAGAAGTGATCATGGTGGAGAGTTTGAAAACAAAGATTTTGAGTCATTCTTTAATGACAGAGGCATTCTGCGTGATTTCTCTTGTCCTAGAACTCCCCAACAAAATGGAGTTGTAGAACTAAAGAATAGAACATTGCAAGAAATGGCCAAAACCATGATCAATGAGACAAGCGTTGCTAAGATCTTCTGGGCAGAGGCAATAAACACAGCGTGCTACATTCAGAATAGAATCTCAATAAGACCTATTCTGGAAAAGACTCCATATGAATTGTGGAAGAACAGAAAGCCCAACATTTCATATTTTCATCCATTTGGATGTACTTGTTTTATGTTAAATACAAAGAATTATTTGAACAAGTTTGACTCTAAAGCACAGAAGTGTATTATGTTAGGATACTCTGAACGCTCAAGAGGGTACAAAGTATACAATACAAAAACACAGATTGTGGAAGAATCAATCAGTGTTCGTTTTGATGATAAGCTTGACTCTGAAAAGTCAAAGCAGAATGAAGTTTTTGCAGGTATGGAAATTGAATTTACAGGTTCTGAAGACAAGTCATCAGAAGCTCTCAACACAGGCACTCCTTCAACGTCTGAATGGAGCACTGCTAGTAATCCTACAACAGCTGCTGATCAACCTCAGAAGAGATTACCCAGAAGCAGCTTGGATCACCCAGAAGAGACTATCTTAGGAAGAAAGGAAGATCCAATCAGAACAAGAGCAAGCTTCAGAAACTCTGAAGAAACCCTCATGGGACTTGTGTCTCTGATTGAACCTTCTTCTATTGATGAAGCACTTCTGGATAATGACTGGATTCTGGAAATGCAAGAAGAGATGAATCAATTCACCAGAAATGACGTATGGGATCTTGTTCCCAGACCAAAAGGATTCAACGTCATTGGAACAAGATGGGTGTTCAGAAACAAGCTAAATGAACAAGGTGAAGTCATCAGAAACAAGGCACGACTGGTTGCACAAGGTTATAGTCAGCAAGAGGGGATAGACTATACAGAAACCTTTGCCCCAGTCGCCAGGTTAGAATCTATCAGACTTTTAATTTCATTTGCTGTTAATAGAGGCATCACTCTGTATCAGATGGATGTCAAAAGTGCATTCTTAAATGGTTATATAGAAGAAGAGGTTTATATACACCAACCCCCTGGCTTTGAAAATACAAAACATCCAGAACATGTTTTCAAACTAAAGAAGTCACTATATGGTCTGAAACAAGCTCCCAGAGCTTGGTATGAAAGACTAAGTAACTTTCTGTTAGAAAATGAATTCACCAGAGGGAAGGTGGACACTACCTTATTCTGTAAATCAGTTAAGAATGACATCTTAGTTTGTCAAATTTATGTTGATGATATTATTTTTGGTTCTACTAATCCTTCTCTTGGAAGAAAATTTGCTAAGTGTATGCAGGCAGAATTTGAGATGAGCCTCATGGGGGAACTGAAATTCTTTCTAGGAATTCAGATCAATCAAACTCCAGAGGGGACTTACATTCATCAGAGCAAATACATCAGAGATCTTCTGAAGAAATTTGACCTCTCAGAATGTAAGCCATCAAAGATTCCAATGCATCCCACGTGCATTTTGGAAAGAGAAGAGGTAAGCAAAAAGGTAGAACAGAAGGTCTACAGAGGTATGATTGGTTCTCTCCTTTATCTGATAGCTTCAAGACCTGATATATTATTTAGTGTATGTTTTTGTGCTAGATTCCAATCAGATCCTAGAGAATCTCACTTAACAGTTGTTAAGCGAATTTTCAAGTATCTGAAAGGTACTACTAATCTGGGTTTGTTTTATAGAAAATCTAGTGATTACAGTTTAGTAGGCTACTGTGATGCTGACTTTGCTGGAGACAGAGTAGAGCGTAAAAGTACTTCTGGAAGCTGCCAGTTTCTGGGAGAAAATCTGATCTCTTGGTCCAACAAAAGGAAATCAACAATTGCACTATCAACAGCAGAAGCTGAGTACATTGCAGCAGCAGGATGTAGCACACAAATGCTCTGGATGAAAAGTCAGCTTGAAGACTTCCAGATTTTTGAAAGTAACATTCCTATACTCTGTGATAATACTTCTGCTATTTGCTTAAGTAAGAATCCCATTTTACATTCTAGAGCTAAGCATATAGAAATAAAACATCACTTCATTAGGGACTATATTCAGAAAGGAATTTTGAATTTAAAATTTATAGATACAGACCATCAATGGGCTGATATCTTCACTAAACCCCTTTCTGAAGATAGGTTCAATTTCATTCGGACACATCTCAGCATGAAAATCTGCCCAGAGTGAAAATGTTTTAATTCCATATATTTATCTTCAGAATGTATTTGTTTTACTGTGAACTTCTGATCAATCTTCTTTCAGAAAGATAGAACATGCAGATTGTATCAGATGCTAGTCTTAAAGATCTGAGAGTCTAAGCTCAAAGACAGACGTGCTGATCACTACATCAAACAAGTGTCATCCAATCATCAGCAAATCTCTGAAGCAGAATGTGTGCACGCTTCTGAGAAGGCAAAACGCTGATTGGATGCATTGAGACACATGTCTGGTAACCGTTTTAAGTATCTTTCTCAAATCCCCCAAAATCAGCAAGCATTAAATGAAAGTAATCACGTTTTTAAAACATAATCATGATTTTATTTCTCTTTCTTGAAAACGTTTACAATTTCAAAATATTCTGAAACCCTATTTAAACACGTTAAACCTCTCACTTTAATCTTTTACAGTTTCTCACTATTTCTCAAAGTATTCTCTGCATTTTTCTGTGTTCATCTCTTGCAAACTCTTTTTCTCAGTTTTTCCCAAAATCCCTAAGTGTGAACGTGGCAACCTCCAGCAGTGCTTCTGCATGTTCTCAGAAGAAAGCATCATCTGAACAGTATCAAGTGCCATTCAGAACACTCCTCACTCCTGTGAAGAATCTTGAAGTGTTATCTGAATTGATCATTGATTTTGGAAGTCTGAAGGAAAACGGTTTTGATTTAACAGAAGAAGTTAGGGCACAGAAATGGGAAAGGTATTTTGATAGGTTGGTTGGACCAACATTCCCTATGTTAGTCAAGGAGTTCTGGATTCATGCAACTGCTTCAACGCATCAAGTCACCTCCTACATTATGGGGAAGAAGATTGTGATCACAGAAGATCTCATAGCAAAGCTGATTGGTTACAGTGGCGGTGGAGTCCGCTGTATTGATATGGCTGAGAGATGTGCTAACGTGGGCGTCATAGCAGAAAGGATTTTTACCCTTGGGTTGCCCAGTAGCAAGATCAGAGATCTGAAGGATCATCACAGAGTTTGGGCGAAGATAATTCTGGGGTGTTTCAACCATAGGAAGCCAACTAGTTCCCCTGATTACATAAATGTAGATCAGCAGTTTCTGATCTACTTTATCAATCAGAAGGTAAAAATCAACTTGGCTCATCTTCTGTTCAACCACCTCAGAACAAGCGTAAAGGAAACCAGGGAAGAAGAAAGAACAAAGAGGGATTGGATACCCTTTGGAAGGTTGATATCAGATATTCTGACTGAGAATAGGCTGATAGAACACTTGATAGAAGCTCAAGAGTTAAGCACCATTGAACCAACGGTTGGGAAGCCTCTGAACGTGAAGAACTTGAAGAAAATGAAGCTGATAGAGAATATCAAAAAGGAACCCAGCGCTACTCCTATTGCTGATATCACCAGCAGAAGAGTCCCACTGAGTGACTTTCCTTTATTCTCTGAGATAGAATCCAAGCCAGTGGTAGTTCTCAGATATCTGGACGCGTGCAAAGCTGATGGTACAGCTCCAAATCTGAATATCAAAGATCTGCACCAACCTCAACCAGAAGTGACTCTGAAGAAGACGAAGAAAAGGAAGGCACCTTCAGAAGGATCATCCCAGCAGACACCCAAGAAAAGAGGTAATTTATCTGCTGCTTCTGTTTTAAATTCTTCTACTATTCCAGCATCAATCCCACCTCCAACCTCTCATAGAATCTCAATCCCCATCCCAACAATAGATGAAACTGAACCAGAAGATGACCCTTCTGAGGCATTACTACTCAGAAGACCCCGAACCAAACATCCCAAACCAACTATATCAACAACATCAGCAATTGACAAAGTGCTGTCTGACATTGATCAACACACTTCTGATCACTCCTCCATTAATCCAAACTCTGAACCACAAATTATCCCTTCTCCACAACCAGAACAACCTCTCTCATCCATTCCAGAAGAACCTCTTATCCCTGAACAACCAGAAATTCCAACAACTTCTCCACAACCAGCAATTCCGTCTCCCTCTCCTCAACCAGAAATTCATCCACCATCATCTCAACCTGAGTTTCATCACTCTGAAACTCCAACTCCTCCACCTTCTGAACCTCATTCACCTCAACCATCACCTCTGGCAATCCAGCTGCCATGTGGAACAACAGTCACAATGGCCCAGCTGCCATCCTCGCCAGAATCTACACCACCAAATACTCCCAAAACCCCAAACAGTCCAATCATCATTTCTGATTCTCCCACTCCATCTCCAAAACAAACAGCTCCCGTGCAAACCACCGAAAACCCCAACAGGACCTTCATAGATTTAACAATCCTTGACCGTCTTGCTGATCTGAAAAATAAAATAGCCATTCCAAAACCAAAACAACCAGATGTTGGCTCTGGTATTATGAATTTTGAAACAGGTTTGCAGCAGTGGATTGCTTCTATGAAGCAAGTCTGTCCTGGAATGATTGACCCAGCTACCTCTGACCAGCTCTGGTCACAATTCAGAATTTGGGTACGTGCTGAAGCCCTCAAGTTGCAGGATATCAACTATGAGCAGGCACAACAGAACTTCAGCAAGCTGCTGAAGGAAGTTGAAAGTCAGCTGCCACAGGAACACGTGCTCCCTCTGGATAGTGAGCCATGGTCTGAGAAACAGCCAGCTTCAAAGGTGCAACCAGAAGAAGACAAGACCATTCAAGCTGAAGCAAGTCAAGCAGAAGATGTTGCAGAAAGCTCTCAGAAGCTCCCTGCTTCTGATGTTTCTCAAGCCTTCCTCCCCAACCTTAGCTTTTTCATTCATGTCCTTTTCATGTTCTCTTTGATTATCTGTTGTACTGTCTTATTCTTAACCTTTTAATATAACAAGTTTTTCTGCCTTAACTGTTTTAGCACATCACTTACACTTTTTGATTGCTGACAAAAAGGGGGAGAACAAGAATGATATTTTCAATAATAACGGATTACTAAGACAGAAAATCTCAAACATTCTAACTCTGATATACTTGAATATGTTTTCTATTTTTGCTTAAGTCTACAGGTACAAGAATGCTCCATGATATTCTGAAGACTAAAGCTCTGATACTCTGACCCAAAGCAAAGCTCTGATAGAAAAGCTCTGATACGCTGATCTGAAGCTCTGCTCTGATATGCTGACCTAAAGCTTCTGATAGTCAAAGACTCTGATATTCTGATGTTCAAAGAAAGGCAATAAAGATCTGATCCTGAAGAACTCTTGGAATCAAAAAGGGAAGTAATAAATTCAGGGGGAGTATCTCTCAACTCTGATATCTCTTTATCCCTCATCATTGATAACCTCTTACTCTGATACATCTTATCATTAAGTTATCTCCAATGCTTTTCACGTTATTTTCAATTAAAAATATCTGGTTTTTGTCATCATCAAAAAGGGGGAGATTGTTAGAACAAAGTTTGAATCTACTACCCTACATTTAAGTTTTGATGATAACAAATTGAAAAGATATACTATTTATGTGATTCATATAAGAACTACTTGCTACCTAAAATATTACTTTATGTTTTGCAGAAACTCTGATAGGTATCAGCAAGAGCACACCTAATCAGCATCAGAATATTGATTCTTAACATCAGCATCAGAAGATGCCATATTAGAATACCAGAATCAGAAGAACAAATCACGCTAATGCTGAAGCTTGATGAACAGAACTGCGCTCAACACTCTGATAAAGACAACAACAGTTCATCAGCACTTAAGCAGAGTCAGAATGAGCCAAGCCAGAACATGCATTAAGTAAGCAACGGTACTATGCATTGAAAGCGAATTATTACCAACGACCTCATTCCAGACAAGATCTGCTTGATAAGGAAAGTTTGTTATTAGCATTGAATCAAGAATATTGCTCCAACGTTCAACAATCTCAGTGCTATATAAACAAGACTATGAAGATTGAATTGGCTAATGCTCTCCAACATATTACACGCCTAAAAGCTAATCATAATCTTCCTTCTCTCAGTTTTCTAAACGCTACATATCTCCTTACTCAATCATTGTTTAGCAATCTAGTTTCATAAGCTTAAGTTGTGTAACATCACAGTTGTGATACAGTTTTGTAGAAAACATTCACACACCTAGTTTTATCTTCTTTGTAAGAAAGTGTTTCCTTGACAAACCGGGTTGTGGTTTGCATCAAGAAGGCTTTAGCAGTTGTTAAAGCAGATTGTAATATTCAGTTGAATATAGTGGATTAAGACCTCGTTGGAGAGAGGCGAAATCACCTTGACGGGTGGACTGGAGTAGTTTGAGATCAAACGAACCAGGATAAAAATACCGTGTTCATTGCAAGTGTTTTTCAGTTTTACAATTCAACCCCCCTTCTTGTGTTTTTCACTTCTTCAAATACCTTGTTCAGTTGAGCTTGGATATGGCAATGTGGGAACTTTGAGTGAGGCCTGAAGTTCTTGTGAGCTTCCTTGAAGTTCCCTAAGCTTCTCCAATGCTCAGCTTGCCTTGAAGTTGCCTGAAACTCCTTGTAGAAGTCAACTTGAAAACCTTCAAAATGAAAATGGTGATACTTGAAACAGGGGTTAAATTTGGAAGACAAAGGACTGGACAGCTTAGGTGTGATGTACGTAATGTGTTTGAATCCTTGAAACAATAAACGCACGAGCAAAATATGATTTGGCTAGTGATTTGCAGAGACTGCCCTGTTTGGGAAGAAAATGGTGTTTTTTGTGTTTTAGGGTGTTTGAGAAGTTATGAATTCGTGTATTTGGCTTGTTACAATGTCCTGAGGTTGTTTGAAATGATACAAAGTCTTGCCTTTATCAGATGGATGAGATCGCTTGACTTTTGCAAGTTTCTTGCTTTTGAAGAAAAGCTTGAAGTGACAATGCAAAAGCTTGTACTTGCTAGCTCATGGACTGCATAGAGTTGGTAAACTTTTTTTGATGTTTGTGGATCTTGTTTGCAACAATAGATCAGGTCCATGGCTCAAGAAATGCAAAGTTGCATAAAGCATGCTTTATCAAAGTAACAATGTGAACTTTATGCCATTTTTAGATTAATTCAATGTGTAATGCTTCAAAGATCAGAACAAGACCATTATCCAATGTGTTTTCATTTAATTATGGAGTGTAGAAGGGATTAGGACCTGTAAAACCAAGTACAATCATGTTTGAAACTGATTTGCAACTTGTATCATTGTAAAAATGCCTTGAACAAAAGTGATAAATTTCCAATTTCATTTCTTCGATTCTCCCTAACCATAAATGATTTTGGAGAGTTCTTGGACATTTTGGAAAGCTTGTAAAATTCTCTACAATACATATTTGAAATGAAACTTGAGATTCCTCTAGGAACTAGGTGAAAAGTTGCCATGAAGTTAGGTCAAAAATCTGCCTAAACTAGGGCAAAATTTCACTTAGTTAAAAAGTTTATGGACCCTTATTCACAAAATTATAACTTGAGACCCAAGTATCTTTTGGGAAAACTTTGTAAATCAAAGTTGTAGATTTAATGGAGGACTACAACTTTCATGTTTGAAGTTTTCTTTGAATCCAATTGCATCATAGTGAAAAGATTGTGGAAATTTGGAAAAAAATAAGAAATTTTCATAACTTAGAAAAATTCTGTTATGAAAAATTTCAAACTAAAACCTGCAAATTAGGTTTCTTGATCAACAAGTTTCACATTTTGACATATCTTGATGAATTATGACCCTTGGCACTTGATTTTGACCAAAAAGTCAAAGTTTGACTTTTCAGTGTACAGTTGATTTTTGATCAGTTGACTGGAAAATTCATCTGTCAATCCAATGCTTTTGAGATATTTTGAACTATGTGATTAGGTCAAGATGATGCTATTGAGTCCTTGAAATCATGATTGAACCCAATTGGTCATTGGCTAGGTTAAAAATCAGAAATTGCCCTTTCTCAGTCAAAAACCCTAATTTTGACCATTTTGCCTTTTTGATGATTTGATCAAATTTCTTGAGGAGTTGTGGTCCAAACTTGATCAAATGGTTCATAGGATCCTAGAATGTTTATGTGGATAAAAAATTATGAAGTTTGACTGTAAATTGGCCATGGTTGACTTTTTCCCCAATACAACTGATTTTTAGGTCAACTGTCTAATTAATTGGGCAAAAATGTGATTCAAGGCTTGAAATTTGGTATGAGAAATATTAGGGGTCCAAGATGGTGTATGAAAGATAAATTAGGCATGGTGGTCCAAAAATACTTGTGCAAACTCAAACCCTAATTTCAGGCTGTCAGTGCAAGGAGATGTCTTGAGCTGAGGAAACCCTAATTTTATCTGGAGTCCAAGAGGTCTTGTGAGGAAAAATCTTGATAATTTGAGAGGGAAAATTTTGGGGTACAACACTAACCATTTCCATAGTTTCCATTAATTTTGCTTGAGCTTAGAGAATTTTGAAACTGAAATTTCTGAGATTTTTAAGGTTCAGATTAGGGCCATTAAAATTCATGCTTATCTTTGATCTATAGTTTTAATACTTTACATTTCTGAAACTGTGAGAAAATTTGCTACAAGTCTCATGTTTAAAGTTTTCATTTTTGATGAGAAATGAGCAAGTTACAGTTGGTCTGGCTAGAGGTTGAAGATGAAGTCTTCAGGGCACGTTTTGCCTTGTATATTTATTGATTTGCCTATGTTAACGGATGTATCACCACCCCAGTGGTTAAAGCGTGCGCATGTCACCCGTAGGTCCTGGGTTCAAGCCCCAGCGTGACCTTTAGCATTTTTTCACTTATTTTTGACATTTTTGTGCCTTTTTTTTGCAGCGCATGAGCCCTTATGCTGGGCCTTCCATTTTTGTTGACTTCTAACCCTAGTTTTACTTTTGCACCCCCTGGCCAATTATTTTCTCTATTTCATTTTCTTATTTTATTTTATTTTCATTTCATATTTTCTTTTATTATTTTCACTATTATTATTATTATTATTATTTTTATTAATAAAAATCCAAAAATATTTTTATTTATTATTTACACTTATATATTTTATTTTATTTTTCTTATAAAAAACAAAAGGACTAAAAATGCTTTCTTAAATAAATTAATTTCCTCTTTATTAATAAATATTTAGACATAGATTTAATTATCTATTTTCTTAGTTAAGATTAATTTAGAACTTAGGATTATTTTGATTAATTAATTTTCATATTACTTTTATTTAACTTAAACCCTTTTCATAAAAATTCTAAAAAACATTTTTTAACTTAATGTCCCTCCTAATTAATTTTGGTTTAAATTTTGTTTATTTTTCATTAATCATCTCACTTAATTAGACCAAAACCCCTTACATGACAACAACAAAAAAATCTTTTCTTTTTCCATTTATATTCTCGCATTTTATTTTTTTATTTTGTACAAAATTCAATATGGTTGTAATAGATAATTAGGTTTAATTTCTTGCAATATTCCCCATTTGTAAATTTGTGTACCCCCTTCCCCAAATGTTTTAATAGCTTAGTAACTTTAAATTCTGCAATTTATCACTTTATATATAACATGTTAGTAATTAGGGTTTGTATGGAAAGACTAAAACCAATACTTAGAAAACCCTAATTCAAGACAAAAACAAGCATGAACATGATACACTTGCACACAAACACCCCTAGGGTTATTCCACTTGGTTGCCTTATACAAAATGGCCATATTACACATGTAAAGTATCTTAGCAAAAACAAGCTAATACAAGATCATAGTCCCTCGACGACGCTATCTAAGTTTCCTTTCAAATGATCTTAGTCCCTAAAAAGAATGCTAAGATACCTTGCAACATTGCTAATCATGGTTATACGATGACCCACGTCTGTCCTGTTTACATCCAAAGATAGGGTTACTTACCAAATCAATGGTAAGATAACAATGTCAAAGGAAAAGGAAAAATGAACAAGAAAGACTTTTGGGTAGGTAGAATGCTCCTAATTACTTGCTCAATTTCAAACAAACATCCTTGCTATTTTCAAAACAAACACTTTCACTTTCAAACATCTTATAAACTTGAAAACGTTTTCAAAAGATCAAACATCTTTGTATACATTCTTACAAACGAGAATCATTACAAAGATTGCCTAAACGATGGCCTTTTACAAAATACTTTCAAAAACCATACAAAGCACAATTTCAAACAAAAGCAAGTGATCTAACAAGTAACTAAGAGCCCATGGAAAACCATGGATGAAAAGGGTGCTAATACCTTCCCTTTTCATAATCTACCCCCCGAACTCAAGAAATAATCTCAAAGGTCTTTCCTGTGCTTTTTCACCTTTCCTTTTTGATAAAAGAAAAACCGGTGGTGACTCTTTCTAACCGCAACATTTGCAATCAAACGCAAAACCTTCAAGTCAGTTCTCCCACCGTATCACGGAACTGGCAACTCTGCTGAGGAAAATTCTAAAAGGGGGGTTACCTTAGGGTTAGATCACATTTACTTGCTTTCATTGTTTTACTTGTTTGCTTTACATTATGGTTCTTTGTTTGGGTTTGAAATCCTCTACCCGGATTTGGGATACCTTATAGGTAAGTAGCAATACATTGTAGAAACTATGCGGGGTATACCGACATGGTCTAAGCAATAGCTACATTAGTGCGACATATTTGTGGGTACCGGTACCCTTTGAGTTAATCAAAGAGAATACGGGGCCGCTGAGTGATGTCATGAAGCACTAATGAACTTTTATAATCTTTACTTGACCACTTGGCCTTTAGGATGTAGTGAGATGACAGGCTTTGGTGCAGCCCGAAGTTGGTAGATACTCGATATTACACTTATTGAGGTTTGGTTTCTTGGGATATTTCGGTCGCCATTAAAGAGGCTTGTGCTGAAGCAATGACCAAGGAAACAAACCGGTGATATTGAGCTCCTTAGAATCCGGTTACTATTACTAAGACAGGTTGAGCCAACTAAACTTTAAGAGGGTACTTACCTATAAAACTCCATGCAAGCCTAAACCTAAGGATTTGTTTGCTCTGTTTGTATATACATACTTGTACATAACATCATGAAAATCATAACATCATACTCATTCAATAACCATTTCAAGGATTTTGGGATTCATCTTTGTTCTTGTTTTATAGGATATGGATTTTCATCGCAGGAAAACTATTCAAGTCAACCTTGTAAGGATCCCTCCACAACTTAAGGAGCTAGCTTCAAGGATTCCTGAAAACTCTCCATTCACCTAGAGACATGTTCGCCTACTCAATTTGGTCACCTCCAACACAGATGAGGACATGATGAAGGTGCTCTTTCAGTTCTTTGATCCTTTACACCATTGCTTCACATTTCCCAACTATCAACGTGTGCCTACTTTGGAAGAATTCTCCAAACTCTTGAGGATTCCCATTCTCAACCAACTACCTTTCAACGGTACGGAAAGAGACCCAAAGCCAGAAGAGATTGCTCAAGCTCTACACTTGCACTCATTTGATGTCACTACTCATTGGGAAACAAAGAGTGGTGTCAAAGGTCTCATAGCAAAGTTCTTGTTTGAGAAAGCCCAAAACTATTGGAATTCTTTGGACCTGCAAGCTTTTGAGGAAATTGTGGCTCTCCTCATCTATGGGATAGTTTTGTTTCCAAATCCTAACCAACTCATAGACGTGAACACCGTCAAAATCTTCATATCCCACAACCTGGTGCCTACATTGCTAGGGGATATCCTACACTCTTTTCACACTCGCACAATGAGGAAAAGAGGTGTTCTTATGTGTTGCACTCCTCTCTTGGCAAGATGTATTATTTCGCATCTTCCCCAATCTGTATTGAAGAATGAGAAAGGTTCAAGGTGGTCACAAAGGTTGATGACGCTCAAACATTCAGACATCCATTGGTGTTCCCGATCCATAGAGAATGTTACTATTGTCAACCATTGTGGAGAATTTCCTAATGTCCCTTTACTTGGAATTAGGGGAGGTATCACCTACAACCCTTGCTTAGCCTTAAGACAGTTTGGTTACGCCCGAAGGGACAGCCCGCACGAGATGTTGATTCAAGGTTTTGTATTTGACTACGACAACAACGATCAAGGTCTTCGCCAGAGATTTATCCGAGCTTGGAGGATGTTGAACAAGGTAGATAACAAGACTTTGGAGCATAAAAATTCCATCCCTCTTGAGCCTTACCTCAAATGGGTACGAACTCGTGCCCAGAGTCTTATGATGCCTTATTCATCCATTCTCCCGGTAATCATTGAGCCCATCATGGAAGGAGATATTCCATACACTATCCTACATCCTGACATGCCCACTTCTCTTGAAGACCTACAAAGAGATTGGATACAACTCAAGGGGGAGCGAGATACTTTTGAAGCCCAATTCTACGCAAGCAAGAAGAAGGTTTTAGAACTCACTAGACTACTTCATGAGGAGCAGACTCTGAATTCCTACATTGCACTAAAGAGGATGCGTACTACCTTTTTATCTTAGAGTTTTTGTATGATTTTGCCCAAGAAGGCATTGATGTACTCAAACTTTAATTTATTAATATTACGTGTGTTTCCTTGTTGTCTAAAACAAATTTGAATCTTAAGATCCTTGAAATAATTGCATATGCATTTATCATTCATCAGAACATAAGCAGGTTTCTTGCAACAAGTCTCCTCATCTCTCTACTATTTGTTTCAGTAAGATGGATCTCGAGTAAACGGTGAAAGACCTCCAAGCTCAGAATGCACAGTTTCAACAGTTGTTCTTAACCTGGCTAAAGGACAAGAAAAGTTGAAGACCTTGCTGGTTGAGGAGAAGAAAAAGAAGAGGAAGAAAATAACCGGAATTCTAAACATGGGAAGAAGATTCCAAGGGAAAACAAGAAGGGCCTTAGACTTCGCAACAACATCCGGTGATAAAGACAATCAAGACGGGAAAGGCAAGGAAACAGTTATTCAGTCTGATTCATAAGAGGAAGAGAAAGAAGAAGACTATTCTAAAGAACAATACCCTCCAGCCGACGACAAGTATAAGCATCTAGAATAACGGTTGAGTGCAATGGAAATCCAAAAAGTGCCTGGACTGGACTTTGAGGAGTTGGGGTTAGTATCGGGAATTGTCATTCCTCCAAAATTCAAAGCACTTGTGTTCGCCAAATATGACGGAGTCTCATGCCCCAAAATGCATCATCGGTCCTATGTGAGGAAAATCTAGCCCCATATCGCTGAAAAAGATTTATGGGTACACTTCTTCCAAGACAGCCTGTTTGGAACTCAACTTGATTGGTTTTTTCAGTTAGAAAGAGCCAATGTTCATAACTGGGAAGATCTTGTTGCATCCTTTTACAAGCAATACCAATACAACGCTGATCTTGCGCCTAACTGTACTCAACTCCAGAGTATGGCCATAGTTTCAAATGAAGGATTCAAGGACTATGCGCAAAAATGGAGGGAATTGGCCGAAAGAGTTCAACCTCCCCTATCTGAAAGAGAGTTGGTAGACATGTTTTTGGACACCTGGTCTGGTCCTTTCTTTAATCACTTAATTTGGAGTTCATCGACAGGTTTTACTGAATTGATATTGACCGGAGAAAGGGTAGAAGTCGGGATAAAGAATGGGAAGATTCAGAAAGATGCATCCTCTGCTGCTGTAAGGAATCCATTCATCGGAAAGAAAGAAGTGGTTGTTATATATCCTCAGAGAACTCAAGATAGGGCCAAACGTCGTCCAATGGTGGGGGCTGTTATGATTCCTAAACATGTGCCTGATCAGCAAAGAAACAACCAACCAAGAATGGAAAGACCATTCAGATAATTTACCAGAATTAACATGACCCTATCTCAAGTATTGCCACATATGTTAAGATCCAACCTAGTGACTTTGAAAGAAGCTCCAAAGAACCCTAACATGACCTCTCCTCACTATCATCCTAATGCCCGCTGTGCATACCACTTTGAGAGTTCCGGCCATGACACTAACAACTGTTGGGCTCTAAATAACAAAGTACAAGACCTCCTTAAAGCCAAAGAGATTGAATTTGATCTGCCAAAAAAGCCCAATGTCATTTCTGCCCCTATGCCCAAGCACGGCCATAATGCCAACGCCATTGAGGAAGATATGTTTGTTACTTCAGTTGATGAGCTTATGACCCCACTCCTAACTATCAAAAAGAACTTATTGAATGCTAGTGTTTTCCCGGGCTGTGATAAAAACTATCATTTTTGTTTGTCCTCACCAACCAGCTGTCCTTTGTTGAAAGCAGGCGTTCAGTGCCTAATAGACAACAAGGAAATTTTGTTCGAAAAGACTTATGTTCCAACTGTTTCTTATAATGATGTTTCCATCGTGACCATTCCTGACAATTCTTCTAGGGTCTCCACCAAAAGACTCGTTAGAATTACATCAGTTCTAAAAGTAGCTCCTTTGATAATTACAATGCCTGGACCAGTCCCGTATTCGTTAGACAAAATCGTACCATGGAATTATGGAGGGGATGTTTACTACCACGGTATCAAGCAAGATTAGCCAGCTACCGAAGATTAAAGTTCTGAGAAGGTTGATTCCAATATCAGTAATATTGTAGGGACTAGCAAGATTACCCGAAGCGGAAGGATATTCTCTCCAGAAATTGCTCCCCCAAAAGCAGTCTCTGGACCAGTAATCATTCCTGTTATTGTTGCTCCTCCAAAAATTGTTCCCAGCCCTACTAATACTCCAACTGACAAAGCTGATACAACCCCTGTTATCACTCGTACTAACATTCCTGCTGCCGAGTCAACTGAGACTCGAGGTAAAAGTATTCTGATTGAGCCTGTCCGGACGAAGGCGCAATCATTGGCTATCCCTGAAACCTCCCAGAAAGAGATGGAGGAAATTCTAAGGATCATAAAAAGAAGCGACTACAATGTAGTTCAGCAACTAGGGCAAACTCCATCAAAAATTTCCATGCTGGCTTTATTACTATGTTCTGAGGCTCATGCAAAAGCCTTGGTAAAATTCCTGAAAACTGCTCATGTACCCCAAGAAACATCTGTCGATCAATTCCAAGACTGCGTAGCCAGTTTGACTGCAGATAATGGTCTAGGTTTTTCGGATGTTGATTTAACGCCAAGAGGAAGGAAGCATAATGAGGCATTGCATGTCTCAGTAGAATGCAGGGGCACAACCTTGGCTCATGTTTTAGTGGACACCGGGTCGCCTCTGAATGTGTTGCCTAAAAAGGCTCTTGATAGGCTTGACTGTGAAGGATTAACATTAAAGCCAAGCAACATAGTAGTAAGGGCCTTTGACAGCTCAAAAAGGATGGTGCATGGGGAAGTGGATATCCCCATAAAGGTTGGAACCCAAACATTTGACTCAACTTTTTATGTAATGGATATTCTCCCTTCATATTCCTGCTTGCTAGGCCGACCGTGGATTCATAATGCTGGCACTGTTACTTCTACGTTACACCAAATGTTGAAATATCCGATTCAAGGGGAAATTATCACCGTTCATGGAGAAGAAGAGTATATGATCAGCAATCTCAATTCCTTCAGATATGTGGAGTTAGATGGTGAATTTATTGAAACTCCATTCCAGCACTTTGAAGAAGTCCCACAAGATGTGGCAGTAACCAAGGTTGTGTCTCAAGTTCCTAAGATCACAAGGCCTCAATTTAGGATGTCATCTTTGAAGGATGCCAAGGCAGTGATAGAAGAAGGTGGGTGCACTATCTGGGGACAACTCCCAGATATCACATACAAGTCTGACAAGTTTGGCCTAGGTTTCACTTCAGGTGCTCAGAAGGTTGTACGTCGTGCTTGTGCGGAGGACCACCCTTGAAGATCAGCAACCGCAAAGTCAATACGGTGGAAGATGATGAAGACAGCTACAACCTGGAGGATTGGATTTTCCCAACTGTCAGTGGAGGGCTCAACAACTAGGAGGCTAGAGATTTTGTCCCGATCATGTTTATCCCACAGTAATTTGTCTTTACATTTTTTTGGATATGTAATATTAAAATAATTCAGACTCTTAAAACCTCGTGTCTTACTCGAGGCACAATGGTCCATTTGTAAGGGTTATTATCTCATTTCCATATGACATCAATGAATCATGGACGTTTTTTGAATACAAACTTTGTGCTCAATGTTTTTCTTTTTTATATTTTTATTTCTTTCAAAGATAGCTATTCTCTTACACACTCTCACACTCACAATGCAGGTCTACATCCGTTCGGGATCCCATGGGTAACGGTTCTGCTATGGCCTTCTGTGACTCTGAAAATCTAATCTACCAAGCCGAAGACGAAGGTGAGGATGATTGTGAAGTACCAGGAGAACTTGTCAGGTTACTACTACAAGAGGAGAGAACCATTCAACCTCATGAGGAACCAGTGGATACAATCAACCTAGGTACCGAAGAAGACAAAAAAGAGGTCAAGGTGGGTGCTAATCTGGAACCCAGTGTCAAGGAGCGTCTGATTCAGTTGTTACACGAGTATGTTGAGGTCTTTTCCTGGTCGTATGAAGACATGTCAGGACTTGATGCAGATATTGTGGTACATCTTCTACCTATAAAAGAGGACTGCCCACCAGTAAAAAAATGGTCCTTCGAATGCGACCAGATATGTCGGAGAAGATTAAAGCAGAAGTCATGAAGCAATTTAATGTCGGATTCTTGGCCGTCACCTCCTATCCGCAATGGGTTGCCAATGTTGTCCCCGTGCCCAAAAAGGACGGCAAGGTATGAATGTGCATGGACTACAGAGATTTAAATAGGGCAAGCCCTAAGGATGATTTCCCACTCCCTCACATTGATATTCTAGTTGACAATATGGTGCAACACAAAGTTTTTTCCTTCATGGACGGTTTCTCAGGCTACAACCAAATCAAAATGGCGCATGAGGATATGGAGAAGACAACCTTTGTCACACAATGGGGCACATTCTGCTATAAGATTATGTCGTTCGAACTGAAGAATGCTGGGGAAACCTATCAGTGTGCCATGGTAGTTCTATTTCACGACATGATACATCAAGAAATAGAGGTCTATGTGGACCACATGATAGCTAGATCTCAAACAGAAGAAGAGCATCTTGATCATTTACAAAAACTGTTTGAGAGACTAAAGAACTATAAACTGAGGTTGAACCCAAATAAATGCATGTTTAGAGTAAGGTCTAGTAAGCTCCTAGGCTTTATCGTCAGCAATAAAGGTATTGAAGTAGATCCTGCCAAGGTGAAAGCGATACAAGAGATGCCTGCTCCTCGTACTGAGAAGGAAGTCATAGTATTCTTGGGACGTTGGAACTATATTGCCAGATTCATTTCTCACCTGACAGCTACCTGTGAACCAATCTTCAAATTACTGAAGAAAGATCAGGTAGTCCAATGGAAGGATGAGTGCCAAATTTATTTTGACAAGATCAAAGAGTATTTACAAGAGCCTCCAGTTTTAATGCCACCAGTCGAGGGAAGACCATTGATCATGTATCTGAATGTTTTGGAAAATTCCATGTGGTGTGTGTTGGGGCAGCATGACGAGTCTGGCCGAAAAGAGCACACTATTCACTACCTGAGCAAAAAGTTTACCGACTGTGAAACAAGATATTCACTGCTCGAGAAAAATTGTGGCGCTCTGGAATGGGATGCTCGTCGTCTAAGAAAGTATATGCTGACTCATACTACCTTATTGATATCTAAGATGGATCCAATAAAATACATCTTCGAGAAGCCTGCACTCTCTGGGAGAATAGCGAGATGGCAGATGATCATGACAGAATATGACATATAGTATACTAACCAAAAAGCAATAAAGGCCAGTGTACTAGTTGATCACCTTGCTCACCAAGCTGTAGAAGACTACCAGTCCATGAAGTTCGAATTTCTAGATGAGGATATCATGATGGTAAGCAACTGTGAAGAATTCAGGCCATATGACGGAACTGAACAAGGATCCCGATGGACCTTGGTTTTGAACTCATATCTCCGGAAGGATGTCACACTCCCTTTACTGCAAGTCTCTGCTTCAATTGTACAAATAACATGGCGAAATACGACGTGTGCATCTTTGGTCTCAAAGCTGCCATAGACTTGGGGATCAAATCTTTAAATGTATTCAGAGATTCAGCTTTGGTTATCAGCCAGATCAAAGGGTAATGGGACACCAAACACCCTAACCTTATCCCTTACAAAGAACATGTTTTGACATTGCTCCCACACTTTGAGAAGATTACCTTCGAGCACTTCCCACGAGAAGAAAATCAGCTACCAGACGCACTAGCCACATTGTCATCTATGTTTAAACTTAAATGGGATAACGAGGCTCCCCAGATCACCATTGAACGAAGGGATGAACCATCACACTGTCACGAGATTAATACTGAAGAAATAGTGGACCAACCTTGGTTTCACGAAGTCAAGAGGTATCTCGAAACCTAAGAATATCCAGAAGGAGCTTCAGTAAATGATAAGAAGTTATTAAGGAGATTCTCTGCTAAGTTCTTCCTTAGTAATGGAATTCTTTACAAATGCAACCATGACTCTGTGTTACTTCGGTGCATAGACAAGGTTAAAGCTGAAAAGATCATGGCTGAGTTACATGAAATAACTTTTGGCACCCACTCCAGTGGGCATACGATGGCAAAGAAAATCCTACGGGTAGGCTATTATTGGTCTACCATGGAAGCGGATTTCTATCAACACTCTCGAACCTGCCACAAGTGTCAGATTTATGCTGATAAGGTGCATGTACCCCCAGTTCCTTTGAATGTCTTGATGGCTCCTTGGAACTTTGCAGTGTGGGGGATTAATATGATTGGGGAAATCAAGCCACCAACATCCAATGGACACCACTTCATTTTAGTGGCCATTAACTATTTTACCAAGTGGGTGGAGGCAGCTTCTTTCGCTTTCGTTACCAAGAATGTTGTTGCCCGGTTCATTAAGAAGAATCTCATCTGTCGTTACGGTATCCTGGAGAGGATCATTATAGACAATGGTACGAACTTGAACAATACTATGATCACTGCCTTGTGCGAACAATTCAAGATCCAACATCATAATTCTTCCCCTTACCGGCCGGAGATGAATGGTGTTGTTGAAGCCGCGAATAAGAACATTAAAAAGATCATACAGAAAATGATAGTAACCTACAAAGACTGGCATGAGATGCTACCATTCACTCTCCATGGGTATCGTAACATGGCACGCACATCAACCGGGGCAACACCCGGCTCTCTGGTTTACAACATGGAAGTTGTCTTTCCTATTGAGGTCCAGATCCCCTCTCTAAGAATTATGAAGGACGCAGGGCTGAATGAAGAAGATTGGATCCATACTCGACTTGATCAACTAAACTTGATTGATGAGAAAAGGCTTACTGTTGTCTGCCATGGTCAAATGTATCAAAAATGGATGATCAAGGCTTTCAACAAAAATGTCAGACGCCAAGTGTATCAAGTCGGGGATTTGGTGATCAAACGTATCATACTTCCGCAATGTGATCCCAGGGGAAAATGGACTCCTACATACGAAGGACCATTTGTGATCAAAAACATATTCTCTGGTGGAGCAATGATTCTGACCACCATGGATGGCGACGACCTGCCACACCCTGCGAACACAGACATAGTCAAAAGATACTACACATAAGATACCCGCTAAGTTGACACACCTAGGCAAAACAAGGGCATCCCGTCGAACCAAAAAGGTTCGGGAAAAAATTAGGGATAAAACAAAAATATGTACACCCGGAAAGCTGAAAACCCGAAAGGGTTACTTGGGCAAAAAAGGGTATCCCGGTCGAATGAAAACCCAAGAGGGCGGTCCAGGAAAAAGTTAGGGATTTAAAGCATATGAATATGTTCTGTTGGATCACCTTACGGATAACCTGAAAAGCTCAGAAGTTCTGATCAATTCAATCATCTTCAGACGCGGCAACAAATAGACAAGATGCTCAGAGATACAAAGGCTATAGCATAATGAGAACCCCATGGGATTATTGCACATAGCTATATTTTCTTTGTATCAAAATTTTCATTTTTTACGACGGCATTCTCTTACTAGAATGCTTGTCTCATTGTACAAAAATACTTACTCAAAGTCAATACAAAGATACCCCTTTGAAAGTGCAAAAATATCTGTTTTTTCTTTACTTTTATGTTTTGTTTACAAAAACGTCCAAATGATTCATTTTTGAACATATGCATTTGAACATAATTACTGTTTACAAATAAACAAAACAGAAAGACAATCACAGATGGCTTTTAGAGGTAGGAAAATATCTCTATGCTATTTCCATAAGTCCCCCGCAGTTAGCAGTTTAATCCCCAGCGGAACAAAGCTTCCAATTGTCAATCCCTAGTAGGAGTCATTCAAATTCTCAGGATTTCCCAACATGATCTTATAAGCAGTATACGGAATTTCCCTTACAACAGAGTTTATTTCTCCAAAGAAGAAATTCATCAACACTTAGACTTCACAACATGAAGACTTACATATCCTCAGCAATAGTCAGGGATTTATTTTCCCCAAATCCAACAAACAGCGCAACAAATTAGCTCATATATGCACACATTGCATCCATATATCATAAACATTGATAACATAAATGCAATATACCATGCATTTCATACAACATGACTTGGCATTTTTGCTAACATTTTACCCTTTTCAGGATAAGGTTAACAGCTATCATTGACATTGTTCAAAGTTTTCAGATACAGTTCAGATACGTTCCAGACACAGATGTCAGTCTGATACTCATTCAGATTCAACTTTCAGATACAGTTCAGATACGCTCCAGAAACGGATGCCATTCTGATACTCATTCGGATTCAAATCCCAGATACATTTCAGATACGCTCCAGACACGGATGCCATTCTGAAGCTCATTCAACTCTCAGATACAATTCAGATACGCTCCAGATACGGATGCCAGTCTGATACTCATTTAGATTCATCTTTCTGATACAGTTCAGATACGCCCCAGACAAGGATGCCATTCTGATACTCATTTAGTTTTCAACTTTCAGATACGCTCTAGACACGGATGCCATTCTGATACTCATTCAAATTCAACTCTCAGATACAGTTCAGATATGCTCCAGATGCTATTCTGATACTCATTTAGATTCTCTTTCAGATTCAGCAATCACTTTTGGATGGCATATACAAGCCCATCTCCAACAACTTTCCATCACTTCTCCAAATGGCATCTTTAAGCCCATTCCCTCTACCATCACATCACTGAGTGCAAATTTCTGGGCACTCTAGTGTCCAATCATCTTCCAACTTCGAGTCACGAATGGAAAAACTCGCCAATCTAACTCTTCAAGCTTAAGAAGATTGAACAGGGGTAGCTGTTGTACCCCAAAATTTTCCCTCTCATTCATCAATAATTTGCCCATAAGATCTCGTTTACTCAAGACTGCACTAGGGTTTGATCAGCTCAAGACACCTCCTTAAGCACTGATGACCAAAATTATGGTCTGAGTTTGCACAAGGATTTTTTAACTTCCAATGCCCCATATGACTTTCATGGATCATTATGGACCCCCAAGGTTACTCATGTCAAGTTTCAAGCCTTGGATCACACTTTTTCTCAGTTAATTGAGCAGTTGACCTAAAACTCAGTTGTATTGGGGAAAAAGTCAACTATGGACAATTTAAAGTCAAAATTTCTAAACTTAGAAATTTTTCTGTGTTGGAAATTTCATATTTTTTCATAACTTTGAACAAATTTTTCACCATGATGCAAGATGATTCAAGAGAAACTTCCAACATGAAAGTTGTAGATATCCATGAAATATACAACTTTTCTTTACACAACTCCTTCCAAAAGTTCTTGGATCTCAAGTTATAATTTATGAACATAGGGTCATGAAACAAAACACTTAGTGAAATTTTGCCCTAATTTGATCAGGATTTTGACCCAAATTCATGGCACTTTTTCATATAGTTCCAAGGGGAATCTTCAAAAGAAATTAAAAGATGGGTTGTAGACCACATTACAAGATTTCCAAAATGTCCAAGAACTCCTTGAGATCATTCTTGAGTAGGGAGAATCGAAGAGATGAAGTTAGGGTTTTATCACTTGAATTACAAGTCAGTTTTGATGAACACATGAACCAAATCCATGCTAGGCTGCATAATATTTTCTTTGCAGGCCTCAAACTTGTTTGTCACTCCATAATTAAATATTTACATAGTTGTTAGGGCTTTGATCCAAGCAATTGAGCTATTATCCAAGTTGCATTTCCATTAATGGCACAAAGTTAACATTGTCATTCTTGTAAAGCAAGCTTTTTGCATAAAGTCCATTCTTGAGCCTCTAACTTGTTCCCTCTGATCACACTCCATTCACAAATTCAAAAGCAAGTTTTTTTAAAGGATAACCACTCTATGAACCAAGTACAAGGCATGGAAACTTATTTTGTCAAAAAAATCACATGTTGAACTTAAACATGTAAATTTAAATTCTGATCAACTAGAGCACTCCAAACTTGTTGCTTATAAATAGAGTCACTATTTGTGAGCTAAGGGATGAGTTTTTACACCCTGAAACACTCTAAAATTCCCTCTAGCCAGAAATTGCACAAAAAACTCCATTGATACACAGTTCTGATCTTAAACTTGTATCTCTCATTTCCCTCGTGTGTTTTCCCTCAAATTCATTCCTAAAGCTTCCTTACATCAAATACAACTCATCCTCATCCTTATTTTAGAACTGTAATACCAGTTACCATAACCTCTATAACCAAAAAACAGAGTCTGCAACTTAACTTCTCTAGGCCATTTCAGCCACTCTCAACTCAAATAAACCATTGCATTAGCTTCCTAGGACCTCAAGGAAGCTAACCTGATCATCACCCTCACTTGAAACAAGCTCAAACTCAAAACATGATTTCCAATTTTAAGGTAAGTTTTCTCAACTTGGAACTCTTCATACATGCATCATAAATAGTTTATTTGTGAACAAAACATGTAGATATCATTGCCCAGAAGCTAACCATGTCCATAGTTTCCATTAATTTTGCTTGCGCTTAGAGAATTTTGAAACTGAAATTTCTCAGATTTTTAGGGTTCAGATTAGGGCCATTAAAATTCATGCTTATCTTTGATCTATAGTTTTAATGCTTTATATTTCTGAAATCGTGAGAAAATTTTCTACAAGTCCCATGTTTACAATTTTCATTTTTGATGAGAAATGAGCAAGTTACAGTTGATCTGGCTGGAGGTTAAAGATGAAGTCTTCAGGGTGCGTTTTGCCTTGTATATTTATTGATTTGCCTATGTTAGTGGATGTATCACCACCCCAGTGGTTAAAGCGCGCACCTGTCACCCTTAGGTCCTGGGTTCAAGCCCCAACGTGACCTTTTGCATTTTTTCACTTATTTTTGACATTTTTGTGCCTTTTTTTGCAGCGCCGGGGCCCTTATGCTGGGCCTTCCATTTTTGCTGACTTCTAACCCCAGTTTCATTTTTGCACCCCCTGGCCAATTATTTTCTTTATTTCATTTTCTTTTTTTATTTTATTTTCATTTCATATTTTCTTTTATTATTTGCACTATTCTTATTATTATTATTATTATTATTATTATTATTATTATTATTATTATTATTATTATTATTATTATTATTATTATTATTATTATTATTATTATTATTATTTTTATTAATAAAAATCCAAAAATATTTTTATTTATTATTTACACTTATATATTTTATTTTATTTTTCTTATAAAAAACAAAAGGACTAAAAATGCTTTCTTAAATAAATTAATTTCCTTTTTATTAATAAATATTTAGACATAGGTTTAATTATCTATTTTCTTAGTTAAGATTAAATTAGAACTTAGGATTATTTTGATTAATTAATTTTCATATTATTGTTGTACCCCAAAATTTTCCCTCCCATATTTCTCAACACATGGCAAGTGAGGTCCCCAAATTGCTCAAGGGAGTTCAAGAGTTGACCAGACAAACTCTCTCCTAAGGCAGCATACCTCAAATTAGGGTTTCTATCTTCACCAGGATATGTGAACCAAAAAGGACTCAAACTCTCACCATTGTCCTAATATGTTCTCAAGATCATCCATGTCAAGTTTCAAGCCTTGCAGAAGAATTTTGCTCAGTCAATTGCTTAAATGCCTGAAAATCAACTATACTAGGTCAAAAGTCAACTATGGCCCACATACAATCAAACTTCAAGATTTTTGGTCAACATCCTCATTTTGAAGTATTATCCATCATTTGATCAAGGGTTGATCATGATTCCTCAAGGATTGTTCACAATTCATCAAAACCCAAAAGTTGCTAAATTAGGGTTTTGTAGGAAAAGTCAACTCAACTTTAACCAAGCATAACTTTCTCATGCTTTATCAGAAATGACCCATCCAAAGCTCATTTTGAATAGGATGCAATTACATACAATTCATATTCATCTCCCAAGTTCATAATATGAACTCACAAAACGATATGAATTTTTACATTATAGGTCCTTTTGAAAAGTCAACAAAAACACATTTTGGGTCAAAGCTTCATACATGAACATGGAAGATTCAATTGAGATTAGACCAAAAGGGTTGCTTAGAGGACATCCTAAGCTTTCTAAAAAGTCCAAGAACAATCCTCTAGGGTCAAAATTGAGAGAGTTATGCATTGGTCAAGTTGACCATTTTTGCAAAATTGCCAAAAGTCAAATATGCTCAAATTTGCATTTTTTGCTAAATGGGCCCAACTTTTTATGCTTGCACCTCAATTATAATGTGGTCCACGACTCAAATAATTATCCAAAAATTATTTGCTTCATTTTTTAATTTATTTTGATTTTTTATTAATTCAAAAGTGAATTAAATCAAATAAATGATGAAAATCATCAAAGATATGATTTGATTTGTTTTTTTGACAGGTTAGCAACCAAGATATGATGAGCTTGCAATATTAATTCTAATCAATGGAAATTGGTACAAAAAGAGCATGATTAGGCCAAATTTGGAAGGATATCATACACCATGAAAACCAAATCAAATCTTCAAAATTTATAAAGATACTAGTGGTTTTTACAACCCTAATTCACTCTAGTACATATAGAGAACGCAGCCAAGGCAAGAAAAGAGGGTTAGAGGTCGTGAATTTCCAGGGAGAAAACTGAAAATGAGTAAACTTGGATTATAGGTCAAATTACTCAAGGTTTTGTTGCTAAACATGTTTAACTAATTGTCCATATGCGTTTTGACAAGAACCTCACTTGATATGAGGTTGTTTTGAGGCATTTTAAGTCACACTGTGATACGGTGGGAGAACTGACTTGAGGTTTTGCGTTTGTGTTCGCAAATGTTTCGGTTTAGCAAGATTCGCCACCGAATTTTTATTTTATCCTAAGGAAAGGTCAAAAATCACAGGAAAGACCTTTGAGATGTTTTCTTGGGTTCGGGGAGTAGATTATAGAAAAGGAAGGTATTATCACCATTTCTATCCATGGTTATCCATGGGCTCTTAGTTACTTGTTTAGATCACTTGCTTTGCTTTTCAATTGTTTGAAATGGTGCTCTTCAATTGTTTGAAATGGTGCTTTGTGTGTGGTTTTGAAAGATGTTTTGAAAAGAGGTCATCGTTGTGGCAACCTTTGTAATGATTCTTGTTTGAATATATACAAAGGTGTTTTTGTCTTTTGAAAAGTTTTCAATGTTTGAAAGTTGGATTTTTAAATTGTGTTGTGAAGTGTGTTTGAAAATAGCAAGGATGTTTTTGCAAGCTTTTGATCAAGTAACTAAGAGCTATCTACCCTATTTTACTCAAAGATCTTTCTTATGTTTTTAACCCTTTTAACAGTGTTGTTTCACCATTGCATTTGGTGAACAACCTTGTGTTAGGATGTTAAACGGGACAAGCGCGGGTCATCGTATAGACCATGATAGCAATTGTGTCAAGTATCTTTAGCAATTTTCTTGAGGGACTTGATCATTTTTGTTTAGGCAACCAAGATAGCATCATAGAGGGACTATGATCTTTTTGTTTTGTTTTTGTTTTGCCAAAGTACTTAACATGTATACCATGGCCCATTTTTGAAGGCAACAAGTGGATTGTAACCCTAGGGGTGTAAGTGTGCATTGTGTTTGTTTTTCATGCATTTTTGTCTTTGATTAGGTCAAACTATTTGTTAATTTGATTTTGCATACAAACCCTAATTCTCTAATCATGGCATAATTGAAAGCTTTAAGTGCGAGAATTTAAATTCTAAGCTATTACAACATGATTATGGGGATGGGGGTACAATTTTGAATAGGGGGGTATTTGACATGAAATATAAAACCCTAGTTACTATTACATCCAAATTGAATCTCAAATGTAATCAATATTTAAATGTACAATATTTAAATAGGCAAAATAAACAAATATTAAATAAAATTTATTATGCAAAAAAAAAAAAGTTTTTATTTGTTTATGTATGTAAAGTATTTTTAATGTGAAAAAGATGTAAAGAAATAAAATAAAAAGTTGATTTTATTTAATTAAGGGGTAAACCCTAATTCTTTTAAGAAAATAATATATTATATTATTTATATACAAAAATATATTAATATGTACAAAAATAAAAATATATTGAAAAAAAGTGTTTTTTAGTATAAAATAACAATAAAAATAAAAATGTACTATTTTTGTATTTTTATTCTATGTTTTTAATAAAATAAAGTATATATATATATATATATATATATATATATATATATATATATATATATATATATATATATATATATATATATATATATATATATATATATATATATATATATATATATATATATATATATATATATATATATATATATATATATATATATATATATAATATATATATATATATATATATATATATATATATATATATATATATATATATATATATATATATATATATATATATATATATATATATATATATATATATATATATATATATATATATATATATATTTAATATATATATATATATATATATATATATATATATATATATATATATATATATAATATATATATATAATATATATATATATATATATATATATATATATATATATATATATATATATATATATATATATATATTTAATATATATATATATATATATATATATTTAATATATATATATATATATATATATATATATATATATATATATATATATATATATATATAGTATATATATATATATATATTTAATATATATATATATATATATATATATATATATATATATATATATATATATATATATATATATATATATATATATATATATATATATATATATATATATATATATATATATATATATATATATATATATATATATATATATATATATATATATATATATATTAAATATATAAAGGATGTATAAAATAAAATAAAATATTTACAAAAATAAAATATATTCAAGAAAATATTTTCAATGTGAATAAAAATAAGAAATGAAAATAAAAGTATTATTTACATTATTTTTTAAATTTAAACAAATAATATAAAGGTATTAATAATGTTTTAATGTTAGAAATAATTAAAATAAATACCAAATAAATGTAAAAAAAATCATGAAAATATTTTTTAAGCATTTTTTATGTTTGGAAATAAAATAATAAAGTCAGAAATGAAATTAAAATGCAAAAATAATAAAAATACAAGAAATTGGGCCAGGGGGTGTGAAAAGCAAGCATAAGGGTGCAAAAGGTAGCAACAAGCCAAGCTCAGCCCAATGGCCTTCGACCCTGTCCTCTGGCCAACGACCACACGCGCGCTTCTGACTTTGAAACTAGTTCTCTCTGTACTTTGCTTGAAATCAAAAACTCATAACATGAAAATTATAGAGCTTGAAACAACGATTTCAACCATATAAAACACTTGAGCTAACTTTAAGAAACCAAGGAGAATTTTGTCACGCCCAATTTCTGACCTAGTTTTTTCAGAAAGTTCAAACATCAAATACTCCTAGCTCAGTTAACATAAATGAACTCTATGCATATGTACAGCTCAATGGCAATGAGGACTACATTTTTCATTCACAAACCTAAGGCTAAATGTTCCTAAATAGAGAGATAGAAGTTTGAGAAATACCTGTTTCAGTTGGATTCGAGTTGGACAATGCAGCAACTTCCAGTGAGGCCTGAGGTTCTTTTGAGCTTGCTTGATGTTCCCTGGACCTTTTCCAATGCTTAGTTTGTTTTGAAATGGTCTGAATCTCTCTATAGAACTCAACCTGCAAAGCTTCAAAACAGAAATGGTGAACACTGTAAATGGAGTTACAGTTGGCAATGGAGGTTTGGGATAGCTTGAGTGAGTTGAATGGAAGGTGTTTGAAGTGGAAAGGAGCAAAATGCACGAGCAAAATGAGCTATGGCACTCAAGTTGCAGCAACTTCCCTGTTTTGCACGTTTTTGGTGTTTTGGTGTTCAAGGTTGTTTGAGGTATGAATGGCTTGTGTTTCTGGCTCCAAGGGATGTGTAAAACTTGTTTGAAATATTGGCTTAAGTTGATTATATCAGATATGCAAGCTATGTCCTTTTGGCAAGTTGACTTGTTTTGAAAGAAAAGTATGAAGTGAAATGAGATAGGCCTGTACAGGCTATCTCCAAGCATGCACAAGTTTTTTGTACCTTTTCCTGAGTTTGTGGAACTTGTTTGCTGCAAATAAAGAGGTCCAAGGCTCAAGAGAAGCAATGTTGACATAAAGTTGCCTTTATGAAAATGGAAGTGCCATCTTTATGCCAAAAATGGATTTGTTCATTGTATAATGCTTCCTTGATAAGAACAATGCCTCTAACCAATGTGTTTGCATTCAATTTTTGAGTGTTGAAGGGTTTAGAGACCTGTAATTAAGTACAAACCTAGTTTGGTCAGATTTTGCAACTTGTATGATCATGTATTGGCCATGGTTACAAAGTGAGTTTTTGCCAACTTCAAGCATTCGAATCTCCCTAACCACATATGTGTTTGAGGAGTTCTTGAACAATTTGGAAAGCTTGCAACAAGTAATATAATCCATCTTTGAAATGAAACTTGAGAATCAAAGTGGAACTATGTGAAATATGTCCAAGAAGATGGGTCAAAATCCTGCCTAAACTAGGGCAAAATTTCTCTAAGTTAAAAGTTTTAGGGACCCTTGTTCCAAAAACCATAACTTGAGATCCAAGCTTCTTTTGAGAAAACTTTGTGAATCAATGTTGTAGACTTTGTGGAGGAATATAACTTTAATGTTGTAAGTTTTGTTTTAATCCATTTGCATCATGGTGAAAATGTTGGGCAAAGTTAGGAAAAATTAAGAAAATTTCATAACTTAGAAAAATTCTAAGTTATGAAAATTTTCAATTTCAAACCCTAATTTGTAATTTTGGATTTCTTGATGAACAAGTTTCATATTTTGACACATCTTGATGAAAAATGACCCTTGGCACTTGATTTTGACCAAAAAGTCAAAGTTTGACTTTTCAGTGTACAGTCAAATTTTGATCAGTTGACTGAAAAATTCATTTGTCAATCCAATGCATTTGAGATCTTTTGAACTTGTTGAATAGGTCAAGATAATGTCATTGAGTACTTGAGTCCATTTTTGAGCTTGATTTTTCACTGGCTAGGTCAAACAGTCAAAAATTGCCTTTGTACAGTTAAAACCCTAAAAATGACCATTTTGCCCTTTTGGTGATCTGATCAAATTTCTTATGGAATTGTGGTCCAAACTTGATCAAATGGTTCATATGAGTTCATAATGTTGATGTGGGTAAAAATTCATGAGGTTTGACTGTAAATTGGCCATAGTTGACTTTTTCCCCAATACAACTGATTTCTAGGTCAACTGTCCAATTGACTGGGCAAAAATTTGATTCAAGGCTTGAAACTTGGTATGGACAAACTTATGAGTCAAACATGAAGTATGAAAGTCAATTTGGGTATTGTAGGTCAAAATATCCATGTGCACACTCAAACCCTAATTTCAGGTCAATAGTGCAAGGAGATGTCTTGAGCAGAGCAAACCCTAGCTTGGTCTTGAGTTCCAAGAGTCTTGTGATGAGAAATATTGATAAAATGAGAGGGAAAATTTTGGGGTACAACAGCTGCCCCTGTTCAATCTTCTTGAACCTGAAGAGTTATATTGGCAAGTTTTTCCTTTCGTGACTCGAAGGTAAAAGAGGATTGGACACTAGAGTGCCCGTAAATTTGCACTCGTCAAAATATTGTTGAGGGAATGGGCTTAAAGATGACATTTGGAGATGGTAGAACCTTGATGGAGATGGGCTTAAAGATTCCATCCAAGAATGTTTGTTGAACTGCGATGTTGTAGGTCAGAAGAATGAGCATCAAAATGGTATCCGTGTCTGGAATGCATTTGAACTATATCTGGAGACTGGGTCTATATGAGAAAAGGAATGGCGTCCGTGTTTGGAGCGTATCTGAGCTATAACTGTATTTGATTCTTGGAGGAATATCAGAATGACTACCGTGTCTGGAGTGTATCTGTATTCTGAATGGGTAACAGAGAAAAATCTGTGTATGGAGCAACTGTGTGCCGGCGATAAATTCTGAATGAGTGACAGAATGGCAACCGTGTCTGGAGCGTATCTGGATTGTATCTGTAGTTGAGATCTGTATGAGTAGCAGAATGACTTCCGTGTCTGGAGTGTATCTGAAATTGTAACTGGTATCTGAATAAGTGACAGAATGACTTTCGTGGCGACTGCACGGGGGAGAATCAAACTTCTGGTGTAAGGGCCAGAATGGCATCCGTGTTTGGAGCGTGATCCCAAGGGCAAATGGACTCCTACATATGAAGGACCATTTGCCCGGAAGGTTATCTCCTTCATATGTATCGGTGCGGTACTCCATTTGCCTCACACACCTTTCACAAATGGTCCTTCATATGTAGGAGTCCATTTGCCCCTGGGATCACTTTGCAGCAAGATAATCCGCTTGATTACGAGATCTCCAACTTGATACACCTGACGTCTGACTTTCTTATTGAAGGCCTTGATCATCCACTTTTGATACGTCTGACCATGGCATATAGCAGTGAGTCGCTTCTCGTCGATCAGATTAAGTTGATCAAGTCGGGTCTGAATCCAATCATCTTCATTCAAACCTGTGTCCTTCATAATCCTTAGAGAAGGAATCTGAACTTCCATAGGCAGGACAACTTCCATGCCATATACCAACGAAAATGGGGTTGCCCCGGTTGAAGTACGTGTCGTCGTACGGTATCCATGTAGAGCAAACGGTAACATCTCATGCCAGTCTTTGTAAGTGACTGTCATCTTCTGAATGATCTTCTTAATGTTTTTGTTCGCAGCTTCAACAGCACCGTTCATCTTTGGCCGATAGGGAGATGAATTGTGATGATAAATCTTGAACTGTTCGCATAATGCGGTGATCATCGTGTTATTCAGATTCGTACCGTTGTCTGTGATGATCCTGTCTGGAACACCATACCGGCATATGAGATTTTGCTTGATGAAGCGGGCAACCACATTTTTAGTAACAGAGGCGAAGGAAGCTGCTTCGACCCATTTGGTGAAATAGTCAATGGCAATTAGGATGAAGCGATGTTCGTTGGAAGCCGTGGACTTGATCTCTCCAATCATTTCAATGCCCCACATTGCAAATGGCCAAGGAGCAGTCATAACGTTGAGAGGAACCGGAGGGATATGAACTTTGTCAGCATAGACTTGACATTTGTGGCAAGTACGGGAATGTTGATGGCAGTCAGCTTCCATGGTAGACCAGTAATAGCCTGCCCTTAGGATCTTCTTAGCCATTGTATGCCCGCTCAAGTGAGTTCCGAATGTGCCGCTGTGTATCTTAGTCATGATCAACTCTGCTTCAGCTTTATCTACGCATCGGAGTAATACACAATCATGGCTTCGTTTGTAAAGGATGTCGTTGCTCAGGAAGAATTTGGCAGCAAATTTCCTTAAGAACTTCTTGTCATTTACGGAAGCTCCTTCGGGATAATCTCTAGTCTGGAGATACCTTTTGATTTCATGGAACCAAGGTTGTTCCACTACTTCTTCGGTATTAATCTCGTGACAATGTGCAGGTTCATCCATTCGCTCGATGGTGATTTGGGGAGCCTCGTTATCCCAGTTGAGTTTAAACATGGAGGACATTGTAGCTAGAGCATCTGCTAGCTGATTCTCTTCTCGCGGGAAATGCTCGAAGGTAATTTGCTCGAAATGAGGCAACAATGTCAAGACATGTTCTTTGTATGGGATAAGATTAGGGTGCTTTGTATCCCACTCTCCTTTGATTTGACTGATAACCAAAGCCGAGTCCCCAAATACGATCAAAGATTTGATCCCCAAGTCTATAGCAGCTTTGAGACCAAAGATGCAAGCTTCATACTCAGCCATGTTGTTTGTGCAGCTGAAGCAAAGTCGGGCTGTGAAAGGTGTGTGACAACCTTCCGGGGAAATGAGTACCGCACCGATACCGTTTCCAAGTGCATTTGAGGCACCATCAAAGTACAGGGTCCATCGGGATCCCTTTTCGGGTCCGTCATACGGTCCGTTACCTTCAATGTTGTCCAAATTCATGATGTCCTCGTCTGGGAAGTCAAATCTCATGGGTTGGTAATCTTCGATAGCTTGATGAGCCAGATGATCAGCTAGTACACTCCCTTTTATAGCTTTTTGGGTGGTGTACTGGATGTCATACTCAGTTAGGATCATTTGCCATCTAGCTATTCTTCCAGATAAAGCAGGCTTTTCGAAGATATACTTGATAGGATCCATTTTGGAAATCAACAAGGTAGTATGAGTCAACATATACTGCCTTAGTCGGCGAGCAGCCCATACCAAAGCGCAGAAAGTTTTCTCGAGCAGTGAGTAGCGAGTCTCACAGTCGGTAAACTTTTTGCTAAGGTAATAAATAGCATGCTCTTTTCGACCAGACTCGTCATGCTGGCCCAAAACACACCCCATTGAGTTATCCAAGACGGTCAGATACATGATCAATGGTCTTCCTTTGACGGGTGGCATCAGAATAGGAGGTTCTAGCAAATACTCCTTGATTTTATCAAAAGCAGCTTGGCAATTGTCGTTCCATTCGACTACCTGATCTTTCTTTAAGAGTTTGAAAATTGGCTCACAGGTAGAAGTCAGATGAGAGATGAATCTGGCAATATAGTTCAAGCGCCCCAAGAACCCTCTAACCTCCTTTTCAGTACGGGGAGAAGGCATCTCTTGTATTGCTTTCACTTTTGCTGGATCGACTTCAATGCCTTTGTTGCTTACAATGAATCCTAGAAGTTTACCAGACCTAACTCCAAAAGTGCACTTACTTAGATTCAGCCTGAGTTTGTATTCTTTCAACCTAGTAAACAGCTTTTCTAGATGTTCAAGGTGCTCCTCCTCTGTTTGTGACCGAGCTATCATATCGTCTACGTAAACTTCAATCTCATGATGTATCATATCATGAAACAAAGCTACCATGGCGCGTTGATAAGTTGCCCCTGCGTTCTTCAGCCCGAACGGCATCACCTTGTAACAGAAAGTGCCCCATTGTGTGACAAAAGTTGTTTTCTCCATATCCTCGGGGGCCATTTTGATTTGATTGTAGCCCGAGAATCCATCCATGAAGGAAAACACTTTGTGCTGAGCTGTGTTGTCGATCAAAATGTCAATGTGTGGAAGTGGAAAATCATCTTTGGGGCTGGCCCTATTCAAATCCCGGTAGTCCACACACATCCTGACTTTGCCATCTTTCTTAGGTACTGGCACGATGTTAGCGACCCATTGAGGATAGGACGTAACATCCAGAAAGCCAGCGTCGAATTGCTTCATCACTTCTGCTTTGATCTTTTCAGACATGTCAGGCCTCATTCGGCGGACTTTTTGCTTGATCGGTGGACAATCCTCTCTTGTGGGGAGACGGTGAACCACGATGTCTGTGTCTAAACCTGGCATGTCTTCATAAGACCAAGCGAAGATTTCAACATACTCATTCAACAACTGTATCAAGCGTTCCTTGACACTTGGTTCCAGATTGGCACCCACTTGCACCTCTTTCCGGTCTTCCTTGGTCCCTAAGTTGACAGTTTCCAATGACTCTTCGTGCGGTAAGATGGCCCTTTCCTCTTGCTGTAGAAGTCTGGCTAGTTCCCCTGGTACTTCACAACCTTCGTCATCTTCATACTCGGCTTGATTGACCAGATCTTCAGAGTTATTGAAGGATATAGCAGAATAGTCACCCATGGAATCCGGAGTGGATGGGTACCTGCATTTGTGAGTGTGGGTGTGTGTAAGGGATAGCCATCCTTAAACAAAAAATGCAAAAGGAAAGAAAATGAACACAAGCAGTTTATCAAATGAAAAACGTCCAATGAATCATTAAACATGGCATATGGATATGAAAAATAATCAAAACCCTTACAAATGGACCTACATGCCCCGGGCAAGGCATGAGGTAAAAAGATAGTGTACGGATTGTTCGAAAATAAATATTACAGACCAATAGGAAATGTTTGACAGATAAATTACTGATGAATAAAAGTGATGGGGACAAAGTCTTTTGCCTCCCAGTTGCATAATCCTCCTTTGACAGTTGGGTAAATCCACTCTTCGATGTTGCTCTCTTTGTCTTCATCCTCCAAAGCGTTGATTCCGTAGGGAGAAATTTTGACTGGCGCTCTTTCAATCTTCGAACGGCGCATAGCTTTCTGGCCCGCGGTAGTGAACCCTAATCCAAATTTGTCTGTTTTATGTGGAATATCAGGCAACTGCCCCCATGCTGAATTTTTCCCCTCCTTTATTGCGGCCCTTGCGTCCTCCAGAGATGCCATCCTGGCCATCTGCCTCGGTACTTCAGCTGCCAACTTTGCTACTGTTATTTCAGGAAGGACTTCTTCGAAATGCTGGAAAGGCGTCTCAATGAACTCACCCTCTACCTCCACATACCGGAAGGAGTTCAAGTGGCTGATCATGTACTCCTCTTCGCCATGAACGGTTATAATCTTCCCCTTGACAGGATACTTCAACATCTGATGTAAGGAGGAGGTGACTGCCCCGACATTGTGTATCCAAGGCCTACCCAATAAGCACGAGTATGACGGACGTATGTCCATCACATAGAAAGTAGACTTAAACACCTCAGTGCCCACCTTGATGGGAATATCAACCTCCCCATGGACCATTCTCTTCGAACCATCGAAAGCTCTGACAACAATGTCACTCGGCTTCAGCTCTAACCCTTCACAATCTAGTCGGTCCAAGGCCTTCTTAGGCAGTACATTCAGCGACGAACCAGTGTCGACCAAGACATGTGCGAGAGTAGTTCCTCGGCACTCGACTGAAATGTGCAAAGCATCATTGTGGTTTCTACCTTTAGGAGTTAGGTCGGCATCAGAGAAACCTAATCCATTGTCCGCAGTAAGGCTGGCCACACAATTTTGGAACTGATCTGCAGAGGTTTCCTGGGGCACATGGGCTGCCTTCAGGAATTTTATTAAAGCTTTAGCGTGCGCTTCCGAGCAAAGTAATAGTGCCAGCATGGAGATCTTTGAGGGGGTTTACCCCAGTTGTTCTACCACATCGTAATCACTCCTTTTGATTATCTTCAAGATCTCATCCATTTCTTTCTTGGAGGTCTCCGGGATGACCAAGGGTTGAGCCCTCGTCCTGACGAGCTCATCTTGGATTCCCTTACCTTTATCAGCGGTGGTAGGAGGGACAATACTAGGAACAACAACATCTTCAATCAAAGGGGTTCTAGCGGAGAGTTTTATTGGTGCAGGGATGACCTTGTCAGCAGATGAGGGTCCAAAGATTGCTCTTGGAGGGGCAATCTCAGGAGAAAATATTCTCCCGCTCCGGGTGATTTTGCTCGTGCCTGCAATGTTTCCAATGCTGGCTTCTTCATCATCTGAACTTTCTTCAGTTACTTCGATTTGTTTAATACCATGGTAGTAGACGTCACCGCCATAGTTCCATGGTATTGACTTCTCAGAAACATAGGGGACAGGCCCTGGCATTGTTATCTTCAAAGGAACAGATTTTGTAGCTGGTGTAATCTTAACAGGCTTTCTGACAGCCTTGGAAAGATTGGCGTGAATGGCTATGATTGAGACATCTTCAGTATGAGTTGGAATGGCAGAAACGTTTTCAAACAAAATTTGTCGACTATCCATTAGGCCTTGGATGCCTTTCTTCAACAACGGACAAACAAACGGCAGAGAGTAACAACAATGGCAATCTTCTTTACATCCCGGGAAGATCCCGGCCCTTAACAGATTCAACTTGATGGTTAACAATGGAGTTATCAGATCATTGACATCAGCAACATACAAATCTTCTTCAATGGCATTGACATTTCGGCCGTGCTTCGGCATTGGAGCAGATATCACATTAGGCTTCTCCGGAGCGTCGAACTCCACCTCTTTCGCCTCTATCAGATCTTGAATTTTATGCTTGAGTGCCCAACAATCATTGGTGTCATGTCCGACACTTTCAGAATGGTAGGCGCATTTAGCATTAGGATGGTAATGCGGAGAGGACGTATTCACATTCTTTGGTGCCTCCTTGATGGTGGCAAGATTCAACTTTAACAGATGGGGAAGCACTTGCGCTGGCGTCATATTAATGCGGGTGAACTGCCGTTGTGGCCGTTCCACCCGTTGCTGATTTGGTCTGGACTGGTTATAGCGAGGCTGCTCACTTGAAGGATTTTGAATCATTACGGCCCCCACAGTTGGTCGGCGCTCAGTCTTCCCTGCTCTTCTCTGGGAATATACAACAGCCGTTTCTTTCTTAAAAGGCTTCTTCTCAACACTTGCAGCAACACCCTTCTGAATCTTCCCTGACTTGATGCCATCTTCTATTCTTTCGCTTGTTAAGATCAAATCGGTAAACCCCGCGGAAGAGTTACCAATCAGATGATTGAAGAATGGCCCAGATAGGGTCCCTAGAAACATATCAACAAGTTCACGGTCGGTTAAAGGAGGCTGCACCCTGCCAGCCAAATCCCTCCATTTTTGTGCATATTCTTTGAATCCTTCGCCTGTTCCCAATGACATACCCTGAAGTTGGGTACGCGTAGGAGCAAGGTCAGAATTGTACTGATATTGTTTGTAAATGGCGGTGGCTAAGTCTTCCTAGTTTCGGACGCTGGTTCCCTCTAGCTGATAAAACCACTCCAGTTGAGCTCCAGAAAGGTTGTCTTGAAAGAAGTGGATCCAAAGGTTCTTATCTGCCGTATAAGGTTGAATCTTCCTTACGTAGGACCTGAGATGCATTTTTGGACAGGACAACCCATCATACCTCACAAAAACTAGCACTTTGAACTTTAGGGGAATCACAATCCCGGCAAATAAACCCAAGTCTTCAAAATCCAAACCCGGTACTCTCTGTAGCTCCATGGCGGCCAACCTGTCTTCTAAACCTTTGTATTTATCATCAGCTGGAGGGTATTGTTGATCAGAGTAATCTTCATCCTCTTCGACCTCCTCTTCTTCCACATCAGACTCGGAAGGTACCGCAGCCCCACCTCCTTTACTGGTTCCCTCATCAGAAGTAGGAGGAAATTCAAGCACTCTCCTGGCCACTCCGTCAAATCTTCTCCCTAAAGTAGCCACCCCGAGTCTCTTTTTCTTCTTTTTCACTGGGTCTTTATTCCCCAGCAAGGTCTTGAGATCCTCCTGACCCTTAGCCAAGGTCATCAGGAGTTGCTGGAACTGTGCATTTTGAGCTTGCAGGTCTTTGACTGTTTGCTCGAGATCCATCCTACTAAAATGAACAGCAGACAGATAAGGAAACCTGGCGTGAGACCTGCTTATGCACATGATGAATGGTATGCTTATGTATGCAATGCATTCAAGGATTTAGAATATTCAAAATTGTTGCAGACAAAAAAGAACGCACGTCATATTAATAAGAAGAAATTTTTTAATACGTAAATGCCCCATGGGCCAAATATTACAAAAACAACTTCTCAAGGCAAAAAGACGTTGCGCATCCTCTTTGGTGCAATGTAGGTGTTGAGGGCCTCTTGCTCATGGAGTCGGCGGGTAAGCTCTAGAACCTTCTTCTCACTGGCGTAGAAGCTAGCTTCAAAAGTGTTCCGTTCCTCTTTGAGTTGGATCCAACTCTTCTGCATTTCCTCCCACGATGTAGGCATGTCAGGATATAGGATGGTGTAGGGAACCTCTCCTTCCTTAACAGGCTCTTTAATCACAGGGAGAACATGAGGATAAGGCATCATTATACTCTGGGCTCGGGCTCGTACCCACTTGAGATAAGGCTCAAGAGGGATGGAGTTCTTGTGTCCCAGAGTCTTGCTATCAACCTTGTTGGGCCTCCCCCAAGCTCTGATGAATCTTTGGCGAAGTCCTTGCGCATCATTGTCGAAGTCAAAAACTAGGTCAGGAATCACCATGTCGTGAGGGCCATCTCTTCGTGCATATCCAAATTGCCTCAAAGCTAGGCAAGGGTTGTAGGTGATACCTCCTCTGATTCCAAGTAAAGGAACATTAGGAAACTCTCCACAACGATCGACGATGATGACATTTTCTCTGGACCGAGAACACCAATGTACATCAGAGTGAGTAAGAGTCATCAACCGTTGGGACCACCTTGAGCCTTGGTCATTCTTCAAGACAGATTGTGGAAGGTGCGAAATAAACCACCTTGCAAGGAGAGGAGTACAGCACATGAGAACACCCCTCTTTCTCATTGTTCGTGTGTAAAATGAGTGAAGAATGTCCCCAGGCAATGTTGGTATTGGATTTCTGGACAAGAAGATTTTGACGGCGTTGACATCTACCAATTGGTCAGAATTTGGGAACAAGACCAACCCATAGATAAGGAGTGCCACAATTTCTTCAAAAGCTTGTAGGTCCAATGAATTCCAACATTCTTGTGCCTTCTCAAACAAGAATTTTGCTAAGAATCCTTTGACGCCGCTTCTGGTTTCCCAATGCCCCTTGATGTCAGAATGCTGTAGATGTAATGCTCGAGCAACATCTTCAGGCTTTGGTTCCTTTTCCGTACCGTTGAAGGGTAGTTGATTAAGGATAGGAATTCTCAGGAGTTGAGAAAACTCCTCCAAAGTGGGCACCAACTGGTAATCGGGGAAAGTGAAACAGTGGTGAAGGGGGTCAAAGAACTGGAATAGAACTTTCATCATGTCTTCTTCAATGTTGGTGTTGACTAAGCTGAGCAGTCTACCATGTCTTTCACTGAAGGATGAGCTTTCCGGAATTCTTGAGGTGAGCTCCTTGAGCTGAGGAGAGATGCTCACAAGGTTGACTTGGATGGTTTTTCTGCGAGGAATTTCCATGACCTACAAAACAAGAACAAAGATGAAGATCTAAACCCTTGAAATGGTTAGTGAATGCATATGATGTTTTATGATGTTTATGATGTATGCACAAAACATATGTACAAGCAATTCACACCAAACCCTAGTTTCAGGCTTGCATGAGGTTTCATAGGTAAGTACCCTCTTGAGTGTAGTTGGCTTAAAAACCTGTCCTATAAATAGTAACCGGGTTCTAAGGAGCTCAATATCATTGGATTGTTTTCATTGTTCATTGTTTTGGTTTAGCCACTTAACTAGCGACCAAAATATTCCAAGAAAACAACCCTCAATGAGTGTAGTATCGAGTATCTACCAACTTCGGACTGCACCAAAGCCGGCCATCTCACTACCCCTAATTGTAAGGCCGGGATGGTCAAGTAAGGTTCTAGGTCATTAGTGCTTAGTGACATCACTCAGCGGCCCCGTACTCTCCTTGATTGAACTCGAGGGTTACCGGTACTCACAAATATGTCGCACTAATATAGCTATTGCTTCGACCATGTCGGTATACCCCACACTGTTTCCACAACGTATTTCTATCTATGAATGTTTCCCAAAATCCGGGTGTAGGATTGCAAACCCAAACAATAGAGCTAAGATGTAAAGCAATCAAAACAAACAATTAATCATGCAAGAGGGTGATCTAAACCCTAAGGTTACTCCACTTTTAAAATTCTCCCCAGCAGAGTCGCCAGTTCTGTGATACGGTGGGAGAACTGACTATGGGTTTTGTGTTTGTTTTCGTAAATGTTTCGGTTGAGCAAGAGTCGCCCCCGACTTTTTATTTTATCCTAAGGAAAGGTTTAAAAAGCACAGCAAAAACCTTTGAGATATTTTCTTGGGTTCGGGGAGTAGATTATAGAAAGGGAAGGTATTAGCACCCTTTCTATCCATGGTTATCCATGGGCTCTTAGGTACTTGCTTAGATCAACTTGCCTTGGTTTTTAATTGTTTGAAATGGTATTTTGTGTGTAGTTTTGAAAATGTTTTGAAAAAGATGCCTTGTCTAGGCTACCCTTGTAACAATTCTTTACTCGAATGTTTTACAAAAGGTGCTTGTCTTTTTGAAAAGATGTTTCAAATGTTTTTTTGAAAGTTGGTTTTGAAAGTGTGATTTGAAAAATAGGCAAGTGTTTTTGTTTTGCAAGTTGACAAGTACTTAAGAGCTATCTACCCTAAAGTCCTCAAAGATTATTGCTATGTTTTAACCCTTTTAACAATTTTGTTCCACCATTGCATTTGGTGGACAATCTTGTGTTAGGATGTGAAAGGGACGGGCACGGGTCATCGTTTAGACCATAATTGCAATGGTGCCAAGTATCTTTGGGCAATTTTCCTTTAAGGGACTTGATCATTTTTAGGCAACTTTCAAAAGAGTCATCGAGGGACTATGATCATTTGATTGTTTTTTTGTTTTGCCCAAAGAGACCTAACATGCAATATGGCCCATTATTGAAGGCAACAAGTGGAATACCCTAGGGGTGCAAGTGTGATTGGTGTTGTCCATTTTCATGCTTGATTATCTTGAAATTAGGTCAAACTATTTTGTTGTTTTTATTTGCATACAAACCCTAATTCTATCATGGTATATTTAGAAAGCTTTAAAGTGCGAAAATTAAAGTTCCTAAGCTATTACAACACAATATGGGAAGGGGGGTACAAATGTTCAAATGGGGAGTATTTGACAAGGAATTTAAACCTAGCTATTACATCAATTTGGAATTATTTATAATATAATCAATTGCACAAATTAAATAGAAATAAGATAAATATGCAAGATGCAAAAAGGATTTTTATGTGTATGAAAAAAAAAGTATTTTTATGTCAAATAAACAAAATAAAAAGTATTAATTTTTGAGCATTTTTATGTTTTTAGGGCAAAACCCTAATTCATTAAATAAAAGTATTAATTATTTAATATGTACAAAATTTATTTATTATATACAAAAATAAAATGAAATGAAGTATATTTATAAAAAAAGGTATTTTTAATGTCAAATATTAACAAAATAAAAAGGTATATATTTTTGTATTTTTGTCCTAAATATTCTAACAAGTATATATATATATTTATATTATTTTCTAAATATGTATTATATATACAAAATAATAATATTTAATATTTTATAAAAAAAGTATTTTTGATATAAAATGTTTTCAAGAGAGAAATAAAATGAAAATCAGAAATAAAATAAGTTTGCATTATTTTTGGTATTTTTAAATAAAAGTGTTTATTTATTTATTTATGTACAAAAAAACTATTCTAAACAAATAAATGCCTAATAATTTCAAAAATGGTGTGAAAAATATTTTTTATATTTTTAATATTATTAGCAAAAATAAATAAGTCAGAATAAAAAAAGAAAAGTCAAAAAATCATGAAAATAAGCACAATGGGCCACAGAGGTGTAAAAGCAAAAATGGGGTGCAAATAAGAAAAGATAGAACAGGCCCGGCCCAAAGCACCTTCTTCAACCTCTGGCTAGAACCTTTGTCAAAAACGCGCGCTTGTACCATGATTCTAACACCTGGATTCTTGGACTTTTAGCAAAAACTTACAACATAAGAAATATTAATCATCAAGCCACGATTCTGAATATGTAAAGAACTCATCCTAACTCTCAGAAATGAGAGAGAATTTCATCATTCCCAAATCTTAACCTAACTTTTTATCAATATTCAGACCTTAAATTCTCACAACATATGCAAAATAAATGGAAAGTAAAGGTATGTACAGTTTCAGGGGCATGAGTAGAACACTTCTTATTCACAAACTTAGAGCTAATGATGTCTACATTGAGAGATAGAAGTTCAAGAATATACCTGTTCAGTTGAAGTTGTATCTGATGATGGAGGTACTTTCAGAGCAAGGTGATGATTGGTACAGCTTCCTTGATGTCCAGGGATGCTATTCCAAGTTTTACTTTGCTTTGAAACTAGCTGAATCGAGTTGTAGCACTCCAACTGCAAAACAAGAAAATGAAAATGGCCAAACTGATTAGAGGAGTTATAGTCCACTTCTAATGCTTTGGATAGTTTGGAATGATGGTAAGGAAAGTGTTTGAACTGGTTTTGGCCATGATGCACGATGGAAATGAGTTGTGGGATTCAAGTTGCAGAATGTGCTCTGTTTGGACAGTTTGAGAGTGATTCTGTGTATGGGGAGGCAATGGAGATGTTAGGGTCGTGTTCTAGCTCAGAATGGATGTTTAGAAGGTGCTTGATAACTTTTGCTTAAGGCTTGGTTTGCAGGAATGATAGATGATGTACAAAATGCAAGCTTTCTTACTCTTTAAGCAAGAGATGGCCAGTTGGTGTTTCTAGCCTGTACAGGCCCCCATTCTATGCTGAACCACTTAGTCTTGATCAGTGTAATTAACTCATAAACTTGTGCCAAAGAGATCTTAACTGTACTTGCTTGGATTTGTATTTTGACATAAAGTGAAACTTTTCTAAAATGGATACTATGCTTTATCTAAAAATGGATTAAACCTTTATGCAATGCTTGAACACATAGAATATGGTCTTGGCACAAAGAGTTTGCATTAAATTTATGATTGTAAAAGAGATTTAGGGCCTGTAATCAAGAAATGCATGTTGATTTGAAAATTGCCTAAGTGTATGAACATGGAATTTGGTCATGAACAAAGGTGAATTTTTCCCATATTGCAAAATTCGATTCTCTCAAACCATGAGGTTGTTTGATGAGTTCTTGGACATTTTGGAAAGCTTGGAATGTGTACTACAATCCATATTTGAAATGCAAATTGAAATTCCAAGTGGAAGTATGTGAAAAATCGTCTTGAAGTTAGGTAAAAATCCTGCCTAAAATAGGTCAAATTTTCTCTAAGTTAAGAATGGTTTGGTACCCTTGTTCCAAAAATTGTAACTTGAGATACAAGCTTCTTTTGGGAAAACTTTGTGAATCAAAGTTGTAGATTTTGCAATAGGCTACAACTTTCATGTTTTGACTTTTGCTTGAATCTAAATGAATCTTGGTGAGGAAGTGGGGCAAAGTTAGGAAAAAATTAGGGTTTTTCATAACTTAGAAAAATTCTAAGTTATGAAAAATATTCATTTCAAACCCTAATTTGCAATTTTTGATTTCTTGATGAACAAGTTTCATGATTTGGCATGTTTTGATGAAAAATGAATCTTGACACTTGATTTTGACCAAAAAGTCAAAGTTTGACTTTTCAGTATACAGTCAAAATTGATCAATTGACTGGGAAATTCAACTGTCAATCTTGTGCATTTGGGATCTTTTGAACTTGTTGAGCATGTCAAGACAATTCCATGGGGTCCTTGAGTCCATATGTGAGCTTGGTTTGCCATTGGCTAGGTCAAACAGTCAAAAATTGCCTTTGTGCAGTCAAAACCCTAAAAATGACCATTTTGCCCTTTTGGTGATTTGATCAAATTTCTTGTGGAATTGTGATCCAAACTTGATCAAATGGTCCATGTGAGTTCATAATGTTGATGTGGGTCAATTTTCATGAGATTTGACTGTCAATTGGCCACAGTTGACTTTTTCCCCAATACAGTTGATTTTTAGGTCAACTGTCCAATTGACTGGGCAAAATTTGGAATCAAGGCTTGAAACTTGATGTGGATAAACTTGGGAGTCCAATATGAAGCATGAAAGTCATATTAGGCATTTTTGGTCAAAACATCTTTGTGCAAACACAAACCCTAATTTGGGTCAACAGTGCAAGGAGAAGTCTTGGGCAGATGAAACCCTAACTGGATCTTGAGCTCCAAGGGCTTTGTGATGAGAAATTATTGAGAAATGGGAGGGCAAATTTTTGGGTACAACAGTTGCCCCTGTTCAATCTTCTTGAATCCGAAGAGTTAGATTGGCAAGTTTGCCTTTCGCGACTCGAGGGTAAAAGGAGATTGGACACTAGAGTGCCCTTAAATTTGCACTCGTCAAAGCAATGGATGCGAGAATGGGCTTAGAGATGCCATTTGGAGATGGGATTAGAGATGCCATTGGGAGGAGTGACAAAAACTTGTCAGAGATGGGCTTAAAGATGCCATCTGGAATGAGTATCAGGAAGGTGTCCATGCTTTGGACCATCTCTGAACTGGGGGTCTGAATAAGCAATAGATTGACATCCGTATCTGGAGGCACCCGTAAACTGTTTTCAAAAGTTGAGAAGAGTCTGAACAAGCGATAGATTAACATCCGTTGCTGGAGAACCCGTGAACTGTTTTCAGAAATCTTGAAGTTGAATAAGCAATAGAGCAGCATCCGTTGTTGGGAAGCGTCCGTAAACTGTTTTCAAAAGTTGCATCTGAACAAGCGATAGATTAACGTCCGTTGTTGGGAAGAATCCATAAACTGTTTTCAGAAGTCTTGAGAAGAAACTGAACAAGTGATAGGTTAACATCCGTTACTTGGAGAACCCGTGAACTGTTTTCAGAAATCTTGAAGTTGAATAAGCAATCGAGCAGCATCCGTTGTTGGGAAGCGTCCGTAAACTGTTTTCAAAAGTTGCATCTGAACAAGCGATAGATTAACATTCGTTGTTGGGAACAATCCATAAACTGTTTTCAGAAGTCTTGAGAAGAATCTGAACAAGCGATAAGTTAACATCCGTTACTGGAGAACCCGTGAACTGTTTTCAGAAATCTTGAAGTTGAATAAGCAATAGAGCAGCATCCGTTGTTGGGAAGCGTCCGTAAACTGTTTTCAAAAGTTGCATCTGAACAAGCGATAGATTAACATCCGTTGTTGGGAAGAATCCATAAACTGTTTTCAGAAGTCTTGAGAAGAATCTGAACAAGCGATAAGTTAACATCCATTACTGGAGAACCCGTGAACTGTTTTCAGAAATCTTGAAGTTGAATAAGCAATAGAGCAGCATCCGTTGTTGGGAAGCGTCCGTAAACTGTTTTCAAAAGTTGCATCTGAACAAGAGATAGATTAACATCCGTTGTTAGGAAGAATCCATAAACTGTTTTCAGAAGTCTTGAGAAGAATCTGAACAAGCGATAGGTTAACATCCGTTACTGGAGAACCCGTGAACTGTTTTCAGAAATCTTGAAGTTGAATAGGAACCGGTGTAGGGTTTCCTGATGATGAGCTCGTGTAAAAAACTGCATCTGGGTGAATCTGGAATAAGCATCAGAATGCTTCCATGTCTGGGTCACATCTGAACCATTCCTGGAAAGAATCTCGAAAGATAATGATTTTTGTCTGTCGACTGATCTTACCTGAAAAGGTAAAGAGTTAGTTATATGCAATGTCATGATGCATGATACAATGTATGTTATATGATATGAATGTAAATGAGTGTGCATGTAAGCTGGAGAGCCATCTTGCAGAGGATAGATGAATCCTAGATGGCTGAAGATAAAAGCATCTTGACTGTTGCCGGGAAGAATAATTCCTTGGCTGTTGCTGGGGAATAAGGAGCTTGGGTTGTATACCAATCTTCTGGGGAATACCAGACCTTCAAACATCGAGGGGCCTCAGAACCACTTGTAGGGACTTGGAATTTCCTTGGTGACTTGCAGGGTAAGAGAATTTCTGATGATATCTACTGGGGATTTTAGAACCTGGCAGACTTAAGCTGGGGAGGTGAGACTGAGAATCTCTAGTCTAGTGAGAAGCATTTCTGTGGGGAGAGGGTTCACTAGTCTGGTTCCGCTGGGGATTGATAGTTTGAAGTTTTAGCTCTGCTGGGGATACTGAAACTTAAACTCTGAGGGGAATTGAGTTCTGGAGGATTCTCTGGCTGGGGATAACAAAGATAAACTCCTCTGGGGGATTGTATTGATAAGTTATGTTGGGGAACTCTGATGAACTCCGCTGGGGATAGGAAGATATTTGCCGAGTGCGATCTTCCGTGGCAATAAGCTGAGGATAACCCAGTTATAAGGAGTAACTTTGAATAAAGCTCGGGAGAGACGTCCGTATTCTGCAGGGGATAAGCTTCAAGACTTGCTGGGGATATGGATTCCAAATCTCCTGGGGATTTCCTTTGAAAGGGTATCAAGATATCCAACTGCACCTTCAACCTATCAGTAATCCTCTTTCTTGATTCATAAGGAAATGATTATGTTCAAATGCATATGCCTATTTAACAAAACATTGGACGTTTCTCAAAATAAAACAAATAGTGCAAGAGAAAAGAAAAAGGAAATGACACAAATTTCTGGGAAAAGTACTTGTATTGACTTTCTATGAGTATATTTGTACAAAGGAGACAATCATCCTAGTAAGAGGATTCTGTCGTAAATATTGAAAGATTTATACAAAATAAAGATGGCTATGTGAAATAATTCCATGGGATTCCATTCCGCTATAGCCTTCACAACTCTAAATATCTGTCCATTCAATGCTTCGTCTGCCGATGACTGGATTGATCAGAAGCCAGGAACTGGTTGATGAAGAGATTGTCTTTGAAGTGATCCGACAAGACATAGTCATACGCTTCAATTCCCTAACTTTTGCCTGAATCGCCCTTTCGGGTTTTCGATCCACCGGGAAACCCCTTTTTGCCCAAGCCGCCCTTTCGGGTTTTCAACTTGCCGGGTGTACAGATTTTTTTTTGTTTTTATCCCTAATTTTTGCCTGAACCGCCCTTTCGGGTTTTCGGTTCACCGGGATGCCCATTTTTTGCCCAAGCTGCCCTTTCGGGTTTTCGACTTGTCGGGTTATTTTACGTGTAGTATCTTTTGACTATGTCTGTGTTCGCAGGGTGCGGCAAATTGTCGCCGTCCATGGTGGTCAGAATCATTGCACCACCAGAAAATATGCTCTTGATCACAAATGGTCCTTCATATGTAGGAGTCCATTTGCCCCTGGGATCACTTTGTAGCAAGATAATCCGCTTGATTACGAGATCTCCAACTTGATACACCTGACGTCTGACTTTCTTATTGAAGGCCTTGATCATCCGCTTTTGATACGTCTGACCATGGCATATAGCAGCGAGTCGCTTCTCGTCGATCAGATTGAGTTGATCAAGTCGGGTCTGAATCCAATCATCTTCATTCAAACCTGTGTCCTTCATAATCCTTAGAGAAGGAATCTGAACTTCCATAGACAGGACAACTTCCATGCCATATACCAACGAAAATGGGGTTGCCCCGGTTGAAGTACGTGCTGTCGTACGGTATCCATGTAGAGCAAACGGTAACATCTCATGCCAGTCTTTGTAAGTGACTGTCATCTTCTGAATGATCTTCTTAATGTTTTTGTTCGCAGCTTCAACAACACCGTTCATCTTTGGCCGATAGGGAGATGAATTGTGATGATAAATCTTGAACTGTTCGCATAATGCGGTGATCATCGTGTTATTCAGATTCGTACCGTTGTCTGTGATGATCCTGTCTGGAACACCATACCGACATATGAGATTTTTCTTGATGAAGCGGGCAACCACATTTTTAGTAACAGAGGCGAAGGAAGCTGCTTCGACCCATTTGGTGAAATAGTCAATGGCAACTAGGATGAAGCGATGTCCGTTGGAAGCCGTGGGCTTGATCTCTCCAATCATTTCAATGCCCCACATTGCAAATGGCCAAGGAGCAGTCAGAACGTTGAGAGGAACCGGAGGGATATGAACTTTGTCAGCGTAGACTTGACATTTGTGGCAAGTACGGGAATGTTGATGGCAGTCAGCTTCCATGGTAGACCAGTAATAGCCTGCCCTTAGGATCTTCTTAGCCATTGTATGCCCGCTCAAGTGAGTGCCGAATGTGCCGCTGTGTATCTTAGTCATGATCAACTCTGCTTCAGCTTTATCTACGCATCGGAGTAATACACAATCATGGCTTCGTTTGTAAAGGATGCCGTTGCTCAGGAAGAATTTGGCAGCAAATTTCCTTAAGAACTTCTTGTCATTTACGGAAGCTCCTTCAGGATAATCTCTAGTCTGGAGATACCTTTTGATTTCATGGAACCAGGGTTGTTCCACTACTTCTTTGGTATTAATCTCGTGACAATGTGCAGGTTCATCCATTCGCTCGATGGTGATTTGGGGAGCCTCGTTATCCCAGCTGAGTTTAAACATGGAGGACATTGTAGCTAGAGCATCTGCTAGCTAATTCTCTTCTCGCGGGAAATGCTCGAAGGTAATTTGCTCGAAATGAGGCAACAATGTCAAGACATGTTCTTTGTATGGGATAAGATTAGGGTGCTTTGTATCCCACTCTCCTTTGATTTGACTGATAACCAAAGCCGAGTCCCCAAATACGATCAAAGATTTGATCCCCAAGTCTATAGCAGCTTTGAGACCAAAGATGCAAGCTTCATAATCAGCCATGTTGTTTGTGCAGCTGAAGCAAAGTCGGGCTGTGAAAGGTGTGTGACAACCTTCCAGGGAAATGAGTACCGCACCGATACCGTTTCCAAGTGCATTTGAGGCACCATCAAAGTGCAGGGTCCATCGGGATCCCTTTTCGGGTCCGTTACCTTCAATGTTGTCCAAATTCATGATGTCCTCGTCTGGGAAGTCAAATCTCATGGGTTGGTAATCTTCGATAGCTTGATGAGCCAGATGATCAGCTAGTACACTCCCTTTTATAGCTTTTTGGGTGGTGTACTGGATGTCATACTCAGTTAGGATCATTTGCCATCTAGCTATTCTTCCAGATAAAGCAGGCTTTTCGAAGATATACTTGATAGGATCCATTTTGGAAATCAACAAGGTAGTATGAGTCAACATATACTGCCTTAGTCGGCGAGCAGCCCATACCAAAGTGCAGCAAGTTTTCTCGAGCAGTGAGTAGCGAGTCTCACAGTCGGTAAACTTTTTGCTAAGGTAATAAATAACATGCTCTTTTCGACCAGACTCGTCATGCTGGCCCAAAACACACCCCATTGAGTTATCCAAGACGGTCAGATACATGATCAATGGTCTTCCTTCGACGGGTGGCATCAGAATAGGAGGTTCTAGCAAATACTCCTTGATTTTATCGAAAGAAGCTTGGCAATCTTCGTTCCATTCGACTACCTGATCTTTCTTTAAGAGTTTGAAAATTGGCTCACAGGTAGAAGTCAGATGAGAGATGAATCTGGCAATATAGTTCAAGCGCCCCAAGAACCCTCTAACCTCCTTTTCAGTACGGGGAGCAGGCATCTCTTGTATTGCTTTCACTTTTGCTGGATCGACTTCAATGCCTTTGTTGCTTACAATGAATCCTAGAAGTTTACCAGACCTAACTCCAAAAGTGCACTTACTTGGATTCAGCCTGAGTTTGTATTCTTTCAACCTGGCAAACAGCTTTTCTAGATGTTCAAGGTGCTCCTCCTCTGTTTGTGACCGAGCTATCATATCGTCTACGTAAACTTCAATCTCATGATGTATCATATCATGAAACAAAGCTACCATGGCGCGTTGATAAGTTGCCCCTGCGTTCTTCAGCCCGAACGGCATCACCTTGTAACAGAAAGTGCCCCATTGTGTGACAAAAGTTGTTTTCTCCATATCCTCGGGGGCCATTTTGATTTGATTGTAGCCCGAGAATCCATCCATGAAGGAAAACACTTTGTGCTGAGCTGTGTTGTCGATCAAAATGTCAATGTGTGGAAGTGGAAAATCATCTTTGGGGCTGGCCCTATTCAAATCCCGGTAGTCCACACACATCCTGACTTTGCCATCTTTCTTAGGTACTGGCACGATGTTAGCGACCCATTGAGGATAGGACGTAACAGCCAGAAAGCCAGCGTCGAATTGCTTCATCACTTCTGCTTTGATCTTTTCAGACATGTCAGGCCTCATTCGGCGGACTTTTTGCTTGATCGGTGGACAATCCTCTCTTGTGGGGAGACGGTGAACCACGATGTCTGTGTCTAAACCCGGCATGTCTTCATAAGACCAAGCGAAGATTTCAACATACTCATTCAACAACTGTATCAGGCGTTCCTTGACACTTGGTTCCAGATTGGCACCCACTTGCACCTCCTTCCGGTCTTCCTTGGTCCCTAAGTTGACAGTTTCCAATGACTCTTCGTGCGGTAAGATGGCCCTTTCCTCTTGCTGTAGAAGTCTGGCTAGTTCCCCTGGTACTTCACAACCTTCGTCATCTTCATACTCGGCTTGATTGACCAGATCTTCAGAGTTATTGAAGGATATAGCAGAATAGTCACCCATGGAATCCGGAGTGGATGGGTACCTGCATTTGTGAGTGTGGGTGTGTGTAAGGGATAGCCATCCTTAAACAAAAAATGCAAAAGGAAAGAAAATGAACACAAGCAGTTTATCAAATGAAAAACGTCCAATGAATCATTAAACATGGCATATGGATATGAAAAATAATCAAAACCCTTACAAATGGACCTACATGCCCCGGACAAGGCATGAGGTAAAAAGATAGTGTACGGATTATTCGAAAATAAATATTACAGACCAATAGGAAATGTTTGACAGATAAATTACCGATGAATAAAAGTGATGGGGACAAAGTCTTTTGCCTCCCAATTGCATAATCCTCCTTTGACAGTTGGGTAAATCCACTCTTCGATGTTGCTCTCTTTGTCTTCATCCTCCAAAGCGTTGATTCCGTAGGGAGAAATTTTGACCGGCACTCTTTCAATCTTCGAACGGCGCATAGCTTTCTGGCCCGCGGTAGTGAACCCTAATCCAAATTTGTCTGTTTTATGTGGAATATCAGGCAACTGCCCCCATGCTGAATTTTTCCCCTCCTTTATTGCGGCCCTTGCGTCCTCCAGAGATGCCATGCTGGCCATCTGCCTCGGTACTTCAGCTGCCAACTTTGCTACTGTTATTTCAGGAAGGACTTCTTCGAAATGCTGGAAAGGCGTCTCAATGAACTCACCCTCTACCTCCACATACCGGAAGGAGTTCAAGTGGATGATCATGTACTCCTCTTCGCCATGAACGATTATAATCTTCCCCTTGACAGGATACTTCAACATCTGATGTAAGGAGGAGGTGACTGCCCCGACATTGTGTATCCAAGGCCTACCCAATAAGCACGAGTATGACGGACGGATGTCCATCACATAGAAAGTAGACTTAAACACCTCAGTGCCCACCTTGATGGGAATATCAACCTCCCCATGGACCATTCTCTTCGAACCATCGAAAGCTCTGACAACAATGTCACTCGGCTTCAGCTCTAACCCTTCACAATCTAGTCGGTCCAAGGCCTTCTTAGGCAGTACATTCAGCGACGAACCAGTGTCGACCAAGACATGTGCGAGAGTAGTTCCTCGGCACTCGACTGAAATGTGCAAAGCATCATTGTGGTTTCTACCTTTAGGAGTTAGGTCGGCATCAGAGAAACCTAATCCATTGTCCGCAGTAAGGCTGGCCACACAATTTTGGAACTGATCTGCAGAGGTTTCCTGGGGCACATGGGCTGCCTTCAGGAATTTTATTAAAGATTTAGCGTGCGCTTCCGAGCAAAGTAATAGCGCCAGCATGGAGATCTTTGAGGGGGTTTGCCCCAGTTGTTCTACCACATCGTAATCACTCCTTTTGATTATCTTCAAGATCTCATCCATTTCTTTCTTGGAGGTCTCCGGGATGACCAAGGGTTGAGCCCTCGTCCTGACGAGTTCATCTTGGATTCCCTTACCTTTATCAGCGGTGGTAGGAGGGACAATACTAGGAACAACAACATCTTCAATCAAAGGGGTTCTAGCGGAGAGTTTTATTGGTGCAGGGATGACCTTGTCAGCAGATGAGGGTCCAAAGATTGCTCTTGGAGGGGCAATCTCTGGAGAAAATATTCTCCCACTCCGGGTGATTTTGCTCGTGCCTGCAATGTTTCCAATGCTGGCTTCTTCATCATCTGAACTTTCTTCAGTTACTTCGATTTGTTTAATACCATGGTAGTAGACGTCACCGCCATAGTTCTATGGTATTGACTTCTCAAAAACATAGGGGACAGGCCCTGGCATTGTTATCTTCAAAGGAACAGATTTCGTAGCTGGTGTAATCTTAACAGGGTTTCTGACGGCCTTGGAAAGATTGGCGTGAATGGCTATGATTGAGACATCTTCAGTATGAGTTGGAATGGCAGAAACTTTTTCAAACAAAATTTGTCGACTATCTATTAGGCCTTGGATGCCTTTCTTCAGCAACGGACAAACAAACGGCAGAGAGTAACAACAATGGCAATCTTCTTTACATCCCGGGAAGATCCCGGCCCTTAACAGATTTAACTTGATGGTTAACAATGGAGTTATCAGATCATTGACATCAGCAACATACAAATCTTCTTTAATGGCATTGACATTTCGGCCGTGCTTCGGCATTGGAGCAGATATCACATTAGGCTTCTCCGGAGTGTCGAACTCCACCTCTTTCGCCTCTATCAGATCTTGAATTTTATGCTTGAGTGCCCAACAATCATTGGTGTCATGTCCGACACTTTCAGAATGGTAGGCGCATTTAGCATTAGGATGGTAATGCGGAGAGGACGTATTCACATTCTTTGGTGCCTCCTTGATGGTGGCAAGATTCAACTTTAACAGATGGGGAAGCACTTGCGCTGGCGTCATATTAATGCGGGTGAACTGCCGTTGTGGCCGTTCCACCCGTTGCTGATTTGGTCTGGACTGGTTATAGCGAGGCTGCTCACTTGAAGGATTTTGAATCATTACGGCCCCCACAGTTGGCCGGCGCTCAGTCTTCCCTGCTCTTCTCTGGGAATATACAACAGCCGTTTCTTTCTTAAAAGGCTTCTTCTCAACACTTGCAGCAACACCCTTTTGAATCTTCCCTGACTTGATGCCAGCTTCTATTCTTTCGCCTGTTAAGATCAAATCGGTAAACCCTGCGGAAGAGTTACCAATCAGATGATTGAAGAATGGCCCAAATAGGGTCCCTAGAAACATATCAACAAGTTCACGGTCGGTTAAAGGAGGCTGCACCCTGCCAGCCAAATCCCTCCATTTTTGTGCATATTCTTTGAATCCTTCGCCTGTTCCCAATGACATACCCTAAAGTTGGGTACGCGTAGGAGCAAGGTCAGAATTGTACTGATATTGTTTGTAAAAGGTGGTGGCTAAGTCTTCCCAGTTTCGGACGCTGGTTCCCTCTAGCTGATAAAACCACTCCAGTTGAGCTCCAGAAAGGCTGTCTTGAAAGAAGTGGATCCAAAGGTTCTTATCTGCCGTATAAGGTTGAATCTTCCTTACGTAGGACCTGAGATGCATTTTTGGACAGGACAGCCCATCATACCTCACAAAAACTGGCACTTTGAACTTTGGGGGAATCACAATCCCGACAACTAAACCCAAGTCTTCAAAATCCAAACCTGGTACTCTCTGTAGCTCCATGGCGGCCAACCTGTCTTCTAAACCTTTGTATTTATCATCAGTTGGAGGGTATTGTTGATCAGAGTAATCTTCATCCTCTTCGACCTCCTCTTCTTCCACATCAGACTCGGAAGGTACCGCAGCCCCACCTCCTTTACTGGTTCCCTCATCAGAAGTAGGAGGAAATTCAAGCACTCTCCTGACCTCTCCGTCAAATCTTCTCCCTAAAGTAGCCACCCCGAGTCTCTTTTTCTTCTTTTTCACTGGGTCTTTATTCCCCAGCAAGGTCTTGAGATCCTCCTGACCCTTAGCCAAGGTCATCAGGAGTTGCTGGAACTGTGCATTTTGAGCTTGCAGGTCTTTGACTGTTTGCTCGAGATCCATCCTACTGAAATGAACAGCAGACAAATAAGGAAACCTGGCGTGAGACCTGCTTATGCACATGATGAATGGTATGCTTATGTATGCAATGCATTCCAGGATTTAGAATATTCAAAATTGTTGCAGACAAAAAAGAACGCACGTCATATTAATAAGAAGAAATTTGTTAGTACGTAAATGCCCCATGGGCCAAATATTACGAAAACAACTTCTCAAGGCAAAAAGACGTTGCGCATCCTCTTTGGTGCAATGTAGGTGTTGAGGGCCTCTTGCTCATAGAGTCGGCGGGTAAGCTCTAGAACCTTCTTCTCACTGGCGTAGAAGCTAGCTTCAAAAGTGTTCCGTTCCTCTTTAAGTTGGATCCAACTCTTCTGCATTTCCTCCCACGATGTAGGCATGTCAGGATATAGGATGGTGTAGGGAACCTCTCCTTCCTTAACAGGCTCTTTAATCACATGGAGAACATGAGGATAAGGCATCATTAGACTCTGGGCTCGGGCTCGTACCCACTTGAGATAAGGCTCAAGAGGGATGGAGTTCTTGTGTCCCAGAGTCTTGCTATCAACCTTGTTGGGCCTCCCCCAAGCTCTGATGAATCTTTGGCGAAGTCCTTACGCATCGTTGTCGAAGTCAAAAACTAGGTCAGGAATCAACATGTTGTGAGGGCCATCTCTTCGTGCATATCCAAATTTCCTCAAAGCTAGGCAAGGGTTATAGGTGATACCTCCTCTGATTCCAAGTAAAGGAACATTAGGAAACTCTCCACAATGATCGACGATGATGACATTTTCTCTGGACCGAGAACACCAATGTACATCAGAGTGAGTAAGAGTCATCAACCGTTGGGACCACCTTGAGCCTTGGTCATTCTTCAAGACAGATTGTGGAAGGTGCGAAATAAACCACCTTGCAAGGAGAGGAGTACAGCACATGAGAACACCCCTCTTTCTCATTGTTCGTGTGTAAAATGAGTGAAGAATGTCCCCAGGCAATGTTGGTATTGGATTTCTGGAAAAGAAGATTTTGACGGCGTTGACATCTACCAATTGGTCAGAATTTGGGAACAAGACCAACCCATAGATAAGGAGTGCCACAATTTCTTCAAAAGCTTGTAGGTCCAATGAATTCCAACATTCTTGTGCCTTCTCAAACAAGAATTTTGCTAAGAATCCTTTGACGCCGCTTCTGGTTTCCCAATGCCCCTTGATGTCAGAAGGCTGTAGATGTAATGCTCGAGCAACATCTTCAGGCTTTGGTTCCTTTTCCGTACCATTGAAGGGTAGTTGATTAAGGATAGGAATTCTCAGGAGTTGAGAAAACTCCTCCAAAGTGGGCACCAACTGGTAATCGGGGAAAGTGAAACAGTGGTGAAGGGGGTCAAAGAACTGGAATAGCACTTTCATCATGTCTTCTTCAATGTTGGTGTTGACTAAGCTGAGCAGTCTACCATGTCTTTCACTGAAGGATGAGCTTTCCGGAATTCTTGAGGTGAGCTCCTTGAGCTGAGGAGAGATTCTCACAAGGTTGACTTGGATGGTTTTTCTGCGAGGAATTTCCATGACCTACAAAACAAGAACAAAGATGAAGATCTAAACCCTTGAAATGGTTAGTGAATGCATATGATGTTTTATGATGTTTATGATGTATGCACAAAACATATGTACAAGCAATTCACACCAAACCCTAGTTTCAGGCTTGCATGAGGTTTCATAGGTAAGTACCCTCTTGAGTGTAGTTGGCTTAAAAACCTGTCCTATAAATAGTAACCGGGTTCTAAGGAGCTCAATATCATTGGATTGTTTTCATTGTTCATTGTTTTGGTTTAGCCACTTAACTAGCGACCAAAATATTCCAAGAAAACAACCCTCAATGAGTGTAGTATCGAGTATCTACCAACTTCGGACTGCACCAAAGCCGGCCATCTCACTACCCCTAATTGTAAGGCCAAGATAGTCAAGTAAGGTTCTAGGTCATTAGTGCTTAGTGACATCACTCAGCGGCCCCGTACTCTCCTTGATTGAACTCGAGGGTTACCGGTACTCACAAATATGTCGCACTAATATAGCTATTTCTTCGACCGTGTCGGTATACCCCGTACAGTTTCCACAACATATTTCTATCTATGAATGTTTCCCAAAATCCGGGTGTACGATTGCAAACCCAAACAATAGAGCCAAGATGTAAAGCAATCAAAACAAACAATTAATCATGCAAGAGGGTGATCTAAACCCTAAGGTTACTCCACTTTTAAAATTCTCCCCAGCAGAGTCGCCAGTTCTGTGATACGGTGGGAGAACTGACTATGGGTTTTGCGTTTGTTTTCGCAAATGTTTCGGTTGAGCAAGAGTCGCCACCGACTTTTTATTTTATCCTAAGGAAAGGTTTAAAAAGCACAGCAAAAACCTTTGAGATATTTTCTTGGGTTCGGGGAGTAGATTATAGAAAGGGAAGGTATTAGCACCCTTTCTATCCATGGTTATCCATGGGCTCTTAGGTACTTGCTTAGATCAACTTGCCTTGGTTTTTAATTGTTTGAAATGGTGCTTTGTGTGTGGTTTTGAAAATGTTTTCAAAAAGATGCCTTGTCTAGGCTACCCTTGTAACAATTCTTTACTCGAATGTTTTACAAAAGGTGCTTGTCTTTTTGAAAAGATGTTTCAAATGTTTTTTTGAAAGTTGGTTTTGAAAGTGTGATTTGAAAAATAGGCAAGTGTTTTTGTTTTGCAAGTTGACAAGTACTTAAGAGCTATCTACCCTAAAGTCCTCAAAGATTATTGTTATGTTTTAACCCTTTTAACAATTTTGTTCCACCATTGCATTTGGTGGACAATCTTGTGTTAGGATGTGAAAGGGACGGGCACGGGTCATCGTTTAGACCATAATTGCAATGGTGCCAAGTATCTTTGGGCAATTTTCCTTTAAGGGACTTGATCATTTTTAGGCAACTTTCGAAAGCGTCTTCGAGGGACTATGATCATTTGATTGTTTTTTTGTTTTGCCCAAAGAGACCTAACATGCAATATGGCCCATTATTGAAGGCAACAAGTGGAATACCCTAGGGGTGCAAGTGTGATTGGTGTTGTCCATTTTCATGCTTGATTATCTTGAAATTAGGTCAAACTATTTTGTTGTTTTTATTTGCATACAAACCCTAATTCTATCATGGTATATTTAGAAAGCTTTAAAGTGCGAAAATTAAAGTTCCTAAGCTATTACAACACAATATGGGAAGGGGGGTACAAATGTTCAAATGGGGAGTATTTGACAAGGAATTTAAACCTAGCTATTACATCAATTTGGAATTATTTATAATATAATCAATTGCACAAATTAAATAGAAATAAGATAAATATGCAAGATGCAAAAAGGATTTTTATGTGTATGAAAAAAAAAGTATTTTTATGTCAAATAAACAAAATAAAAAGTATTAATTTTTGAGCATTTTTATGTTTTTAGGGCAAAACCCTAATTCATTAAATAAAAGTATTAATTATTTAATATGTACAAAATTTATTTATTATCTACAAAAATAAAATGAAATGAAGTATATTTATAAAAAAAGGTATTTTTAATGTCAAATATTAACAAAATAAAAATGTATATATTTTTGTATTTTTGTCCTAAATATTCTAACAAGTATATATATATATATATATATATATATATATATATATATATATATATATATATATATATATATATATATATATATATATATATATATATATATATATATATATATATATATATATATATATATATATATATATATATATATATATATATATATATATATATATATATATATATATATATATATATATATATATATATATATATATATATATATATATATATATATATATATATATATATATATATATATATATATTTATATTATTTTCTAAATATGTATTATATATACAAAATAATAATATTTAATATTTTATAAAAAAAGTATTTTTGATATAAAATGTTTTCAAGAGAGAAATAAAATGAAAATCAGAAATAAAATAAGTTTGCGTTATTTTTGGTATTTTTAAATAAAAGTGTTTATTTATTTATTTATGTACAAAAAAACTATTCTAAACAAATAAATGCCTAATAATTTCAAAAATGGTGTGAAAAATATTTTTTATATTTTTAATATTATTAGCAAAAATAAATAAGTCAGAATAAAAAAAGAAAAGTCAAAAAATCATGAAAATAAGCACAATGGGCCACAGAGGTGTAAAAGCAAAAATGGGGTGCAAATAAGAAAAGATAGAACAGGCCCGGCCCAAAGCACCTTCTTCAACCTCTGGCCAGAACCTTTGTCAAAAACGCGCGCTTGTACCATGATTCAAACACCTGGATTCTTGGACTTTTAGCAAAAACTTACAACATAAGAAATGTTAATCATCAAGCCACGATTCTGAATATGTAAAGAACTCATCCTAACTCTCAGAAATGAGAGAGAATTTCATCATTCCTAAATCTTAACCTAACTTTTTATCAATATTCAGACCTTAAATTCTCACAACATATGCAAAATAAATGGAAAGTAAAGGTATGTACAGTTTCAGGGGCATGAGTAGAACACTTCTTATTCACAAACTTATAGCTAATGATGTCTACATTGAGAGATAGAAGTTCAAGAATATACCTGTTCAGTTGAAGTTGTATCTGATGATGGAGGTACTTTCAGAGCAAGGTGATGATTGGTACAGCTTCCTTGATGTCCAGGGATGCTATTCCAAGTTTTACTTTACTTTGAAACTAGCTGAATCGAGTTGTAGCACTCCACCTGCAAAACAAGAAAATGAAAATGGCCAAACTGATTAGAGGAGTTACAGTCCACTTCTAATGCTTTGGATAGTTTGGAATGATGGTAAGGAAAGTGTTTGAACTGGTTTTGGCCAAGATGCACGATGGAAATGAGTTGTGGGATTCAAGTTGCAGAATGTGCTCTGTTTGGACAGTTTGAGAGTGATTCTGTGTATGGGGAGGCAATGGAGATGTTAGGATCGTGTTCTAGCTCAGAATGGATGTTTAGAAGGTGCTTGATAACTTTTGCTTAAGGCTTGGTTTGCAGGAATGATAGATGATGTACAAAATGCAAGCTTTCTTACACTTTAAGCAAGAGATGGCCAGTTGGTGTTTCTAGCCTGTACATGCCCCCATTCTATGCTGAACCACTTAGTCTTGATCAGTGTAATTAACTCATAAACTTGTGCCAAAAAGATCTTAACTGTACTTGCTTGGATTTGTATTTTGACATAAAGTGAAACTTTTCTAAAATGGATATTATGCTTTATCTAAAAATGGATTAAACCTTTATGCAATGCTTGAACACATAGAATATGGTCTTGGCACAAAGAGTTTGCATTAAATTTATGAGTGTAAAAGAGATTTAGGGCTTGTAATCAAGAAATGCATGCTGATTTGAAAATTTCCTAAGTGTATGAACATGGAATTTGGTCATGAACAAAGGTGAGTTTTTCCCATATTGCAAAATTCGATTCTCTCAAACCATGAGGTTATTTGATGAGTTCTTGGACATTTTGGAAAGCTTGGAATGTGTACTACAATCCATCTTTGAAATTCAAATTGAAATTCCAAGTGGAAGTATGTGAAAAATGGTCTTGAAGTTAGGTAAAAATCCTGCCTAAAATAGGTCAAATTTTCTCTAAGTTAAGAATGGTTTGGTACCCTTGTTCCAAAAATTGTAACTTGAGATACAAGCTTCTTTTGGGAAAACTTTGTGAATCAAAGTTGTAGATTTTTCAATAGGCTACAACTTTCATGTTTTGACTTTTGCTTGAATCCAAATGAATCTTGTTGAGAAAGTGGGGCAAAGTTAGGAAAAAATTAGGGTTTTTCATAACTTAGAAAAATTCTAAGTTATGAAAAATCTTCATTTCAAACCCTAATTTGCAATTTTTGATTTCTTGATGAACAAGTTTCATGATTTGGCATGTTTTGATGAAAAATGAATCTTGACACTTGATTTTGACCAAAAAGTCAAAGTTTGACTTTTCAGTATACAGTCAAAATTGATCAATTGATTGGGAAATTCAATTGTCAATCTTGTGCATTTGGGATCTTTTGAACTTGTTGAGCATGTCAAGACAATTCCATGGGGTCCTTGAGTCCATATGTGAGCTTGGTTTGCCATTGGCTAGGTTAAACAGTCAAAAATTGCCTTTGTGCAGTCAAAACCCTAAAAATGACCATTTTGCCCTTTTGGTGATTTGATCAAATTTCTTGTGGAATTGTGATCCAAACTTGATCAAATGGTCCATGTGAGTTCATAATGTTGATGTGGGCCAATTTTCATGAGATTTGACTGTCAATTGGCCACAGTTGACTTTTTCCCCAATACAGTTGATTTTTAGGTCAACTGTCCAATTGACTGGGCAAAATTTGGAATCAAGGCTTGAAACTTGATGTGGATAAACTTGGGAGTCCAATATGAAGCATGAAAGTCATCTTAGGCATTTTTGGTCAAAACATCTTTGTGCAAACACAAACCCTAATTTGGGTCAACAGTGCAAGGAGAAGTCTTGAGCAGATGAAACCCTAATTGGATCTTGAGCTCCAAGGGCTTTGTGATGAGAAATTATTGAGAAATGGGAGGGCAAATTTTGGGGTACAACACAATGAAATGTGTTTCATCAATGTTTATAATATATGAATGTAATGGATGTGCATGTAAGCTGAGTAGCTGTCTTGCTGAGGAAAATAAATCCTTGATAACTAGAGATAATGAAATCTTAGACTACTACCGGAGAAAGTAAATTCTTGACCGATGCTGAGGATTCAAAAGTCTTTGATTGTTGAAGATGAGAAATCCTTGCTGACTGCTTGGGGATTAAAGATCTTTGATTGTTGAGAATGAGAAATCCTGGGACCACTGTTGGGGATTGAAAATCCTTGGTGACTTGTGGGGATTTAACAAGAGTTTTGACAACTTCTGCGGGGGATGAGAATCCTTCATGACTTTCCTGGGAAATAAGGAGAATTCTGAAGACCTCTACTGGGGAACTAGAACTTGGGAGGCTTCTACTTGAGAAATGAGACCGAGAATCTTCGATCTGCTGGGAAATAAACTCTATGGGGAGAGTGTTTACTCGGTCGGGGAAATCAGGAGCTTTGTATGCCAAACTGCTGGGGAATCATCCTTGTCGGGGATAGGACAAGGAAGTTAACTGTTATCTGGTTGACTCTTAGACTTTTAAGATAACCTGCTGGGGAAGTTGGGGGAAGCTGAATGGTTCCTAACAGGGATTTATAGTTGAAAATTCGTTGTGGAAGAAGGTTTAGAACATTCTAGCTCCGCTAGGGATGTGTATTTCAGGGTTTTTGGGCTCCACTGGGGATCGGGAGTTTGGGGACTTAACTCTGAGGGGAACTTTAAAACTTAACTCCGCTGGAGTATAAAGTTTAGAATACATTGGCTCCGCTGGGGATCTTGAAATTTAACTCCGCTAGGGATGTATATTCCAAGGTTTTAGCTTTGTTGAGGATCTGAATGACATACTGCAGGGGATTTCTGGAATAACACAAAGATATCTTCATACACCTTCAACCTATCAGTAATTATCCTTTCTCAATTTCGTTTTATTTATAAGCAGTGATTATATTCAAATGCATATGCCTATTTAACAAAACATTGGACGTTTTCAAATAAAACATAAGTGTAAAAAGAAATGAAAGGAAAACAAATTTCTGCACTTTGAAGTATCTTTGTATTAACTTTTGTAAGTATCTTTGTACAAAGGAAACAGATATCCTAGTAAGAGAATGTTGTCATAAAATTGAGAAAAAAATTTATACAAAAAGAAAGATGGCTATGTGTAACAATTCCATGGGGTTCCCATTCTGCTATAGCTTTCACAATTTTGAGTATCTTGTCCATTCGCTGCTTCGTCCGCTGATGATTGGATTGATCAGAAGTTTGGAACTTGTTGGTGAAGAGATTGTCCTTAAAGTGATCCGACGAGACATAGTCATACGCTTTAATTCCCTAACTTTTGCCTGGACCACCCTTTCGGGTTTTCGATCCACCGGGAAACCCTTTTTTTCCCAAGTTGCCCTTTCAGGTTTTCAACTTGTCGGGTGTACAGATTTTTTATTTATGCCTAATTTTTTCCTGAACCTCCCTTTTGGGTTTTCGATTCACCGGGATGCCCATTTTTGCCCAAGTCGCCCTTTCGGGTTTTCAACTTGTCGGGTCGTTTTATGTGTAGTATCTTTTGACTATGTTTGCATTCGCAGGGTGCGGCAAGTCGTCACCGTCCATGGTGGTCAGAATCATTGCCCCACCAGAAAAGATGTTCTTGATCATAAATGGTCCTTCGTAAGTAGGAGTCCACTTGCCCCTGGGATCACTTTGCGGCAAGATAATCCGCTTGATTACAAGATCTCCGACTTGATATACCTGACGCCTGACTTTCTTGTTGAAACCTTGATCATCCGTTTTTGATACGTCTGACCATGACAAACAGTAGTAAGTCGTTTCTCGTCGATCAAATTAAGTTGATCAAGTCGGGTATGAATCCAATCGTCTTCACTCAAACCGACATCCTTCATAATCCTCAAGGAAGGAATCTGAACTTCCATAGGTAAAACAGATTCCATGCCATATACCAAAGAGAAGGGGGTTTCCCCTGTTGAATTACGTGTCGTGGTACGATATCCATGCAGAGAAAACGGTAACATCTCATGACAGTCCTTGTAGGTGACTATCATCTTTTAAATGATCTTCTTGATATTTTTGTTCGCAGCTTCAACAGCACCATTCATCTTTGGCCAATAGGGAGATGAATTGTGATGATAAATCTTGAACTGCTCGCACAGAGCGGTGATCATAGTGTTATTAAAATTTGTACCGTTGTCTGTGATGATCCTGTCGGGAATACCATACCGGCAAATAAGGTTCTGTTTGATGAAGCGGGTAACCATATTCTTTGTAACAGAGGCGTATGAAGCTGCTTCGACCCACTTGGTAAAATAATCAATAGCGACCAAGATGAAGCGATGTCCATTGCATGTTGTAGGCTTGATCTCTCCAATCATGTCAATGCCCCACATTGCGAATGGCCAAGTAGATGTTAGAACATTGAGAGAAACAGGAGGAATATGTACCTTGTCAGCATAGACTTGGAATTTGTGGCAAGTACGGGAATGTTGATGACAATCAGCTTCCATGGTAGACCAGTAGTAGCCTGCCCTTAGAATCTTCTTAGCCATCGTATGTCCGCTTAAGTGGGTGCCAAATGTGCCACTATGTATCTCGGTCATGATCAGCTCAGCTTCAACCTTGTCCACACAACGAATTAGAACACAATCATGGCTGCGTTTATAAAGGATATCGTTGCTCAGGAAGAACTTGGCAGGAAATCTCGTTAAGAACTTTTTGTCATTGACGAAAGCTCCTTCAGGGTATTCTCGAGTCTGGAGATACCTTTTGATTTCATGAAACCAGGGTTGTTCCACTACTTCTTCGGTATTAATCTCATGACAGTGTGCAGGTTCATCCATTCGCTTGATGGTGATTTGGGGAGCCTCGTTATCCCAGTTTAGTTTAAACATGGAAGACATTGTAGCCAGAGCATCTGCTAGTTGATTTTCTTCTCGCGGGAAGTGCTCGAAAGTAATCTGCTCGAAATGAGGCAACAATGTCAAGACATGTTCCTTGTATGGGATAAGATTAGGATGTTTAGTGTCCCACTCTCCTTTGACTTGACTGATAACCAAAGTCGAGTCCCCAAATACGACCAAAGATTTGATTCCCAAGTCTATAGCAGCCTTAAAACCAAAGATGCAAGCTTCATATTCAGACATGTTGTTGGTACAGCTGAAGCAAAGTCGGACAGTGAAGGGTGTATGGCAACCTTCCGGAGAAATGAGTACCGCACTGATACATTTTCCAAGTGCATTTGAAGCACCATCAAAGTACAGGGTCCATCAGGATCCTTGTTCAGGTCCATCATACGGTCCGTTACCTTCAATATTGTCCAATGTCATGATGTCCTCGTCAGGGAAGTCGAATCTCATAGATTGGTAATCTTCGACGGCTTGATGAGCTAGATGGTCAGCTAGTACACTCCCATTTATAGCTTTTTAGGTAGTATACTGGATATCATACTCAGTTAGGATCATTTTCCATCTAGCGATTCTTCAAGATAAAGCAGGCTTCTCGAAGATATACTTGATCGGATCCATCTTAGAAATCAGCAAAGTGGTATGAGTCAACATATACTGCCTTAGCCGGCGAGCAGCCCATACCAAAGCACAGCAAGTTTTCTCGAGCAGGGAGTAGCGAGTCTCACAGTCGGTAAACTTTTTGCTAAGGTAATAAATGGCATGCTCTTTTCGGCCAGACTCGTCATGTTGGCCCAGTACGCACCCCATTGAGTTATCCAAAACATTCAGATACATGATTAACGACCTTCCTTCGACGGGTGGCATCAAGATAGGAGGTTCCAGCAAATAATCCTTGATCTTATCAAAAGCAACTTGACAATCACTGTTCCATTCAACCACCTGATCTTTCTTCAATAGCTTGAAGATTGGCTCACAGGTAGATGTTAGGTGAGATATGAACCTTGCAATATAGTTTAAGCGTCCCAAGAAACCTCTAACCTCCTTTTCATTGCAGGGGGCAGCCATTTCTTGTATAGCTTTGACTTTAGCAGGATCAACCTCAATGCCTTTGTTGTTGATAATAAATCCCAAAAGTTTACCAGACCTGACTCCAAAAGTGCACTTGTTTGGGTTCAGTCTGAGCTTATACTCCTTCAACCTTACAAACAGATTTTGCAGATGATCAAGGAGTTCTTATTCTGTGTGTGATCGGGCTATCATGTCGTCTATGTAAACTTCAATCTCATGATGTATCATGTCATGAAACAAAGCTACCATGCCGCGTTGATAGGTTGCCCCGACATTCTTCAGTCCGAATGGCATCACTTTGTAGCAGAAGGTACCCCATTGCGTAACAAAAGTAGTTTTCTCCATGTCTTCGGGGGCCATTTTGATCTCGTTGTATCCCGAGAATCCATCCATGAAGGAAAATACCTTGTGTTGAGCTGTGTTGTTAACCAAGATGTTGATGTGTGGTAGTGGAAAATCATCTTTAGGGCTAGCCCTGTTTAAATCCTGATAGTCCACACACATTCTGACTTTGTCGTCCTTCTTAGGCACGGGCAAAATGTTAGAAACCCATTGTGTATAGGAAGTAACAGCCAGAAAGCCAGCGTTGAATTGCTTCATCACCTCAGCTTTGATCTTCTCAGACATGTTGGGCCTCATTCGGCGGACTTTTTGTTTAATCGGTGGACAGTCTTCTCTTGTAGGGAGACGATGAACCACAATATATGTGTCTAATCTCGGCATGTCTTCATAGGACCAGGCAAAGATTTCAACGTATTCATTCAACAACTGCACTAAGCGCTCTTTGACACTTGGTTCCAGGTTGGCACCCACCTTAACCTCTTTCTTGTCTTCCTCCGTTCCCAAGTTGATGGTTTCTAGCAACTCTTCATGGGGCAGAATAGCCTTCTCTTCTTGTTGCAAAAGTCTGGCTAACTCTCCTGGCACTTCACAGTCTTCGTCAACTTCATACTCAGCATGATTGACTAAATCTTCAGAGTCACCGAAGGCTAAAGCAGAATAGTCACCCATGGAATCCGGAGTGGATGGTACCTTCATTTTGTGAGTGTGGGTGTGTGTAAGGGATAGCCATCCTTAAACAAAACAAAATGCAAAAGGAAAGAAAATGAACACAACAATTTATAGATGAAAACGTCCAATGATTCATTAAAACATGGCATATGATAATGAAGAAATCAAGCCCTTACAAATGGACCTATATGCCCCGGGTAAGGCATAAGGTGAAAATAGTGTACGAATTGTTTAGTTATTACAGACCAAAATAGGAAATTGTTCAAAGATAAATTACTGGTTGATGAAAGTGATGGGAATAAAGTCCTTCGCTTCCCAGTTTCTTAATCCTCCTTCGACGGTTGGAAAGATCCAATCTTCAAAGTTGCCTTCTTCATCATTATCTTCTAAGGCATTGATCCCATGGTGAGTGATTTTTACGGGCGGTCCTCCAGCCCTGGAGCGACGCACAGCTTTTTGGCCAGCAGCAGTAAAACCTAGTCTGAACTTGTCCGTCTTGTGAGGAAAATCAGGCAGTTGCCCTCACACTGTACTCCTTCCTTCTCTGATTACAGCCTCTGCATCCTTGAGAGATGTCATCCTAGACACATGCTTGGAAATGATAGGCACATCAACCATTGTCTTTACAACTGCGACTTCAGGAGAAACTTCCTCAAAATGTTGGAAAGGCGTTTCTATGAATTCGCCATCCAACTCCACATAGCGGAAGGAGTTGAGGTGACTTATCATGTACTCTTCCTCACTGTGAACCATTATAATCTTACCCTGAACAGGATAATTTAGCATTTGGTGTAAAGAGGAGGTAACTGCCCCAGCATAGTGGATCCATGGACTTCCTAGCAAACACGAATATGAAGGACGAATGTCCATCATGTAAAAGATATAGTTGAAGGTCTCGGTGCCCACTTTGATAGGGATGTCCAACTGTCCATGAACCATCCTTTTGGACCCGTTAAAGGCCCTAACCACGATATTACTGGGTTTGAGGGTCAATCCTTCGCAGTCCAATCGGTCTAACGCTTTCTTCGGCAGCACATTCAAGGATGAACCGGTATCAACTAGGACATGGGCAAGGGTGGTTCCCCTGCATTCTACTGAGACATGCAGTGCATAGTTGTGCTTCCTTCCCTTGAGGGTCAAATCAGCATCGGAAAAACCAAGACCATTATCAGCAGTAAGGCTGGCCACACACTCTTGAAACTGGTCAGCCGAAGTTTCTTGAGGCACGTGTGCCGTCTTTAAAAATTTGATCAAGGCATTAACATGGGCCTCAGAGCAGAGTAGAAGAGCCAACATGGATATTTTGGAAGGGGTCTGCCCTAGCTGTTCCATGATGTCGTAGTCGCTCCTCTTGATTATTTTTAAGATTTCTTCCATCTCTTTCTGGGTGGTTTCGGGGATTACTGCAGTCTGAGCCTTCATCCTGACAGGAGCTTCTAGTATCCCCTTACCCTTATCGGTAGTATCAACGGAGGGTCTAACTTCAGGAGTATCCAATTCTTCAATTATCAGGCTTTGCACAGATGGCTTGACAGGCACAGAAGCTTTCGAGGGTCCGAAGACTGCTCGTGGAGGAGCAATCTCCGGAGAGAAGATTTGTCCGCTGCGAGTTATCTTGTTTGTTCCTACAATATTCCCTATATCAGGGGTTTCATCATCAGAATTCTCTTGGACTGATTCAATCTGTTTGATACCATAATAGAAGATTTATCCTCTGTAGTTCCATGGTACCGTCTTGTTAGATTCATACGGGACAGGCCCCAACATGGTGATTTTCAACGACACAAACTTAGGATCAGGCGTAATCTTGACAGGCCTTTTACAAGCCTTGGGAAGATTGTCGGAGATGGTTATTATTGTAATGTCATTGGTTGAAGTAGCAAAAGTAGCAGGAGTAACAGGAGTGAAGGTATCAACAGGAGTCTTTTGAAAGAGTATCTCTTGGGTATCCATCAGGTGTTGGATGCTTGATTTCAATAGTGGGCAGTCAGCTCGTATGTTTAAACAAAAGTAACAATCTTTTCCACAGCCTGGGAATATCCCTGCTCTCATCAAATTCACTTTAATCATTGGTAATGGAGTCAAAAGGTCAGCAACATTGGTAATATGAAAATCTTCCATAACGGCATGAACACTATGACCGTGCTTGGGCATTGGGGGCAGAAATCACATTTGGCTTTTCGGGCGCATCGAATTTTACCTCTTTGGCGTCGATCAGGTCTTGGATTTTATTCTTAAGAGCCCAACAGTTATTGGTATCATGCCCTACACTGTCAGAGTGGTAAGCACACTTTGCATTGGAGTGGTAATAAGGGGAAGAGGTGTTAGGGTTCTTTGGAGCTTCCTTCAAATTGGTAAGATTCAGCTTTAGCAAATGAGGGAGTACTTGAGCTGGTTTCATGTTGATTCGGGTGAATTTCTGTTGTGGCCTTTCTACCCTTTGCTGATTAGATCTTGGCTGATTACTGCGAGGTTGATCATTTGAAGAGATTTGAATCATCACAGCCCCTACCGTTGGTCGGCGCTCGGTTCTTCCTTGGCTTTTCTGAGAATAAACAGCATAAGCTTCCCTGGGAAGGTCTTCTTAATAGTAGTGGACGCGGAGGCATCTTTCTGAATCTTACCACTTTTAATTCCAGCCTCGACCCTTTCACCGGTCAGGATTAATTCGGTGAATCCCGCGGAGGAACTCCTGATTAAATGATTGAAGAAAGGGCCAGACAGGGTCCCTAAAAACATGTCAACCAGCTCTCTATTCGACAATGGTGGTCGCACCCTTCCAGCCAAGTCACGCCACTTCTGGGCATATTTTTTAAATCCTTCATTAAAATCCATACTCATACTCTGTAGTTGAGTACGAGTAGGTGCTAAATCAGCGTTGTATTGGTATTGTCGGTAGAAAGCAGCAGCTAAGTCTTCCCAGTTATGAACCTCCGATCTCTCAAGTTGATAGAACCAGTCCAATTGTGTGCCTGACAAACTGTCTTAGAAAAAATGGACCCAAAGATCCTTATCAGATGAGTGGGGTTGGATATTTCTGACGTAGGATCTCAGATGCATCTTTGGATACGACAGACCGTCATACTTAGCAAATGTGGGAACTTTGAACTTGGGAGGAATGACGATCCCAGCGACCAACCCTAGTTCTTCGAAATCTAAACCAGGTACCCTTTGCAACTCCATGGCTGCCAACCGATCCTCAAGATTTTTAAATTTAACATCCACCGGGGGATATTGCTGTTCGGAGTAATCTTCGTCTTCTTCCTCTTCCTCCTCTTCCACTTCAGATTCAGAAGGCATCGCAGTTCCTTTTCCTTTACCGGCCCCTTCATCATACGTCGAGGGGAATTCGAGAACTTTTCTAGCATTGTTTTAAAACCTTCTTCCCATGATGACTACACCAGGTCTTTTCTTCTTTTTCTCTTTATCTTTTTCCAACAGTGCTTTGAGGTCCTCTTGACCCTTTGCTAAGGTCATGAGGAGTTGCTGGAATTGCGAATTCTGTGCTTGCAGATCCTTAACCGTCTGCTCCAAATCCATCTTGCTGAAATAAACAGTAGAAAGATAAGGAAACCTGGTGTGAAGACCTGTTTATGCATATGATGAATGGTATGTTATTCATGTAATGCATTCAAGGATTCATAAATTAAAATTTGTTGCAAACAAAAAGAACACACGTCATATTAAGAAGAAATTTGTTAGTACATAAGTGCCCCATGGGAAAAATATTACAAAATTCTTAATGTAAAAAGACATTGCGCATCCTTTTTGGCGCGATGTAAGTGTTGAGAGTTTCCTCCTCATGAAGTTGGCGGGTAAGCTCCAAAACCTTCTTCTCACTGGCATAGAAGCTGGCTTCAAAAGTATTTTGTTCTTCTTTGAGTTGGATCCAACTCTTTTGTAATTATTCCAATGATGTTGGCATGTCAGGATGTAGGAGGGTGTATGGAACCTCTCCTTCCATAACAGGCTCTTTGATCACGGGGAGAATGTGAGGATATGGCATCATAAGATTCTGGGCGCGGGTTCGTACCCACTTGAGATAAGGCTCAAGGGGGATGGAATTATTGCGCCACAGTGTCTTACTATCCACTTTGTTGGGCATCCTCCAAGCTCGGATAAATCTTTGTCGAAGTCCTTGCACATCGTGGTCGAAGTCAAAAACCAAGTCAGGAATCAACATGTCGTGAGGGCCATCCCTCCGAGCATATCCAAACTGTCTTAGGGCTAAACAGGGGTTGTAGGTAATGCCTCCCCTAATGCCAAGTAGTGGGACATTAGGGAATTCCCCACAATGATCAATGATGATGACATTATCTTTGGACCGAGAACACTAATGAACATCAGAATGTGTGAGGTTCATCAACCGTTGTGACCACCTTAAACCCTGCTCATTCTTCAAAACTGATTGTGGAAGGTGAGAAATAAACCACCTTGCTAGAAGAGGAGTACAGCACATGAGAACACCTCTTTTCCTCATTGTTCGTGTGTAAAATGAGTGTAGGATGTCCCCAAGCAATGTAGGCACAGGATTCTGAGATATGAAAATCTTGAAAGCATTCATATCTATAAGTTGGTCAGGGTTTGGGAACAAGACCAACCCATAGATGAGAAGTGTTATAATCTCCTCAAAAGCTTGTAGATCTAGAGAATTCCAGCAGTCTTGTGCCTTCTCAAATAGAAACTTTACCAAGAAACCGTTGACACCACTTCTGGTTTCCCAATGTCCTTTGATATCAGATGGTTGCAAGTGTAATGCTTGAGCAACATCTTCAGGGTTTGGTTCTTTTTCCGTACCGTTGTAGGGTAGTTGATGAAGAATAGGAATTCTCAAGAGTTGAGAAAATTCCTCCAAAGTAGGTACTAGTTGTTAATCAGGGAATGTGAAACATTGGTGTAGGGGGTCAAAGGACTGGAAGAGAACTTTCACCATGTCTTCTTCAATGTTGGAGTTGACCAAGTTGAGAAGTCTACCATGTCTTTCACTGAAGAGAGAATTCTCTGGAATTTTGGAAGTAAGCTCCTTGAGTTGAGGAGGGATTCTCACAAGGTTAACTTGTATTGTTTTCCTGCGAAGAGATTCCATGACCTACAAAACAAGAACAAAGATGAAGATCCAAACCCTTGAAATGGTTAGTGGATGCATATGATGTTTTATGATGTTCATGATGTATGCACAAACACATGTACAAGCAAAGTCACACAAGATCCTAGTTTCAGGCTTGCATGAGATTTCATAGGTAAGTACCCTCTTGAAGTTAGTTGGCTCAAACCTGTCCTATAAATAGTAACCGGGTTCTAAGGAGCTCAATATCACTGGATTGTTTTCTATGTTCATTGTTTTGGTTTAGCCACTTAACTGGCGACCAAAATATTCCAAGAAAACAACCCTCAATGAGTGTAGTATCGAGTATCTACCAACTTCGGATTGCACGAAAGCCGGTCATCTCACTACCCCTAAAAAAGGCCAAGATGGTCAAGTAAGGTGCTAAGAGTTCATTAGTGCTTCATGACATCACTCAGCAGCCCCGTATTCTCTTTGATTGACTCAAAGGCTACCGGTACTCACAAATATGTCGCACTAATATAGTTATTGCTTCAACCATGTCGGTATACCCCGCACAGTTTCCACAATGTATTGCTATTTACCTATGAATATTTCCCAAATCCGGGTAGAGGATTTCAAGCCCAAATAAGAGAACCAAATGTAAAGCAATCAAAGCAATCAAGATAAGCATGCAAAGGTGATCTAAACCCTAAGGTTACTCCACTTTTAGAACAGGTCCCCAGCAGATTCGCCAGTTCTGTGATACGGTGAGAGAACTGACTTGAGGTTTTGCGTTTGTGTTCGCAAATGTTTCGGTTTAGCAAGAGTCGCCACCGAAATTTTATTTCATCCTAAAGAAAGGTCAAAAAGCACAGGAAAGACCTTTGAGATGTTTTCTTGGGTTCAGGGAGTAGATTATAGAAAGGGAAGGTATTAGCACCATTTCTATCCATGGTTATCCATGGGCTCTTAGTTACTTGTTTAGATCACTTGCTTTGCTTTTCAATTGTTTGAAATGGTGCTCTTCAATTGTTTGAAATGGTGCTTTGTGTTTGGTTTTTAAAGATGTTTTGAAAAGAGGCCATCGTTGTGGCAATCTTTGTAATGATTCTTGTTTGAATGTATACAAAGGTGTTTTTGTCTTTTGAAAAGTTTTCAATGTTTGAAAGTTGGATTTTGAAATTGTGTTGTGAAGTGTGTTTGAAAATAGCAAGGATGTTTTTGCAAGCTTTTGATCAAGTAACTAAGAGCTATCAACCATATTTTACTCAAAGATCTTTCTTATGTTTTTAACCCTTTTAACAGTGATGTTTCACCATTGCATTTGGTGAACAACCTTGTATTAGGATGTTAAACGGGACAGGCGCGGGTCATCGTATAGACCATGATAGGAATTGTGTCAAGTATCTTTGGAAATTTTCTTGAGGGACTTGATCATTTTTGTTTAGGCAACCAAGATAGCGTCATCGAGGGACTATGATCTTTTTGTTTTGTTTTTGTTTTGCCAAAGTACTTAACATGCATACCATGGCCCATTTTTGAAGGCAACAAGTGGATTGTAACCCTAGGGGTGTAAGTGTGCATTGTGTTTGTTTTTCATGCATTTTTGTCTTTGATTAGGTCAAACTATTTGTTAATTTGATTTTGCATACAAACCCTAATTCTCTAATCATGGCATAATTGAAAGCTTTAAGTGCGAGAATTTAAATTCTAAGCTATTACAACATGATTTGGGGATGGGGGTACAATTTTGAATAGGGGGGTATTTGACATGAAATATAAAACCCTAGTTACTATTACATCTAAATTGAATCTCAAATGCAATCAATATTTAAATGTACAATATTTAAATAGGCAAAATAAACAAATATTAAATAAAATGTATTATGCAAAAGAAAGAAGTTTTTATTTGTTTATGTATGTAAAGTATTTTTAATGTGAAAAAGATGTAAAGAAATAAAATAAAAAGTTGATTTTATTTAATTAAGTGGTAAACCCTAATTCTACTAAGAAAATAATATATTATATTATTTATATACAAAAATATATTAATATGTTCAAAAATAAAAATATATTGAAAAAAAATGTTTTTTAGTATAAAATAACAATAAAAATAAAAATGTACTATTTTTGTATTTTTATTCTATGTTTTTAATAAAATAAAGTATATATATATATATATATATATATATATATATATATATATATATATATATATATATATATATATATATATATATATATATATATATATATATATATATATTAAATATATTAAGGATGTATAAAATAAAATAAAATATTTACAAAAATAAAATATATTCAAGAAAATATTTTCAATGTGAATAAAAATAAGAAATGAAAATAAAAGTATTATTTACATTATTTTTTAAATTTAAACAAATAATATAAAGGTATTAATAATGTTTTAATGTTAGAAATAATTAAAATAAATACCAAATAAATGTAAAAAAAAAATTATGAAAATATTTTGTAAGCATTTTTTATGTTTGGAAATAAAATAATAAAGTCAGAAATGAAATTAAAATGCAAAAATAATAAAAATACAAGAAATTGGGCCAGGGGGTGTGAAAACCAAGCATATGGGTGCAAAAAGTAGCAACAAGCCAAGCCCAGCCCAATGGCCTTCGTCCCTGTCCTCTGGCCAACGACCACACGCGCGCGCTTTTGACTTTGAAACCTGTTCTCTCTGTACTTTGCTTGAAATCAAAAACTCATAACATGAAAATTATAGAGCTTGAAACAACGATTTCAACCATATAAAACACTTGACCTAAATTTAAGAAACCAAGGAGAATTTTGTCACCCCCAATTTCTGACCTAGTTTTTTCAGAAAGTTCAAACATCAAATAATCCTAGCTCAGTTAACATAAATGAATTATATGCATATGTACAGCTCAAGGGCAATGAGGACTACATTTTTCATTCACAAACCTAAGGCTAAATGTTCCTAAATAGAGAGATAGAAGTTTGAGAAATACCTATTTCAGTTGGATTCGAGTTGGACAATGCAGCAACTTTCAGTGAGGCCTGAGGTTCTTTTGAGCTTGCTTGATGTTCCCTGGACCTTTTCCAATGCTTAGTTTGTTTTGAAATGGTCTGAATCTCTCTATAGAACTCAACCTGCAAAGCTTCAAAACAGAAATGGTGAACACTGTAAATGGAGTTACAGTTGGCAATGGAGGTTTGGGATAGCTTGAGTGAGTTGAATGGAAAGTGTTTGAAGTGGAAAGGAGCAAACGCACAAGGAAAATGAGCTATGGCACTCAAGTTGCAGCAACTGCCCTGTTTTGCAAGTTTTTGGTGTTTTGGTGTTCAAGGTTGTTTGAGGGACGAATGGATCGTGTTTCTGGCTCCAAGGGATGTGCAAAACTTGTTTGAAATATTGGCTTAAGTTGATTATATCAGATATGCAAGCTATGTCCTTTTGGCAAGTTGACTTGTTTTGAAAGAAAAGTGTGAAGTGAAATGAGATAGGTCTGTACAGGCTATCTCCAAGCATGCACAAGTTTCTTGTACCTTTGCCTGAGTTTGTGGAACTTGTTTGCTGCAAAGAAAGATGTCCAAGGCTCAAGAGAAGCAATGTTGACATAAAGTTTCCTTTATGAAAATGGAAGTGCCATCTTTATGCCAAAAATGGATTTGTTCATTGTATAATGCTTCCTTGATCAGAACAATGCCTCTAACCAATGTGTTTGCATTCAATTTTTGAGTGTTGAATGGTTTAGAGACCTGTAATTAAGTACAAAGCTAGTTTGGTCATATTTTGCAACTTGTATGAACATGTATTGGCCATGGTTACAAAGTGAGTTTTTGCCAACTTCAAGCATTCGAATCTCCCTAACCACAAATGTGTTTGAGGAGTTCTTGGACAATTTGGAAAGCTTGCAAAAAGTAATATAATCCATCTTTGAAATGAAACTTGATAATCCAAGTGGAACTATGTGAAAAATGGCCAAGAAGATGGGTCAAAATCCTGCCTAAACTAGGGCAAAATTTCTCTAAGTTATAAGTTTTAGGGACCCTTGTTCCAAAATTCATAACTTGAGATCCAAGCTTCTTTTGAGAAAACTTTGGGAATCAAGGTTTTAGACTTTGTGGAGGACTACGACTTTCATGTTGTAAGTTTTGTTTGAATCCATTTGCATCATGGTGAAAATATGGGGCAAAGTTAGGAAAAATTAAGAAAATTTCATAACTTAGAAAAATTCTAAGTTATGAAAATTTTCAATTTCAAACCCTAATTTGCAATTTTGGATTTCTGGATGAACAAGTTTCATATTTTGACACATCTTGATGAAAAATGACCCTTGGCACTTGATTTTCACCAAAAAGTCAAAGTTTGACTTTTCAATGTACAGTCAAATTTTGATCAGTTGACTGAAAAATTCATCTGTCAATCCAATGCATTTGAGATCTTTTGAACTTGTTGAATAGGTAAAGATAATTTCATTGAGTCCTTGAGTCCATGTTTGAGCTTGATTTTCCACTGGCTAGGTCAAACAGTCAAAAATTGCCTTTGTACAGTCAAAACCCTAAAAATGACCATTTTGCTCTTTTGGTGATCTGATCAAATTTCTTATGGAATTATGGTCCAAACTTGATCAAATGGTTCATATGAGTTCATAATGTTGATGTGGGTCAAAATTCATGAGGTTTGACTATAAATTGGCCACAGTTGACTTTTTCCCCAATACAGTTGATTTCTAGGTCAACTGTCCAATTGACTGGGCAAAAATTTGATTCAAGGCTTGAAACTTGGTATGGACAAACTTATGAGTCCAACATGAAGTATGAAATTCAATTTGGGTATTGTAGGTCAAAATATCCCTGTGCACACTCAAACCCTAATTTTAGGTCAATAGTGCAAGGAGATATCTTGAGCAGAGCAAACCTTAGCTTGGTCTTGAGTTCCAAGAGTCTTGTGATGAGAAATCTTGGTAAAATGAGAGGGCAAATTTTGGGGTACAACACACACGTTTGGCATGATTAGAGTTTTCTTGGTTTACATGATTTTCCCATGATTCCTCTCGTTTCTCATCATCATTCACTTCCCTATAAATAGAGGATAATATCCCACTCATTTGACAAGCTTTAGAGATCCAAAGAACCTATGTTGAAAATCCTCCATACCTCTCAATTCTGCAACTTCGAATTTAGTTCTAAAGCATCATTCAATCCAATTTCTTTGCTGATTCTTCATCCTTGAACTTTCCTGAAGCTAACAGAAGAAGAACCAAGACTTGAGGTGCCCTGAATCGTACTAGCCAAGTCAAGTTTCAGAGCTCTGAATTTAAACTTCAACATGTAGATTCCTCCATCAATTTTCTACAAACTTGTTGCTACAATGTAGCCCCCATCACTCTAATACTAGTCGCATCATTAGTTTTAAACTGGAAGTGATTTTTGCTCATGAATTTTCAAAACCCTTTTCAAATTTTTTCTTCTGGTTTTTCTCAAATCGAGTGAGCTACAATTTATATAAATTTTTCGCGAGGCTACCATTGAAATCGTCTTGAAGAGACGAAGCGAATGACACCAGTCTGAGATTCTAATTTTACAGTTTGTGGAACTTGTAATTCACGCTGGCTGGAGGTTGAAGACGATGACATGTCTTCCCTTCAGCCAATCATATTGTGCCACGTATTTTTTTCAAAATTTGTTTTAAATAAATGATCTGGTGGTTTATTCACTAATAACTATGATATGCACAACGTTCCAGATCCTTTGGATTTGACTACTAACACGTTTTGACATTGATCCAATGGTCTACATCTTTTTGGTTTTATCTTCATTTTCTGATTTTATATTTTAATTATTTTAAACTTCAAAAATTTATAAAAATTCATTTCAACTTCAAAAATTCTCAAAAATACTTTTGATTTTTCTATTTCTGATTTCTATTTTTTTCACAAATTTACTTTGTGTTTGATATTTTTTTTATGATTTTTCACTTTATTTAACTTGTTTTAATTGTTTAAAAATACTTTTCTTGATTTTTAAATATTGGAAAAAATTAAGGAAGGACCTAATGACTTATTTTGCAAATATTGGTGACATCGTTTTATTTTTATTTCTGATTTTACTATTTTTCATAAATTTTGGTTTATTTTGCTTATTTCTTTATATTTTAAAAAGAGTTTCTGACTTTAAAAAATTCTAAAAATTTGTGTCAACACTTATTGACTCATGTTTGACCTTTAACTGTTTTTTTAGGATTTTTATTTGGTGTTTTAATAGACTTTGTGTATTTTACCAATTATTTCCCTTTTATTAATCATTTTAAATTTTGTTTTATTAAGTATTATTTTATTATTTTTGTTTGGTCCTGATTTGAGTGTTATTTTGGGACAAGTTCCTCAACCTCATTGGATCTTTGGTGTTGATAGGTTGAAAAACTAAATCTACCAAAATATATGAATGATGTTGATGATATTTGAAACCCTAATTTCATCTGATACATCCCCTCCCTCTTCATCTTATCCCTTTCTTAATTGTGTTACATGTTATTGGAGAATAATCTATATATTATTTCTCTAACATGTGGTACATAAATTTCTATTAACTGGCCTCAAAATAGGTGTTCTTCTACATAAGTCCATTTACGATTGCTTAACATAGCGCTAAATCTGTCCTGATTCGAAAAATGATCATTTGTGGCCCAAACCTATGTTTGCAAGCCCAAACATGTTTATTTCTAAACCTTTTATCTAATAAACTTGAGGTTCATTGTTAGGAGGCTTTGATCTTATCAATCCTCTAATGAACTTTCATGAATTTTGGTCTAAGTGAGTCATTTAAACATCGTTGATCATATATACTTGCCTTGAGTACTTGAAATGAATGATATACTTGACAAAAAGCAAATGAAACTTATTGTTGAGAAGCTTTAATTTTATCAATTTTCTAATGAGTTTTCAGATGCAAGTTTCAAGATGGTCATTCAACTAACATCTAACTTCTAATTCACTACCAATTGACTTTACTTTGTGCTTTTACTTTATGCCCCTTTATTTTAGGCCTTTACTTTTATGCACCATTTTCTTTAGCATTTACATTTCATGCTATTTTCATCTTTACTCACTTGAGCATTTATCTTTATGTCATTTTATCTTTTCTCATTTGAGCATCTATCTTTATGTTTTTTTTTTCTCACATGAGCTTTCTTTTCTTTTTGAAGACACTTAATAACCAACTTGAACATTAAAAAACTTTAAGTTTACTTGGTCTATTTGGTTACTATCCTTGGTATAATGGAGTTATGGACCTCTTGGACTTAGGATTAGAATCCTTGATTACCCTTGGGACCTTCTGACTTTGTTGTTATTTTGTCTGATGTTCTTGGGGTTTACTCCAAGACATTGGGTTGGTTTTCTTTGTGTGTAGATTAATCTGATTATATACTTTGTCTGTGATTGAGAATTCCTCTATATACAACAGTTACTCAGTCCAATTTTTGTGAAGACTTAATTCATCTGAAGCTTAGTATTCCTAAGAGGGTTAGTATTTCTCATCTCCACCATCTATTTTTGTATACACCATTTTTAGCCAAAATACACAAATTCTCAAAGAAGTTCTTGTGGAGTACCGTAGATGTTTAGGGTGCTAATACCTCCCCTTTGCATAACCAACCCCCATACCTAGATTCTCTCCCTCTCTCTTTTGGGTTTATTCACTCTTTTCCCATTTCCTATGGAAAGGATAAAGCGCGGTGGCAATTTTTATTTGATATGTACGATTCAAGTCAACCCAATGGCTCAGTCTCAACATTTATATCGCTACAGTAGGCACCTCATGTTAAACGAGAATTGGTATGAATGAAAGAAGTTGAACTTGAAAGTAAAGGTATAAGATTAAAATTCTAAAATACAAAAATACTGCAAAATGGTATAGCCGTTGTAGAGCGTGACTTGTTCCTCTTCAAAACATGTTTGTCACCAGACACTTTGTCCCCATCATGCCTTGTGTACCTTACCTGATACTAGTAAAAAGATAAGGAATAGAGGGAATAGGTTGATTTTCAAAAAAACCCATGATCCAATACCTCACAAAACCCTATACGAGGTTATCTATAAAAGGACCTATTGGAAGAAATAAAAAGAAGTTCAAACTCATAGAGAAATGATTGAGAAAAAGTTGTGTGAAAGTAATCTAAATCAAGTTTGTATAATTTCTCTTCTATTATTCTCATGTACAACATCCCAATATCTAGCGTGACAAAATTCTCCTGATTGAAGATTGCAAGAAGGCGAAGAAGTTACTCTTAGGTTTTTCGTTTCTTTTTCATTATGTGCTTAACAATGTTTAGCTTAGGAACCAATGTTAATGTATGTATTGAGCTCATCATGAGATAAACTCTCTTATGTTGAGCAATGTGAATTTAATATGAATAATTTGATGTAATGTTATTGGATTACTTTAACATGCATTATTTTGTTATAAATTTGATTCTCTGGATGATCATCTTGGGAAAAGATAAATTCTTATTGATGTGAGGAATCCATCAATAAGTGGAACTCATGATATACATGATTCAAAATAGTAGGATAGGCATACTCATTAGAATAGATACTTTAGGAATAAATAGCTATGGTCATATGGGGAAATTTGGAAAGAAACTAGAGATGCATTTAAGTTAAATGTGAGGCTTAGGAATTTGTCCCCTTATTTTCTTGCATATGTTTTTGATGTTGTAGGAATACACCTTAAGATCATGTTCCGACCTCATCTAACATGACATATCACATCATATACACACGTTAGATAAGTTATATTAATGTATCATTGCCCAATATATTCTCTATACTGCTTTCACTTGTCAAAACAAACTCAATTTTATCATTGTTTACTTAAAAACTGAAATTGTGACAACCATCATTGTTTTTGCTTATGCTCATTCACAAAATATAGTTTTGCAAATCAATCTAATTTAGTACACTCCTTGTGGGAATGATACTCTTAATTTTGATCACTTTCTATTGTGCATCATGGATACTTGTGTGTTATATAGTTCTCATCCAACAATTATAACTCAATGAATGCAGAAAATAATTTCGTTCTCCTTGAAAAAAAAACGAGTTCCTTATGATAAACTACATGTCAAAACATCCTGCTCGGCATTACTACCAACACATAAATATCTACAAAATGGCCATCTTGGAGATGCCACTGGTGTGGCCAATAAGGTCATACCCGACCTTTTTTCTACAAACTGCATGGTATACCTTACTACCATTATCAACAAAATTCCATAAAAAATACATCAAAAAATAATCGTGTTCAACAAGCTTAGGAAGTTAAGGAGTCAACTATAGGTCACATTGCTCATACATCTCTATGAGTTTCCTCTCGAGAAGATTTGTATTTTTATAGTGGTTGCTCCAGACACATGAAATGAGAGAAGAACTATTTAAAAGAGGTAAAGCCTTATTCCAATAGGTATGTTACCTTTGGTGATGGTGCTAAAGTCAAGATTATGGGAAAAGTGAAATTTATTATCCATGTCTCCCTGACTTAGAAGATGTTATTTTAGTTAAAGGTTTAATTTTTAATCTCATCAACATCAGCTAAATGTGTGATCAAAATCTTTATGCCAACTTCAATCGTTCTGAATGTATTGTCCACCAACAAAAATCTAAAGAAAATATTGAAAGATGTAAAATTAATAGATAATTGTTACATGTGAAGATATAAATCAAAGGGACAATCATTAACCTATTTGATTAATAATGAGGTTGAAATCTAGTTGTGGCTTAAGAAACCTTGTCATTTAAATCTTAGAATCATGAGGAAGATTACCTCTGAAAAGGGTATAAACGACCTTCATAACCTCAAGATTGAAGAAGGATGAATTTATGGAGATTACTAGATAGTCAACCAAACCAAAATGTCACACAAGAAGCTACAAAATCTTACCATCTCAAAGGTCCTGGAATTACTTCACATGGGTCTCATGGGACCCATGTAAGTAGAAAGCTTGGTAGGAAGGAGATATGTTTTTGTGTATGTTGATGACTACTCAAGGTACACCTGGATTGATTTTCATAAACAAAAATCTGACACCTTTGTCACATTTTAAATATTGTATCAACATCTTCAGCATGAGAAAGGAAGTGAGATTGACAAGATTGTTTGAATCCGAAGTGACCATAGAAGAGAATTTGAAAACTCTAGTTTTTCAAAATACTATTCTTAAAAAGGGACAGCTCATGAGCTATCAACACCAATTATTCCATAGAAAAATGGAGTGGTTTAATGCAAAAATAGAACATTTTAAGAAATGTCTAGAGTCATCCTTCACACTAAGAATCTCCTTAATTATTTATGGTTGAAGCGATGAACACAACTTGTCACACCCACAATCGAGTAATCATCAGTCTTGGAACCAAATTTACTCATTGTGAGATATGGAAAGGAAGAAAACCAAATGTCAAATATTTCCATGTCTTTGGCAGTAAGTGTTACATTTTGGTTGATCGAGAATAAAGGCGTGAGATGGATCCTAAAAGTTATGAAGGAATTTTCTTAGGATATTCTATCAAAAGTAGAGCCTATCGAGTGCATAATAATAGCACAAAGGTCATTATGGAATCCATCAATGTTATTGTAGATGGCATACCTCATAATGAAGCAAGTGATGAGGAAGAAGATTGCATGTCCAAAAATAAGCAAAATGTCAGGCCTGATGTGCCAAACAAAGAAATTGACATTGTTTAGACTCCTGAAGTTGAATACTCTAAAGATGGAGAAGCTATTGTTTCAACAAAAATGCCATCTTTTAGAATACAAAGTATCATCCTATAGAAAATGTGATTGGAGATCTCAATAAAGGAATCGTCACCATATCCAAAGAAGTTATAGACAACATGTTTTTTATCTCCAAAATTAAACCTAAAAATGTTAAAGAAGCCTTGACTAGTGAATATTGGATCAATGTCATGTAGGAAGAAATTTTTTAGTTTGAAAGAAACAAAGAATGGGAATTGGTTCCTATACTTGATGCAGTCAACATCTTAGGAACCAAGTGGATCTACAAAAAAAAAGCGTGATGACAATGGTAATGTGACAAGAAATAAAGTTTGGTTAGTGTGTCAAGGATACACACAAATAAAAGGTATTGACTTTGATGAAACTTGTTCTCTAGTTTCTCACCTTTAATACCTTAGATTATTGTTGGGAATATCACGTATCTTGAAATTTAAGCTATATCAAATGGATGTTAAAAGTGCGTTTCTAAATGGACTTTTAAATTAATAAGTATATGTTGAAAAACCAAAAGGATTCATTGATCCTGACGCACCAAATCATGCTTGTAAGCTAAAGAACACTCTTCATGGGTTAAAACAAGCACCGAGGGCTTGGTATGAACGTCTCATAAAATTCCTTACCATAAATGGTTATAATAGATGTGGTATTAAAAAACTTTCTTTATCAAGTAATAAGAAGGAAAACTGATGATTGATCATATTTTTACATGGCTGATATCGTGTTTGGAAGAATCTCAAAAAATATGGTAAAGCATTTTGTGAAACCAATGCAGTCAGAATTAGAAATGAGTTTGGTAGGTGAACTTACTTACCTCCTCCATTTTCGAGTTAAACAAATGAAAGAAGGTATGTTTGTGTCCCCTATAAAATATGATAAGAACATTGTGAAGAAGTTTGGTATTGAGAGTGCAAGACACAAGCGCACACCTGCTGCAACCCATATCAAGCTGACAAAAGATGATAAAGGAGTTGATATGGATCAAAGTCTTTATAGAAGTGTGATTGGTAGTCTTTTATATCTCACAACCAGTTGCCCTGATATTAATTTTTCAATAAGGGTATATGCTCGTTACTAAGCAAAGCCAAATGTTAGTCATCTCACACAAGTCAAAAAGAATCATCAAGTATATAAATGGAACTCGTGACTATGGTATCAGATACTATCGTGACACCAAATCTATTATAGTCGGGTATTATGATGCTGAATGGGCACACCATGCTAAAGATAGAAAGAGCATTGTTGGTGGATGTTTCTTTCTGGGAAATAATATCATTTAGTGGTTTAGCAAAAACCAAAATTGTGTATCATTATTCACTGCTGAAGATGAGCACATTGCAACAAGAAGCAATTGCACATAACTATTGTGAATGAAGTAGATGTTGAGAGAGTATAATGTCAAACAAGATGTTATGATATTATACTGTGACAACACGAGCGCTATAAACATTTCAAAAAATCCTGCTCAACATAGTCGTATAAAACACATTGACTTTCACCGTCACTTTATTAGATGATTAGTTGAGGAAAAGGTAATTACTCTAGATCACATGTCAACCGAAAATCAACTAGTTGTCATCTTTACCAAAGCTCTAGATACTATTCAATTTAAAAGGTTAATAAATGTCATGGGTCTTTACATTATTGAGAATCACTAGCAATTAATGCTGAGATGATATGTGAGTTATTTGGCTATATTATTGTCTCTTATATCCATTATTTCTAAGGCACGTGCACTACCTTATGTTTTGCCCATTAGTATTCCTAAAATGATTATTATTCAAAATTACTTTTACTATTATTTTATGTGCCTCAAATATCTCAAGAAATCATTTTCAATCTCAAAACCTTTCTCCATTCTCAACTTCCCAACCCTAATCCAATCCCCTCATCTTCCTCTCAAATATTGTGCAAGCATGGTAGGAACAAAGCAAGGAACTAATACCTATGGAAAACGCCTACTGATTGGAGGTAGTAAAACTCCCGACGCACTATAACTTATCACCATAGTACTCCTGCACATGCACAAAACATATAAAACTCACAAAAGAGAGCACCTAGTGTGCTCAACTACAAACTAAGCTAAAAGCGATGAAACTTAACTAACCTCTAATTAACCTTAACAGAGATAACTAAACTCAAATTTTAAGGACACAAATATCTCACAAATAGTGAGTTATCACATACTAAAAGTTTTTCCCAAACACCAAACAAATTTCTTCCAATCATTGTTATTAGCCATTTGAAAGGTGAATAATATGTCAACATTCACAACACCACCGCTAGGATTGAACTCAAGATATATTTACAAGATGATCAATGGATACAAACTTTAAAATGAAAACAAAAATACTATAATCGGGACAACTTCAATATTAACACCTTAATCAATGAGTTATTGTTTCATCTATATGATTTACGTGCAACAACTACCCACAATAACATATTTTTCCTCAATTGTGGGTAGTGTAATACTTTCTTGTTTCTTTCTATACCAATAGATAAACGAGTTTCCAAGTAGGAGACATGCACTACTGATACTTTTCCTATCCAATTTTGACCCAGCAAAATTAGAGTCAGTGTACCCAATTAAGTCGCAATCTGCTCCCTTGGGGTACCATAAGCCTATTTTTTATGTGTCAGTGATATATCTGCATTTGACCATATTGTCATGTGATTCTTTCAAGGATGTTTGAAAATAAGCACAAAGACATATAACAAACATGGTGTTAGAATGAGATGTTGTGAGATAAAAGAGGGTGCCAATCATACATCGATATTTGCTTTCCTCAACTAGTTTTCCTTTCTTGCCCTTATTTAGGTTGCAAAAAGTTGCCACTAAAGTTACTATAGATTTGTACTTATCCATGTTAAATATCTTTATAATTTCTTTTCAATACCTGACTTGATTGATGAAGGTTCCTTCATTAGCTTGATGAATTTGAAGCCCTATAAACTATCAAAGATCCATATCATTGACATTTTGAACTCGTTCTATATCATTTAAGAAAAATTCTTGCACAAGGATTCATTAGTAGCATTGAAGATGACATCATCAACATAAATTCTAACCTTTAATATGTCATGCTTGACTTTCTTGATAAAAAGATTTTTATCAACTTGTCCTCTTTAAAACTTGTTTCTAATTAAGTACTTGCTTTGACGATCGTACCATGCTCTAATAGATAGTTTTACACCATATAAAGTTTTATAAGTTTAAAAACATGAATATGGAATGTTGAATCGATAAATCTTGGAGGTTGATGAACATATACTTCCTTTTGGATGTAACCGTTCAAGAACACATTATTTACATCCATTTGAAAGAGTTTAAAACTAATGATGTATAAAAAAGCTAATAACATCTTTATGATCTTTAATCGAGCTACATGAGCATATGTTTCCTTTAAATATATGACTTCATGTTGATTGTGTCCCTTCACAACAAGTTTGTCTTTGTTTCTTAAAATGTTTCCATCTTTGTCTACCTTGTTGCGAAAGACCTAGCGGGCACTAATCACTTGATTAACTGAATCTCTGGGAACAAGTTCCCAAACACTATTTTATTCAAATTGATTTAGCTCCTCTTGCATGGAAAAATACCAATGGTCATTAATGATAGCCTCGTTAATTCTTTTGGCTCAATTTTATGAAACAAAGTCCATAATGTTACACACATTGTTAAGGTAATGTCGAGTAGTAACTCCCTTATAATATCTCCAATAACATTCCGAATATGATGGTCCTTGGTAGTCCTAAATTCCCTTGTAAGATCTTGGCGGCATACCTCAAATTTTCCCTATCAATTCAATAGTCGTATCATTACTGTGTTTCTAAGTCAATAGTCATTGAAATTTAAAGTTGTTTTGTTTTGAATATAATTTCATGGGGAGGTTTAAATTCATGAAATGGGGTGTTATTCCAAAATGGACCATCAAAATCTGATGGCCCATTAAGTTATAAAACCCATTTCAAGATATAAAAAGGAGGTATATTGTTACAATGTGGGAGTGTGGTATTTTGGGCCATCAAAATATGATGGCCCATTAAGGATTGTTTCGTTTTCTTTAAGGAGGGGTACATGTTTTTTTTTTAAAATCAATTGGGCCCATTTCAAATTTTGAAACATGTGCCATTCCCATTGTGTTGATTTTTGCTACGTTTTTTTTTACTAATTATTCAATTTATAATATTTAGTTATTTTCAAAATTTAATTATTCATTAAACATCAATAACTATAATTAAATCATTATTTAATTTATAATATTATTATGTTGACTGAGTCAACCCAAAGAGTTGAAACCCTAAGCGTCCTGTTTCTCCTTCAAGCCCAAAAACTAGGCTCAAACCCAATAAACATATACTGTACGTATTAAAGAGAAACGCATATTAATTAAAAACTAAAACAAATCAAGATCTTCACAAATCAAATATAGAAATTAAATGAATTACAAAGCTATAACAGTCTATGTTCATTCAAAAGATTACAAACCCTAATCTAATTACAAACAGGTTCAATTACATGATCAAATCTTATCAAATCGAATCACTAATTGATTCAATTACTAATGTAACGACAATCAAACAAAAAATTCCTAATTGAATCCAAAACCTAAGCTATATAAACCTAAGTTTTCTAAGAAGAAGGAGAGGAAGAAATTTGGAGAAGCAGACTCAAAACCGAAGGAAGAAGAAGAAGCAGTTGAAGCCTTAAAAGTTTCCTCTTGCTTAAGATCTAGGGTTTCAATTTTTGAAACCCTAAGATATGTCCATGAAGAAATCACCGTCGTGCAATCATCATACCTGCAAACAGAAAAAGAGAAAAGATTAGAAGACAAACGAGGAAACAAGAAGATTCATGACAAGGATCAAGTAAGCCTAATCACTTATCTTAGGCTTTGTTGTTATTTTTCAGCAATTTGTGTTTTTTTTTTCGGGATTTATGGGTTTCTAAAAAGGGTTAGGGTTCATCCTTAGGGTTAGGGTTCTTCAATCCTAGGGTTAAGGTTCTTAAAAGTTTACGTTTCTGGGTTAGGGGATTGTTAGGGTTCACAAAGGAACCCTAGGGTTAAGGTTTGGATTCAAGGGGTTCTGGGTTTTGACGGTTGTTCAGATGAACATATGAATTTCCCAGTTAAAGTTCTACCGAAAAAACTGGCTTTCCATGATGGATGAAGGGTGGCTCAGGGTGGTGCAAGGCAGCACCACCGACTTAGGCGATTCTCGGTCGCCTGAATTCTAGAGAGATGAGAGAGCATCTCTCTCTAGAATTTTGTTTGAGATATGAGAGAATGAGGATAGAGAGAGAAAGGAGACGAGAAAATGAGGCCCAACGTCAGACCTATTCTTTTATGAACCTCTCATGATCTAATGCACGCAGTCCCAACTTCTTTACTATGTGCTTCCGATCACAACCCTTGGATCATCATCAAACATCCCAGAAGCGCACGTCCACCACCATTTCGTGGTCTCTCTCACACCTCTCCTATTGGATCAGATATGTTTTGGGCTTAACCCATTACTAAACCCATCCTTTATTTTGCTATGCCGACGTAATTTTCACCCCCTAATGCTATTGGGCCAAGTCCAACATCTGGACTTGGGCCCTTGCTTCACGTACCCCCCAGTTTTGCTTCCCTGTTCAAGAATGTGCACCCTCCTGCATTTGGGCCTGAATCCAATATCTGGATTCAGGGCCCTACTTTTTGCACCCTCTGTTTTACTTAACCCAAATAAAATACACCCTCTGCATTTTTAATTAATTTTATTCTTTTTTATTTTATTTCATTTATATTATTATTATATTTTCCTTATTTAATATATATTATTAAATTCAAAATTCAATATTTTACTAACTCATTTTTAATTAATTTTAAATTGCATTAAAATTCTTTTTATCATGCATTAAAAACTTATTTTATAATATTCTTTAATATATTTAAAAAATATTTAACCAACATCAAAAAATCAACATAACTTAAAATCCAAGATTATTTTCAAAAAGGATTACGAAAATATTTTTAATCGTCTACGAACTTTGTATAGCAAATTAGTTATTCATACACTCAGACTTGGTTCATGGGGAATTCAAAATATCTTTGTACTCCATAAAAAACATCAACCAACTACGAACTACGAATTGGGACTCTGATTCCTCATTAGAGGATACGTAGGCATACGATTAAAATCGTGGCGAGTTCCCCTAATAAAAATTAAAACCTTATTTCATAACCCGTAATTCTAAACCCTAGTATCCTTATGAACAAGGTAGACGAGGGGTGCCTAACACCTTCCCTTCATCTAAAAACAAGTCAACAACTTAGAATTTATGACAAAATTAGGGTTATCTTTTATATTCCTTTCATAAAGATAAAAATTAAGGGTGGCAAATCTCATTTTAAAACCAGTTATTACACTTGGTGATCTATAGAAGTTTCCTCATTTGTATCTTGAATTTCTTCTTGATCTAGAACTTGATCCAGACTTTGGTCTACTTCTTGATCCTTTACTAGGTTTGTCTTTTCCAAAATACATGCACAATCAATAATTTATACTCCTACAAGTTTAGGGTTAGTTTCATCAAAAGTAACATGAACAAATTCTTATGTAATCAGTGTTCTTTTTTTAAATACTCTAAAAGCTTTTCTTGGAGTTGAATATCCTATGACTATGCCTTCAACAACTTTTGCATCATAGTTTTTGAGGTTATCCATCATGCTATTAAGGATAAAGCATTTGAACTCAAAGATATATAAATGAGAATTACTCACCTTTCTTACTTTATATAGCTCATAGTGCGTATGCTGTAGAATTGGTATTATCAAGACATGATTCATAACATTGCAAGCAATGCTTACTACATCAACCCAAAATATTTCGGAAGATTTGTATCATTGAGCATTTTCCTTGCAATCTCTTTTAGAGAAATGTTTTCCATCTCTACTACCCCATTGTGCGAGGGGAGTTTGTGGACTAGAAAAAGTATGTCAAATACTGTTATTGTTACAAAACCTCTAATTCCTTATTTTGGAATTCTCCATCGCGACCGCTTCTGATGGATGCAATTCTTAATATTTTCTCGTTCTGGATAACCTTTGCTAGTTTATGAAATGCGAAAAACACATACCTTTTGTGAGATAAGAATAATTTCCGAGTATAATGAGAGTAGTTATCCATAATTACAAGGGAATAGACGTTTCCACCAAGACTTACATTTCTAGACGAGCCAAAGAGATCCATGTGGAGGAGTTGTAAGGGTCGATCAATGGAAACAATATTTTTTGTTTTAAAGATTTCCTTTCTTGCTTACCATTTAGAGATGCATCACATAATCTATTCTTTCCAAAATGCATGTTTGGTATATTGACTACGAGATCCTTATGGACCAACTTTTTAAAGTGGTCCATGTGGATGTGAGCTATCCTTTTATCCCATAGCCAAGATTCATCCTCGTTACTATGGAGACATACACTGTTTGAAGGAGTTTTATTTAAATTCACTATGTATATATTTCCAATACTTTAGCATGTGAATGGAGTTTCATATGATTTATATTTTATGACCATGAATACAAAAGAATCAAATTTTACATTGTCACCTTTGTCATGTGATTGACTAATACTACATAAATTATGCTTTAACACTTCAACCAAAATAAATTCCCCAATCATTGGACAGAGGGACTCACCGAAGGTACCAACACATAAAATCTTTCGCTTATTATTGTCACCGTAAGAGACAAAACCTCTCTTTTTAGGAGTGAAAGAGGAGAATGATGTTTCATCACAAGTCATTGTTAGACAAAGGTGCCTTATCTAAAGGGGGTGAATAGATCACCAAGCCAAAATTCCAAAAAATTCTGATTTTGATTTTTTTTTAATAAAAGAGTGCAAGCGGAAATTTAAAATTGAGTCGTTTATACGAACCAAGTTATTGGAATTTGGATATGTAAATATTAAAATTCAATATGGAATGAAAACAATAAATTGGAATTAACAAGCTTCAATCAATTTATAGCTTATTTAACGTTTATAGAATATTGCTAGCAATATTATTTTTAATGATAGCAATCAAAAGGCTAAACAAAACAATTTGTCGAATACTTGGTGTGCAACATATTTTTCAGAATTGTCTTTTGAATAGGACAAGTTAAAAAATTTGTCAAACCCTTGGTGTGCAATTAAAGTTTCAAAATTTTCTTTTGTATTGTATTGATATGAAAAAGGACTTATAATCAAAAGTGACTATAAGCAACTTATCACACAATTCAAATCAAAAATAGTTTCGGAAAATTCCTACGCATCCATAGATTACTCAGTGCTATCTGACAAATTGATATATGAAAATTAAAGCGAGTAAAACAAGAAAAGAAAAGAAACACAAGGATTTGTCTTCATAATTCCCCACTTCCGTCCTTGCATATGGGTACGTCTGCACCTAATTCCAATGGAATTATGATAATTCTTACTATGCAAAAAGTTTGATACAAGAGAAGTGTTCCAAGAGAAACTCCACAAACCCTAACATTTGTTCTTGATTCAACCCCTTATCTTACTTTGATCTTGAGAAAGACCAAGACACAATAGCTTAAAATTAATTATTTGGATCTTTCTACTCATTTGCGTACTTTATCTCCAAAGCTTCTGCACACCACCAATTTCACTATTACAACACAAGACCTCCCTTTTGATTCTCCATTCTCGTGCTACTTCCTTTGCATTCTTTATCTCCGAAGGCTTTCACTAAGACACAATCCTCTTATGAATTTATTGCACAAAAACCCCCAAATCACTCAATGATATTAGAGGACAAACCCGCGATTTTTCCGGATGAAGACCCTTTCAAATATAAAACCCATGTTCTCAGCTACACAAGAATCTAATTATACGTTATCGAACCTCATCTAGATGGCACCCCAACACAAGATCGTTAAAATGGTTTATTAGTGTGTATGCATAGGTTAGAGGTTGAAGGTGAAGAGCAATTAGAAGAAATTTTTATGGTATCATCAAGTTGGAATGATGCATGAAATATGTATTTATAGTTATGAAAATATTAGGGCAAAAAAGGAAAATTCGGAATTAAAATAAAATAGAAAATTTGTCTCTTGAAATAGTATGAACCAACTTGTAGGTTGGATGAGTCGGCTCATAGTATTAATTTTAACAACATGATCCGACTTGAAATGGCCAATGAGCCGGCCTGACCCAAACATAAGAAAATAACGTATCCAGGACAGTACCAGAGTCGGCCTGAAATGGCCTATGAGTCGGCCTGACCAAAACGGAAGAAAACAACTTATCCAGGACAATACAGGAGCCTGCCTAAAATGGCTTATGAGTCGGTCTGTAAATGCATTTTTAGTGCAGAATCTGATTTTTTGAGACTGGTTCAGTTTTGACTATGTTTCCAATTATTCCTAAGACCTCTAAATGGTTAAGGTTCCACCCAAACTCAGAGATACCCCACAATATACATAAATGCTATATTCTTGTAATTTTGACATCATGCAAAATACATATTGATTAAAGTTGCACTCACATACTCCCTATTTTTGATGATGGCAAAACTACAACGATGTTGGCATTTCTTGTTTACTTGACACTCTCCATGATTATGTGTTTCCCAACTTCAACTAGCATATCCTTATACCCCTTTGACAACATCAAAAAGAGAACAATCATATCATTAGAAGTATCATAGCATTCCATAACAATTAATATATCATACATAGACAGTTTTTCATAGAAAAGCAACAATCACATATCCCCATATATATGTAATGATGAGAAATTGATAAATAACCGCAAACAACATTACAACATATTTAATTCAATTTCATAATGATTACACAATGAAAGTAAGAGAAAATTTCTCAAGTTGCGTCTATAGCGTCACGACTACGTAACACAATATAATGGAACTCTCGATGCCGCACACGCATGTGCCTAGCATAGCAACAAGAACACGTCACTACTAAACCAAAATAAATATGTTTAACATACCATGTAACCAACAAAAACAAGAAACACATATTGAAAATAACACGCATATAATTAACTCAAGCACAAGTGCAACAAATAATGAATAAACAAAACACATGTTTGCACAACAAGAACAAACTTATGCAAATATGAAATAATTAATACATGAAGTCATTATAAACATATATATTAAGAACACAAAATGGTTATCAATAATTTTTTTTGGAAATGAACATTCATGGTTTTCATCATTTGAGAGAATGTGAAGCATTTTTTTTGAAATGAACAAGTAACATACATTAAGACAAATCTTACTTTCAAGGAAAACTTGTAATAATATTACCTCGCACTTTATGGAATGGAAGTTGCACTATCATGATGTAAAATACTCAAACAAATAGTTAGAGCGAAAATATAAAGTGAAAGCAACAAGATAGGATTAACCAATATTGGAGATATCAATGATCCCTAATTCCCCATGTAAGTTGATAAATGGTTCGGTTGTGAGAGGTTTAGTGAAAATATCGCCAAGTTTATTTTTACTATCAACGTGCTCAACACAATATCCCCTTTTTCAACATGATCGTCAAGGAAGTGGTGACGTATCTCGATATGTTTAGTGCGAGAGTGTTTCACAGAATTTTTGGTTAGGTTAATGGCATAGTGTTGTCGCACATGATAGGAATACAAGAAATTTTAATACCAAAATCAAGTATTTGTTGCTTAAGCCACAAAATTTGAGCACAATAACTAACAAATTCAACATATTCCACCTCGGTCGTTGACAAAGCAACGAAAACTTGTTTTTTTCTATGCCAACTTACCAAGGATTTTAAAAACATGTGATAAGTTCCACTAATACTTTTCCTATCCAATTTGCAACCAGCAAAGTTGGAATTAGAGTAACCAACCAAGCTACAATCTTTTCCCTTAGAATACCAAATCCCAAACTAAGAGGTACCAATAAGGTATATAAGAATACGCTCAATCGCTTTTAAGTGTGATTCCTTGAGAACGGATTGATATCGTGCACACATACAAACACTAAACATAATACCATGCCTAGATGCAGTAAGATAAAGAAAAGATCAGATCATACCTCTATACATTTTGACATCAACATCCTTACCCTTTTCATCTCTATCTAAGTTACCGTTTATTGCCATAGGTGTGTCAATTTCCTTTGCACCGTCCATACCGAATATTTTAAGTAATTCGAGACAATACTTGGCATACAAATGTTCCTTCATCGAGTTTCTCAATTTGTAGTCCGAGAAAGTAGTTAAATTGTCCCATTAGACTCATTTCAAACTCTCCCTGCATAAGCTTAGAGAACTCCTCGACAAGGTGCATGTTAGTAGATCCAAAAATGATATCATAAACATAAATTTGAACAAGTAAAATGTGTTTTCCTTGAGGTTTAATAAATAGTGTAGTGTCTACCTTCCCTCTAGAGTATCCTTGATCTAGCAAGAACTTTCTAAGTCGATCATACCATGCCATAAGGGCTTGTTTAAGACCATACAAAACATGTTTTAACTTAAAAACATGATTAAGAAACTCATAATTTTCAAAACCGGGAGGTTGTGAAACATACACTTCTTCACTTATGTATCCATTAAGGAACACACTTTTAACGTCCATTTGATATAATTTGAAGTTCTTAGAGTATGTATACGCTAATAAAAGACGTATAGCCTCGAGTCGGGCAACCGGAGCACAAGTCTCTTCATAATCAATTCCTTCCTCTGGGTTATACCCTTGAGCCACAAGACAAGCTTCATTTCTCATTATCACACCATGTTCATCAAGTTTATTCCTAAATATCCATCGAGCGCCTATAACTTGATGATTTTTGGACGAGGGACAAGGTCCCAAACATCATTTCTTTCAAACTGATTCAATTCTTCTTGCATAGCCATAAGCCAATTATCATAAAGTAAGGAATCCTCAGCATTTTTAGGTTCAACTTGTGATACGTATGCATGGTCATAACAAAAATTACTTATTTTAGAGCGCGTTGTTACCCCTTTTGTGATATCACCAATAATTTTTTCAATAAGATGATCCTTGGAGGTTCTCCACTCCATTGGAATACCATTATCTTATTGTTGACTTTGTTCATCATCCTTCTTTTTCTTGGTTGTCATCTTCCTCCTTCTCAATTTCCACCATCTTAGGTTGATCAATTTCTTTATCGGTGTCTTTGAGTATGTCTTCCATAGATGTACCTACACCATGAAAAGAAATACATTTCCCAAAACTATTTGGGCAAGTCTCATCAAAAGTAACATGAACTCAATCTTCAATAATAAGTAATATTTTGTTATAAACTCTATATGATTTACTAGATTGTGAGTATCCAAGAAAGATACCTCCATCGGCTTTCGCGTCAAACTTTCCAAGATTATCTTTTCCATTAGTGCTAATAGCATCGGCCCAACAATATTTTGGTAGACAACAATCATTGATCATTGTTCTTGCCAACTTCTCTAAAACACGATTTTTATGTTCCATAACACCATTTTGTTGTGGAGCTCTAGGAGATGAAAAGTTATGTTCAATATCAAATTTATCGCATTATTCTTCAAAGAGGTGGTTTTCAATTTCACCTTCATGATCACTTCAAATGAAAACTATTTTTTAATTCAATTTATTTTGAGATAACTTGGAAAAATGTGAGAAAGCCGAGAATGTTTCATCTTTATTACGTAAGAAAATAATGTCGTAACCGGAAAAAATAACGAGTCGCCACCATTAATTTTTGTCCTAAAGATGGGGGAGTAACATATAACCCTAATTGTTTAGAGATTCTAAGTTCGCGAGTTGGTTAGACAAAGGGAAGGTGTTCGGCACCCTTCATCTCCCTTGTTCTCAAGGGGCTACACTTCTAGGTTTCAGGGTAACTTGAGAATTTCTATTTAAATAGCATTATTTCCATGTGTTTGAGAAAATGTATAGTTTTTTAGTTGAGGGACTCGCCTTGGCTTTAACCGCGTGCCTACGTATCTCCTTGCGGAGAATCAAAGTCCAATTTCATAGTTAGTAGTGTTTTGTTGGTATTTTTTATAGGATTGCATAGAACTACTTTCGAATTATCCTTGAACCTTGTGTGGGTTTGAAAAGAGTGATCGTAGATGCAGTTCATAGTTAAGTGTGATAACAATCTGTAACACGGTGGGAGAACTGACTTGGGTGTTTTGCGTTTGATCGCAATTGTTGCGAATAGCAGGAGTCGCCACCAACTTTTATTTTATCCACTAAGGAAAGGTTGAAAAGAACAGGAAACCTTTTGAGATTATTTCTTGAGTTCGGGGCGTAGGTTATGAAAAGGGAAGGTATTAGTACCCTTTTCATCTGTAGTTATCTACGGGCTCTTAGTTACTTGCTAGATCACTTGCTTTTGTTTGAAAATGTGCTTGTGGTGTGGGTTTTGAAAGTATTTTGAAAACGTCTTTGTAATGGTTCTCGTCTCTATAAGAACGCGTACAAAGTGTAGTTTTGAAAATAGTTCAAAGAGGTGTTTGTGGAATTTGTTTTTGAAAGTGATTTTTAAAAGTGTCTTTGTAATGGCTCTCATTTCTATAAGAACGCGTACAAAAAGCTTTGTCTTTTGAAAATGTTTCAAAATAAAAGTGTTGGTGTATAAAATATTTTTGTTGTGAGCAACCGAGCAACTATGAGCATCCTACCTACTCAAAAGGTCTTTAATGTTCTTTTCTTCCTCCTTTAGATGTTGCTATCTTACCATTGATTTGGTAAGAAGCCCCATCATTGGAAGTGAAGGGATGGGCGTGGGACATTAGTATAGTCATAGAAGGCAACCTATTAAAGGTTTTAGCAATGTTGTTTTAGAGACTAGATCGTTTCCGAAGGCAACATCGAGGGTCATCGAGGGACTACGATCTTTTATCGAGGGTCTTTGATAAAATGCCCATATTCGAGGGACATGACTATTTTTCTGAGACAACAAGTGACATTACCCTAAGGGTGCATGTGTGAATAGTGTGTTTGATTTGCATGCATTTAGCCTTTGATTAGGGATTGTCTACTTATTGTTTTTATCTTGCCATACATACCATATTTTACTAGCAATCATACAAAAGTAATAAAATGCAAAAATATAAAATCCTACACTATTACAACCATATTGAATAGCATGAAAATATAAAGGATAAAATAAAATAAAATCAAGAAAAATGGGTCTTTCGATTCTGCACTTTTGGACCTCCTTCGATTTGGGGCCTGGAGTTAGTGAAGTCATGCCCTTTGATTTGACTTTCTGCCTCCTTCAAATGGGGGATGGAATTAGTGTAGGCGTGCCTTTCTTCTGGGTCTGGAAGTCAGCATGGTGTGCCTTCTGGCTGCCTCTTTCGTTTTGACCTGGAGGTTAGTGTGGAAGCCAAAGGCTTCGTTTCCTACTTCCTGTTACCTGTTTCTTTCGTTTGAACTCTTGAATAACAACATGGCCTAAGGCCATGCTAGCATTACCTTATGGCCAGGTTAGTACTTAAAGCATGTTTAGGTAAACAAGAAGAAAAAACAAAAGGGTTAGCTCTGAAAACATATTAAAATGGTGGGAACGAAAAGAAGAACAATGGTATGTACATGTTTGAAACGAAAAGAAAGTTTATTTACATGTTATGCAAAAAACGAAAAGTTCGAGTTTTAGAGCAACTTACCTTTCTTGAGGCTAGAGCGTGTGATGATCTTTGAGTGGTTTCCTTGAGTGTTCCTGGATTCGAAGGGAAGGAACGAAGGTAGCATTTCTACTGCTGGATTCGAAGGATAAGAACAAGTGAGATGTTATTTCTACTGGATTTGAAAGGAAATAAAATGTGTGGGACTTTTTAGATTCGAAACAGGTAAGTGTTTAGATTTTGGGTTTTTGTTTGATGAGTGTTTAAGTGTTTGAGAGCTTGATGATTTTTTAGAGTGTTTGATGATTTTGAAGATTCGTTCCTCCAGCCAAAAAGTCCTCTTTGAGCTTGCAAATGCTTCTCTATTTATAGAGAAAAGAATGAATGTGTTTGAAGTAACCAGGTTTGTATGATGACAAACCATGGTTTGGTTAAGGGTGAAACAAGTCTTGTCCCTTTTCGTTGATCCCCAGTTTCCAGTACAAGTGGGGGCCTACTGGCAGGAGATTTGACATATGCTTCTAGCACAGCTTTTCGTTCAGACCTGAATCAGATTGGAAGCTGATTTTATGATAAAAGTAACCTTTATGAAAAAAGGGTACGTAGCCTTTTGCTACTTTAACCAAAAATGATATTATCCAATAGACAAAGCTTCAAACCTGTGTACAAGCCTCTGATCATATAATGATTTGAAAGCAACATAGACTGACAAGTAGGTTAAGGCTATGAGATTTGCTCAAGGTTCTTTAAACAAACTTGATTCGAAGGGCCCAGAGTTGGGTTCGAAAGATACTGATTCGAAGAGAATTAAAGTTACAATTGAAACCTTGTGAAGGTGGTTTTTGTCCAGTCGAAGGCTTTCGTGCCTGAGGTCATATGGCCAAAGGAAAGGGTATATGCAGGAGGTCCCTGCTTTGGGGCCCTAGCACAAAGGGGAAATTCTGCCTTGAGAGTTTGGCCAACATGCAAGACCAAAGTCTTCTGAGTCAAAGGGGGATTGCATGGGGCCTTGCTTTGTGACTTCAAAAGAAACATGTAAGAGGCCTTTTCCCAAACGAAAGTTTGCCTGCCAAAGGTCCATATGGCCAAACGAACTTGCATTTGAAGGAAACCATAAACCCAAACGAAGAATGTAAGCCTAAGCTTGTCTTGAAGAAAGTCACACACCCAAACAAAGAAAGCGTGCAGGAAGTAAAGGGCATAAATGAAGCTTCCAACAAGGGGCCACATGCCCAAACGAAAGAGGCATGCTAGGCTTGCAAAGATGCCCGATCAAAAGAGGCATGCAGGAAGCAAATTTGAGCAATCGAAGGATGCCAAAAGGAGGCTTTTTGCCTTGGAATCCAAGGAGGCTACAAGAGGCTTTATGCCTTGTGCATGCTTGCATGGGTGAATCCTTTTGCGCGCAAGAAAGAAGTTAGGGCTCGAACAAAGGCTTGTATGCGAATAGTCATAAACTTGTGAATCAAAGCAGGTATGAGGGGAATAGTTGTCCAGTCAACACAGGCATTCACGCATCAAACATCCAATCGACACATAGGCAGCCATTGCATTGTGAATAATGTGAGGCCAAAGATGAAATCGAAAGTGGCATGCACCTGCCTTGTGAATCAAAACCAACGCGCCAGAGGCCCATGCCCAGTCGAAGGATGCAAGCCAAGCATGCATCGAAAGAGGCCAAAAGGCCAATCGAAGGAGGTGAATTGAAGAAGACTTGTTTTTCTCCAATTTTGTCAAAAATATTAGTTTTTATCTATTTTTCCCTTTTTTAACAACTTCCTTTTTAACTTGGTATTGGAAAATCCAATTTGTACTTATGCAAGCTTGAATTTTGAGAATCATTGTGAGAAATTCCTTGAGAAATGAGAGGGAAATTTTGGGGTACAACAACTTCCCCTGTTCAATCTTCTTAAACCTGAAGAGTTAGATTGGCAAATCTTCCATTCATGACTTGAAGGTGGAAGATGATTGAATACTAGAGTGCCCAGAAATTTGCACTTGATGATGTTGTGGTTGATTATGTGGGGAATGGGCTTAAAGATGCCATTTGGTAAGATGATAGAGAGTTGTCGGAGATGGGCTTATAGATGCCATCCAAAGGTGATTGTTGACATAAACTAGACTAAGTCTAAACTTGACTTCAACTGGAAAAGAATCAAAATAAATCTTTGATTGATTTAGACTGAACAAAAAGAAGTGCCTACCAGGACGGAATCAGGATAAACCATTGATCAATTTAAACTGAACCATTAGAGGTCTTGAGTATTCTTTAACTGGAACGAATCAGAATAAATTTTGGAGCGATCTATTTGAAATAGAGAAAAATGTCTACCAGAAAGGAATCAAGATAAACCATTGAGAGATTTAAACTGAACCAACAGAGGTTTTGAATATTCTTTAACTAGAATGAATCAGAATAAATCTTGGAGTGATCTATCTGAACCATAGAAAAATTCTACCAGAAAGGAATCAAGATAAACTATTGAGAGATTTAAACTGAACCAGCAGAGGTCTTGAATATTATTTAACTGGAATGAGTCAAAATAAATCTTGGAGCGATCTATCTGAACCAGAGAAAAAGTCTACTCGAAAATAATCAAGATAAACAATTGAGAGATGTAAACTGGACCAGCAGAGGTCTTGAATATCCTTTAACTAGAATGAATCAGAATAAATCTTGGAGCGATCTATTTGAACCAGAGACAATGTCTACCGGAAAGGTATCAAGATAAACCATTGAGAGATTTAAACTGAACCGGCAGAGGTCTTGAATATTCTTTAACTGGAACGAATCAGGATAAATCTTGGAGCGATCTATCTGAACCAGAGAAAATGTCTACCAGAAAGGAATCAAGATAAACCATTGAGAGATTTAAAATCAACCAGCAGAGGTCTTGAATATTCTTTAACTGGAATGAATCATAATAAATCTTGGAGTGATCTATCTGAACCAGAGAAAATTTCTACCGGAAAGGAATCAAGATAAACCATTGAGAGATTTAAACTGAACTAGCAGAGGTCTTGAATATTCTTTAATTGGAATGAATCAGAATAAATCTTGGAGCGATCAAATCTGAACCAGAGAAAATGTCTACCTGAAAGGAATCAAGATAAACCATTGAGAGATTTAAACTGAACCAGTAGACGTCTTAAATATTCTTTAAGTGGAACGAATCAGAATAGATCTTGGAGCGATCTATCTAAACCAGAGAAAATTTCTACCAGAAAGGAATCAAGATAAACCATTGAGAGATTTAAACTGAACTAGCAGATGTCTTGAATATTCTTTAACTGGAACAAATCAGAATAGATCTTGGAGCGATCTATCTGAACCAGAGAAAATGTCTATCGGAAAGGAATCAAGATAAACCATTGAGAGATTTAAACTGAACCAGCAGAGGTCTTGAGTATTCTTTAACTGGAACGAATCAGAATAAATCTTAGAGTGATCTATCTGAACCAGAGAAAATGTCTACCGGAAAGGAATCAAGATAAACCATTGAGAGATTTAAACTGAACCAGCAGTGGTCCTAAATATTTTTTAACTGGAACAAATTAGAATAAATCTTGGAGCGATTTATCTGAACCAGAGAAAATGTCTACGGGAGAGAATCAGGATAAACTATTGAGAGATTTAAACTGAACCAGCAGAAGTCTGAAGGAAGTATTCGTCATGTAGATAGTCACCCAACCCTGTTTCGGGAATCGATCTACAATTGATTTTTTCACAGATGGTTGTCCCGTCTTTGTTGTAAATTTGTTGATGATACTTTTCTGTTGATGGATCTCTCCTGAAAAGGTAAAGAGTTAGTTGTATACAATGTCATGAAATGCATGGCTTAATGATGTTATCAATATAAATCAGATTATGCCGTATGCATTTATGTTGTATGCACTTATCATGTATGTAATATGATGCACTTATCATGGAATTTAATTTTGTCTCAGAAAATAAATCCTTGACAAGTGTTGCTGAGTTTTGGGAAGCTGAATCCTGGATGGCCGTTGGGAATAAAGAGTATGCGCATTTTTCCAGACCTTGCTTTTAGAATGTTTCCGCTGGGGATTCCTGTTTTGTTATTTGAGCAGAACTCCGTTGGGTAATGTTGAAAACTATGTGGAGAGTATTGATTCCTGCTTGGGGGAAAGGGTTCAGGAGTTTTAGCTCTCCGTTGCTTATATAGAGAGCTTTCTCTTGATGGAAGTTAACAACTTGTTGAGAAAAAAAGGAGTTAACTGTTATCTGGTTATCTCCCAGGTTTTACAGCAACTCATTAGGGATTGTAGAGCAGTCTACTGGGGAAGAGGAGTTGTCGTCCCTTGATTTGTGATAGTCTGGGAGGCAAATTCAAGTTGGGGAATCTTGTCATTTGTTGGCGAAATAAACCTTGTCGCCAATCTGCTGGAGGGGAACTTTTGACAGAACTTCTCGAGGATTCTTGAGATCAACTCAGTTGGGGAGAAGTTTTCAGAGATTGAAGCTCTGGCTGGGGATCACCCTATGAAAAGGACTTTGTGGGAATTTTCCACTTCCCCTAGTAGCAAGTGTTTTTAGTATTGCTAGGAAATGTTTGCTTGACTGTATACAACCCTTTGTTGGAGTTCATATTCAATGCCCCAAGTGACTTGGATGAAAATCTGCCCCTGGTTATTCAACACTTCTTGAGAGATTTCTTAGAATCTTGACTTGACTGTCCCAGATGTGCTAAACAATGATCGTTTCATGCCCCCTTTCTTAATAGGATATTTGTTGTTGGAAGTTTCATCCCATTTGATGTTGTCCACCGAGAGAGCTTCCGTTCGTTGGATATTCGTTTTGTGAATTTCTCCACTATCAAACAATTAGCCATATGCAAACATCAATATTCAAAATAATGCAAAGTTTATGCTTGTCTTGAAGTTTTGAAAATACGTTTTAGCAGATAAAATAATTTTGCAAGAATGTTTAACTCAGGATTTAGAGTAAGCCTTGTAGGAGTCAGGATACCTTTTGTAACAATATGCTTTCAAACTAACTCATGCTTCAATTAGGAATTTGAAAGGTTGTATCGTTGTCTAGGTTCACGGTTTAAGAAACAAAGGATAAGGCTCAAAGTGTAATTGTACCCACCCGTTCTTCGTGATGTTCTTCAGTCCTAAACTCAGTTAATTATGTGTTCGAACTCCAATTGAGTCTGGAATGGCATTTTGGTGAGGGTTCAGACAAGTTAAGTATGTTGGAAGGCATTCATTTTTTCCATATTTTCCATGTTGTTAAGGATTTGTAGTGACCTCTTTTTGATTTATTATCCCTGATTTTGCCTGACTGTTCTTGTTTTTGAGATTACATTCAGCGGGATGCCCCCGTTTTTCTTAAGTCTCCTTCGTAGGTTTTGACTTAGTGGGCTTTTCTTTTGAGAGATAATGACTGCCTATTTGATAGGGAACCATCACCATATTTTGGTTCATAAGGAATGTTTATGGTATCATTCGTTGTGAGGTGAAAGTTGGTGACCGAACGCGCGTTCGAATTAACTGAGAAACTACCTTGCCCCAGGTTTTGATTAAAGGTTTCAATTTGTGTAAAAAAGGGAAAATCCTACTTCTTTGGCTCGAAGGGGTTGACTAGGGATTATCTTTCTTATAACTCCAGTGTTTGAGAATTGAAAGAACGCCTGTATATCGTCAGCAAGGTCTGTTCAAAAGCATACTGTATGAGATTATGGCATTGTTTTCGTCATCCTCCCTCTAAAGGTTTGCAACTTTTTGAAACAAGAGTTGAATATTATAAAGGGAGTAAAAAGAATAGTTTAAATATAATGAAAACAAATGGATTAATTCAAGAAAAACATATGCAATTCATTAATGAAACAAAGTTTGACATTAATAGATAAGTGTTTGAACAACAAAAGAGATTACAATTGAAAATTCAAAATAAAAAAGGACGCTCTTAATGATTTGGCATAGGAGCAGTGATTACGTTAGGAGTCTATGGAGGGTCGAACTCAATCTCCTTGGCGTCAATCAAATCTTGAATCTTGTTCTTCAAAGTCCAACAACTGTCGGTGTCGTGTCCAAGACTATCATAATGGTAAGCATATCTTACATTTGTATTGTACTTAGGAGAGGAGGTATTGAGGTTTTGGGGAGGATCTCTTAGTATGATTAGGTTCGCTTTCAACAAATATTGTAACGCTTGAGACAAAGGCATGTTGATGTTAGCGTACTGCCTTTCTTGGTATTTTATCCTACACCTATTGCCTTGTCTTTGTTAAACAGGTGTAGGATTAGAGATCGGGATTGCCCCCACGTGTTGATAGTAGTTTCTCTTGTTATGACCCTTTTGGCCGTACACAACATTGAACTCTTTCTTCCTATTGAAAGGTTGTTTCCCTGCACTTGAAGATGCACCCCTTTGGATTTTACCACTCTTAATGCCAGCCTCTACTCTTTCACCTGTCAGGATTAGCTTGATGAATTTGGCCGAGGAGCTTCCGATTAGGTGATTGAAGAAAGGTCCTGTCAAAGTTCCCATGAAGATGTCAATCAGCTCCCCGTCAATTAATGGGGGCTGCACCCTACCAGCCAGGTCTCTCCACTTTTTAGCGTATTCTTTGAAACCCTCGTTGGGACGCATGGTTATATTCTGCAACTGCATGCAAGTTGGAGCCATATCAACATTGTATTGATACTGCTTGTAGATAGCAGCATCCAAGTCCTCTCAGGTATGAATGTCGGTTCCTTCTAACTGATAGAACCACTCCAGTTGAGTGCCAGCCAAACTTTCTTGGAAGAAATGGACCCATAGCTTCCGGTCAGTAATGTGAGGCTGAATCTTGCAGACATAAGATCTCAGATGCATCTTAGGACAAGAGACCCCATCATACTTGGCAAAGATATGGATTTTGAACTTTGGTGGGATGACCACTCCGGAAACCAATCCTAACTCTTCAAAGTCCAAGCCAGGTATTTGTTGAATCTCCATAGCATTTAGGCGATCCTCCAACTGTTTGTATTTATCATCAGCGGGAGGATATTGTTCCTCAGAGTAGTCAACTTCATCTTCATCAGTCCCTGGGTTGTTATCTTTTTCATGATTATTCCCCTAATTTGATGTACTTGAGAGATCTAGAGATCTCTAGAATGGTCCTCTAAGTCTTCTTCCCAAATGCAGTACACCCCTTGACTTCTTTGTCTTTTTCTTCTTGTCTTTGAGAAGAAGAGTCTTCAGGGTATCTTGCCCTTTAGCCAAAGTCAAGAATATTTGTTGGAATTGAGCATTTTGTGCTTGAAGATCCTTCACGGTTTGTTCCATATTCATCTTACTGAAATAAACAGTAGGATGATAAGGAGACCTGTATGGGAGAAACCTGTCATGATATGATGCATCGCATTTGGATGCGTGTTTTCAAGGATCTCGCGGGGTAAACACAAGAAGATGTTAAAAGTTAAATTTTGATCAATAACTTTTGCATCATTGAATCTCCTTCTACGAGAATCAAGCTCACCATGTCAAGTGGGCCATAACCCTTGACTCAAGTTACCGTGCTTTGGTCTTCAACGAATTTGATTATAGAATGAATCCTCTTACCCCTTGGCAGGCGTCTGGTTCAATGTGACCCTGCATCAAAGGCCCTTGAGATCTTTAAAATGGTTATTGAGAATGCTATGGTATTGTGTTATAATGTTATGTACAAGTATGCAAAGCAAGCAAGTTGTTATGTACAAATAGGCATATACACACAAAGCAAACAAGTCCTTAGGTTTAGGCTTGCATGGAGTTTGATAGGTAAGTACCCTCTTGAAGTTTAGTTGGCTCAACCTGTCCTAGAAAGTAAATGGGTTCTAGGGGATCTCAATATCATTGAACTTTCCTTTAGGCATTGTCTCAGCACAATCAATCTTTTCTTGCGGCCGAGATATCCCAAAAGTCCGGTCTCAATGAGTGTAGTATCGACTATCAACCAATTTTCATCTTTCCACCGAAACCGGCTATCTCACTACTTCCTAATGGCCAAGTTGTTCAATTAAGGTTCTAAGGTCAGTTAGTGCTTCATGACGCTGCTCAACGGTCCCATATTCTCCTTGATTCAACACAAGGGATACAAGTACCAACAAATGCGTCACACTAACGTAGCCATTGCTTCAACCATATCGGTCTACACCGTACATTTTCCACAATCAATTGCTACTTACCTAAAAGGTGCCTCAGATCCGGGTAGAGGATCAAAATAAACCCAAACAAGGAACCATAATGTAAAGCAAGCAAGTCAAACAAGGAAAGCAAGTAAAAATTGATCTAGTCCTAAGGTAACCCCACTTTTAAGTAATGTCCCCAGCAGAGTCACCGGTTCTGTAACACGGTGGGAGAACTGACTTGCGTATTTTGTGTTTGATCGCAATTGTTGCCGATAGCAAGAGTCGCCACCGACTTTTCTTTTATCCACTAAGGAAAGGTTGAAAAGAACAGGAAAGACCTTTCGAGATTATTTCTTGAGTTTGGGGGGTAAGTTATAAAAAGGGAAGGTATTAGCATCCTTTTCATCTGTAGTTATCTATGGGCTCTTAGTTTCTTGCTAGATCACTTGCTTTTGTTTGAAAATGTGCTTGTGGTATGAGTTTTGAAAACTTCTTTTTAATGATTCTCGTCTCTATAAGAACGCGTACAAAGTGTTGTTTTGAAAATAGTTCAAAGAGGTATTTGTGGAATGTGTTTTTGAAAGTGATTTTGAAAAGTGTCTTTGTAATGGCTCTCGTTTCTATAAGAACGCGTACAAAAAGCTTTGTCTTTTGAAAATGTTTCAAAAATGAAAGTGTTGGTGTATAAAATGTTTTTGTTGTGAGCAAGCAAGCAACTAGGAGCATCCTACCTACTCAAAAGGTCTTTAATGTTCTTTTCCTCCTCCTTTAGATGTTGCTATCTTACCATTGAATTGGTAAGAAGCCCCATCGTTGGATGTGAAGGTACGGGCGTGGGACGTTTGTATAGTCATAGAAGGCAACCTATGGGACGTTTTAGCAATATTGTTTTAGAGACTAGATCGTTTACCGAAGGCAACATCGAGGGTCATCGAGGGACTACAATCTTTTATCAAGGGTCTTTGCTAAAATGCCCATATTCGAGGGACATGACTATTTTTCCGAGGCAACAAGTGAGATTACCCTAAGAGTGCATGTGTGAATAGTGTGTTTGATTTGCATGCATTTAGTCTTTGATTAGGGGTTGTCTACTTATTGTTTTTATCTTGCCATACATACCCTATTTTACTAGCAATCATACAAAAGTAATAAAATTCAGAAAGATAAAATCCTACACTATTAAAACCATATTGAATAGCATGAAAATATGAAGGCAACAATAAAATAAAAGAAAGAAAAATGGTTCTTTCGATTTAGGCAGAAACACCCTTTGATTATGCACTTTTTTGACCTCCTTCGATTTGGGGCCTGGAGTCAGTGAGGTCATGCCCTTCGATTTGTCTTTCTGCCTCCTTCGCCTAGGGGCTGGAATCAGTGTAGGCGTGCCTTTCGTCTGGGCCTGGAAGTCAGCATGGTGTACCTTCTAGCTGCCTCTTTCGTTTTGACCTGGACAATAGCATGGAAGCCGAAGGCTTCGTTTCCTCCTTCCTGTTTCCTGTTTCTTTCGTTTGAACTCTTCAATAGCAACATGGCCTAAGGCCATGCTAGCATTACCTTATGGTCAAGTTAGTACTTAAAGCATGTTTAAGTAAATAAGAAGCAAAAACAAAAGGATTAGCTCTGAAAACATATTAAAAGGGTGGAAACAAAAAAGAAGAACAATGGTATGTACATGTTTGAAACGAAAATAAAGTTTATTTACATGTTACGCAAGAAACGAAAAGTTCAAGGTTTAGAGAAACTTACCTTGCTTGAGGCTGGAGCGTGTGCTAGACTTTGAGTGGTTGCCTTGAGTGTCCCTAGATTCGAAGGGAAGGAACGAAGGTAGCATTTCTACTGTGGATTCGAAGGAGAAGAACAAGTGAGATGTTCTTTCTACTGGATTCGAAAGGAAATAAAACGTGTGGGACTTTTTAGATTAGAAAGAGGTAAGTATTTAGATTTTTGGTTTTTGTTTGATGAGGGTTTAAGTGTTTGAGATCTTGATGATTTTTTAGAGTGTTTGATGATTTTGAAGATTCGTTCCTCCAGCCAAAAAGTCCTCTTTGAGCTTGCAAATGCTTCTCTATTTATAGAGAAAAAAATGAATGTGTTTGAAGTAACCAAATTTGTATGATGACAAACCATGGTTTGGTTAAGGGTGAAACAATTCTTGTCCTTTTTCGTTGATCCCCAGTTTCCAGTACAAGTGGAGGCCTGCTGGCAGAAGATTTGACATATGCTTTTGGCACTGCTTTTCGTTCAGACCTGAATCAGGTTGGAAGCTGATTTTGTGATAAAAGAAACCTTTATGGAAAAAGGGTATGTAGCCTTTTGCTACTTTAACCAAAAATGATATTATCCAATAGACAAAGCTCTAAACCTTTGTACAAGCCTCTTATCATATAAAGATTTGGAAGCAACATAGCCTGACAAGTAGGGTAAGGCTATGAGATTTGCTCAAAGTTCTTTAAACAAACTTGCTTCGAAGGGCCCAGAGTTGGGTTCGAAAGATACTGATTCAAAGAGAATCAAAGTTACAATAGAAACCTTGTGAAGGTGGTTTTTGTCCAGTCGAAGGCTTGCATGCCTGAGGTCACATGGCCAAATGAAAGGGTGCATGCAGGTGGTCCCTGCTTTGGGGCGCTAGCACAAAGGGGAAAGTATGCCTTGAGAGTTTGGCCAACATGCAAGACCAAAGGCTTCTGATTCGAAGGGGGATTGTAGGGGGGCCTTGCTTTGTGACTTCAAACGAAACATATAAGAGGCCTTTGCTCAAACGAAAGTTTGCCCGCCAAAGGTCCATAATGCCAAACGAAATTGCATTTGAAGGAGACCATAAGCCCAAACGAAGAATGTAAGCCCAAGCTTGTCTTGAAGAAAGTCACACGCCCAAACGAAGAAAGCGTACACGAAGTAAAGGGCACAAATGAAGCTTGCAACAAGGGGCCACATGCCCAAACGAAAGAGGCATGCTAGGCTTGCAAAGATGCCAGTCGAAAGGGGCATGCAGGAAGAAAATTTGAGCAATTGAAGGATGCCAAAAGGAGGATTTTTGCCTTAGAATCGAAGGAGGCTACAAGAGGCTTTGTGCCTTGCGCATGCTAGCATGGGGGAAGCCTTTTGCACGCAAGAAAGAATTTATGGCTCAAACGAAGGCTTATAAGCAGCTATTCATCAACTTGTGAATTAAAGCAAGTATGGGGGGAATATTTGTCCAATCAACACATACATGCACGCATCAAACATCCAATCGAAGTAGGCACATAGGCAGCCATTGCATTGTGAACCCTGTGAGGCCAAATATGCAATCAAAAGTGGCATGTAAGAAGCTCATGCCTTGTGAATCAAAACCAACGCGCCAGAGGCCCACACCCAGTCGAAGGATGCAAGCCAAGCTTGCATTGAAGGAGGCCAAAAGGCCAATCGAAGGAGGTAAATCGAAGAAGACTTGTTTTTCTCCAGTTTTGTCAAAAATATTACTTTTATCTATTTTACCTTTTTTAACAGCTTCCTCTTTAACTTGGTACTGAAAAATCCAATTTGTACTTATGCAAGCTTGAATTTTGAGAATCATTGTGAGAAATGCCTTGAGATATGAGAGGGCAAATTTTGGGGTACAACACAATCCTATTTAATTCTTTTTTGAAAATGTCTTGAAATTTTGTTAAGTTAGTAAAAAAATAATTTGAAGTTGGTTACCTATTTTAATTAAGTGTTGATTTTTTGAAGAGTTGATCTTCATTGAAATTAAATCGCGCTAGAAGAAAAAATTGATATTTATAAAGAGTTGACCCTTATTAGAATTTAATCACACGGGGCGAAAAGATTGATTTGATTTATTCATTAATTTTTAGATGTTTCGTATTTGAATAATTAATTGGTAGACATCAGGCCAACCAATTTATTATTCAAGGATATGGTTGATGTAAAATCCACCAATCCTATTATTTATAAAAATGTTGTAATTAGTTTGATTGTGAAAATTATTTGATTTATATACATGTTGAAATTATATACCGGTAATTATGTTTTGATTTTGTTTTGAATTTTTTTTAAATGATTGAATTAAGCATATTTTTGAGTTTTTTAATGATAACTCAATTAATCTAAAATAATTAACTAAATAAAATAATATAAAAAAACAAAAAAAAAAACAAAGAAGAATCTGGAGGTGTAGAAGTGTTATATGGGTTGTGGACCTAAAATATGGGGATAGAATTAGAAAAAGTGCATAAGAGGGCCCAAAGGCCCAAGCTAGCAAACCCTAAAGCAAATAAATACAAATAAATAAAATTAAAAGAAAGAAAAAATGTAACAGTGGGAGTGCTAGAAACATGCCTCCCTCACTGTACTGTTTAAAATTTAAATGGAACTCACAGTCAATCATGATAAGACGTGTGGTGCATTTATACAATAAAAAAAGGGGGAAAAACACAAATAAGGAGGCTCGAACAGGAAGGCGCGAATTAGTGTTAAATGATTAACATCTAAATTTATACGTAATACTAAGAAAATAATAACACAACAATTTATTTAGAGACACGGTAAGTATATAGGCAATGGAGTTAAAGCAAGTTAGTGCACAAACTTAATTGTAATTTTGGGTTAAGTCTAAAATACAACAGTAATAAACAAACTTGATTTTAAGTGTAAAATTGTTTGTGGCTGAAAAAATATATGAGTAAATGAGATTTTTTTGTGAAGAGTATGAATCATGAGAAGTGTTGATTTAAAAAAAAAAAGGAGTCATCAGAACATTCATCATCTGATTAAAATAATAGATATTGAAAATAAAATTGAAACTAAAAGGAAGACCTCATATGAAATTTATCGGTCAAAGTCGTTGATAAAAAATGTAGAATTTTTAAAAAGTTTGAAAAAGGTTTTCAAAAATAAGTGTGTGAAGAAAAATAGTTGAAAAAATTGTTGATAGTGTGTGTAGGGAAATTGTAAGACATTGTTGATTTGTGAATAATTGTTGATATTCTAAACTTAAAAAATAGATGACTATTTATATAGTGGAAAATTAAGTTAAATTAATAGAAAATGAGATTACCCAAATAATAAAAAGCCTAAATTTATCTTAGTCAGCAAGTTGATCAATCAGAAGTTAAATATGACATCGATTGACCAATGAAAACAATTAACCATAAAAGAAAATATTTTTGGTATTTATTATAATTTTTATACTCAATTTTGGTAAAAAGTGCATGAAATCAAATAAATAGTTTTTAAAATGCAATAATTAAAAATACGAAAAATAATATTTAAATAATAAAAAATAATTTTTGTGATTTTGAAAATAACTAAAAATGAAAATAAAGTTATTAACAAATAATAAAAAAATCCACTATTTGAACCCATGACCTTATACTTGTAAGCTTTATTCCTTACCAATTGTGTTATATTACTGTTGGCTCTTAAATTCGACACCCTTGTTTCATTAAGGTCAGCCATTAAAGCTGAAGGTTGTTTTCGACCAGCTAAGTCCGTCGAAATACCCATCGAAAGATGGCAATGTACTTAGAAGATTTCTTCCAAGGGAGAAGTTGGTTGCCTTCGACGTCGAAGGTGTTTCTCGTCGAAGATGCTTCTCGACGAAGATGTTCGATGGTACAGAGTGGAACAGTTTGAAATTCAAGCATTTGGAGGGAAAACGGTTTCCAGCGGTTACCAAGTGCAACGTGCAAAGATCTGGAGCGTCGAACGTTGAGAACGTGCCAAGTGGAATCATCTCGAAGCAGTGTAACTGCCCGACGGTTACTTGGGATGTTTTAGTATAAATAGTAGTAGTTCACGCAGTTTCTCGCGTGTGTTCACAATTATATACAAAGTCACTCATATAGATTCGAGTACCCAGCGTGTGAGAAAGAATTGTTGAGAAATGTATGTGTGAAACACCAACTTTATTAATCAAAGTCATTTACTTTTCCAGAAACTTTACTTGCTTTCTTCTTTACATTCCAGTCGAAGCCCTTTATTTAAAGCCTTCATTTATTTTACCAAGCCTACTTCTCCATGCAATTTATTTAAAGCCTCTTTATTTTATTGTCATTTAACCATTATCTAATTTAATCGAAACCTCAAAATCAACCTATGTCCTAGGATCAATCTGATCGATCCTGCGAGTAACCAAATAAGTAACCATTTGGAGGATCAGCGGTTGTTTACCAATAACCACGGTAAACAAATTGGCACACCCGGTGGGACAGTGTGTTGATTGTTGAAAATAATCTCATCTTTTCGAGGAGTGTTGCATGTTATTGAGAAGTGGTAGAATATAAACTAACGATACCAATACTGCCAGAAGAAGGGAAGAGATGGCGAATCCGCCAAACAATAACGAAATCCCACAAACGAATGTGGGAGCAACGGTTATCCCGACCGTAAGTGAAGCGATAACTGCTGGTTCGACACCAGCAGTAACGGTCACAGCAACGGGGCCATTACCTCCGTTCACAGGCCCCAGAGTGCCTTTGGGAACTCCCCCACCAAGGGGAAATTTAGGCACAAGGCCTTTTGTTCCCCCAGGATTTATGACAGGCGGTCATAATCGAGAACCACTCTATGGCATGCCAACTTCTGACTTGGCTAGCCTGACGAATGCTGCGTCCACTTTTTCAGACCCTTTAGTGAGTGCCTCTTCGCCACTCCAAGGTTCTGGAGTAGGTATGGCGAATAGAAATAGGACCCAACTCTTAGGAGGAACGTCCCAAGTAGCCCATGGCCTTACAAATGCCTCGACAGCCGTCTTGAGGCAACAAATGGACGAAAGCAACCATGATATGGTGCAAATGTTGGCACAAACTTTAAGTACAGTGTTGAACCCTCTAATACAAAACACTACTCAATCGAATCAGCAGATGACAGCGCAAATGACGCGTTTGGCTGATTTCTTTGGAGTACCCCAACCTATTCGACAGCCCCAAAGGGCGCAAATAAGGGGAAACCAGGGTATATTTTTAGAGGAAGAAACCACCATCAACCAAGTCCAACAGCCTGTCGAAGAAAACCTTAGGGCACGATTGGAGCAACCTGTCGAGGAACCTAGGGTAATAACCCCAGAGGTAAGGTTAGTTAACAGAAACCAAAATGCTGACGAAGTAGTTCAGCATATCCAATACCAAAACATGGGTTTGGAAAATAATCTGGCAACCATGATCGAAAGGATCATGACTCAAAATGGGATGAACATGGGCTTTCGAAGGCCCAACTTTACATCCCCATTGTCAGAATACGTGTTACAAACAGACTTACCTCCTAGATGTAAAGTCCCCAAATTCACTAAGTTCTCTGGGGACACGACAGAATCCACTGTCGAACATGTGGCGAGATATTTGATCGAAGCAGGAGATATTTCGAATAACGAAAACCTGAGGATTAAGTACTTCCCAAGTTCTTTAACAAAGAACGCTTTTACTTGGTTTACAACTCTCCCCCCCAATTCGACCCATCATTGGACCCAGTTGGAAAGATTGTTCCATGAGCAATTCTACATGGGGCAAACCAAGATAAGCCTGAAAGAATTGGCCAGTGTAAAGAGACGTTTCACGGAACCTATAGACGAATATCTAAATAGGTTTAGGTTGCTCAAGGCGAGATGTTTTACACAAGTGCCGGAACATGAGTTGGTCGAAATAGCCGCAGGCGGTTTAGATTATTCCATTAGGAAGAAGTTAGACACTCAATACCTGAGAGACATGGCCCAACTGGCCGATAGAGTTCGACAGGTAGAACGCCTCAAAGCTGAAAAAGCAAAGGCAATGAAAGCTCATAAGAGAGAGAGGATAGTGTATGTTGAGATGGATGACGAAGATCCAGAATCCTTCGATGATACTATAACTGTCGAAGAAGGAGAAGTCGATTTAGCGGAACTAAAACAAGGGCCACCATACTCTTGCAAACTGTTAGTTCCCTCAAGTGGGAAAAATCCCATTGGTCCAGAAAGGACCAACGATAGGTTCCCCAAAAAGACTTATAGTTTTGACATCACAAAATGTGATGAGATCTTTGACTTGCTTGTAAAAGATGGCCAAATGATAGTACCCCCAGGGGTAAAAGTGCCTCCTCTTGATCAAAGAAAGAAGAGAGGTTTTTGCAAATATCATAATTTTTTGGGCCATAAAACTTCTCAATGTTTTCTTTTCAGGAATCTTGTGCAAGACGCTATCGAGGAAGGGAGGTTGAAGTTTGCTGACAAGACCCCCATGGCTGTCGACTCAAATCCGTTGCAGGCTGAGGCCCACTATGCTGAGCCTTCTGAGGTGAACGTGATCGAGGCATCCAGGAGCCAGTCGAAGAGGCCAGGAATCACAATGGTCGAAGTCTCAAAGGACCATATCAACATGCCAATCTTTGGCAGTTTTTCTGGGAATTTATCCAGAAAGACAATTGAAGCAGTTCAGAAAGCGGTCGAAAGCCCAAAGTTGGAGACCGTCGAAGCACAAAAAACTGGACCAAAACCCAGTTCTCACTTGGCCACAGTTCAAGGCCAGACGGAGAATTTGGAGATACAAATGAAGCAGTTAAATCTTGCCAACAAAGATACAATGAATATCAACATGGTCGAACTCTCTGACCCAAAAGCATCAGAGGAGGCCATGAGGCAAGAATAAGCTAACAAGACTGCTTTCCCTCGGGAAAATGAAAATCTGGCAGATTTCCTGCAAAGATGCCAGAAAAAGAAGTCGGAGGTGATGCTGTGTCCAAGATGCAGTTTGATCTTTGACAAAAAAGCTGCTGAGCATATTCAAGGCGTAAGAGCAGCAAATAAGAGAAGGGAAAATGTTGATCTTCGACATGACCCCAGAAGAGCCTCCCAAAGAGGTTCAAACCAAGAAAAGAGGCCATTGACCTTCAGGCCTCCAACAAATGTGCTAGTAGATACCTGGTACAAAACCTCTGGTCGAAAGAGGCCAAGTGAGGAGAGATGGCACTCTTTCGACGTGCCAAGGGGTTCATCTTTAACACAAAAGAAAGAGCCTCAAGTTGCTGCACCTAAAGTTGCACAAGTGTCAAGCAACTACAAAGGAAAAAATCCCATGTCTCGATCTCAATGGAGGAGATACCAAAGGAGACGAAAAGCTGAGAGGGAGGCTGCCAATGAACCAAAGGCAGAAACCAGTTCGAATGTTCCTCTAAGGAAGCAAAGGAAACCTCTAGAAAGAGAGCCAGTAACCAACAGGCTAGTTTGGCCTAACCAAGGTGAAATTGAAGACGAAGATGGTTCTGAGTCTGATGATACTTTGGACATAATGGTGAATATAGTCTCAGTGCTGCCCAGAGAATTCAACCGACAGGTGGAGGTCGAAGCAAGTGACTGGGAAGTGGAGCAAGAAATGGCCAAACATAGGCCAGTGTGCTATTTCGTCATGGACAATGGCACCACTGAGGAACAAAATGGATTCTTCGAACCACCTACAGAGGCGATGAAAAATCACCTCAAGCCTTTATTTGTAAGGGCTAAACTCGAAGAAACTACAGTGAATAAAATATTGGTGGATTGTGGGGCAACCATCAACATTATTCCTCACTCTATGCTAAGGAAAATTGGCAAAAGGGATGAGGACATTAAGCCTCACAACATGGTCTTGTCGAACTATGAGGGTGGCATAGGGACCACTATGGGGGTGATCCAACTAGATATCAAGGTGGGATCTATCCTTCGACCAACAATGTTTATGGTCATATCGGCCAAACCTAACTACAATCTTTTGTTGGGCCGTGAATGGATTCATGGTGTTGGTGATGTGCCATCATCGATGCACCAGAGACTGCTGTTATGGCGTCCAGATGGGATGGTCGAAAACATAGAGGCAGATCAAAGCTATTACCTGGGCAAAGTGAATCACCTGGGGCTGGCAGATGTCGACAAGAACTTGGCTCACATAGGGCCATGTCCAACACCTGACTTCGACATGGCGCCAACGCCAAATACTTTTTGTTCCCTATACCTGCATCCTGAGCATGGTTTCCAATGGGACAGAGAAGACTTGTCCCACATAGACTTCAGTGGGTTAACTGATATCCAACCAACTGGTTGGGGAAGTGAATTCAGTGATAATGACTGAGTCACAATCATTGAAGCGAATTTCGGCTTATGTAGCCGAAACAAAGATGATAACGGCTCTCGAAGCCGAAGTAAAGTACATGGCCACACAGGCCAATGATCAACAATTATCTGCTGCAGGTCCAGGAAAGGATTTCGATCCAGAACCCCCTGATATCATGCCTGAAGGAATGCAGGAACAGAGGCTCAACGCAATCTATGACGATGAGCCTTTGGGCTTCGAAAAGGACCCCTTGGCGAACAACATTAAAATGTTAGCGCAAGATCCTTTAGAAGAAATAGACTTAGGCGAAGGGTCAGAGAAAAGGCCAACTTACATCAGCGCCAAAATTGACCCAAAACTTAGGTTGGAAGTAATCCAATTGTTGAAAGAGTTCAAGGACTGTTTTGCATGGGATTACGACGAAATGCCTGGTCTCGACAGAGGATTGGTAGAACTTCAGTTGCCAATCAAACCTGGGAAGAAGCCAATCAAGCAAAGTCCAAGATGCTTCGCTCCAGAAATACTGTCAAAGATCAAAACGGAAGTCGAAAGACTTCTGAAATGCAAATTCATACGCGTTACAAGGTATGTCGAATGGATTGCAAACATTGTGCCAGTGATTAAGAAAAATGGTACATTAAGGGTGTGCATAGATTTCAGAGATTTGAATGCTTCTACGCCCAAAGATGAATATCCTATGCCTGTGGCGGAAATGCTAGTCGATTCTGCCGCTGGATATGAATACCTAAGTATGCTCGATGGTTATTCAGGATATAATCAAATATTCATTGCTGAAGAGGATGTGTCGAAAACAACTTTTCGATGCCCTGGGGCCCTAGGCACTTACGAATGGGTAGTGATGCCTTTTGGCCTAAAGAACGCTGGGGCAACATACCAGCGAGCGATGAATTCTATCTTCCATGATTTTATTAACACTTTTATGAAAGTATATATTGATGACATTGTTATAAAATCTGTTTCCAGGAAGAATCATATTGACCACCTTCGACAATCATTCGAAAGAATGAGAGAACATGGTCTGAAAATGAACCCTTTGAAGTGTGCATTCTGTGTGAAAGCTGGAGATTTCTTGGGCTTCGTTGTCCACAAGAAAGGAATCGAAATCAACCAGAACAAGACGAAGGAAATTCTGGAAGCGAAAGCGCCATCGAATAAGAAGGAACTGCAATCTCTGTTAGGCAAGATAAATTTCTTAAGGAGATTCATATCTAACCTAAGTGGGAAAGCTCAAGCCTTTTCACCCTTACTTCGATTGAATAAAGAGGGGTTCGAATGGGGGCAAGAGCAACAAGAAGCCTTCGACAAAATCAAAGGGTACCTCACCAAGCCACCTATTTTGGTGCCTCCTTGTAGCAATAGGAGTATGAGATTGTACATAGCTGCATCCGACAAAACTTTGGGAAGCATGTTAGCCCAAGAAGATGAGAATGGAGTCGAAAGACCCATTTACTATCTTAGTAGAGTTTTGAACGATGCAGAAACTAGATATAGCGAAGTTGAAAAATTGTGTCTATGTCTGTATTTCTCTTGTACAAAACTCAAGCAATATATAAAACCAGTTGATGTGTATGTTTCGTCTCATTTTGATGTTTTCAAGTATATGTTGTCGAAACCTATCTTGCACAGTCGAATTGGCAAGTGGGCATTAGCATTAACTGAATACTCCTTAACCTTTATGCCTCTTAAGGCAGTGAAAGGACAAGTGGTTGCAGACTTTATAGTCGACCACTCAATTCAAGTTGAGGATATTAATTATGTGGAGATAGAACCTTGGAAATTCTACTTCGATGGTTCCAGCCATAAAGATGGAACGGGAGTAGGGGTCTTGATCATTTCTCCAGAAAAAATTCCAACAACATTCAAGTACAAGATATCAGGTTCTTGTTCGAACAATGAGGCTGAGTATGAAGCTCTAATTACTGGCCTTGAAATATTGTTGGAATTGGGGGCAACTCGAGTCGAAATAATGGGAGACTCAGAGTTAGTCATTAAGCAAGTCACAAAGGAATATAAATGCATAAGAGAAAATCTCATTATGTACTTTGTGATAGCAAATCGTTTATTGAAAAAATTTGAAATGGTCAATATTCGACACATACCCAGAGTGGAAAATCAAATAGCCAACGACTTGGCACAAATTGCATCTGGGTATAAGATTTCAAAAACGAGATTACAAAGAGCAATCGAAGTTCGAGAAAAGATAAAAGCAACTTGTCTATCACCAACAGACTTGGAATCGACAAGACTAGGATATGCTGATCAAAGTAACTTCGAAATTCCGTTCATAGATAATTTGTCAGAACAAGATTGGAGGAAACCCATTGTGGATTATCTTCAAAATCCAGGAGCTTCGACAGAACTAAAAACAAAGTACAGAGCGTTGAGTTATGTACTCATGGGTAATGAGTTATTCAAGAAGACGCCTGAAGGGGTATTGCTAAAATGTTTAAGTGAAACTGAGGCATACATAGCCCTTTCGACTACGCACGCTGGGGCATGCGGGGCTCACCAAGTAGGCCATAAGATGAAATGGTTGTTGTTTCGACAAGGACTATACTGGCCCACTATGCTGAAAGATTGTGTCGAGTTCGCCAAAGGTTGCCAAGAATGTCAAGTCCATACAGGCATCCAACATGTACCAGCAAGCGAACTTCACTCGATAGTGAAACCTTGGCCCTTTAGAGGATGGGCGTTGGACCTCATTGGAGAGATTCGTCCAGCATCATCAAAGAGTCAGAAGTATATACTGGTAGGCATTGATTATTTTACTAAGTGGATCGAAGCTATCCCTTTAGTCAATGTAGACCAAGAAAATGCAATTGAATTTATTCAAAAGAACATTATCTTTAGGTATGGAATCCCGGAGACCATAACTACTGATCAAGGGTCAGTTTTCAATGGTCGGAAGATGCAGGAATTCGCTCAGGAAACAGGTTTCAAACTCCTAACATCAACGTCTTATTATGCACAGGCAAATGGTCAAGTCGAAGCAGCGAACAAAGTAGTGATTGGCTTGATAAAAAAGCATGTTGGGAAGAAACCAAAAAATTGGCATAAGACGTTAGACCAGATTTTGTGGGCTTGTCGAACGTCCCCAAAAGAAGCCATAGGTACAACACCATATAGGCTAACTTTTGGCCATGATGCAATGTTTCCAGCAGAAATTTGTCTTCAATCTGCAAGGGTTCAGAGACATTATGATATTCCCTCTGAAATTTATTGGGATATGATGTTAGACGAACTAGTGGATTTAGACGAAGAAAGATTGCGCGCTCTTGACCTACTCAGGCTTCAGAAGAAAAGAGTAGAAGACTCTTATAATAAAAAGGTGAAACCTAAAGTATTTTCGCCTGAAGAACTAGTTTGGAAGGTGATTCTTCCCATGGATCGAAGGGATCGAAGCATGGGAAAATGGTCACCCAAATGGGAAGGACCATTCAGAGTTATCCAGACTTTTTCTGGTGGGGCCTATGAAGTCGAAGAGCTAGGTGAAGATAAAAGGCTCTTGAGAGTAAATGGTAAATATTTGAAAAAGTACAAACCTACACTCCAAGAGATAAAAATAAAATAACAAGTAATGACTAAATTAACCATAAAAAAAGCCAAGATGGAATTTTTTTATAATTTAGCCAAAATGGCAATGTTGTCGAATACATATTACAGAATATGGTTAAAAGGCTAAATCAATCAGAAGGGAATGGAGTCATTGAGTCGAAGGTATTTGGTTTGCTGCAGCTCCAATCTTTTGTTGCACAAGGCATTCGCCTGCACAAGCTTGGCAATTTGATCGTCGAAGCCTTGGGCTTTCTCAGCAAATTCTAGGCCTTGTGTGATTTCAGCTTGACTTTCGGTGTCTGGAACAGTCGAGAGAAGTTCCTCCTTGCGCTTAGTATTGACATTTATCTTAGCCTCTATTTCTTCGATTTGCGCCTTGAGGGAAGCATTATCTCGATCGATGGCATCAACTTCTTCTTGTTTAGATGCTTTTTGCTTCGACAACTCCGCAATTCGAGAAGTTGTCTCCGCTACAGCAGTCCATGCAGAAGAGCTTTTGCCATATAACACTTCAAGCTGGCTATTAAAGCCCCTTTGTCGCCGATAATCTGCTGAGACTTGGTCAATAATGGAGTGTAACTCCATGATAAAGCCTGAGACTTCTGGAGCCACAGCTAACAAGTCTACAGCATTCAAAGCATCCCTCAAGTATGATGGAGCAGTAGGGTCCCCCTCCAAAGCTTTCATCAAGTCCTTCTTGAAAAACTGAGCCTTAACCTTAGTCAAAGCCTCATCGAGAGGAGAAGTTTCAGTGGACTTCCCCGATAGAGTAGGAACCTCCTGACTAGCATCAGACGAACTTTTGCTCTCGATGATGGCGTTCAGATAGCTGACAGGATCAGTTTGCTTCAAGAGTTCTAAGTCCTCTTTCGACCTGTGCTTTGTTGAGGTAACAGCCCTTGCAACAATATTGTCTTGGGTTTGAGGCTGTTGAGTAACATTTGCCTCGACTTGATTCCCTTCGACTCAGACTGCGGCAGTACCAGCGTCATCATGGTGCCCTTCGCCAGCGTCACCTTGGTTCCCTTCGCCAGAGTCACCGTGGTTCTCTTCGCCAGCGGCACCTTGATCCTCTTCGCCAGCGTTGCCGTGGTCCCCTTCGTCACGATTCTCTTCCGACAGATCCACCACCTAAGTCTCTTTTGGCTGTTGCTCTTCTGTTTGTGGATCTTCTGCTGGTTTTTCTGCTGTCTCAGCATTGGCCTCATTTATTTCGGTATGGGCCTCATCGTTCGCCAAGTCTTTTTCTTGTGGCCTGCTGAGTTCAGCAGACTCCAATGTTTCAGAAGTCCTTGGCGCTGAGCTTTCGGTGGTGTCCTGAAAAAGAAGAAGAAGAATCTTCTAAATTCGAAAGAGACATAGTCGAATGTAGGTATCGACACCTGAGTTACAAAGGGATCAAAGAGATTACCTGTAAAGTAGTTTCAGCCCCAGGGCTGGAATTGTCGCTTTCGACAGGCTTATTGAGAAGAACGTTTAATTCCTCCTCTGTTGGCTCTTCAATGATTACTGGAGGTGGCCTGGGCTTTCTCCCAGCGACCTTTATTCTAATTGTTCGACCAGCAGCCTCAGGAAGAGGAACGTCCTTCTTCAGCTTTCGCCTTTTTAGAGGAGCATGGGGAGAATCATCTTCTTCGTCGCTCCCGGATTCGACCGTCAGTGCTGGCCGTTTCTTGGGCGAAGGTGCCTAAAAAACCAATGGGAATTCGATTTAGCAGTTGCATCGAAAGTCAAAAATTAAAGCCAGAAGAAAATAATGAAAGTCTGGCTACCGATGCAGAAGCCTTTTTCGAAGGGCCTTCCCCCTGTTGGTTTGTTGTGGTCTTCGCCGGCGCTATAGTCTTCGCCGGCGGTGGAGGTTTTGTTAAGGGGCCTCCTCCCTGTTGGCCTTCTGCAGCCTTATTGGCTGCAGGCTTTCGAACAACTGAAAGTAGACAAAATGATTAAACAGGCTAGCAGTCGAAAGAGAAAGACAAAGTAATTTGAAAGGATGAACTTACATTTCTTTATTTTGTCCAAGACAAGGACAAAAGATTTCTGAAGCTCATCCACGAAGTCCTTCTCGTCGAAAAACTCCTCAGCGTAGTAACTTTTCCACCACTCCTCGAAGGATGGTGAGCAAATAAAGTTAAGCTGGTAGTCAAACAACGAAAGAACTGTTCGACCAGCATATCTGCTGATATGCTTAGTGGCAGCTTCTTCATTGTAGTCGTTGCAGAAGTATAACATAGACTTCTCCCTTGGAAAAATTGGAGAAGGTAGTGTTTGAATAATACCAAACTGGCGAGACACCAGGTTTGGTTGATATGCAATCAGACTCAAGTGAGTCTTAGAGCTCCTGAATTGAAGGGGCATTATTCTTGGTGTAAGGAATGCCTCCCACATTGTTGTATGTTCGTCAACCTGTGGACCACTCGACGTCCTAGGATGTGGCCTTGTGAACCACTCTGGGCCAACCTTCCGTCGAGCAAACGGAGCCATAGTCGAAGCAAACTCTTTCCTTCTAGCAAACATCAGAACGAAGTTTGTGAAAGTTTGCTGAAGCTCCAGCCCATCTTCCGTTGGAGTCAACAAGGCCAATCTGGTGCCTTCGACGCGTCTGTTTGCTATTTCTGGAGCCTGCTCATTTATTTGAATCTTCTTAGGCAAGAAAGACTCGAAGGTGGCATTGAGCCATAGTTGAAGCAGCCAAAAAGGTCCAGCAAGCAGCAGACTGGCCCTGTTCTCAATAATCTTCAGAAGAGTCGCTCCGTTGCTAATCGACTCATACAGGCTAGCCAAAATCAATTCTGCCAAACAGATATTTTGGCCATGATGGAGTTGAGTGGCGAGAGTGACCATCTTCTTGGTCACCTGTAAGGACTTGGAGCAAAACACGAAGCGTGTAAGCCATAAGGCTAGAAACGCAATGTGTTCGACATCCGACACAGCATTTGTCGACCTGTCGTGGTAGTGATTGATGAAGGTGGTGTAGGTTGGTTTTGTGGCAGAGAATCCAATCTGATCCTCCGACATTTCCTCCGGGTCGAAGTAGTCCCCAGTGGGTCGAAGGCCAGTGATGGCGGCCACATCGAAGAGTGTGGGAGTCAGCATTCCACAGGGAAGATGGAAGGTGAAATGGGTGTAGTCCCAGAAGAGTAGAGAAGCTATCAACATCTCTGGGGAATAGTTAAGACCTGTCTTCGACAGCATAACCAGGTCGAAAATCCCCATGTCTTTCCAGATCGAAGCCTGGCGTTTCTCCATTTTTTCCAGCCAAGCACTATAATCAGGAGTAAGGCTAGGGCCAGACCTGAAAGCCCTAACACCTTTGTTGAAGAAACGGAGGTCGATTTTCTCTTTAGCAGGATCGTCATTATCCTCTGCATCTTTCTTGGAGCATCCAACTGGTTTGAGTCTCTCAAGTACCGGAAAGTAACTTTTGATCTTCATGGCCTCAACAATGCTTGGGTACAGTGGGCTAGACATAGCAAATATCTGGTTGGAATATCCAACCGAAATCATAAGTTGGCGTGAGTAAGCATCACGTACAGCAATGTCCAAAGGTTCAGGGACCCTTCGTTGGCCCGTGGGAGTCACTATTGGAGCGGTGGCGAAAACCCTAGGTTTGACGTTTCCAGATGGTGCGTTGGCGCTAGGAGCGTTGGAAGAACCAGATGCCATTGTTGGTAACGAGGTTGAAGATGAAGTGAAAAGCAAAAGGTTTGCAAAGTTGACAAGAGTTTGTATGCAAAGGAGGAATTCTGAAAGCAAGGTAGCGTAAAAAGTCCCACAAATGGGTACTTACTGCTATTTATAGTAGTGGGGGAAATCCCCAAATTCGAGGACATTAAATGCCATTTAATGTTGCAGGAGGTAGTGGGACACGTGGCGTCTCCCTGTTGTTTTAGCCGTTCTGCAGAAATGGAAGGGTGCAGCGTGCGCCCTCGTTTTTGGGAATTATCATGATGACAATTGGTGAAATGACGTTTGGCACACTGCACGCCGTACTGAGGTGACGTCTTAGGTACGGATAAATGATGGTTTTTCTTGGGATTGTCAGTGGTTGGTAGAAGACAACAAAAAGTGCACAATTTAATTTGTAACTAAAAAATGAAAAGACAGCTGTCGAATGGCATTTCAAAGAATGCCTTTTTCTTTCAGAGTCGAAATAAGGCATTCTTGGGGGGCAATTTGTTGGCTCTTAAATTCGACACCCTTGTTTCATTAAGGTCAGCCATTAAAGCTGAAGGTTGTTTTCGACCAGCTAAGTCCGTCGAAATACCCATCGAAAGATGGCAATGTACTTAGAAGATTTCTTCCAAGGGAGAAGTTGGTTGCCTTCGACGTCGAAGGTGTTTCTCGTCGAAGATGCTTCTCGACGAAGATGTTCGATGGTACAGAGTGGAACAGTTTGAAATTCAAGCATTTGGAGGGAAAACGGTTTCCAGCGGTTACCAAGTGCAACGTGCAAAGATCTGGAGCGTCGAACGTTGAGAACGTGCCAAGTGGAATCATCTCGAAGCAGTGTAACTGCCTGACGGTTACTTGGGATGTTTTAGTATAAATAGTAGTAGTTCACGCAGTTTCTCGCGTGTGTTCACAATTATATACAAAGTCACTCATATAGATTCGAGTACCCAGCGTGTGAGAAAGAATTGTTGAGAAATGTATGTGTGAAACACCAACTTTATTAATCAAAGTCATTTACTTTTCCAGAAACTTTACTTGCTTTCTTCTTTACATTCCAGTCGAAGCCCTTTATTTAAAGCCTTCATTTATTTTACCAAGCCTACTTCTCCATGCAATTTATTTAAAGCCTCTTTATTTTATTGTCATTTAACCATTATCTAATTTAATCGAAACCTCAAAATCAACCTATGTCCTAGGATCAATCTGATCGATCCTGCGAGTAACCAAATAAGTAACCATTTGGAGGATCAGCGGTTGTTTACCAATAACCACGGTAAACAATTACTTATTCAAAATAAAAAGCTAATTGAAAGTATATGAAGAGTATGCGATATTTGTTATTTTAAAATGAAAATAATTTGAAGTAAACTATTATACATTTTTAAGTAAGTCAAATAAATTAATGTTAAAATGTTAGTACAAATAAACCACAATTTTTATAAAATCCAATTTTAAAAATAATTTTGACGGTAGAAATAAGAACGAACAAATTTAGGGTATGACAAATAGTCCAACAAAATCTTGAGTAATCATCTACAATAACAAAACTATAGTAACTACCACCTATGATTTTGGTCCGTGAAGGTCCAACCAAATCCATGTGAAGGAGCTCAGGAGGTCTTGATGTTGAAACAACATTTTTAGATTTAAACGAGATTCTTGTTTGCTTACCCTTTTGACATGCATCACATAGGTGATCTTTTGAAAACTTTATTTTAGGTAGACCAATTACTAAATATTTTGAAATTATTTTATTAAGTAGACCAAAATTAACATGTGCCAAATGTTTATGCCATAGCCAAGAGTCTTCACTCATGGTAACAAGACATTGAACATTATTCAAGGAAACTTCTCTTAAGTCGAGAATATAGATATTATTAACGCTCACACTGTTACACATGCAATCCTTCTTTTCATTATATTCTATTATGCAACAATCTTTGGCAAAAGTCACCTTATACCCATTGTCACATAATTGACTAATACTAAAAAGACCATGTCTAAGGCCTTCAACTAACATAACATTTGAGATTGTAATAGTTGAGGGATTACCTATACTACCTTTTCCAAGTATTGCACCTTAGTTGTGATCACCGTAGGATACAAAATATTTCTTCTTCTCCATAAAGTCGGAGAATAGAGATATGTCTCCCGTCATGTGTCTTGAACATCCACTATCAAGAATCCATTTTCCCGTCATAGCTCCAAGACGCTCAACCTACAAAAATCAGACAAAAGTGGTAGGTACCCAATTCTCATTGGATCCTTGGGAGTGAGTGAAAGAGTTGTTGCTTTTGAGCAACCATTTAAAATTAACTTTAGGAACTAGCACATAAATTTGTATTCTTCAATAGTATGACCTTTCTTGTAATAATAGTGACAAAACAACTTATGATGATGTTTACTTTTGCTATCTGGCTCTCTTAATCAAATTCTAATTTTTGTGAGACTTTTTAACCTTTGGAGAATTAATATAAAAATATCATTAGGTTATGATTCCTTGTACACTCGGACTTCAAGAGTACTCACTTCTTGTTGTCGAATTTGACAAGTTTCACAACCGAACTGACAAGGTTCCTCATCTTTATTTTCATAATTTTGACCATCTACAATAGATTGATTTAATGCTTAAAATTTATTATTGGTTTTCTTCAACCTTTGCTTTCAAGTATGTAAAAACATTTTCATTGGAATTAAGTTTCTTAGAAGCTTATAATGTTTCTTTTTGTAGATTATCAAAAACACTTTTTAACTCCATAAAAGACAACTTATCAACATTAGCATATTTAGAATGACTTACATTCTTTTTCTTGCTTTGATGTTGATTTGCCATTAAACAATAGTTTGTCTCTTCATAGCTATCGCTTGAGCTTTCATTACTTAAGACACCGATATCACTATCCCCAAGCAACATAGGTTTTTCTAGAATTCTTAGAGTTGTTTCTTTGGCCTTTTCCTTTCTTATTGGCAAGAGTTGGACACTCCGGTCTATAATGACCCGAATTTCCACATTCATATCATATACCTTTCCAATTATCCTTTTTGTTGTCTTCATATTTAGAGTATGTGAGTTGTCTTCTAAATTTCACAAGATTATTGTTGGATTATTTGACACCATTCTTCCTAATATATCGATTGTATTTTCTTACAAATAATCCCATTTGTTCATCATCCGAATCTTCTTCATCATAAGAATCACTATCATTAGTGTGATCATCCTTTGAGGACTTTGTACTTGAATCCTTAAGAGCTTTAGACTTCAATACTTTCTCCTTATTGGTGTCTTTATCCATTTTCTTATTTTTCTCAAGCTTCTTTTCATGTTTTTCCAAGCAATTGAGTTCTTACTCGCGTTCTTCTAACTTTCCAAACAAAGCGGTGAGATCAAGTGTTGCAAGATTATTGGCTTCCTTGATCGCGGCTACCTTCGGTTGCCAATTCCTAGTAAGACATATCAAAACCTTGTTAGTAGTAATAACATTATAAATATGATTACTTAGCAAATTTAAACGATTAATAAGATGCGAGAACCGCTTTTTCATTTGAGTAATGGTTTCACCATGCTTCATGCGAAAGAGTTTAAATTGTTGATTAAGTGTATTAATCTTAGCTTGTTTGACCCCATTAGTTCCCTCATAGGTAACTTATAGAGAATCCCACATAGCTTTAGCGGTTTGACAGTGGGAAATGAGATAAAACTCATTAACACCAAGAGCAGATATGATAATATTTTTCGCTTTCCAATTGTGTGCCCATTTCTTATTATCATCCTCATTCCATAAGTTTTCCAGATTTGATACAGTAGCACCATCAACAATATATGTCACTGGTGTTGAACCATTTTGAATGACTTCCCAAACACCTTTTTCATATGAGTTGGCATGAATTTGCATACAAGCTTTCCAATAACTATAGTTTTCTCCCATGAAAAATGGGGCTATTTTATACTCTCCTTTAGGTTCGTACACCATTTTCTAATAAGTTTCAAAGCCAGAATGAGCCGAGCTCTTGATGTCACTTGTTAGACAATGACACCTTGTGTAGAGGGGGTGGGGTGAATAGATCACCAAGCCAAAATTCCAGAAAAATCTGGTTTTAAAAATTTGTTTAATAAAAGAGTGCAAGCGGAAGTTTTTGAAATTAAGTCGTCTATACGAACCAAGTTATTGGAAGTCGGATATGCAAATATGGAATGACAACAATAAATTGGAATTAATTAGATTCTATCAATTTATAACTTATTTAATGTTTATAGAATATTACTAGCAATATTATTCCCAATGATAGAAATCAAAAGACTAAACTAAACAATTTGTCGAACACTTGGTGTGCAACAAATTTTTCATAATTTTCTTTTGAATAAAACAAGCTAAACAATTTGTCAAACACTTGGTGTGCAATTAAAGTCTCAGAATTTTCTTTTGTATTGTGTTGATATGAAAAAACACTTATAATCAAAAGTGATTATAAGAAACCTAACACATAATTCAAAACAAAAACAGTTTTAGAAAATTCCTACGTGTTGATAGATTACTCAATGCTATTTTACAAATTGATATATGAGAATTTAAGCAAGTAAAGCAATAAAAGAAAAGAGACACAATGATTTGTCTTCACAGTTCCCCACTTTCGTCCTCGCATGTGGGTACGTCTGTGCCTAATTCCAATGGAATTAGGATAATTCTTACTATACAAAAAGTTTAATACAAGATAAGTGTTCCAAGATCAACTCCACAAATCCTAATGTTCATTGTTGATTCAACCACTTCTCTTCCTTTGATATTGAGAAAGACCAAGACACAATAGTTGCAAATTAATCATCTAAATCTTGCTACTCCTTTGCATACTTTATCTCCAAAGCTTTCGCGTACCACCAATTTCAACTATTGCAACACAAGACTTCACTTTTGATTCTTCGTTTTTGCACTACTTCCTTTGTGCTCTTTATCTACAACGGATCCTTTGTGTTATTTATCTCCAAATTCATTCACTAGGCCGCAATCCTCTTATAAATGTCGTGTACAAAAACCCCCAAATCACTCAATGATCTTGAAGGACAAACCCATGGTTTTTCCGGATGAAGATTCCTGCAAATCTCAACCCAATTTTCTCGGCTACACAAGAACCTAATTAGATGTTATCGAGCCTCGTCTAGATGGCACCCCAATAAAAGATCGTTACAATAGTTTATCAGTGTGTATGCATAGGTTGGAGGTTGAAGGTAAAGAGAAATTACAGGAAATGTTTATGATATCATCAAGTTGGAATGATGCATAAAAGATATATTTATAGTTATGGAAATATTAGGGAAAAAAAGGAAAATTCAGAATTAAAAGAAAATAGAAAATTTGTCTCTTGAAACAGTATGAGCCGACCTATAGCTTGGATGAGCCGGCTCATAGTGTTAGTTTTAACAGCATGAGCCGACCTGAAATGGCCTATGAGGCAGCCTGAGTTTTTATTGCAGGAATACTTTATAGTCTCGAATGTTAGTGGTTGTTCAAAGTATGACTGTAAGTTCAACCTTCGTCAAGATGTGTTTTGCATGAAGGTTGAACTCACAGTCATATGCTTTGAACAACCACTAACGTTCGAGACTATAAAGCATTTCTGCAATAAAAACTTAGGTATTAACTTTAGGTACCCATATCGTTCTGGGTCATTTACTATTAGTTACATAAATACTTTCACCATTGGATTTTATATCAGAAATATAGGGATGCGATGAGACAAATGTATTTTTTTTTTACGCTCATAATTTTTTTTATAAAAGTATGAAAGATGATGTCCTTGTTTTCACTCATGACTTTTTTTTAATGAAAAAGAACACAAAAAATGACCATCTTTATTACAATAGTTACATTTTAAGATTTTGCAATGAGATGTAGATTTATCATTACAAATATTACTGAAGTTATTATTATCGTTCTTGGATTCATATCCAATACCGACCTTATTGTAGGAGGCTCTTTAGTTGCCCAACAAAATATTTAAGTTGTTTCTTCCTTTAGTAAACTTTTCAATTTATTTTTGAAGATCAAAAATTTCATGTTTCAAATAATCACATTTGTTGCGCTTGACAAGTTCATATAATTCTTCGTTAGTAAGCGAAGATTTTTAAAATAGATCATTTTGTTTCTTCCTAAGATTTTCTATTTCTCCCACAAGTTTTTATTTTTATATTCAAGGGAAGAAATATTGTCCTTTGAGGTAGAGATGATTTTTTTCTAATTTACTTGTTTCTTTTTTTTTTTAGCTTTTTATAAATGCATAATAAATCTTGAGAAGAAAAGTAAGAGGTTACCTCATCATCTTGATGATCTGCCATGAGACATATGTTGGCTTCTTCATCGTCTGAGGACTCTATGTCATTGTCATCTCACGTGATGTAAACTTTCTTGCCCTTATTTTGAGATTTCTTATATTTCTTATGATTTTTATTTCCCTTTTTTACTAGATAAAAATTTGGTCTGATATGCCCTTTATTTTCATATTGATAGCATGTAGGAGTGAATGAAGTCTCTTATTCACTTTTATTTTTCTCCACTTGTTTCTCATTAAAAAAATTCTAAAGTTTTATGCTATGAGTGACATGCCACCATCGGAGTTGGAATCTTCGAATTTAAGAGCTAGAATCTTTTTCTTCTCTCATTACTCATCTATAACAAGCCTTTTTAGATCCATCCCATGTTCATGTAATTTACCAAAAATATCTCGTTTGTCCATTGTTGCTAAGTCCCTAGATTCAAAAATCATAGTGACTTTATGATGCCAACTATGGTTTAGGCATCTAATAATTTTCACAACCAACTCCTCATTTGAAAATGTTTTTCTTAGAGTTCTCATATGACTCATTATATGGGTAAATAATGTTTGCATTTGATTGATGTTCTCTTTAGGTTTCATTCTGAAAAATTCATACTCATGAGTTAATATTCCCAACTTTGCTCTTTTTACCATAGTAGTTCCTTCATGGGTAATTTATAGAATGTCCCACATTTCTTTTGTTATCTCATAGTGAGAAACTCGCAAAAAGCCATCAAGACCAAGAGCGACAATGATGACAATTTTTTCCTTCAAACTAAGCTGCACATTTTATTTATCATCTTTAGTCCAATCCTTTTAGGTTTTTTCACTATAAAACCATCAAATTCATGCGTAGAAACAAACAAACCTTCCTTCATAACCTTCCAAATATCGTGATCCTCCCCTTTGATGAAGAACTTCATCTTATATTCCCATAAACTATAACTTTCTCATTTTTAGCTTTCTTTTGCAAAAACCCCATTGGAATTCGAGTTACCAAACTCCATATATGATCAAATTACTGGACAGACGTCGTGGTATAAATTATGTTGAAAAAAGCTCGATTCTTCACAATTCTTCTAAGTCATAATTCTTCCACTCTTTGTAGTTTTTTCTCTATTCTTTACACTTTGGCATTACTTTTTCTGATTATTATAATATTTTTATACGAATTTTCTCATAAAAATCACGTAATGACGATTGTCATCATAACCCCAAACTTACTCTATTATTTGTCCTTAAGTAACCTGTCTGCACACTGAATATTTCATCAAGATAAAAATGCTTACTCTTACCAATGAACATCGCCTTTATTTTTCTGATTAATACTTATGTTCCCTTCTTCAATCCAATGAACTCAAAAAAGTTCTTTCAAACATACAAGTACTTAACATGTCCCTCATCTCACATATATACACTCAGTTTGATAGGGTTGTCACACAATAAACATACAAAAGCATTTAACAATGAGTTTACAAAGTTTCTAACTGAATCAATTAAAGGTTGTAACGTGTGTTATGTCAGGGAAGGATAATTTAGGTTAATAGCCTTAAACCTTTGGAGTTAGGTATCTAGTTTTCCTGTTGTTATCTGATTCCTTTCATATCACTTTTTTTCTTGTTCACTCTGTACTAGAGAATGCATTAAGTTGATCCCTTTCTTCTTTCTTTCCACTTTTTTTGAAGAAGTTATTTTAAACTTCTTGTCATTTTTTATTTTTCTTTCTTTTCTTTTGACCAGTTTCTCTAGTAATTTGAGGACAAAATTTTCTAGCAAGTGTACTAGTGTTGTTATAGAAGTAATAAAAATAAATTTGTCTCCATAGGGATTGCAAACATAGAACAAGGCACGTTGTGTGATGTAATTAAAAATAGTAGACGAGGGGTTTCAGGTTGTTTTTATCGAAAACAAGAGAGAGAAATTTTGAGAACAACTATGAGAAACACGACCAGGTTTTATTATCATAATCCCCCATTTCTATCGATTGATGAAACACGCATTAATAAACATGCATAGAATACAGAGTTACACAACATATTAACTTTACCACTACACTCAATCCCCCAGCATGTAGTTCATCAACCTAAGTGTTAATTTCCCGATCCCTCAGGCCAATTGTAACGTCAGACTAGGAAACTGAGCTTGTTAACCCTAAGTCACAATTACTAATTATATTATCCCTAGTCAATTAGAGAAATCAATAGTTAAAGTATGTCAAATAAATAGCCCTAGAGTCAGTAGTCACTATTATAAAAATCAAATTGAATATTGTAACAAACAATAGACAATAAACACAATCAATAACATAATAATAACAGAGATTCAAAGAAATTACATTAACATCATTTGATAATGTGTTCAATCATATATAAATAGGTTCATCATCAAATAAGACCTAACCTTAGAGGAATCTGGCTACTCATGTTGAAATTAAACAATACCATAAGTATAAACTCAAAGAACATGAAGAATCACTAAAGAATAAGCTCTCCAATGTATTCAATAACCTCAAAAAGCTCCAAAATATCCCTAAACGTCAAATTAATCAATACCATAAGTATAAACTCAAAGAACATGAAGAATCACCAAAGAATAAGCTCTCCAATGGATTCAATGGCCTTAAAAAGCTCCAAAATATCCTTAAACGTCACCAAAGAACATGAAGAATCACCAAAGAATAAGCTCTCCAATGGATTCAATGGCCTCAAAAAGCACCAAAATATCCCTATTTCTATTCTATTGATGAAACACACATTAATAAACATGCATAGAATACAGAGTTACACAACTGATTAACTCTACCACTACACTCAATCCCCTAACATGTAGTTCGTCAACCTAAGTGTTAATTCCCTGATCCCTCAGGCCAATTGTAACGCCAGACTAGGAAATTGAGCTCGTTAACCCTAAGTCACAATTACTAATTATACTATCCCTAGTCAATTAGAGAAATAAATAGTTAAAGTGTGTCAAATAAATAGCCCTAGAGTCAGTAGTCACTATTATCATAATCAAATTGAATGTTGTAACAAACAATAGACAATTAAGACAATCAATAACATGATAATAACAAAGATTCAAAGCAATTATATTGACATCATCTGATCATATATTCAATCAAATATAAATAGGTTCATCATCAAATAAGACCTAACCTAAGAGGAATTCGGCTACTCATGTTGAAATTAATGAATACCATAAGTATAAACTCAAAGAACATGCAGAATCACCAAAGAATAAGCTCTCCAATGTATTCAATGGCCTCAAAAATCTCCAAAATATCCCTAAACGTCACTTTTCTCTCTTCTAAATTGACCCCGCTTAAAAAAGTAGCTAAACAACCCTTTAAATAGGAATTTTCGTGTCAGAAAAAAATGTTCTAATGCGGCTGCGTTGAGGAGCAACACAGACACACTAAAACACATGTATGCTGAGGAGAAACGCGGGTGCGTTAATTCCAGTGGCTAGATCTTCTTTTTAGATTTCTTTTGCAAAAAAACTCGTCTCAATCCGAGTTACGAAACTCCATATATGATCAAATTATTAGGCATACGTTATTATTGAAATTGTGCTAAAAATTGCCAGTTTCTTTGCAATTTCTTCACGATTTCATCAATAATTCACTATAGGTGTTTTTCTTCACCCAAAAGCGCTTTTCCATGCTTTTTTCTCACTATTTTGCTTCTAACTTGCTCATTTCAAGTCAAGTTTGTGAGATTTTTCATGCTAAATGACGTTTAATGATAATATGTTATCACAACCCCAAACTTGAATTGTTGCTTGTCCTCATATAACCTGTATGCACACTGAAACTTTGTTAGAAATAAATTACAAGCCTTACCACATTAACATCACTTACTTTTGTTGATCAATATATTTGTTCATTTCTTTGATCCAATCAACTCAAATTAATTCATCCAACAACAATACTCAACCTATCTCTCTACGCACCATTATGCACTCAATTGCAAGGGTGTTCACTTAATTGACATACAAGAATAAAAAATCATTGAATTTATAAGTCATCTGCAAAATCATTCAGATCATATTTAAACACATACACATTTGAGGACTTTTAAGGTTGTATCTTGGCTTATGTCAAGGTAGGATAACTTTTGGATAGTAGGTTTAAACCTTGGAGTTAGGTACCTCTTTGTCCTTCCGTTATCTTCTTCCTTTCACATCACTCTTTCTTTCATATTGGGTACTAGAGAATTTTTCTTTTCTTTGGTCCTATTCTTTTCTCAAATTTTATTTTTTAAAATGTCATATTTTTGACATCTTATTTTTCTATTTATTTGATCAATTTCTCTAGTACCTCAACCCCAAACTTAAACGCTGCTAACTTCTAATACTAGTGGTGGATCTTGAGAATCTTGTTTGTTAAAATTTTAAAATTGATTGTTACTCTAGTTATGACTTGAATGATCATTCCACCATGGATTGTAGTTGTTGGAGTAAGGATCCGACTCTTGACAATTTCTTATATAATGTGCTTCTTCATTGTATGGTACACAATAGTCATTGGTATGACCTTCACCGTATAAATCACATCGTAAAGCCCTTCTTGGATTAACATTTGCTGGAACTATAGTTGAAGCATCAATTTGCTTTGATAAGGCTTTAAGTTATGCTAATAGGGCGACTTTAGCTCCATTATACATGTCTTCCTTCACTTAGCATTCACAATCAGAAGAAAAGTACCTCAGTAACACTGAACTAAATAAAAAGGCTTAATTCATCCTTTGGTCCCTTAACTTAATTAAGTTTCACTTCAGTCCCTTATTTAGTAAACGTTCATTTTAAGTCCCTTAAGTGCACTTCCATTAGCCACTTTAGTCATATTTGTTAAATTATGTGAAGTTCCATTAATTTGTGCATGCGTGGAACTCCATCTAGCATTTTTTATCTGACATGAAATCATTTTATTACATAATAATTTAATTTATTTGTTAAATGTATTTGTTAAATGTATTTGTCTCCTTGTATTTTCATTTTCCCTAAGATGGAAAACAAAACCCTAGTCGTTGTCACTTTATTCTCTCCTCAATCTCTCTTTATCTCTTCTCCTTCTTTCTCTATTTTATCTCTTCATTTGTTTCTCTCTCCATTTAACTCTTCATCTTCCATAAAACTTCATCTTCTCCTAAGGACCTAATCATCGAATTGGAGGAATGAGTTCTGCAGTTAAAGAAGAAACCATTAAGTTTTGATCTGAGTGAAGTTGCTTGCTAAGAGAAAGATAAGCATGCACCATTTATATTACTCTGTTTGTCATTTGACGTGATTGCAGAAGAGAGACCAATTTGGAAAACAACAACAGGTTTGAGTTTATGTTTCCTTTGCCAACTAATTTTGTAAGTTTGTCTTTTTCTTGTCGAAATTGATTTAGGGTTTTTTTATTGGTGTTGTCTGAGTTGGATTTAGGTTCATCAAGTTTGGATTTAGGATTTAGTTTTTTTTTAAATTAATATTTAAATTCAATTACCATATAATAGTATTCTGAGTTGTATTTTTAAATTCAGTTCATAATCTAAGTTTTCTAAATTGATGTTTTATATTTTTTGGCCAAGTGGTAGATTATATTTGCAGCGACGGAAACAAAGGCTAAATAGGTGATGTGATTTTTCCATATCTGGTGAGTTTTGTGAATTTAGTTTTGTGTGCGTATGATGAGAATTTGAAGAATGTGTAGGACATTAATTTATAAGCATAAACATATTAGAAAAAAAGGCTTAATTTCAAGCATGTTCATGTTTTTCTTGTAGCTATACATGGAAGATATATGCAAAGTGATTCTTTTGGTATGTCACTCAAGCATTTGATAATTTTGATATACAAAGGGCTCTAGGTATGTCACTCAAGCATTTGATGGTTTTGGTTTTGCATTTAGATTTACTTTGGGTAGATGATTCAGTTTGAACCTTGGAGGCTTTTGATGCTTTTGTTTTAGCATTTGGGTTTGCTTTGGTTAATGTTTAAGTAGAATTTATACTTCACAAAGAGTTTAGGCTTGATTTTAACTCTCTGGTACAGAGTTTAGCAACTAAAGAGATTGTTCATTCAATATAGGTTGAGCCAATCAAGATCAAATTGAATGAGGTCCGAGATGAATGAGATATTTGTGATTGTTAAGACATTAGAAAGTAATAAAACAATGTATTTTAGACATTAAAGCTTGTGGTTGAAGTTATTTCATTCTAGTTATGTTGCTCTAAGTTTTTATATTCATTATTCATGTTTATGTTATGGAAGAAAATGTGTTTCTGTTATGGAAGAAAAGCAGAAGAATTTTTTTTTACACATCACTAACATTTTGCGGGGGTTTTTAACCTCCAAAAAACAAACCCCTCCAATTTAAACATGAAATCATTTTTTAATACATATGCTGACTCAGCTTTTTGACAATTGCTTTGTTGTCATGCCACATCACCAGCAATTAACGTTTTTCTCAGAATTTAACAAAAAGGATTAAGTTGACTAACATAACCTTTTTTAAGGGACTATAATATAATCTTTATTAAATAAGGGACTAAAGTGAAATCTAAAATTAAGTTAAAGGACTTCAGAACTAATTAATCCAAATAAAAAATAAATAAGAACAAAAATTGAAAAAGTAAAATAAAACGAAAAGTAAAAATAACAAAAAATAAAATAACAAAAATAAAAATGATTAATAATAACTAAAGTAAAATACTACATAAAAATAGAAATAAAATTAAAATAGTTTCTAAGATAGAATTTTAAGTATTAACAATCACTAACTAAAACATAGAAACTAAAACAAACTAAAGAAAAAATAACGTTAAAACAACAAATAATTAGCAACGAAGAAAATTCAAAATTTAAACCTTCAAATTTAAAAATAACAAACTAAGCACAAAAATTGACTTGTTGAAATTTGCAATCCCCGACAATGACGTCAAAAACTTAATAGACAATTCTAACAAGCGTACTAGTCTCTTCAAAGTAATAAAATAATTCGTCTCTACAGGGATTGTAAATTTAAACAAGGTAATTATAATGCGAATTAAGACTAATAACTATAAGAACAAGAAGTGTTTCTACATCTGGCCTTAAGTTTTTGATGGTAACTTTACATGGTATCATAAAGAACAATTGTATACTCTAATGGTTTCGTTCTAGTGTGTAGTTGATGTTGTAATGTCTAACTCTGGTATCAAGGCATGTGATGTCATCAGGTTCTGAATATAAATATTACTGGAAGAAAACATGTGGTTACGTGTTACAGTTGAAGTCAAGATTCTGGAATTTGTCTTATGCAACGGTTCTCAGGAACGTTAGTACAAGAGGTTCTGATTGTGACTTGGTGGTTAAACTTTGAAGGTCTCCTAAAGCTTTACTTTTGTGAGTTTCAAGTTATCAAGGTTATGAAGATGGGGTTCTATTGAATACGTTCTGATGATCTGAAGAAAAACAAGTTCTTATGACCAAGTGCTGAAGACTCTAAAGATAAGGTTCTGATGGGACAAGTTTTGAAGACCCCAAGACTTAGGTTCTAAGAATTAAGATTGATTCTTCTATAACAAAATTCAAATATTCAAATTATCTGAAGCCTCTAAAGAATAAAATGGTTATGGGAAGTCGGGTAGAGACCTTACCCGAGTATCAACTCCACTTAGCTAGAAGTCGAGTAGTGACCTTACCCGAGTATCAACTCCACTTAGTTGGAAGCCGGGTAATAACCTTACACGAGTATCAACTCCACTTAGCTGGAAGTAGGGTAGTTCCCTTACCCAGGTATCAACTCCTTTAAGTGTCCTCGGACAGAACCTAGCAGTATAGAGTCGGTTAGGAACCCGATCCTAGGCATAAAACATAACTGTTGTCGGCTGAGTAACTACATATGTTATGCTAGCTTAAATTTACCCATTCATGGAAGGCGGCGGGCGTTATGTGTGTCTTAAATATGATAAAGTGTAGATTCGCCTCTTAAATGAGACTCTTAAAGGGTCGTTTGAAGACTATATAAAGGGGCTCCCTTCAGAAAGATAAGTAAGACATTCATCTTGGGACAATACATATCACTGTCGTAGCACCCAAATTCCATAAAATCATACATAAATCTACCTCTATTGAGGCTCTCCTTGTGCCTACAAGGAAGTCACTCGTTTAGTGTTTTTATGCAAGAACATGTCTTGTCCCAAGAAACCATCTATCGAGCTTAAGGAATTACCTAAGAATCTGATATATGAGTTTCTAGATAAAGAGTTAAACTGCCCAGTTATCGTTAATGCAAACTTAAATAAAGATGAAACTAACCAACTCTTAGATGTCTTAAGAATATACCATATAACCTTAGGCTATAATATATCTGACCTTAAAGGGATAAGCCCATCTATTTGTATGCACCGAATTATGCTAGAGGAAGAATCTAAACCATATAGAGAACACCAAAGAAGGATAAACCTCATCGTGAGCAATATGGTCAAGAGAGAGGTATTAAAGTTACTCGATCCTGGAATAATTTATAAAATATATGATAGTAAGTGAGTTAGCCCTATACAAGTTGTGCCAAAGAAGGGAGGTGTAACAGTCGTACAAAACGAAAAAGGAGAATTGGTAGCCAAACATATAGAAAATGGATGGCGTGTGTGCCTAGACTATAGGAAGCTAAACAAAGTAACCAGTAAGGACCATTTCTCCCTTCCTTTCATTGATAAAATGCTCGAACATTTATCCAGACACTCATATTTCTGCTATTTAGATGGATATTCAGGCTTTTCCAAATTACTATACACCCGGATGACCAAGAGAAAATAACTTTCACATGCCCATACGGAACATTTTCCTATCGACGAATGTCATTCGTACTATGCAATGCCCCTGTGACTTTCCAATGATGTATGATGGAAATATTCACAGTTTATTCGACGAAATAATGGAAGTTTTTATGGAGGATTTCTCAGTTTGTGGATCCAGTTTTAAAAACTACCTTGATAACTTAGAGATAATTCTGGAAAGATGCATGCAAGTTAACCTCGTTCTTAACTGGGAGAAATTCCATTTTATGGTGACATAAGGTATAGTCTTAGGACACATAATATTAGAAAGAGGAATTGAGGTTGACAAATCTAAGATTGAAGTAATCAAAAACCTAGAACCACCCAGAATAGTTAGGGAATTCAGGAGTTTTCTTGGACATATCAGTTTCTACCAATGTTTTATCAAGGACTTCTCTAAAATCACTAAACCTTTTGTAAGTGTTTGTTTGTTGGCATTATTTTTTTGTAAAACCAGATTTGCGAATGTCATGACTAGTGTCATAACATTCTGGGATAAAGGTACATTCTGCAGAAGGAATGTTCTACAGGAACTACTCAGTATGAGTGATTATCAGGATCATTAAGCTATGATCATATGTACTGAATTCTTCCAAAATCAGTGAGCAAGATACATGATGTCATAACCAATGTTAAGACATCCTGTACTGATCAAGTTGTTGTGCAGATTTATTATTCCTGAGAATTTTCAGGAATCTGGTGTGCTACTCTGAGTTGAAGAATTATTGTCCAGATCAGCTGCTCACGTGGACATTAGGTTAACCTTGCTTAACTCTAATCTGTTATAAAAAAGCCCTAGACCAAGTCTTTAGGTTAACTTTAGTTAACCCTAGCTATTTTTATGGAAGCCCTAAAAGAGGAATAGTCTGCTTATATATTTCTCACGAAGCCTAATGGACTGCAACACTTTTGACAAAAGATTAATAAGGCATTGTATAGTTGTAACTACTGTGAGCCAAGCAATTATCGTTTTGATAAGTGACTTGGAGTAGGATTTGGTTGTAAGGGTTGTTTATCACTCAAAGCTTTGAAGCACGAGTGTTTGTGTCTCTTGATTAAAGCTTTGAAGCAAAATCAAGTGTGTGTATTGAAGAATGTCTTCATAATCTCATTAATCAATAGATTAGTATCACTGCTGTGATTGAGGGGGAGTGAGTAGGAACTCAGGTTTAAGTAGGACTTAGATTGAAGTTGCATTGGGCAGGTCTTAAGTGAAGGAGATAAACTGGTTGGTTTATTCCTAAATTAACACCTCTTATAGTGAATTTCCTCCCTGGCTTGGTAGCCCCCAAAGTAGGTGTTGTTACACACTGAACTGGGTTAACAATTGATTGTGTTCTTTACTGTATTTTAAATTACTGTTTGGAGTGTGTACAAGTTTGTCAGATACGGTGTCATAACATTCACTGTGACATTAAGTATCTGTTGCCAGAATTTCAATTGGCATCAGAGCAGGCACCCTGCCTGTCTTTCTGGGTGAGATCTAGGGATATTATTTTCTGGCGTTATGGACAAGGAAGGAGGATTTGGGAACAGACCACCTATTCTGGATGTATCAAATTATGACTACTGGAAACCTCGTATGATTGCCTTCTTGAAGTCACTGGACAAAAAGGCTTGGAGAGCTGCTGACAAAGGATGGAACCATCCCACTATAACTGGGAAAGATGAGACGACCAGTCTGAAACTTGAGGAAGAATGGAGATAAAAAGAAGATGAGTTAGCCCTGGGTAACTCTAAAGCATTAAATGCCTTGTTCAATGGAATTGATAGAAACATATTCAGACTAGTACATCAATGTGAACTGGCCAAGGATGTTTGGGACACTCTCAAAACCACCCATGAGGGTACATCCAAAGTAAAAATGTCAAGACTTCAGATGCTCACTACCAAATTTGAGAACCTAAGGATGATGGAAGATGAGACCATTCATGAGTTTCACATGAACATCTTGGAAATTGCCAACACCTCAGGAGCATTGGGAGAAAAGATGTCAGAAGAAAAGCTGGTGAGAAAGATTCTCAGATCCTTGCCTAAAAGGTTTGCAATGAAAGTGACTACTATAGAGGAAGCTCAGGATATGCAACTTGAAGGTTGATGAACTCATTGGGTCACTTCAGACTTTTGAGATGGGGATTAGTGACAATGTTGACAAGAAAAACAAGAGCATAGCCCTTGTATCCAATACTGAAGATGAAAGCAAGGAGAGTGATGAAGAGAATATTTCAGAAGCTATAGCTATGCTTGGAAGGCAATTCAACAAACTCATCAAGAGAATGGACCCAAAGTCAAGGTCAAATGTCAAGAACATTCCCTCTGACATTAGCAGATCCTATGACTCCAGCAGAAGAACTAAGTCTGAAGAAAAGGGAAATCAAAGCAGAGGAATCCAATGCCATGGATGTGAAGGATATGGGCACATTCGAGCGGAATGTACTACCTTTCTTAAGAAACAAAAGAAAGGAATGTTTGTTACTTGGTCTGATTGTGACTCAGAAAGTAACTCTGAAGAAGAATCTGCTAAACTAGTTACTGCACTATCTGGTATTTGTAACTTTGATAGTGACTCTAGTGATGAGGAAGTGACATTTGAAGAACTTGTTGACTCCTACAAGAAGCTATGTATCAGAAGTGCTGAAGTCTGTCAGCAAAATGAGAAACAAAAAAAACTCATAGTGAAGTTGGAGGCTGAGAAGAAGGCAGACACTGATACTATAAGCCATCTCGAAGGTGAAGTTCAAATGCTGAACTCCAAACTTGATCAGATGACTAAGTCTGTCAAGATGTTGACAAATGGAACTGACAAGTTGGAAGAAATCCTTCAGGCTGGACAAAATGCAGGAAACATGTCTGGTCTAGGATTTGTGGCTGCAAAGAAATCTGTTGTTGACAAGAAGAAGACCAGGCCTGATAAACAAATATCAAAGCAGATGTCACCACATAGCACTCAACATCAACAACAGAGAAATATGAAGAAAAAGTATCAAAGATGGAGATGTCATCATTGTGGAAGGTTTGGTCACATAAAGCCATTCTGCTTCAGATTATATGGATATCCTAATCAGACCCCATATGTCAAACCTAAGACTAACAAGGCACCATATATTCAACAGTGGAAGAAAAAGTCTGCAACCCTGATAGCTCACACCTCCCTTAGAGTTTCTGCCAAGGAAGACTGGTACTTTGACAATGGATTCTCTAAACACATGACTGGAATCAAGAATCTGCTGAATGATGTTAAACCTCTTACTACTAGTTATGTCACTTTTGGAGATGGTGCTAGAGGAGAAATCAAAGGAGTTGGAAACTCGGACTGCCCTGCAGTTCCAAACCTAAATGAAGTGTTGCTGGTAAATGGTTTGACTGCTAATCTCAAAAGTATCAGTCAATTATGTGATCTAGGATTCAAGGTCAACTTCACCAAGTCTGGATTTCTTGTAACTAATGAAAAACAAGAAGTTGTAATGAGAGGAGTCAGATCAAAAGACAACTGTTACTTATGGGAGTCTGAGAACACTAACTACTCTTCTGTATGCTCTATAGCCAAAGAAGAAAAGGAAGTGAAACGGTGGCACCAAAAACTTGGTCATTTACATCTAAGAGGGATGAAAAAGATCATATCCATGGAGGCAGTCAGAGGGATTCTAAGGCTTCAGATTGATGAAGGGAGAGTCTGTGGTGAATGTCAGGTTGGAAAGCAAACTAGAATGTCACATCCAAAGACAAGACATCTGACCACCTCTAAGGTGCTAGAACTTCTACATATGGATCTGATGGGTCCAATACAGGTGGAAAGTCTTGGTGGAAAGAGATATGCCTATGTTGTTGTGGATGATTTTTCCATATTCACCTGGATAAACTTCATTAGGGAAAAGTCTGATGTATTTGATGTATTTAAGGAACTGTGCAAAAGAATTCAAAGAGAAAAAGAAGGATGCATTGTCAGAATCAGAAGTGATCATGGTAAGGAATTTGAAAACATTAAGTTTGATGAGTTCTGTTCCTCAGAAGGAATCAATCATGAGTTCTCTTCACCCATAACTCCTCAACAAAATGGAGTTGTGGAAAGGAAAAACAGGACTATACAGGAATCTGCTAGAGCAATGATACAAGCCAAAAGGCTTCCTATTCATTTTTGGGCTGAAGCTATGAATACAGCCTGTTATGTCCATAACAGGGCCACCTTGAGAAAGGGAACATCATCCACCATTTATGAACTATGGAAAGGAAGAAAGCCTATAGTGAAGTACTTCCATGTCTTTGGGAGCAAATGCTATATTCTGACAGATCGTGAACAAAGGAGAAAGATGGACCCTAAAAGTGATGAAGGAATATTCCTAGGATACTCTACCAACAGCAGAGCATATAGGGTATTCAATTCCAGGACCAAAGCTATGATGGAATCTATAAATGTCATAGTTGATGATCACCATGAGGAAACAAATGTCCCATATGATATTGAGACATTCTTTGAGACTTCAACTCAAGTGTCTAAAAAGGATGATGTGCCTAATCCTACTCCATCAGAGTCTGAATCAAAGGAAGCTAACAAAGATCCTTCCATCAGAATTCAGAAAGATCATCCTAAGGAACTCATCATAGGAGATCCTAACAGTGGAGTCATTACAAGATCTAGAGAAATCATCACAAACTCTTGCTTTGTGTCTAAGATTGAACCAAAAAATGTTAAAGAGGCTTTGACTGATGAATACTGGATTGGAGCAATGCAAGATGAATTGAACAAATTCAAGCAACATGAAGTATGTGAGTTAGTTCCTAGACCAGAAGGAACAAACATCATTGGCACAAAGTGGATCTACAAGAACAAATCAGATGCTGAAGGAGTTGTCACCAGGAATAAGGCAAGGCTTGTTTCTCAAGGATACACTCAAGTTGAAGGGGTTGATTTTGATGAGACTTTTGCTTCTGTAGCCAGACTGGAATCAATCAGACTTCTATTGGGAGTTGCTTGTCTCCTTAAGTTCAAGCTATTTTAGATGGATGTGAAGAGTGCCTTCCTAAATGGGTACTTAAATGAGGAAGTATATGTGGAACATCCTAAAGGATTTGTGGATCTAAACTGTCCTGATCATGTCTACAAATTGAGGAAAGCTTTATATGGTCTGAAACAAGCACCTAGAGCTTGGTATGACAGATTGACAAAGTTCCTCACTGACAAAGGATACAGGAAAGGAGGTTTGGATAAAACTCTTTTTGTCAAAAATGAAGGAGGAAAGATAATGGTAGCTCAAATTTATGTTGATGACATAGTGTTTGAAGGAATGTCAGATAAAATGGTTAAACATTTTGCTAACCAGATGCAAGCTGAATTTGAAATGAGCCTCATGGGAGAATTGACCTACTTTCTTGGACTGCAAGTCACACAGATGGAAGACTCAATTTTTCTGTCTCAAAGCAAGTATGCAAAGAATATTGTCAAGAAGTTTGGAATGGAGAATGCCAGTCACAAAAGGACTCTTGCACCTACTCATTTAAAGTTGTCCAAAGACACAAGTGGGGTAAATGTGGATCAAACCTTGTACAGAAGCATGATAGGAAGTATGCTATACTTAACAACCAGCAGACCTGACATTGATTTTGCAGTTGGAGTATGTGCAAGATACTAGGCTGAACCCAAAGTAAGTCACATCAACCAGGTGAAAAGAATTCTGAAGTATGTGAGTGGAACTTACAATTATGACATGTTGTACTCTCATGGATGTGAACCAATTCTGTCTGGTTACTGTGATGCTGATTGGGCTGGTAGTGCTGATGATAGAAAGAGCACCTCTGGAGGGTGCTTCTTTTTGGGAAATAATCTTGTCTCCTGGTTCAGCAAGAAACAGAACTGTGTGTCTCTATCTACTGCTGAAGCTGAATACATAGCAACTGGTAGCAGCTGTTCTCAAATGATCTGGATGAAACAGATGCTGACTGAGTATAATGTCACACAAGATGTCATGACATTATACTGTGACAATCTGAGTACCATTAACATTTCCAAGAATCCTATACAGCACAGCAAGACTAAGCATATTGACATTAGACATCACTTCATCAGAGATCTTGTGGAGGAAAAGGTGATTTAGCTGGAACATGTTGCCACTGAACTACAACTGGATGACATTTTTACCAAGGCACTTGATGCTAGTCAGTTTGAAAATTTAAGGGGCAAGCTGGGTATTTGCCAATATAAAGAGATGTAGCAATTAATTTTGCTTAAAACAAGGGATGAAAGAGATATTTTAGTCAAGTCTATTATGATTGGGCTAATCATTTGTTTCCTTCTTTCTTTCTAAAATTTTAAGAAGTGGAATAGACATACTTATATCTCCCTCTTCTCTTTTTTCTGCAACATTCTCCATTCCCTCAAAAGAAGATTTCACACACGCTGTCACTTGTTTTCTCAATCTCTCAAGATGTCTCAACAATCTGTGTCATCATCTTCATCAAAGGCAACTGAATCTTCCTCACCCTCTGACACTAAACCTAGGGCAATCATAAACTGCATGGATGTTGATGTTCTTGAGAATACTCCACTTCATGAAATGGCAGCTGATCCTACTAAGGTCAAGAAGCTGCGAACCAGACATGCAAGAAGATCACAAGCTTCTCCATCTGGTAAATCTTCTCAACCATCATCTTCTGTTCCTCCAAAGATAGCTAATAGGGAAGGTTCTGCTTATGTGCATCAAGCTATTGCCAGACTAGTCACTAGGATTCTTAATGAGAATCACTCTGTTCCTGGCATATCTGTACCATTGAACCAAGAAACTACTAGCCCTAATGTAGAAAGGGATCCAGATGTCAATCAGAATGTTGAGACACCTGATGACAACATTGGGAAATCTCTAGAAAAACCTGATGGTCACCAGACCCCTACTGACAAGGCTGTTGAACCTCCTGTCATTGATGTTGATGAAGAATTATCTGACAATGATTTAATTGCCAATATCAACCCTAGCATAGCTAGAAGGATGATGAGTAGAAAAGAGAAGCAGAATGCTGCCCAAAGCCCCTCCAAAGAGAAGGCTACTGAAGTTGTTCATGAGAAGATGAGGCCTGAGAACAAGGCTGAGAAGGCTGTAACTTCTAAAGGGAAGGGTAAGGTAAAAGCTAGGGTATCTGTTGGTAGTCTCTCAAAACCTTTTAGACAACCTATAGCCAAGAAAAGAAAGGCTCCTGAACCCTCTGAATCTGATGAGGAATCAGACTTTGATTTTGATGTTGAGAGCAATGTTCCAGACATTCCTCTCAGGAAGAAACCCTCTTCTAGCAAACTGCCTAAGGTTCCTGAAGTTGCCATTGACAACATCTCCTTTCACCATCCAGAAAATGCAAGCAGGTGGAAGTATGTGTTTCTGAAAAGGATTGCCTTGTAGAGGGAGCTGAACAGAAGTGCTATTGAGTGTAAGGAAGTCATGGATCTAATCAAAGCTGCTGGCCTGATGAAAATAGTGGTCAAGTTTTCCAACTGCTATGAGATTCTTGTCAAAGAATTCATAGTAAATTTGTCTGGTGGTTGTGCTGATGGAAAGTCAACTGATTTTAAGAGTGTTTATGTGAGAGGAAGGAAGGTAAATTTCTCTCCTACTATGATAAACAAATACCTAGGGAGGCCTGATGATACTCAACCTGAGCTTGAAGTTACTGACAACCAGGTTTTTCAAACCATCACTGCCAAGCAAGTCAAGCACTGGCCCTTGAAAGGGAAGCTAACTGCAAGCAAGCTGAGTATGAAGTTTGCCATACTGCACAAAATTGGTGCAACTAACTGGGTTCCCACCAACGACAAATCCACCATTTCCACAGGTTTGGGAAGATTTATCTATGTTGTTAGAACCAGAACAAACTTTGATTATGGCAACTACATCTTTGATCAAACATTGAAACATGCTGAGAGTTGTGCTATTAAAGGCCCTATTGCTTTTCCCTCTCTCCTGTGTGGTATAATCATTGATCAGTATCCTGATATGCTGGTTGAAAAAGACTCTGTGCAAAATAGCCCCTGCACTTGGTTTTCACTATAAGTTGTTTCAGGGAACACATGTCCCTGACATTGTCATGACATCTGCTGAGACATCAAATGTCAAAGCTCATTCCAAGAAAACTGATGTTATAGTTATTCTAAAAGAAAAGTGCAGAGAGCTTGATGCAAGAAAAAGGACTCTTGAAGAGATGATTTCTAGTCTGGAACAGGAGGAGAATGACGAACAAATGAGGGAAGAGGATGCTGATGAAGAACAGCATGATGCTGCTAAAAATAGTGCTTCCTCGGGGGATAACAGTACCTGAAGGTCTGTGATTGATGAAAAGATTGGTGCTGGAACTTGTTGCTGCTAAATGATACCTTCTCTCTGTTTATTTTTTTTAATTTCCTTTTGGATGACTGTATAACTTAAAGTACTAGTACCTTTGGCCTCTTTATGGCTAAAAAGGGGGAGAAGAAATTGTGGTAATTTTGGTAGAATTAGATATTGGTAGCTGTTATTTAAAAATTCTGCTGCACTCTAATCTCTGATTGTTTAGGGGTTTTAGCCAAAAATTTGCCAAAGGGGGAGTTTGTAAGTGTTTGTTTGTTGGCATTATTTTTTGGTAAAACCAGATTTGCGAATGTCATGACTGGTGTCATAACATTATGGGATAAAGGTACATTTTGCAGAAGGAATGTTCTACAGGAACTACTCAGTATGAGTGATTATCAGGATCATTAAGCTATGATCATATGTACTGAATTCTACCAAAATCAGTGAGCAAGATACATGATGTCATAACCAATGTTAAGACATCCTGTACTGATCAAGTTGTTGTGCAGATTTATTATTCCTGAGAATTTTCAGGAATCTGGTGTGCTACTCTGAGTTGAAGAATTATTGTCCAGATCAGCTGCTCAAGTGGACATTAGGTTAACCTTGCTTAACTCTAATCTGTTATGAAAAAGCCCTAGACCAAGTCTTTAGGTTAACTTTAGTTAACCCTAGCTATTTTTATGGAAGCCCTAAAAAAGGAATAGTCTGCTTATATATTTCTCAGGAAGCCTAATGGACTGCAACACTTTTGACAGAAGATCAATAAGGCATTGTATAGTTGTAACTACTGTGAGCCAAGCAATTATCATTTTGATAAGTGACTTGGAGTAGGATTTGGTTGTAAGGGTTGTTTACCACTCAAAGCTTTGAATCACGAGTGTTTGTGTCTCTTGATTAAAGCTTTGAAGCAAAATCAAGTGTGTGTATTGAAGAATGTCTTCATAATCCCATTAATCAATAGATTAGTATCACTGCTGTGATTGAGGGGGGGTGAGTAGGAACTCAGGTTTAAGTAGGACTTAGATTGAAGTTGCATTGGGTAGGTCTTAAGTGAAGGAGATAAATTGGTTGGTTTATTCCTAAATTAACACCTCTTATAGTGAATTTCCTCCCTGGCTTGGTAGCCCCCAGAGTAGGTGTTGTTACACACTGAACTGGGTTAACAATTGATTGTGTTCTTTACTGTATTTTAAATTACTGTTTGGAGTGTGTACAAGTTTGTCAGATACGGTGTCATAACATTCACTGTGACATTAAGTATCTGTTGCCAGAATTTCACCTTTGACCAATCTCCTAATGAAAGAAGTCAAATTCATTTTCAACTGAAAGTGTCTTGAAGTATTTAACCTTCTAAAAAGCGCACTGATCTTTGCACCTATCATGCAACCACCAGACTAGAACCAACCCTTCGAGATTATATGCAATGCAAGTGATTTCTCTATTGGCGCTGTTTTAGGAAAACATAAAGACAAGAGATTACATGTTATATATTATGCAAGTAGAAATTTAGATGCAGCCCAACTAAACTATGCCACTATCGAAAATGAACTTTTAGTTGTAGTATTCACGATAGACAAATTTTGTTCCTATTTGGTTGGGGCGAAAATTATTATATACACCGATCACGTTGTCGTTCGATCCCTACTGAGCAAAAAGGATGCAAAGCCTAAATTACTTCGTTGGATCCTTTTATTAAAAGAATTTGATTTGGAAATCCTCGATATGGAAGGGACCAAAAATGTGGTAGCCGACCACCTGTCGAGACTCTAATATTTGAAACCAGACCTTATTCCCATTAATGATGACTTCATGAGGATGACTCTGATGAGTTACACATAAAGATCGAAGCTACTATAGTCATAACTAATACACCTTGGTACACAAATTTCATTATTTATTTAGCAGCAAATGTCCTACCTCCTAATCTAACCTATCAACAAAATAAAAATTTCTTCCAAGATGTTAAACAATTCTACTAGGATGAATCGCTCCTTTTCAAGAGAGGAGAAGACGGCTTTTTTTGTCATTGTGTACCCAAAGAGGAGGTGGAGAACATTATAACTCATTTCCACTCTTCCCCATGCGGTGGGCATGCCAACACATCTAAAACTTGCGCTAAGATCGTTCAAGCATGGCTTTACTAGCCAAAATTATGGTGTGACGTTCATGCTTTGATAGTTAAATGTGACAAGTGCCAACACACTGGAAATATTTCAAGACGCGATGAGATTCCCTTAAGAAATATTCAAGAAGTAGAAGTTGAGGCAAATAGGAAAATAATCAAACAATGAAGTCACCATCGAATGTTATTTATCCCAAAGAAGGGAAAGGAAAACATAGAGTAAACCTCAGAAAGGAGAAATCAAGGTTGAAACAACCGACTAAAAATCATCAAACAATGAATTCGCCATCGAACGTCTTTTAACCCACGTGAAGGGAAAGGTAAACATTAAGAAAACCTGAGAAGGGAGAAGTCACGGTCTTGTAACCGAGAGATCGGGTAAGGGAGTCTGTTACGCGAGGGGAAGGTATTAGCACCCCACACGCCCGTAGTACTCTACGGTATCCACTCTTGTTGTCTATTCTATGGGTGTGCTTAATCTATGCTTACTGTTAACTGCTAAGGAAGAATGCATGCAAAAAATATGAGAAAATAATATAGGGAAAATAAAGTTGTACTCGCTTGGGCCCTACCCCAATGCCTACGTATCCTTTTTGAGGAATCAGAGCTACCATAGTTCAGCTAACATAATTTTGTTTGTTTGTGTTTTTTATGGACGGTGTTAATTCCGCCTTTTGCCGCAACTCGACCTTTGGAGACTCACGCGTTAACACAGAAGTAAATTAATCATGTCCTTACTGATAATGGTTTCGAGTTACGCCCTCGAGGCAAGATGCCATATTTGATTGGTTTGTGTTTTGTTACCTTGGAAAATGGTTTAAGTTGTTAGCATGTTTTATGATTTGCTAAGGAAAAAGGTTTTAGTTTTAAATTCAAGGATTCAAAAAGGGAAGAAAAGAGTCTAAAGGGAACTAGCCTATTTCTAACCTAATGTTATCATACAATGGTAGCCCTATGTCAAGGATGGAAGGGAAATCTATACCTAATGTTAACATGCATGGTTTGCAATCTAAGGTCTAACTCGTGTCCAAAAGGAGCAAGCGTATCCTAAGGGAACATGGTATACACAAGGATAAAACAAGCAAGCTCGAAAGAGCACACACATAAAATGGTAAGGAAAAGAAGCGAAATGCTTTAGCCAAGGGGAGCGTATAACCCGAGACAAACAAGCAGGAGTGAGATGAATAAATAAAATGTGATGTCCAAAGCGACTAAACACCTAACCAAGATATAAGAGATCGAGGTAGGCAATGGAAGACAATATGAACGATCACGGAGTATCAACATCGGCTAATACGAACTCCAGACAAAGCATGGGGGTTCGATTGTTGAACTCTTCCCCACTTGATGACTCGATACACAAGAGCGGGCACAACTCCGAAGCATCATGGTGTGTCACGAGCTAAGGATGACACGAACGAAATTGCGGGGGTTGATTACTAACCCTTCCCGCTCGCCTATTTTTGAGGACTTATCATCAATACATATGCAGGCACAAATTTAAACACGCATGCGGAATACCTTCTCAAAGTTAGGGTTTTAAACAACCACAAATAGAAGATAGAATGCACACAATGAAGAATTGCCCCTAAACGGGTCTTTAAATAAACTAGAGGGGTTCCTGACATGATCAACAACAGAGACCCCCGTCATACATCTCTATCCTACTTCTCATGGCAAGAAAAGCAATAAACCTCTACTTCTCATGATCTCTAGAAAAGCAGCAAAGAAATGTGATAAAGTGTAAAGAAGTACAAAGGTAGTAGCGACGACTACCAAAGCGAGCAAATCGTCAAGAGAGGACGAAAGCAATGGAGAAGCAGGGAGTACGCGTCGAGCAAGCTTCACCAAGAAACAAACAAAGTAAGAAATGATATACAACTAAGATAAAAGCAAACGCGTGTTACGAATGCAACATGTAATCAGAAGTTCCTGCACAAAGCATCATAGGATATCACATGCATCAAGACAACATGTAATAATATGAATTTCTCAGGACTGTGAGAAATAAGGCGTGTTGCATCAGAAGCGAGCATAAGTCGTATGTTTCGATCACATAACTACCTGTTATATTATATGATCGAAAGCAAAAAGAATGTACTTTTCACAATGAACAAACGCGTCAAAAATAACAAGGCGGAGCGGCATGAAAATATGGATAAAAAATAAAAAATAAACGGTGTTTTTTATTAGTTTTTATGTAAGGAAAATTATAGAAAAAAACTAGGGAATTAATTCCTAAAATTTCTATTAAAATCTACTATTTTTTTTATTGTTTTCACTATACTTTCGCTATATATAAAAAAAGAAAAAAATGAAAGAAGAATATTAAAACTAAAAAGATATACAAAATAAAAATAGGGAAGTCAGGGGGTGTTAAGTTGAATCTAAGGAGTGTGGTCCAGCAAGGGCGCTAGGCCTATTCTGTAAACCCAAAAGCAAATTTTCAGCAAGGGAATCCAGCTACCAAAAACAAGGAAACAAGCCTAAGGCAATGCCATTCAACCCATGAGTATATCTGGCCCGTATCTCAGTAAGCATTTTTTTTAGTTATAAAGCTTCAAGCTACCCAAAAAATGTCATCGGGCTTAGGAAGGTTCGGTACGGCCCAACAACAGAGGGTTTTTTGTTCAATAGTACAGATTCAAAAAAAAATATGCAGACCAGGCTTTAGGACGGGCCCAACAAGATCAATATCTAGTCCAGTTTCAGCAAGGTGTTGTATTAATCATCACAAAAATTTAATAAGAATTAATAAAAAAATGAAGGGAATTAGGTCAAATTTGAGTAACGATCCCAATTCTTCTTCCTCTCTCGAATGAACACGGTGGTTCTTTCTCCTCCATCCTCTATGTCTCTCATCGCGGCGCCACTATCCCAACATAGCACCATCGAAAACTCTTAAACATCTCTCTATTTCATCATCATCTTCTTCGGTCTTATTCAACACAACTCGCTGCTGTACCACCATCGTTAAACGATGACCAATTCTCCCCCCAAATCGCGAACCTTTAAACACCAAACGCATCCAAAATTATGCCCTGAGTCATAATCCTAATCTTTATTCTTTCAATTCCATCCATATCAACCTAAATCTATCGGAACAAATCGGAAACCCAGGTTCTTGTGAATGCCACTAAATCATGACGGTGAAGAGTTGAATCTAGCAATGTTAGGGTTATTGATTCGTGTGTGTTGTACCCAAAAACTTGTCCTCCCATTTTCACACAATACGTGCAAGGTCAAAAGTCAACTGTGGCCCATGTACAGTCAAACTTCAAGATTTTTGGTCAACATCAACATTTTGAAGTGATATCCATCATTTTATCAAGGGTTGATCATGATTCCTCAAGAAATGCTCCTAACCCATCAAAAGTCAAAAATGGCAAATTAGGGTTTTTATAGGAAAAGTCAACCAAACTTTGACCAAGCATAACTTTCTCATACTTTATCATAATTTTTCCAACCAAAGCTCATTTTTAAGAGAATCCAATTCCCTACAAATTCTCTTCAGCCCTCAAGTTCAAGAAATGCACCATTTGAAAGATACAAGTTCATACATTGCAGGTCATTTTTAGAAAGTCAATAAAATTGATCAAAAGAGGGATTGAAGTAGACATCTTGGGCTTTCCAAAAAGTCAAATATCATCATTATGATGCGGTGGGAGAACTGACTTGAGGTTTTGCATTTTATCGCAAATGTTGCGGTTAGCAAGAGTCGCCACCGAATTTTCTTTTATCTAAAAGGAAAGGTGAAAAAGCACAGGAAAGACCTTTGAGATTGTTTCTTGAGTTCGGGGGGTAGATTATGAAAAGGGAAGGTATTAGCACCATTTTCATCCATGGTTTTCCATGGGCTCTTAGTTACTTGCTTAGATCACTTGCTTTTGTTTGTTTGAAATTGTGTTTGGTGTGGTTTTGAAAGTATTTTGTAAAAGAGGCCATTCGTTTAGGCAATCTTTGTAATGATTCTTGTTCATAAGAATGTATACAAAGATGTTTTTCTTTTTGAAAATGTTTTCAATATTTGTAAGATGTTTGGAAATGTGTGTGTTTGTTTTGAAAATAGAAAGGATTTTTTGTTTGAAAGGGAGCAAGTAACTAGAAGCTATCTACCTACTCAAATTTCTTTCTTATGTATCTTCTATTCCTTTGACATTGTTATCTTACCATTGATTTGGTAAGCAACTCTATCTTTGGATGTAAACAGGACGGGCGTGGGTCATCGTATAACCATGATTAGCAATGTTACAAAGTATATTAGCATTTTTGAAGGACCAAGATCATTTTGTATGGCAACTTTTGAATAGCGTCATCGAGGGACTATGATCTTAAATTTGTTTTGTTTTGCCAAGATACTTCGCATGCGTAATATGGCCATTTTGTTTTAGGCAACCAAGTGGTGAAACCCTAAGGGTTCTTGTGTGGAAGTGTATCATTTTCATGCTTTTGACTTTGTCTTGTATTTAAGGTGTTCTATTTGTTTTGTTTTGATCTTACCATACAAACCTAATTACTATACAGTATAAGGAAAATAGTAAATTGCGGAAAATAAAATTCTACGCTATTACAATATTTTAGGGGATGGGGATACATATGTACGAATGGGGATTACAAGTAAAAATAAGTCCTAAATTACTATTACAACCATATTGAAATGTAGAAGAATGTACAAGGAATATGTGAAATAAACTTGTTTTGTTTTAAGAAAATGTTTTTTTTATCTTTTGTTTTAAGAAACCAAAAATAAAGTGTGAAGTATTTTTGACGTTTGCTGATTAATGGAACGAAGAGTGATAGCAAAAATAATAAATAATAATAATAAAAAAAGAATCAGCGTGTTGCTGATAAAAATGAAGTCAGAGGTTTTGACCCTGGAGCGCTACAAAGCAGAAACCTGTTAGTGAAAATATATAAGATCAGAAGCTCTGAGCCTATTGGGAACACAGTAACTTTCAGAAGTTCTGATACCACTGGTAACAAAACAAGCCTCAGAAGTTCTGGTACCACTGGCAACAAAAAAGACTTCAGAAGTTCTGAGACCATTGGTAGAACTTGATCTCTCTCTCCAAGCTACTCAGAACATCTGTAATTTGGTTATTTCTCCACAAAACAGAAGACATGCACAGAACAGTTATAGCAGATGTCATAGCATTTCAGAAGATAAGAAATATTAGAACTATAAATCAGAGGCAAGCATGCATTGGCTAATCCTAACTCTGAGTTCTAGTCTCTCCAAGAAGTTCTGAAGTGATTTATTCTCTATTTAAGAAGGCAAATATAGTATCAGAATATGTTCAACATCAGAAACATGATATCTACATTGTATTTTTTAGCATGTAAATCTGGTAATGCTTGAGTAATATGGTGAGGGTCAGCAGAAATTTACCTTGCAGCTGGAAGAAGTTCTGTGAACCGGAGTTAACCTCAACTCTGATGATGTTCTGAACAGCTTCTCCACGCACTCAGTATGCTAGAAGTTTTCACCTTCTGGGGATGGCAAGGAGGTGATGTGTGATTTCTTTGAGTGGATGGATGGAGAGTGTGCAGTAGTATGAATACAAAAGTTTTAGGCAGTTTCCAACGTGTAGATCAGAAAATTTCTTAGAGTTCTTGGGATTTTGGCAGGGGTTTAAGGCTTTTCTTTCTCAAATTTTTCGACCTCTTTCAATGGCCAAAAGTGTTCTATTTATAGGCAAAGATTTTTTTAGTTTTGAAGAGATCAAGTAGCGCCAACATCATACGCTAGATGCTGACTTGTTCCTGAAGCAAGTTCCAAAAAGGTATGATGGCTGACAGTTTTTTAGCTTTGGCTGGATTAGTAAGCAAGGATTAAGGAAAAGTGAACCTACAAGCAAAAAGTAGCGCATGGGCCCTTACCTAATCCTGCACAAAAGTATTTCTACACTAGACGTAGAGAGATCCTTTGGACAAAGACTCAAAAGTGGTTGTGAGCATTAATGAGCATTAAATGATGATGATATTTATCAAAAATCAGAAATCCTGTAATATGAGATTTTGCATCATTGCTTAACTCTGGATCAGAAGTTCCATTTAGGATAAACATCCAACTTCTAATCTTTGTTCTTTGTTGCCTCAGCATGTTCTGAAGGATTTCCCAGATTTTCAGTAGCCTTTTGATTTCCCTTTGAAAACTCTGGATTAGAAGTTTTGTTTTAACGTAACATCTAACCTTCTGATCCTCTTACCTTCTGGCTCTAGCATGTTCTGAAGGGCTTTCATGCTTCGTATTACACTTTATTGCCTTCTTTGAATTATTCCAGCAATCTGACTGAACTTGCGTAGATGCTGAAAAGCCATGTTCTGACTAAAGATTATATGCTGAACCACGTTTACAACTTCTGACTGCTCCTGCCTAGAGGCTGGCTCAGAAGTTCTGAAGTGTCATTTTTCTTAAATACTTTATAAAAAATTCTAAGTATTTAGAATTTGACTTTTCCAAGGTAAAAATTGATTTCTGAACTTGATGAAACAAACTTCATATTCCAACTTGTCTTAATGAAATATGATTTTTGAGATTTGATTTTGATCCAAAAGTCAAAGTTTGACTTCTCAGCGTATAAATGACCATTTTTCCCTTGTGAATGGCTTGCTTGGAGAGAAATGATAATTCAGGGCTTGGATTTGTATAAGAGAAAACTTGAGAATTCAGGGTGATTTCCTGAGAAATGAGAGGGTAAATTTTGGGGTACAACAGCTGCCCGTGTTCAATCTTCTTTAACCTGAAGAGTTATATTGGCGAGATTTGCCATTCGTGGCTCGAAGGTAGAAGATGGTTGGACATTAGAGTGCCCAGAAATTTACACTCGGCGACGATAGGAGAAATGGGCTTAAAGATGCCATCTGGAGAGGTGATAAAATATTGTCAAAGATGGGCTTGTAGATGCCATCCAGGAATGCTTGTTGAGATGTAATCTGTAAGTTGAACATTGGAATGGAGTTCGTGTTTGGAGCCAATCTGTATTGTATCAAAAGTTGAGTCTGAACGAGTATCAGAATGGCATCCCTGTTTGGAGTGTATCCGTACTGTATCTGAAATCTGGATTTGAATGAGTATCAGAATGGCGTCCGTGTCTGGAGCGTATCTGAACTGTATCAAAAGTTTGATTCTGACTAAGTACCAGAATAACATCCGTGTTTGGAGTGTATCTATACTATTTCTAAAGTCTGGATTTGAATGAGTATCAGAATGGCATCCGTGTCTGGAGTGTATCCGTACTGTATCAAAGGTTGAATCTGAATGAGTATCAGAATGGCTTCCGGGTCTGGAGCGTATCTGAACTGTATCCGAGATTTGAATCTGAATGAGTATCAGAATTACTTCTGGGTTTGGAGCGTATCTGAATTGTATCTGAAAGTTGATTCTGACTAAGTACCAGAATGACATCCGTGTTTGGAGTGTATCTGTATTGTTTCTAAAGTATGGATTTGAATGAGTATCAGAATGGCATTCGTGTCTGGAGCGTATCTGAACTGTATCAAAGGTTGAATCTGAATGAGTATCAAAATGGCTTCCGGGTCTGGAGCGTATCTGAAATGTATCTGAGATTTGAATCTGAATGAGTATTATAATGGCTTCTGGGTCTAGAGCGTATCTGAACTGTATCTGAAAGTTGAAATCTGAAATGAGTATCAGAACGGAATCCGTATCTGGAGTGTATCTGAACTGTATCTGAAAGTTGAAATCTGAATTGTATCAAAAGGTTAAATCTGAATGAGTAGCAGAATGGAATCCGTGTCTGGAGCGTATCTAAACTATATCAAAAGGTTGAATCTGAATGAGTAACAGAATGGCATCCGTGTCTGGAGCATATCTGAATTGTATCTTGATTGCAAATTGTTAACGGTGACTGTTAATCTTATCCTGAAAAGGGTAAAATGTTAGCCGGAACACAAAATTATGTTGCATGAAATGTATGATGCAATATATGTGTTTTATCAATGTCTATGATATGTGGATGTAATGTATGCACATGTAAGCTGATTTACTGTATTTTGTTTATTTGTAAACAGTAATTATGTTCAAATGCATATGTTCATTAGCGAATCATTGGACGTTTTTACAAATAAAACACAAGTGTAAAGGAAAAGGACAAATAGTTTTCTATACTTGAAAGATATATCTTTGTATTTACTTTGAATAATTATTTTGTACAAAGGAGACAGACATCCTAGTAAGAGGATGGTGCCTTAAAAGTAAGGAAAATTTTATACAAAGAAAGACAGCTATGTGTGATAATCCCATGGGGATCCCATTCTGCTATAGCCTCCATATCTCAGAATATCTTGTCTATTTGTTGCTTTGTACGAAGATGATTGGATTGATCAGAACCTCTGAGTTTGTCCGTGAAGAGATTGTCTTCAAAGTGATCCGACGGGACATAGTCATACGCTTTAATTCCCTAACTTTTTCCTGGACCGCCCTTTCGAGTTTTCAGTCCACCGGGAAACCCTTTTTTGCCCAACTCACCCTTTTGGGTTTTCAACTTGCCGGGTGTATAGAGATTTTTTTATTTTTATCCCTAATTTTTGCCTGAACCTTTTTGGTTCGTCGGGATGCCCTTTTTTTGCCTAGGTGTGTCAACCTAGTGGGTCTTCTTATGCGTAGTATCTTTTGACTATGTCCGCGTTTGCAGGGTGTGGAAAATCGTCACCGTCCATGGTGGTTAAGATCATTTCCCCACCGGGGAAGATGTTCTTGATTACAAATGGTCCCTCATAGGTAGGAGTCCATTTGCCCCTGGGATCACTTTGTGGAAAGATAATGTGTTTGATCACTAGATCTCCAACTTGATATACTTGGCATCTGACTTTCTTGTTGAAAGCCTTGATCATCCGTTTTTGATACATCTGACCATGGCAAACAACAGTGAGTCTCTTTTCATCAATTAAGTTTAGTTGATCAAGCCGAGTCTGGATCCAATCGTCCTCATTCAAACCTGCATCCTTCATAATTCTCAAAGAGGGGATTTTAACCTCGATAGGCAAGACAGCCTTCATGCCATAAACCAAAGAATATGGTGTTTCCCCAGTTGATGTGCGAGCCGTGGTACGGTACCCGTGGAGAGCAAATGGCAGCATCTCATGCCAGTCCTTGTAGGTGACTGTCATCTTTTGTATGATCTTTTTAATGTTTTTATTTGCAGCTTCAACGGCACCATTCATCTTTGGCCGATAGGGGGACGAATTGTGATGTTGAATCTTGAATTGTTCGCACAAGGCCGTGATCATAGTATTGTTAAGGTTGGTACCATTATCAGTAATGATCCTTTCTGGGATACCATACCGGCAAATGAGATTCTGCTTGATGAAGTGGGCAACAACATTCTTAGTAACGGATGCGAAGGAAGTTGCTTCTACCCATTTTGTAAAATAATAAATGGCCACTAGAATGAAGCGGTGTTCATCGGAGGTTGTAGGCTTGATCTCTCCAATCATATCAATTCCCCACATAGCAAAAGGCCAAGGAGCCGTCAAGACATTTAGAGGAACCAGAGGTACATGCACCTTGTCTGTATAAATTTGACACTTATGACAGGTTCAGGAGTGTTGATAGCAGTCTGCTTCCATGGTAGACCAATAATAGCCTTCCCGTAGTATTTTCTTCGCCATCGTATGCCCACTGGAGTGGGTGCCAAAGGTGCCCTTATGTAGTTCAGCCATGATCTTTTCATCCTCAATCTTATCCATACAACGGAGCAGAATGGAGTCATGATTGCGTTTGTACAAGATGCCATTACTCAGGAAGAACTTAGTAGAGAATCTCCTTAAGAACTTTTTATCATTGATTGAAGCTCCTTCTGGATATTCCTGAGCCTCGAGATACCTTTTGACTTCATGAAACCAAGGCTGGTCCACTACTTCTTCAATATTAATCTCGTCAGTGTGCTGGTTCGTCCATTCATTCAATGGTGATTTGGGGAGCTTCGTTATCCCAATTAAGTTTAAACATAGATGACATTATGGCCAGAGCATCTGCTAACTGATTTTCTTCTCGCGGGAAATGCTTGAAGGTAATCTGCTCGAAATGTGGTAGCAATGTCAAAACATGTTCTTTGTAAGGAATAAGGTTTGGATGTTTAGTGTCCCACTCTCCTTTGATCTGACTGATGACCAAAGCTGAATCTCCAAACACATCTAAAGATTTGATTCCCAAGTCTATGGCAGCCTTGAGACCAAAGATGCATGCTTCGTATTCTGCCATGTTGTTCGTACAGTGGAAGCAAAGTCTGACAGTAAAGGGAGTATGACACCCTTCTGGAGATATGAGTACATCGCTGATACCATTACCAAGTGCATTGGATGCCCCATCAAAGAACAGGGTCCATCGGGATCCTTGTTCAGGTCCGTCATATGGTCTGATCTCTTCACATTTGTCTAGTGTCATGATGTCTTCATCTGTGAATTCAAACTTCATGGACTGATAATATTCTACAGTTTGATGAGCAAGATGATCATCTAGCACACTTCCTTTTATAGCTTTCTGGTTAGTGTACTGTATGTCATATTCTGTTGAGATCATCTGCCATCTAGCTATTCTTCCAGACAGAGCAGGCTTTTCGAAGATATACTTTATCGGATCCATCTTAGATATCAAAAAAGTGGTATGAGTCAACATATATTGTTTTAGCCGGCGAGCATCCCATGCCAGAGCGCAGCAAGTTTTCTCGAGCAGTGAATATCTGGTTTCACAGTCGGTAAACTTTTTGCTCAGGTAGTAAATAGCGTGCTCTTTTCGGCCAGACTCGTCATGTTGCCCCAATACACACCCCATTGAGTTCTCTAAAATAGTCAGATACATGATTAGTGGTCTTCCCTCGACTGGTGGCATCAAAACAAGAGGCTCTTGTAAATACTCCTTGATTTTGTCAAAAGCAATTTGGCATTCGTTGTTCCATTTAACTACTTGATCTTTCTTCAACAGTTTGAAGATTGGCTCACAAGTAGTTGTCAAGTGAGAAATGAATATGGAAATATAGTTCAGGCGTCCCAATAATCCTCTGACTTCCTTCTCAGTGCGAGGAGCAGGCATTTCTTGTATCGCTTTAACCTTGGCAGGATCAACCTTGATGCCTTTGTTGCTGACAACAAAACCTAAGAGTTTACCGGACCGGACTCCAAATGTACACTTGTTTTGATTCAATCTTAACTTGTACTCCTTCAACCTCATAAACAACTTTTGCAAGTGATCAAGGTGTTCCTCTTCAGTTTGTGATCGGGCTATCATGTCATCTACGTAGACCTCTATCTCATGATGTATCATATCATGAAACAAAGCTACCATGGCGTGTTGATAGGTTGCCCCCGACATTCTTCAGTCCGAATGGCATCACTTGGTAGCAGAACGTGCCCCACTGGGTGACAAATGTAGTTTTCTCCATGTCCTCAGGTGCCATTTTGATCTGGTTATAGCCTGAGAATCCATCTATGAAGGAAAATACTTTGTGCCGGGCTGTATTGTCAACCAGGATGTCAATGTGGGGAAGTGGAAAATCATCTTTAGGGCTGGCCCTATTTAAATCTCTATAATCCATGCACATTCTTACTTTGCCGTCCTTTTTAGGCACGAGAACAATGTTGGAAACCCATTGAGGGTAGAAAGTGACAGCCAGAAACCCAGCATTGAATTGTTTCATGACTTCCGCTTTGATCTTCTCTGACATGTCAGGTCTCATGCGGTGGACTTTTTGTTTCACTGGTGGACAGTCTTCTCTTGTGGGTAGACGATGTACCATGATGTCTGTATCAAGTCCCGGCATATCTTCGTATGACCATGCAAAGATCTCAACATAATCATGCAATAGCTGAATTAGACGTTCCTTGACACTCGGCTCTAGGTTGGCACCCACTTTGACTTCCTTTTTATCTTCCTCGGTACCTAAGTTGATCGTATCCAACGGTTCCTCATGAGGCTGAATAGCTCTTTCCTGTTGTTGTAGTAGTCTGGCCAATTCCCCTGGCACTTCATAATCTTCCCCACCTTCGTATTCGGCTTGATAGATTGGATCTTCAGAGTCACTGAAGGCTATAGTAGTATCGTTACCCATGGGATCCAGAATGGAGGGGTACCTGCATTTGTGAGTGTGGGTGTATGCAAGGGTATCACCATCTTTAAACAATAAAACGTAAAAGAAAGACAATGAGCACAAAAGGTTTGTATGTGAAAAAGCGTCCATGATTCATTGAATGTCATATGAAGATGAAATAAAAACCCTTACAAATGGACCATTGTACCTCGAGTAAGACACAAGGTTTTTAAAGTGCGAATTGTTTGTGAATATTACAAGTCCAACATAAATGTAAAAGATAAATTACTGAGAGATGAAAGGTATCGGGACAAAGTCTCTGGCTTCCCAATTGCGGAGTCCTCCGTTGACAGTAGGAAATATCCAATCTTCCAAGCTGCCATCTTCTTCAACATCTTCAACTGCGTTAACCTCTCGGTTACTAATCTTCAAAGGTGGCCCTCCAGCACGGGCACGGTGCACAACCTTCTGAGTAGTTGAAGAAAACCCCAAGCCAAACTTGTCTGATTTATACGGGATGTCCGAAAGCTGCCCCCAGATGGTGTATCCACCCTCTTCCACTACTGCCTTGGCGTCCTTTAGAGATGACATCTGAAGCAAAGGTCTTGTGATCTTGGGAATTGAGGATACCGCCTTGCTTACCGCTACTTCTTAAGAGACCTCTTTGAAATGTTGAAAAGGGGTTTCAATGAACTCGCTATCCAATTCCACATATCGGAAGGAATTCAGATGACTAATCATGTACTCCTCCTCTCCATGGACAGTTATGATCTTTCCTTGGACCGGTTACTTCAGCATTTGGTGTAGTGTGGAGGTGACGGCACCGACATTATGGATCCAGGGGCGTCCCAACAGACAGGAATAAGAGGGACGAATGTCCATCACATAGAAGGTTGAATTGAAGGTCTGAGTTCCCACCTTTATCGAGATGTCTACCTCCCCATGGACCATCCTCTTTGAACCATCAAACACTCTCACAACTATGTTACTGGGTTTTAGAGTCAGCCCTTCACAATCCAATCTGTCAAGGGCTTTCTTTGGTAAGACGTTCAAAGATGAACCCGTGTCTACCAAGACATGGGCCAGAGTCGTTCCTCTACACTCCACAGAGACATGTAATGCCTCGTTGTGCTTTCTCCCTCTGGGTTTCAAATCAGCATCGGAGAAGCCTAGGCCATTATCAGCTGTCAAACTGGCCACACAATCTTGGAATTGGTCGGCAGACGTCTCTTGTGGCACATGGGATGTCTTCAAAAAATTTACCAGAGCTTTCGCATGTGCCTCAGAGCACAGCAGCAATGCTAGCATGGAGATCTTGGAGGGAGTTTGCCCCAACTATTCAACCACATCATAATCACTCTTCTTTATTATCCCCAGGATCTCTTCCATTTCCTTCTTGGATGTTTCAGGGATAACTAGTGATTGAGCCTTCGTCCGGATAGGCTCTTCTTGAATGCTTTTTCCTAAATTTTCAATAGTAGAAGTATTGGTAGGGATAACAACATGGGTCGCGTCGTCTTTGTGGGTAGGTGCACTTCCAGGTATGGTTATTGGTATAAAGGTAATCTTCGGAATAGCCACGGGTCCAAAAACTGCCTTTGGAGGGGCAATCTCTGGAGAGAAGATTCTACCGCTACGGGTAATCTTGCTAGTTCCGGAAATATTGCTAATGTCAGAACTTTCTTCTTCGGAGCTTTCTTCTTCGGTGGTCAACCCATCTTGTTTAATACAATGGTAGTAGATTTCTCCACCGTAATTCCACGGTACTGTTTTGTCTGATTCGTATGGGACCGACCCGGGCATTGTAATTATGAGGGGAGTAGTCTTCGGAACTGATGTAATCCTAACGGGCCTTTTGGGGACCTTGGAAGGATTGGTGGAGATGGTTATGATCGAAATGTCTTTAACTGGAATGGGTGAAACAAGAGCATTCTCAAACAGAATTTCTTGGTTGTCAATCAGGCGTTGGATACCTGTCTTCAATAGTGGGCAATCAATTGACGAGGATAGGAAAACATGGCAGTCTTTACCATAACCTGGGAATATACCAGCTTTCAATAAATTCATCTTAATGATCGGGAGCGGAGTTAAGAGTTCATCTACTGTAGTAACAAACAAATCTTCCTCGATAGCATTGGTGTTGTGACTATGTCTAGGCATAGGAGCGAAAATGACATTTGGTTTCTCTGGCGCCTCAAACTCAATCTCTTTTGCATCTATGAGGTCTTGAATCTTGTTTTTTAACGCCCAACAGTTATTGGTGTCGTGCCCTGGGCTTTCGGAATGGTATGCGCATCTGGCATTCGGGTGATAATGGGGGGACGCCATGTTGGGATTCTTTGGAGCCTCCTTTAAGGTCGCTAAATTAGATTTCAGCAGATGTGGTAAAATATGGGCTAGAGTCATATTAAGTCTGGTGAATTCCGGACTGGCCTTTCCACCCTTGGTTGGTTACTTCTCAGTTGATCAGATGTCAGTTTTGGGATCATAATGGCCCCTACCATTGGTCGGCGCTCAGTTCTTCCTTGGTTTCTTTGTGGATAAACAAAAGATACCTCCTTCTTTCCATTGAAAGGCTTTCTCACAGCTGTAGAGGCAGATGAATCTTTCTGAATCTTTCCACTTTTATGTCAGCCTCTACCCTTTCTCTGATTAATATTAACTCAGTAAATCCAGCAGATGAACTCCCAATCAAATGGTTGAAGAAAGGGCCTGATAGAGTACCCAAGAACATATCCACCAACTCCCTTTCATACATAGGGGGTTTCACTCTCCCAGCTAGATCTCTCCATTTTTGTGCGTAATCTTTGAAACCCTCATTTGAAGCCATAGCCATACTCTAAAGTTGAGTACGGGTAGGCGCCAAATATGCATTATACTGGTATTGTTAATAGAAAGTTGCGGCAAGGTCTTCCCAGTTGTGGATGTCGGCCCTTTCTAATTGGTAAAACCAATCGAGTTGTGTTCCGGATAAACTATCTTGGAAAAAATGCACCCATAGGTCTTTATCGGTAGAGTGCGGCTAAATCTTTCTGACATATGATCGGAGGTGCATTTTAGGACACGACACTCCATCATATTTTGCAAATAATGGCACTTTAAACTTTGGAGGGATTACAATTCCTGACACCAGCCCCAATTCTTCAAAATCTAGACCCGGTACTCTCTGTATCTCCATAGCGCTTAAACACTTTTCAAGATGCCTGTACTTATCATCAGCCGAAGGGTATTGTTCCTCTGAGTAGTCTTCCTCTTCTTTCTTCTTCAGACTCTGATGGTACTGCTGTTTCTTTTCCTTTTCCTTCTCCTTCATCGGAAGTGGTTGCAAAATTCAAGGTCCTTCTAGTCTGTCCCTGAAATCTTCTCCCCATATTCAAAACCCTAGTGGCTTTCTTTGGTTTCTTCTTTCTCTCTTCAGCTAACAGAGTCTTCAACTCATCTTGCCCCTTGGCTAGGGTCATAAGCAATTGTTGAAACTGCATGTTCTGAGCCTGAAGATCTTTGACCGTCTGTTCCAGACCCATCTTACTGAAATAAACAATAGAGAGATGAGGAAACTGGTTGCAAAAGACCTGCTTATGTCATGATGAATGATATTCATATATGCAATGCTTTCAAGGATTTAAAAAAATTCAAATTTGTTTTAAACAAAAAGAAACACATGTTATATTAATAAGATAGAATTTGAGTACATCAATTCCCCTTGGGCAAGATAATACAAAATTCTAAGATAAAAAAGTGTTGCACATCCTCTTTGGTGCTATGTAGGTATTTAGAGTCTGCTCCTCATGAAGTAGCCTAGTGAGTTCCAAAACCGTCTTCTCGCTTGCATAAAATTGGGCTTCGAAAGTATCTCGCTCTCCTTTGAGTTGTATCCAATCCTTTTGTAGATCTTCGAGTGATGTGGGCATGTCAGGATGTAGGATAGTGTATGGAACTTCTCCATCCTTAACAGGCTCAATAATCACTGGGAGAATGGACGGATAAGGCATCATAAGACTTTGAGCGCGGGTTCGTACCCACTTGAGGTAAGGCTCAAGAGGGATGGAATTCTTGTGTCCCAAATTCTTGCTATCCACCTTGTTTAGCATCCTCCAAGCTCGGATGAAACTCTGGCGAAGACCTTGATCGTTGTTGTCGTAGTCGAATACCAGGCCTTGAATCAGCATATCATGTGGGCCATCCCTTCAGGCATAACCAAACTGTCTTAGAGCCAAACATGGGTTGTAGGTGATTCCTCCCCTAATGCCAAGTAGAGGGACATTAGGGAATTCCCCACAACGGTCAACAATGATAACATTCTCTTTGAATCGAGAGCACCAATGAATATCTGAATGTTTAAGCGTCATTAACCTTTGTGACCACCTTAATCCTTGCTCATTCTTTAAGACTGATTGGGGAAGATGAGAAATAAACCATCTTGCCAGGAGAGGAGTGCAACACATAAGGACACCTCTTTTCCTCATTGTACGAGTGTGAAAAGAGTGTAGGATATCCCCTAGCAATGTAGGCACCGAATTGCGTAACATGAAGATTTTGACGGCACTCACATCTATGAGTTGGTCAAGATTGGGGAATAAGACCATCCCATAGATAAGAAGAGCCACAATCTCCTCAAAAGCTTGCAAGTCTATGGAATTCCAACATCTTTGGGCCTTCTCAAACAGAAACTTTGCTAAGAAGCCTTTGACACCACTTCTAGTTTCCCAATGAGTTGTGACATCAGATGAGTGCAAGTGCAGAGCTTGAGCAATCTCTTCTGGCTTTGGATCTCTTTCCGTACCGTTGAAAGGTAGTTAATTGAGAATAGGAATCCTCAAGAGTTGAGAGAATTCTTCCAAAGTAGGCACAAGCTGATAGTCAAGAAATGTGAAGCAATGATGCAAAGGGTCAAAGAACTGGAAGAGAACCTTCATCATATCCTCCTCTGTGTTGGAGATGACCAAGTTAAGTAGACAACCATGCCTCTCGGTGAATGGAGAGTTCTCATGGATCCTTGAAGCTAGCTCCTTGAGTTGTGGAGGAATTCTTACAAGGTTGATTTGGATAGTTTTCCTGCGAAGTGAATCCATATCCTACAAAACAAGAACAAAGATGAATCTCCAAAAATCCTTGAAATGGTTAGTGGATGCATATGATGTTCATGATGTCCATGATGTTATGTACAAGTATGCATATACAAGAAAATCAAACAAGTTCTTAGTTCAGGCTTGCATGGGGTTTTATAGGTAAGTACCCTCTTAAAGTTTAGTTGGCTCAACCTGTCCTAATAATAGTAATCGGGTTCTAAGGAGCTCAATATCACTGGATTATTTCCTTGGTCATTTTTTAAGCTCAAGCCTCTTTAATGGCGACCGAAATATTCCAAGAAACCAACCCTCAATGAGTGTAGTATCGAGTATCTATCAACTTCGGACTGCACCAAAGTTGGTCATCTCATTACATCCTAAAGGCCAAGTTGGTCAAGTAAAGGGTTCTAGAAGTTCATTAGTGCTTCATGACATCACTCAGCGTCCCTGTATTCTCTTTGATTAACTCAAAGGCTACCGATACCCATAAATATGTCACACTATCATAGCTATTGCTTAGACCATGTCGGTATACCCCACACAGTTTCCACAGCGTATTGCTATTTACCTATAATGTTTCCCAAATCCGGGTAGAGGATTCAAACCCAAACAAAGAACCATAATGTAAAGAAAACAAGTTAAACAATGTAAGAAAATAAATGTGATCTAAAACCCTAAGGTAACCAAACTTTTATAAATTTCCCCAGCAGAGTCGCCAAAAGGAAAGGTGAAAAAGCACAAGAAAGACCTTTGAGATTTTTTCTTGAGTTCGAGGGGTAGATTATGAAAAGGGAAGGTATTAGCACCCTTTTCATCCATGGTTTTCCATGGGCTCTTAGTTACTTGCTTAGATCACTTGCTTTTGTTTGTTTGAAATTGTGTTTGGTGTGGTTTTGAAAGTATTTTGTAAAAGAGGCCATTCGTTTAGGAAATCTTTGTAATGATTCTCGTTCGTAAGAATGTATACAAAGATGTTTGTCTTTTTGAAAATGTTTTCAATATTTGTAAGATGTTTGGAAATGTGTGTGTTTGTTTTGAAAATAGCAAGGATTTGTTGTTTGAAAGGGAGCAAGTAACTAGAAGCTATCTACCTACTCAAATATCTTTCTTATGTATCTTCTATTCCTTTGACATTGTTATCTTACCATTGATTTGGTAAGCAACCCTATCTTTGGATGTAAACGGGACGGGCGTGGCTCATCGTATAACTATGATTAGCAATGTTGCAAAGTATCTTAGCATTTTTGAGGGACCAAGATCATTTTGTAGGGCAACTTTTGAATAGCGTCATCGAGGGACTATGATCTTAAATTTGTTTTGTTTTGCCAAGATACTTCGCATGCGTAATATGGCCCTTTTTGTTTTAGGCAACCAAGTGGTGAAACCCTAAGGGTGCTTGTGTGCAAGTGTATCATTTTCATGATTTTGACTTTGTCTTGTATTTAGGGTGTTCTATTTGTTTTGTTTTGATCTTACCATACAAACCTAATTACTATACAGTATAAGGAAAATAGTAAATTGCGGAAAATAAAATTCTACGGTATTACAACATTTTAGGGGATGGGGATACATTTGTACGAATGGGGATTGCAAGTAAAAATAAGTCCTAAATTACTATTACAACCATATTGAAATATAGAAGAATGTACAAGGAATATGTGAAATAAACTTGTTTTGTTTTAAGAAAATGTTTTTTTTATCTTTTGTTTTAAGAAACCAAAAATAAAGTGTGAAGGAAGTATTTTTGACGTTTGCTGGTTAATGGAACGGAGAGTGATAGAAAAAATAATAAATAATAATAAAAAAAGAATCAGCGTGTTGCTGATAAAAATGAAGTCAGAGGTTCTGACCCTGGAGCGCTACAAAGCAGAACTCTGTTAGTGAAAATATATAAGATCAGAAGCTCTGAACCTATTGGGAACACATTAACTTTCAGAAGTTCTGATACCACTGGTAACAAAACAAGCCTCAGAAGTTCTGGTACCACTGGAAACAAAACAAAATTCAGAAGTTCTGAGACCATTGGCAGAACTTGATCTCTCTCTCCAAGCTACTCAGAACATCTGTAATTTGGTTATTTCTCCACAAAACAGAAGACATGCACAGAACAGTTATAGCATATGTCATAGTGTTTCAGAGGATAAGAAATATTAGAACTATAAATCAGAGACAAGCATGCATTGGCTAATCCTAACTCTGAGTTCTAGTCTCTCCAAGAAGTTCTGAACTTATTTATTCTCTATTTAATAAGGCAAATATATGAAGTCTCAGAATATGTTCAACATCAGAAACATGATATCTACATTATATTTTTGAGCATGTAAATCTGGTAATGCTTGAGTAATGTGGTGAGGGTCAGTAGAAATTTACCTTGCAGCTGGAAGAAGTTCTGTGAACCAAAGTTAACCTCAACTCTGATGATGTTCTGAACAGCTTCTCCACGTACTCAGTAAGCTAGAAGTTTTCAACTTCTGGGGATGGCAAGGAGGTGATGTGCTGATTTCTTTGAGTGGATGGATGGAGAGTGTGCAGTAGTATGAATACAGAAGTTTTAGGCAGTTTCCAACCTGTAGATCAGAAAAGTTCTTAGAGTTCTTGGGATTTTGGCAGGGGTTTAAGGCTCTTCTTTCTCAAATTTTTCGACCTCTTTCAATGGCCAAAAGTGTTCTATTTATAGGCAAATATTTTTGTAGTTTTGAAGAGATCAAGTAGCGCCAACATCATACGCTAGATGCTGACTTGTTCCTGAAGCAAGTTCCAAAAAGGTATGATGGCTGACAGTTTTTTAGCTTTGGCTGTATTAGTAAGCAAGGATTAAGGAAAAGTGAACCTACAAGCAAAAAGTAGCGCATGGGCCCTTACCTAATCCTGCATAAAAGTATTTCTACACTAGACGTAGAGAGATCCTTTGGACAAAGACTCAAAAGTGGTTGTGAGCATTAATGAGAATTAAATGATGATGAGATTTATCAAAAATCAGAAATCCTGTAATATGATATTTTGCATCATTGCTTAACTCTGGATCAGAAGTTCCATTTAGGATAAACATCCAGCTTTTAATCTTTGTTCTTTGTTTCCTCAGCATGTTCTGAAGGATTTCCCAGATTTTCCAGTAGCCTTTTGATTTCCCTTTGAAAACTATGGATTAAAAGTTTTGTTTTAACGTAACATCTAACCTTCTGATCCTCTTACCTTCTGGCTCTAGCATGTTCTGAAGGGCTTTCAGGCTTCGTATTACACTTTATTGCCTTCTTTGCATTATTTCAGCAAACTCTGACTGAACTTGCGTAGATGCTGAAAAGCCATGTTCTGACTAAAGATTATGTGTTGAACCACGTTTACAACTTCTGACTGCTCCTGCCTAGAGGCTAGCTCAAAAGTCCTGAAGTGTCATTTTTCTTAAATACTTTAGAAAAAATTCTAAGTATTTAGAATTTGACTTTTCCAAGGTAAAATTTGATTTCTGAACTTCTTGATGAAACAAACTTCATATTCCAACATGTCTTAATGAAATATGATTTTTGAGATTTGATTTTGATCCAAAAGTCAATGTTTGACTTCTCAGCGTATAAATGACCATTTTGCCCTTGTGAATGGCTTGCTTGGAGAGAAATGATAATTCAGGGCTTGGATTTGTATAAGAGAAAACTTGAGAATTCAGGGTGATTTCCTGAGAAATGAGAGGGCAAATTTTGGGGTACAACAATCATCATGAGATAAGAATTGAGCAAGTTATGGCTTTCCCAAGTTGGGAAAATTTTGGAAATTTCAAGAAATATGCATTAAGCAAATTTGAGTTTTTAAGGCAATGGCTCAAATTCTTGAACTTTAAACATCTTCCTAAGATCATAGAGGACCCCTAAAACCATTTTTGCATAGTCTTGATTTTATTTGCATTTTATATTAATTTTATTTAATTAAAAATCAAATAAATCAAGATTATTGCAAAATATATGGGCCATTATCATTTGGGCTTGGTTTGATACATGGAGAGGCCCCAAATTTCGTGTGAAGCAGGGCCATCATGTCTACATTCATGCAAAATTCAAAAATAGACAAAATCCCTTAACTTTGGCCAAGGTTACATATTGGTATTCATAGCCTTCAAATGTTTGTCTATGGCTGTTACAAACATTATTTCTCATGTCTCCTCACTCCTCTCTATATAAAGAAGGCACTGGCAAGCATCAAAGACAGATACATAGCATGGGGAACCCCTGAAAGTTTTGCAAAAAACACCAAAATTATCAAATTCGAATTTCCATCTCCAGCCTATTTTAGTCCCAAACAAAGATCAAAACACACTCCTGGAGGTCCCCTGAAGCATTTGCAACCATTACTAAGCTTTGAAACATTGCCAAACACATAAACCAATTCACACAGTTTGTATTTTTTTCCAAATTCATTCTCCTTGATTCATGTAACATAAATGCGTTTTGATCATATATTACTGATTGTTGAAGTGTTTGCAAGCTTTTTGCATAGTTGGATTGAAGTTTGAGTGCAGGTATAACAGTTTTCCATAGCTAGGGTTTGAACCTCCAAATTGGGGTTTTTTGTATTGGCCAAAATTAGCCCAAACCAAGGGCACCACCTTGCTCAGGAGGTTGAAAGCAATCAATCTATGGCCTCACATTTAATTTTTGTTGCGTATTATGAGTTTTATAATTTGCAGGTGCTATAGTGACAAGTGAAAAACTGTCACTATAGGTGTTTAATCTAAGACGACGGAGGAACAAAGAAGACGAGGCGTGGCATTGTCCCATTGGTCCATCAAATAGAGCGCATGTTTTTTTATTTTTTCAGATATTGACATTTTTTTTAAATATAATATTCTTGTTTCATTTTATGTAACGAATGGCATGTTGGTTCAGTTGGCAGGGAAGCGTGTATGTGAAAGGGAGGACCTAGGTTCGAGCCCCAGGTCCAGTGTTTTATATTTTTCTTATGATTATTCTGCAGATCCATTGCTTCTCATTTTCAGGCGCCTATCCTACTTCATCATATCTTGGCCATCAGATGTACATCTGATTAGAATGAAAGGATACCATATGCAGGTGCACCATGAGCTATCACATACGTTCCTCACTGGATCCTAATACAAAATTCTCTATTTGGGCCTAGTGTTTTTTTCCAAACAACACCCCCCATTTGGGTTTTGATGCCAGGCCCATTTGTTTTATTTGTTTTCTAATTTCATATTATTTTTGTTTATTTATTTTCAAAAGTCATTTTTTTAATAAATCATAAAAAAATATAATAATTAGGATTAGTTTCTTTCTAAAATTATTAATTAGTTAATTCATTATTTTAATGAAATTTAAAATCAAATTAGACTTAGGTTCTTTTTAATTTAAATTATTTTCTTAATAAAAAAAAAACCAAAAACATGAGAATTAGGATTTATTTTCATCAAACTTTTTTTTTACTTCTCTAATTAAATTTTAGATATTTACTTCACTTATTTTTTGTTATTAAAAATAAAAACCAACAACCAAAAAGTTTTTTCCTCTAGGTTTTAGAACGTATTTTCATTTGTCGCGCGTTTATTTCCTTTTGCATTTTATATTCATGTAACTGTTATATGGGATGTAATAGTTAATATGAATTTACTTTATTGCTTTATTTTCTTTTCCCCGTTTGGTTTGGAATGTAAATCCCCCTCCCCGAAGCTATGTAATAGTCTAGATTTATACTTTCCGAATTTTATTTTTCTGAATATATAATTGCTAGTAACTTAGGCGTGCATGACAAGATAAAGTCAATTAATTGTTAGATCACTAACTTCAAGATAATATAACTGAAAAAAACACTTCTCACACTTGCATCCTTAGGGTACTCCTCACTTGGTTGCCTCGGAAATGATCATGTCCCTCGAACGTAGGGATATCTTAGCAAAGACCCTCAATTCTAAAGTCATCATAAAGATCATAGTCCCTTAACGTCTCTCGAGTTACCTACGAGAAAAATGATTTTGTCCCTCGATGTTGCCTATATGATGATAGTCCCTTCGAATGCTAAGATGTCCTTACATGTTTCCTCCAATGACCATAACGTCCCTTTCGATAGCCCCTCAACATCCGACGATAGGGCTACCTACTCACTAATAGTAGGATAACACTATCTAAAGGGTACGAGGAAAAGAACACCCTTTTTTGAGTAGGTAGATGACTCTTAAGTACTTGCTCAAACCTAAGTTTTCACACTTACACACTTTTCAAAAACTATTTTCAAAAACACTTTATCACACTCTTAAGGACTGATACAAGAGTTACCATAAAGCAAACAAAAATATTTCAAAACACACAAAAACAAATAGTTTTCAAAAATTAGCAAGTACCTAAGAGCCCGTGGAACACCACAGATGGAAAGGATGCTAACACCTTCCCTTTCCATAATCTACCCCCTTACACGGAAAATCTTGAAAAAGGTATTTTTCTGTTCTTTTCACCCTTTCCTTTGTTGGATAAAAGAAAAGTCGGTGGCGACTCTTGCTTACCGCGACATTTGCAAACAAAAAATGCGAAACCAGTATTAAACAGTCAGTTCTGCCACCGTATCACAGAACTGGAGACTCTGTTGGGGAAAATAATAAAGTTGGGTTTACCTTACGGTCTAGATCATTTTGCTTCTTTGACTGTTTGTTTGCTTTATTTTTAAGGGTACTGTTTGGGGTTACTATAGATCCTACACCCGAATCCGGGGAAACCTTTTAGGTAAGTAGCAATAGATTGTGGAAACTGTGCGGGGTATACCAACATGGTTGAAGCGATGGCTACGTTGATGCGACACTTTGCTTGGTACCGATAGCCCTTGAGTTAATCAAGGAGAATACGGGGCCGCTGCGTGGTGTTATGAAGCGTCAACTGACCATAGAACCATTAATTGAACAACTTGGCCATAAAGACGTAGCGAGATAGTCGTCCTTGGTGTATTCCCAAGGTCGGCAGATACTCGATGCTACACTCATTGAGGTTTGACTCCCGAGTTTTGTTTGGTTGCAAGGCAGTTGCCTATTGAATGAAATTTGTGGGAAAGATCAGTGATATTGAGATCCCTTAGAACCCGGTTACTATTTATAGGACAGGTTGAACCAATCCAACTTCAAGAGGGTATGAACTTAAAACCCATGCAAGCCTTAAACTTAAGGTTTTGGTGTGATTTGCTTGTTGCTTGCTATATATATATATATATATATATATATATATATATATATATATATATATATATATATATATATATATATATATATATATATATATATATATGATTTATTAGCATAATCATGACATCATAACATGGCATATCATACTAACCATTTAAAGGATTTTCTAGAGCTTATCTTTGTCTTGTTTTGTAGGACATGACATCCGCTCGCAGGAACACTATCCAAATCAACCTTGTGAAAGTGCATCCTCAACTCAAGGAGTTAGCATCAAGGATTCTTGAAAGCTCTCCCTTCACTGAAAAAACATGATCAACTTCTCAATTTGGTCACTTCAAACCCTGATGACATGTTAAAGGTGATCTTTCAGTTCTTTGACCCGTTGCACCACTGCTTCACTTTTCCGAATTACCAGTTAGTGCCTACTATGGAGGAGTTTTCTCAGTTATTGGGGGTACCTATCCTTAATCAGATACCATTCAATAGTACGGAAAGACACACAAATCCTGAAGAGATTGCTCAAGCTCTATCTTTACAATGCTATGATATAGTGGCAAATTGGGAAACCAGGAGAGGTGTCTAAGGATTTCCAGTTAAGTTTATATTTAAGAAAGCTCACTATTTTTGGGATAGCCTGGATTTACAAGATTTTGAAGAAGTATTGGCCCTTCACATCTATGGGATGGTACTATTCCCTAACACAAACCAACTCATAGATGTGAATGCGATTAAGGTTTTTCTGTCGCATAATCTGGTGCCTACTTTACTTGGGGATATTCTACACTCTCTGCATTCTCGCACTCTAAAGAGAAGAGGGACCCTTCTGTGTTGCACTCCTCTATTGGATATGTGGTTTATTTTGCACCTACCTCGGTCTATTTTGAAGAATGAACAAGGTATGAGATGTCCTCATAGGTTGGTATCCCTTACGCATTCAGATATTCAATGGTGTTCTCGGTCCTTGTAGAGTGTCACCATCATTGATCGCTATGGGGAATTCCCTAATGTCCCTCTCTTGGGCATTAATGGAGGAATCACTTATAATCCTTGTTTGGCGTTGCGACAGTTCGGTTACGCTAGAAGGGATGGTCCTCACGACACACTCATCCAAGGAATCACATTTGACTATGGGAATGATGTTCAGGGTTATCGCAAGAGGTTCATTCGATCTTGGGGTATGATAAACAGGGTTGATAGAAAAACAATGGGACACAAGAATTCCATCCCTCTTGAGCATTACCTCGAATGGGTGTGAGCTCGTGCTCAATGTATTATGATGCCTTACCCTGCCATCTTACATGTGGTTATGGAGCCAATTGCTGAAGGAGACACTCCTTACGTTGTTCTTCATCCTGATATGCCAACTGATTTTAAGGAGCTACGAAAATCCTGGATCCAACTCAAATAAGAACGAGATACATTTGAAACCTAATTCTACTCCAGCGAGAAGAAGGTTTTAGAGCTCACCCGGTTACTTCACGAGGAGAGGAGCATAAATGCCTACATTTCACCAAAAAGGATGCGCCTGTGGGAAGCTTGAAGTCTTCCTTTTGCTTGGAAAATTTTATTGTTTCTTTGTTCCCTTTGTGAGCCCAAGAGGCATTATTGTGATCAATAAAATATCTTAATTCAATTAACATTTATTCTCTTTCTGTTTAAGAAAATTTGAGTCTTAGAAATCCTTGAAAACATTGCATACATATAACATACATATCATTGCATAAGCAGGTTTCAAAGCAGGTTTCTCATCCTCTTCGCTGTTTATTTTGGCAATGGCTCTAGAACAAACAGTGAAGGATCTACATACTCTGAATGCCTAGTTTCAACAGATGATCATGGCTCTGACCAAGGGGCAAGAAGAATTGAAATCCTTGCTTGTTAAAGAAAATAAGAAGCCAAGGAAGCCAACTGGTTTAGTGAATCTGGGAAGAAAGATCAGAGGACCAGTGCGGCGAGCCTCTAAACTGGTAACTTCATCAAAGGAAGGAGACAATCAAGAGGAGGAAACAAGAGAGAAAGACTCTAGTCCAAAAGTATCTGATGATGAATCTGACTATGTGAGGAACAATATCCTCCTGCTGATGAAAAATACAAACAACTGGAGGATTGTTTGAATGCAATGGAGGTCCGAAAGGTACCAATTCTGGATTTTGAAGAGCTGGGTTTGGTCTCTGGGGTTGTCATCCCGCAAAAGTTCAAGGTGCCAGTGTTTGCAAAATATGATGGGGTTTCGTGTCCCAAGATGCACCTTCGATCTTATGTGAGGAAGATCCAGCCTCACACTACTGACAAGGACTTATGGGTCCACTTATTTCAGGATAGTCTATCCGAAACTCAACTAGAATAGTTCTACTAGCTGGAAAGGGACAACATTCATAATTGAGAAGACCTGGCTGCTACTTTCTACAAGTCGTATTAGTATAGCACAAGCCTTTCTACCACCCGTACTCAACTCCAAAGTATGTATATGGGTTCGAGCGAGGGCTTTAAGGACTATGCTCAGAAGTGGAGGGACTTAGCAGGAAGAGTTCAACCTCCCCTGTCTCATAGGGAGTTAATGGATATGTTTCTGGGTACCCTGTCTGGTCCATTTTTCAATCATCTGATTGGAAGTTCCTCAACCGGCTTCACTGAATTGATCTTGACAGGAGAAAGGGTGGAAACTTGAAATAGGAGTGGTAAGATCCAAAAGGATGCATCCTCCAGTGCAGTAAGGAAGCCATTTGCTAGGAAAAAAGAGGTTAGTGCTGTGTACCATCAAAGGAATCAGGAGAAAACTGAACGCCGCTCAGCGGTAGGGGCTGTCATGATCTCTAAACCTGCACCTACTCAACAAAGGAGTAATCAACCTAGAACAGAAAGGCCGGTAAGATAGTTTACCCAGATAAATATGACACTGTCTCAAGTCTTGCCTCATTTACTGAAGTCTAATCTGGTAACTTTGCGGGAAGCTCTGAAGAATCCCAACACTGCCTCTCCCCGTTACAATCCTAATGCTCGGTGTGCTTACCATTCAGAAAGTCCAGGTCATGATACAAACGACTGCTGGGCTTTGAAAAATAAGGCGCAAGACCTTCTCCAGAAGAAGGAAATTGAATTTGACGCCCCCGAGATTCCCAATGTTATCACTGCTCCTATGCCCAAACACGACCGTGGTGTCAACGCTATTGAAGATGGCGTGTTCGTTACTTCTGTTGAGGAACTTGTTACCCCTATCCTGACCTTCAAGTGGAACTTGTTGAAGGCCGGTTTATTTCCGGGTTGTGGCGAAGGTTGCCACTCATGTTTATCTCTATCGGATGGTTGTCATTTGTTAAACGCAGGTGTTCAAAGCCTAATGGATGATAGAGAGATTTTGTTTGAAAAGACTCTCGTTCCAACTATTTCCTGCAAGGATGTTTCAATAATAAACATTTCTGCCAATCCTTCCAGGGTCTCTACCAAAAGACCCGTCAGGATTACATCTGCTCCGAAGTTGGCTCCTCTAATTATCACCTTGCCAGGGCCAATGCCATACTCCTCAGACAAAACTGTTCCCTGGAACTATGGGGGTGACGTATACTACCATGGTGTCAAGCAAGACCTACTGGCTGTTGAAGACCAGGTTTCTGAAGATGTTGATCCCAACATTAGAAATATTGTTGGAACCAACAAAATAACAAGAAGTGGAAGAGTATTCTCCCCCGAGATTGTTCCTCCAAAAGTTGTTACTGGTCTTGTGATCATTCCTACTTTTGTTCCTGCTGATACCACTACTGCAATTCCTGTGATTACCCCCGCTGACACCCCTATCACTGAGTCGGCCAAGACTCTGGGAAAAGACATATTGATTGAGCCCGTCCAAACAAAGGCGAATTTAGTATCTATCCCAGAGGCTTCCAAGAAGGAGATGGAAGAAATTTTAAAGATTATAAAGAAGAGCGACTACAATGTGGTCGAACAACTGGGGCAGACCCCTTAAAAGATTTCTATGCTAGCCTTACTTTTGTGCTCCGAAGCTCATGCGAAGGCTTTGGTGAAGTTCCTTAAGACTTACCATGTGCCACAAGAAACCTCTGCTAATTAGTTTGAAGATTGCATGGCCAGTTTGACAGCTGATAACAGTTTAGGTTTTTTTTATGCTGATCTAACACCCAGAGGGAGGAAACACAATGATGTGCTGCATGTTTCCATCGAGTGCATGGACACTTATTTGGCCCATGTTCTAGTAGATATTGGTTCATCATTGAATATGCTTCCCAAGAAGGCTCTGGATAGACTAGACTGTGAAGGTTTGACCTTGAAGCCCAACAACATAGTAGTGAGAGCTTTCGACGGTTCGAAGAGAATGGTGCACAGGGAGATGGACATTCCCATCAAAGTTGGTTCTCAGACCTTTGAATCCACCTTCTACGTGATGGATATCAGACCGTCTTATTCTTGTTTGTTGGTACGCCCTTGGATCCATAGGGTGGGAGTTGTCACGTATACTCTGCATCAGATGATGAAATACCTGGTCAAAGGAAAGATTGTCACGGTACATGGTGAAGAAGAATACATGGTCAGTCACCTGAACTCCTTCAGGTATGTGGAAATGGATGGCGAGTTCATCGAGACTCCATTTCAAAATTTCGAAGAGATACCTTTGACTATGGCTGAAACTGAAATTGTCACCAATCTGCCAAAGATCACCTGACCTCCCTTGAAGATGGCTTTTCTCAAGGATGAAAAAGCAGTTATTGAAGAAGGTGGGTCTACCATCTAGGGCCAACTCCCTGATATTCCATACAAGTATGATAAGTTTGGTTTGGGTTTCTCTTAAGGGGCTCAAAGGGCTGTCCGTCGTGCTCATGCTAGAAGACCTCCCCTACGCATCAGCAATCATGGGGTCAACGCTCTAGAAAACAGTGATGGTGACGATGAAATGGATAGCTAGATCTTCTGTACTACCAATGGTGGACTCAGTAACTGGACGGAAAGAGACTTTGTACCGATTACTTTTATTCAAAAGTAATTGTCTTTCTTGTTTTTTGGATATCTAATAAACAATATAAACTCTAAGGCCATGTGTCTTACCCAGGGCACAATGGTTTATTTGTGAGGGTTATCATGTCTCAATTTCATATGGCATTAATAAAGCATTGGACGTTTATGCATACAAATTTTACGCTATTTATTTTTCTTTTCTGCTTTGTCTATACAGCTATGCTCTTACACACACCCATGTATCAAACTGCAGATCCATATCCACTCTGGATCTCATTGATAACAGTTCTGCTATTGCCGATTATGACTTTGAAAATCCGATCAACCAAGCTGAGGACGAAGGTGAGGAAGATTATGAGGTACCCGGAGAACTTGCTAGGTTGTTACAACAGGAAGAAATGGCTATACAGCCTCATGAAGAGCCAGTTGAGACAGTGAATTTGGGCACAAAAGAGGACAGAAAAGAAGTCAAGATAGGTGCAAATTTGGAGCTTCGTGTCAAACAACATTTGATTCAGATGTTTCATGATTATGTCGAGATTTTTTCCTGGTCATATGAAGACATGCCAGGACTGGACACGGATATTGTGGTTCATCATCTGCCAACTAAAGAAGACTGCCCTCCGGTAAAGAAAAACGTTCGTCGTATGCACCCTGAAATGTCAGAGAAGATCAAAGCAGAAGTTATGAAACAGTTCAACACTGGTTTCTTAGATGTCACCTCTTATCCCCAATGGGTTGCTAACGTAGTCCCGATACCTAAAAAGGACGGCAAGGTACAGATGTGTGTGGACTACCGAGATTTGAATAGGGCAAGCCCCAAGGATGACTTTCCGCTCCCCCACATTGACGTTCTGGTTGACAACACTGTGCAACACAAGATCTTTTCCTTCATGGATGGTTTATTTGGTTTCAATCATATTAAGATGGCACCTGAAGACATGGAGAAGAAAACCTTTGTCACACAATGGGGAACTTTCTGCTACAAAGTGATGTCGTTTGGGTTGAAGAACACTGGGGTAACCTATCAGCGAGCCATGGTAGCTCTGTTTCATGACATGATTCACCATGAGATAGAGGTTTATGTTGATGACATGATAGCCATGTCTCAAACTGAGGAAGAACACCTTGATAATCTGCAAAAGTTGTTTGACAGGTTGAAGACGTACAAGCTAAGGTTAAATTCGAACAAGTGCACCTTCGGGGTAAGGTCTGGTAAACTTCTAGGTTTCATTGTCAACGACAAGGGAATTCAGGTAGACCCTGCAAAGGTGAAGGCTATACAAGAGATGTCGGTTCCTCACACTGAGAAGGAGGTCAGAGGCTTCTTGGAACGCCTAAATTACATTGCCAGGTTCATTTCCCATTTAACTGCTACTTGTGAGCCCATCTTTAAAATCCTGAAGAAAGATCAAGTGGTAAAGTGGAATGACGAATGCCAGACTGCCTTCGAGAGAATGAAGGAATACCTTCAAGTGCCTCTAATTTCGATGCCTCTGATTGAAGGAAGACCTTTGATAATGTACCTAACAGTGATAAATAATTCAATGGGGTGTGTGCTGGGGAAGCATGACGAGTCCGGTCGAAAAGAGCATGCAATATACTACCTTAGCAAAACAATTATCGTCTGTGAGACAAGATACTCACTGCTCGAGAAAACTTGTTGCGCTTTGGCATGGGCTGCTCGCCGGTTGAGACAGTATATGTTGACCCACACTACTTTGTTGATATCTAAGATGGATCCGATCAAGTACATCTTCGAGAAGCCCGCTCTCTCTGGAAGAATAGCAAGATGGAAAATGATCTTGACTGAATACGATATCCAATACACGACCCTGAAAGCAATCAAGGGAAGTGTACTAGCTGATCATTTGGCTCATCAGGCAGTGGATGACTACCAGTCCATGAATTTTGAGTTCCCAAACGAGAATATTATGCTAGTGACTGACTATGAAGAACTGGACCGGATGAAGGACCTGAGGAAGGATCCCGATGGACTATGGTTTTTGATGGAGCTTCCAACGCACTCGGCAATGGCATCAGTGTTGTAATCATATTTCCTGAGGGGTGCCATACTCCTTTCACAACCAGATTATGTTTCAATTGCACCAACAATATGGAGGAATATGAAGCATACATCATGGGTCTCAAAGCTGCTATTGACCTGAGGATTAAGTTCTTGAGCATTTTCAGGGATTCAACCTTGGTAATAAGTCAAATCAAAGGAGAGTGGGACACGAAGCACCCGAAACTTATCCCTTGAAAAGAACATGTGCTGACTTTACTTCCACACTTTGAAGAGGTCACCTTTGAACATTTTCCACGAGAAGAGAATCGGTTAGCGAATGTGCTAGCTACTATGTCATCTATGTTCAAGGTCAACTGGGACAACGAGGCTCCCTGAATCACTATTGAGAGGTTGGATGAACCAGCATACTGCTATGAGATTGACACGGAAGAAGTATCATACAAACCTTGATTTCGTGAAGTGAAAAGGTATCTCGAGGCTCAAGAATATCCTAAGGGGGCATCTGTCAATGATAAGAAGTTTCCGAGGAGGTTCTCCGTAAAATTCTTCCTCAGTAATGGAATCCTCTACAAGCGCAACCATGGCTCTACTTTACTTTGGTGTGTAGACAAGAGCGAAGCAAAAAGGATTATGGTTGATTTACACGAAGGTACCTTTGGCACCCACTCTAGTGGATATACCATGGCTAAAAAGATCCTACGGGCAGGATACTATTGGTCCCATATGGAGGCAGACTGTTATCAGCATTCCCGAACTTGTCACAAATGCCAGATCTATGCTGATAAATTACATGTACCTCCGGTTCCCTTGAATGTCTTGACGACTCCCTGGCCCTTTTCAATGTAGGGCATTGACATGATCAGAGAGATTATACCTACCACTTCCAATGGGCATCGCTTTATCCTAGTGGCCATTGATTACTTCATGAAGTGGGTTGAGGCTGCCTCTTTTGCTACTGTTACCAAGAATGTTATGGCGTGATTCATCAAGCATAACCTGATTTGTCGATATGGTGTTCCAGGGAGAATCATCACAGACAGTGGTATAAATCTCAATAATACAATGATCACCGAACTCTGTAAACAATTCAAGATCCAGCATCATAATTCTTCCCCTTACCGGCCGAAGATGAATAGCGTTGTGGAGGCTGATAACAAGAACATTAAGAAAATCATATAGAAGATGACGGTGACATACAAAGAATGGCATGAGATGTTACCATTTGCTCTTCATGGTTACCGCACCTCAGCGCGTACGTCAACAGGGGTAACCCCTTATTCTCTGGTGTATGGCATGGAGGTTGTCCTACCTAATGAAGTCCAGATTCCTTCTTTAAGGATCATGAAGGATGCGGGTTTGAACGAAGATGGTTGGATCCAGACTCGACTTGATCAACTAGATCTGATTGATGAGAAAAGGCTTACTGCTATCTGTCATGGTAAAATGTATCAAAAGCAGATGATCAAGGCATTCAACAAAAAGGTCAGACGTCAAGTGTATCAAGTGGGTGATCTGGTAATCAAGCGCATCATACTGCCACAAGGTGATCCCAGGGGAAAATGGACTCCCACGTACGAAGGGCCATTTGTGATCAAAAGCATATTTTCTGGTGGAGCCATGATTCTAACCACCATGGATAGTGACGACCTTCCTTACCCTGTTAATGCAGACATAGTGAAAAGATACTACGCCTAAATAAAGATCCACTAGGTTAACTGGCCTAGGCAAAAGTAAGGGCATCCCGGCGAACCAAAAGGGTTCAGGCAAAAATTAAGGATGAATACAAAAAAATCTGTACACCCGGCAAGTCGAAAACCTGCAAAGGCGGCTTGGGCAAAAAAGGGTATCCCGGTGGACTGAAAACCCGAAAGGGCGGTCCAGGCAAAAGTTAGGGATTGGAAGCGTATAACTATGTCCCATTGGATCAACTTGCGATCAGACTTCAGTGTTGACTACCAAGACTCAAACGGTACCGATCAATCCAGTCACCTTCGGACAAGTAGCAAAGTGATGAGACGCTCGAAGACATAAGGGAAATAGTAGAATTGAAACTCAATGGGATTATTACACATAACTATTTTCTTCTCTTTGTACACTATTTTGTATAGTTCACTCTTTACAACGACGTTCTCATACTAGAACGTCAGTCTCTTTGTACAAAATTCCTGTTACTGGCGAACTTCAAAAATCAATACAAATAATTTAAAGTACAAAACAATTTGCTTTTATTTTTTCTGTTTTGTTTTGCAAAAAACGTCCAATGACTTATTTTTGACATATGCATTTAAATATGATCACTGTTCACAAATACTTAAATAAAAAACAGAAAGATAGTTACTAACGATTTTAAGAAACGGGGAGAAGTCTAAGAAACAATTTGCAGTCCGACAGTTACTCCTTCCAGCAGGTACAGGGGAAGGGACAGTTTGAGACAAAGTCACCATTACATACGACCCTGTGACATCTATGTTCCCCCACAGAGCAGAAATAACCAAAGTTTTGATCTCCTCCTTCCCTTAGCAGGAATTACTTCCTCCAGCAAAGTTCCTCCAGAGAACTGAAATCTATTTTCCCATCCGGGGTTTAAATAGTTTATAAAGCTTCCTCCCCGGTAGATTTTATTTCTCTAACTATGGAATTTTATTCCCCAACAGAGTTTATTTCTCTACATCGGAAAAATCTTCCAATAAAGCATCTCCCTCCATGGAGTTATTCTCAAGCAGAGTCAATCCCCCGCAGAATATCCTCAGACAGAAAGAGGAAATCCCCAGCGAATCATCTCCATTCATCAGCCCCAACGGAAACGAACGATCCAGCGTCCCAATACTCTTCAGCAGCAGTCTGGGATTTACTTTCCCCGACTAAGAAATATCGCAATAGCATCCCATGTTCATACATCATGGCATGTGCATACACATCACATACAGCATAATCTCATTTATTTTGAGAACATCATCACAATTCATTTCATACATCATGACATTGCATATGACTAACTCTTTACCTTTTTAGGGAAAGATCAAATCAACAAACACCGCTACTTATGTGACCTGGTAGTCTTCTCAAAAGCTACGTTTAATGAATGGCTATTTCAACAATTTCCTCAGAAAGATGTCCTCACAAGACCTTCTCTGGTTCAGTCAGATCAACACTAAGATCTCTCTGATTTCTATTCTAGTTGAATATATTCCAAGACTTTTGTCTGGTTCAGTCGAATCGATACTAAGATTCTTCTGATTTCCATTCCAGTCAAAGTTAATCCAAGACCTTCTCTGGTGCAGTTAGATCGACACTAAGATCTCGATGATTTCTATTCCAATTTAAAATATTCCAAGACTTTTGTCTGGTTCAGTCGAATCGATACTAAGATTCTTCTGATTTCCATTCCAGTCAAAGTTAATCCAAGACCTTCTCTGGTTCAGTTAGATCGACACTAAGATCTCTCTGATTTCTATTCCAGTTGAAGATATTCCAAGACTTTTGTCTGGTTTAGTTAAATCGATGCTAAGATTCTTCTGATTTTCATTCCAGTCAAAGTTAATTAAAGACCTTCTCTGGTTCAGTCAGATCGACACTAAGATCTCTCTGATTCATATTCTAGTTGAAGATGACCCAAGACTTTTGTCTGGTTCAGTTGACTCGATCCTAAGACTCTTCTGATATCCATTCAAGTCAAAGTTAGTTCAAGATTTTCCTCTGGTTCAGTTAGATCGATACCAACATCTCTTTGATTCCTATTCCAGTTGAAGATAATCCAAGACCTTTTTCTGGTTCAGTTAAATCGACACTAAGATTTTTCTGATTCTTATCCAATCAAAGATAAATTAAGACCTCTGTTGGTTCAGTTTGAATCAACCATTGATTTATTATTGATTATTTTCCATTAGATCCTTTCTCTGGTTCAGTTAAATCGAAGCTGTTTTTTTTTAAATTTATATTCCAGTTAAAGAAACTGCAAAGTCTGGGGTACGACCAGATAACAGTTTAATCTCATTTCCCTAGTAAGTCGCTGTGAAGCCTGGAATACGACAAGATAGCAGTCAACCTTATTATCCTCAACAAATCACTGTGAAGCCTGGATCCTGACTAGATAGCAGTTCACTTCCATCTCTTCAGTCAAGAGATGACTCCCCAGTAGAGTAATGGACAACCGAAGCTCCTAGACTCTATTCCACTAAAATACATTCCCCAGTGGACTCCTCCTCGGACAGCAGGAACAGAAATCCCCACAAAGAGACTTCTTATGAAGTCAGCATCTATTTTGGATGACATCTTTAAGCCCATCTCTGACGACTCTTCGTCATATTCCTTAGATGGCATCTTTAAGCCCATCTCCGACAGTCTTCTGTCATCTTTTCCAAATGGAATCTCTAATCCCATTCCCGATATTATTCACCAACAGTCTCACTTTGGGCGAGTGCAAATTTCTTGGCACTCTAGTATTCAATCATCTTCCACCTTCAAATCACGAAAGGCAAACAAGCCAATCTAAATCTCCAGGTTTAAGAAGATTGAACAGGGGAAGTTGTTGTACCCCAAAATTTTCCCTCCCATTTTCATACAAGACATACTCCTAGAGGTCCTCAATTGCTCAAGGTTGACTAAGAATTGACCAGACAAATTCTCCTCCTAAGACAATGAACCTCTAACTAGGGTTTTAGTTTTCATCAAGATGTGTGAGCTCCAATGGTCTCAAATGCTTCCCATGGTTCTAATATGTCTTCAAGATCATCCATGCCAAGTTTCATGCCTTTCTCAATAAGTTTTCTCAGTCAATTGCTCAAGTATCACTACTAAAAAAATGACATTTGAGAAAAGGTTTTTACATCAGGTATAAAAATATACGATGTAAAAAATAAAATTAAAAACATTTTACATCAGGTATTTATTTGCAATGATATAAACAATATGAAAAAAAATATCACTAGCTATTACATCGGGCCAATTAATCCACCGATGTAAAAGGTTTCATAATAAAAACACGGTGGCAGTTTTGTAAATAAAAAACTAGGTGGCAGAATTGTAAATAAAAAACACGCTAGCTATTACATCGGTTCCTGCAATCCACCGATGTAAAAAAGAGGGTGGCAGATTGGTAATATAAAAACACACTAACCCTTACATCGGTTCTTGAAATCCACCGATGTAAAAAACCTGAGAACCCTTACATCGGTCCTTGCGATAAACCAATGTAAAAAACCTCAAAATGTAACAATTACATCGGTCATTGACATGCACCGATGTAAAAAAGATGAGCGTAACGTAACCCTTACATCAGTTTATAGTTCCCACCGATGTAAAAACTATTATATATATTTGAGAAATAAACCCTCACTGTTGTTTATTTAGTTATTGTTCTCTCGTTACAACCCTCGCTGCTACAGTCCGTCCGTCTCCTCCCTCCGCTCCGCCTACACGGTCCATCCGTCTCCGCATACAAATGCCTCCTCCTACAAACGCCATCTGCCATCCTCCCTCCGTTATCTCCTCGCAGATCCGTATCGCCCTGCCGTCACAGGCCGCCGAATCTCCAGCCGTCACATTTGCCTCCTGCACGAAGACGGAGGGGTTTCTCCATCCTTCACACTACCACCGTCTTCGAAACCCCATCCACCGTCCAACTACGACTCCGGTACGAAATTTTCTATTTTGTTCAACTTCATTGTATATCTATGGATTTCTAAGAGTTATATATACAAAAAAGTTTTTAAGATATTCTTGTTTCTTTGCTTGCTACTAAGATACATTATAAAAAAATTAGAAGTACATAGAAAAATAATTAGAAGATTATACTATGAATCCATTACTTTGTTCATATCTGTTTTTTAATTACTAAATAATTTATTATTATTAGAGAGGTTAATTAAGTCTAATTAGTTATAAATAGTATATATTTTGTATAAATGTAAGAATATAGTACATGTTGTGTATATGTCATTCTTTTTCATTAGAGAAATTGTCTCCTTAGAAACCTCAGAAAGAAACATTAATGGTCCTCTCAAAAACACACAGTTTATCTTTAACCTATCAAACTTAATAGAGTTATCACCTTGCCATTGAAATTTGATTCTATTTTTATTTCTCCGCGAAGCACCGCAACTTGTAATCTCCGAATCTCTGTGAAGTAGCGCAGCCACAGTCACACCCTTCGTCAGACCTTCCTCTATGTGAACATAGTTATGGATCGTAGTTGGATGAGAGCTAATCGATTTAGTGACGAGTACGAACATGGAGTGATGGAATTTCTATAGTTTGCTGAAAGTAATGCTGAAAAAAGTCTTCCTACGCTTTTTCTCTGTCCATGTGTTCGTTGTGCAAATAAAGAACCAAATCATAGTAAGAAAGAAATCATGGATCATCTAATTTGTGTAGGGATTTGTCAAATTTAGTTATGTGATGTTTATCTTTCTGTATTATTTCTTTTGGGATTCATCAAATGGAAAATGGAAATAGAAAAAAGGCAACATGACTTCATCCCAATGTAAGTGTGATGTAAATTGTAATTCTATAGTTAAATTTATGATAAATATTCACTAATTATGTCATTCAATTGTAGACAAGGCCACAACATAACTCTAATGATTGTGGATACTATGTGATGAAAAATATGTTGGATATTGTCTCTGGAAATATAATCGAGAATTGGATACAGGTAATAAAAATAACTTTACTTTGTTATTTACTTTTTGTTTTTCGACTTAATATGAATTTTTAAAGAATAACTCTACATTGTTATATTTATGTATTATAGGTATTTGATGACCCAACAGAATTAACATAAGATGATTTGTATGATTTGCGACTCCTTTGGGCAAAATGTTTCTTTGAGTTATATAAAAATTAAGTTTATCTGATGAGTTTTATAGAATTGTCTAAGTTGTGGTTTTTGAACATAATTGTTATTATTGAGTTTTTGCATATTACATGTGGTTTTTGCACATGTATTGAGTTTCTTGATATTTTTTGCTGATGTTAATTGTTATTATTTATTGTCAGGTAATGTGATTTTGGTGTTGTCTACCAAAGCTATAACTCATCGTGGATTTTATATTGGTAATTCAAGTTTGGAAAAAGACTTATGAATAGTTGAATATTTTTGTATGTTTTGTGAAGAATATATATTTGTAAGTTTGTTGTGAGTTTGTTTGTTGTGATACAATACAAGTTTGCAATATAATTGTTCATTTTGTAAGTTTGTTGTGAAAAATATGAAAATATCAACCTAGATGTGGTCTATGTGATGTTGGAAAGCTATGACATATATATAGCGACCTAAATATAGTCTGTGTGATATTGGAAAAATATGAAAAAATGAGTACCAATTTTTTTTTACAGGGAATCATCCAAAAAATAAATAATTTATTCTAAAAAATTGCTTACATTTTACATCGGTCATTACTCCCAACCGATGTAAAAACTTTCAAAACTGTTTATATTACACCAGGCTTAGATGACAACCGATGTAAAAAAGGGACTTTTTACATCGGCCCACACGTTGCACCGATGTAAATTGTTGCGTCAATTTTTAAAAAAATAATGTTATAATTGTTTTTTACATCAGTCTTAGATCACAATCGATGTAAAAAAGGGACTTTTCACATCAGTCCACATGTTGCACCGATGTAAAATGTTGCGCCAATTTTTTTTAAAATAATGTTATAATTGTTTTTTACATCAGTCTTAGATTATAATCGATGTGTTAATTGTTTTTTTCACATCGGACCCATAACCGATGTAAAAATTCCCTGATTTACTATATCGCCTGACTTTACATCAGACCCAGAACCGATGTAAAAAGTCAGTTTCGCCCGATGTAAAAAGTCATTTCTGCACTAGTGTATTGGAAAATCAACCGTGCTAGTTCAAAAGTCAACGGTGGCCCATGTATAGTCAAACTTCAAGATTTTTGGCCAACATTAACATTTTGAAGTGATATCCATAATTTGATCAAGGGTTGATCATGGTTCCTCAAGAAATTCTCCTAACCAATCAAAAGTCAAAAATGGCAAATTAGGGTTTTTATAGGAAAAGTCAACCAAACTTTGACCAAGCATAACTTTCTCATACTTTATCAAAAAAATTTCAACCAAAGCTCATTTTGAACAGAATCCAATTCCCTACAACTTGTCTTCAGCCCTAAAGTTCAAGAAATGCACCATTTGAAATATACAAGTTCATACATTACAGGTTATTTTTAGAAAGTAAATAAAAGCCACTTTTTTCCAAGACCTTTAACATCAAGATAAAATCTTCAAATGCAAAATTTATCAAAATATGGATTGCAGTAGACATTTTGGGATTTCCAAAAAGTCAAAGATCATCATCATGAGATAAAAATTGAGCAAGTTATGGCTTTCCCAAGTTGGGAAATTTCAAGAAATATGCATTAAGCAAATTTAAGTTTTTAAGGCAATGGCTCAAATTCTTGAACTTCAAACATCTTCTTAAGATCATAGAGGACCCCTAAAATCATTTTTGCATAGTCTTGATTTTATTTGCATTTTATATTAATTTTATATATTTAAAATCAAATAAATCAAGATTATTTCAAAATATATGGGCCATTATCATTTGGGCTTGGTTTGATACATGGAGAGGCCCCAAATTTTGTGTGAAGCAAGGCCGACATGTCTACATTCATGCAAAATTCAAAAATAGACAAAATCCCTTAACTTTGGCCAAGGTTACATATTGGTATTCATGGCATTCAAATGTTTTCCTATGGCTGTTACAAACATTATTTCTCATGTCTCCTCACTCCTCTATATATAAAGAAGGCATTGGCAAGCATCAAAGACAAATACATAGCCTGGGAACCCCTGAAAGTTTTGCAAAAAACACCAAAATTGTCAAATTCGAATTTCCATCTCCAGCCTGTTTTTGTCCCAAACAAAGATCAAAACACACTCTTGGAGATCTCCTGAAGCATTTGCAACCATTACTAAGCTTTGAAACATTGCCAAACGCATAAACCAATTCGCACGGTTTGTATTTTTTTCCAAATTCATTTTGCTTGATTCATGTAAAATAAATGCGCTTTGATCATACATTACTGATTGTTGAAGTGTTTACAAGCTTTTTGATTGAAGTTTAAGTGCAGGTATAACAGTTTGGCATAACTAGGGTTTTAACCTCCAAATTGGGGTTTTTTGTATTGGCCAAAATTAGCCCAAACCAAGGGCACCACCTTGCTCAGGAGGTGTCACTATAGTGAAAAACTGTCACTATAGGTGTTTGATCTAAGACGACGGAGGAACGAAGAAGACGAGGCGTGGCATTGTCCCATTGGTCCATTCAAATAGAGCGTGCATTTTTTTTTATTTTTTCATATATTGACATTTTTTTAAAATATAATATTCTTGTTTCATTTTATGTAACAAATGACATCTTGGTTCAGTTGGTAGGGAAACGTGTATGGGAAAGGGAGGACCTGGGTTCGAGCCCAAGGTCCAGCATTTTATATTTTTCTGATGATTATTCTGCATATCCAGCGCTTCTCATGTTTAGGCGCCTATCATACTTCATCATATCTTGGCCATCAGATGTACATCTGATCAGAATGAAAGGATACCATATGCAGGTGCACCATGAGCTATCACAGACGTTCCTCACTGGATCCCAATACAAAATTCTCTATTTGGGCCCAACGTTTTTTCCAAACAACACCCCCCATTTGGGTTTTGATGCCAGGCCCATTTGTTTTATTTGTTTTCTAACTTCATTTTATTTTTGTTTATTTATTTTCAAAAGTCGTTTTTTTAATAAATCATAAAAAAATCAAAAAAATATAATAATTAGGATTAGTTTCTTTCTAAAATTATTAATTAGTTAATTAATTATTTTAATGCAATTTAAAATCAAATTAGACTTAGGTTCTTTTTAATTTAAATTATTTTCTTAATAAAAAAAATACCAAAAACATGAGAATTAGGATTTATTTTCATCAAACCTTTTTTTTTACTTCTCTAATTAAATTTTAGATATTTACTTCACTTACTTTTTGTTATTAAAAATAAAAACCAACAACCAAAAGGAATTTTCCTCTAGGTTTTAGAACGTATTTTCATTTGTCGCGCGTTTATTTCTTTTTGCATTTTATATTCATGTAACTATTATACAGGATGTAATAGTTAATAGGAATTTACTTTATTGCTTTATTTTCTTTTTCCCATTTGGTTTGGAAAGTAAATTCCCCTCCCCTAAGCCATGTAATAGTCGAGATTTATACTTTCCGCATTTTATTTTTCTGTATATATAATTGCTAGTAACTTAGGCGTGCATGACAAGATAAAGTCAATTAATCGTTAGATCACTAACTTCAAGATAATATAACTGAAAAAAAACACTTCTCACACTTGCATCCTTAGGGTACTCCTCACTTGGTTGCCTCAGAAATGGTCATGTCCCTCGAACATAGGGATATCTTAGCAAAGACCCTCAATTCTAAAGTCATCATAAAGATCATGGTCCCTTAACGTCCCTCGAGTTGCCTACGAGAAATATTATCTTGTCCCTCGATGTTGCCTATATGATGACAGTCCCTTTGAATGCTAAGATGTCCTTACATGTTTCCTTCAATGACCATAACGTCCCTTTCGATAGCCCCTGAACATTCGACGATAGGACTACCTACTCACTAATAGTAGGATAGCACTATCTAAAGGGTAGGAGGAAAAGAACACCATTTTTTCGAGTAGGTAGATGACTCTTAAGTACTTACTCAAACCTAAGTTTTCACACTTGCACACTTTTCAAAAACTATTTTCCAAAATGCTTTATCACACTCTTGAGGACTGATATAAGAGTTACCATAAAGCAAACAAAAATCTTTCAAAACACACAAACACAAACAGTTTTAAAAAATGAGCAAGTACCTAAGAGCCCGTGGAAAACCATAGATGGAAAGGGTGCTAAGATCTTCCCTTTCCATAATCTACCCCCCTTACTCAGAAAATCTCGAAAAAAAGGTCTTTTTCAGTTCTTTTTACCCTTTCCTTTGTTGGATAAAAGAAAAGTCGGTGGCGACTCTTGTTTACCGCGACATTTGTGAACAAAAAATGCAAAACCAGTATTAAATAGTCGATTTTACCACTGTATCACAATGTGCCTCAAGGAAGAGCATAACATCAAAAAAGATGAGTAAAGGATGGAGATGGAGAAGTTTCGAAGCCTTACCTACCAGAGACACTCTGACGTTTCTTCAACTACGAAGAAGCTCAAGAAAACCAAAGGCTTGTGATTCCCGATACTTTTTATATCCTTGTGCTTAATTTCTTCTTCCGTCTCTTCTTCTTCTACACCTTTTTTGTTCAAATTTTATGTATTATTTTGGTTCTTCTGTTTAAATACATGTTGCTGAAGTCATGTATTAAAGAACGAAGATGCAGATAAGTGATGAGGATGATGACTGATGGCATGGAGATGATGCGTTGACGATTTTCCTGCAGCTTGAAGAGAATTTTTTGGTGAATTCGTTGTTGTTAAAGGTTATATAGAGAAGATGAAGATGGTGATATGTTATGCGATTTGCAGAGAGATAGAGCATGAAACTTCAAGAACTTCAAAGAGAAAGTTCCAAGATTTCCCAGAGGATGCTAAGAGATGAAAGAATATTAGAGGTGAGTTTTTTTTGTTCTCGTGGATCATTTCCCCCCTTTCAGTTTTTTTCTCTCTCCCATATGTTATCTCCCGTTATCAGTTTTTCTGTTTGCTCGAAGTTTGTTGAGCTTGAACAAATCTGTTATGTTGTTTAATTTTGGTTAGGGAATGTTTTGTTATAGGTGGTTTAGGAATTATGTTGTGAAAGTTAGTTAGAGAATTTTTGTTAGAAGTCTGTTAGTTACAGTTAGTTATAAAACTGAAATTCTGTTAAACTATTAGAGGTTGGGAAGTTGGTTTGAAAATTATGTTAGGGGTTAGAAAGTTGGTTAAGAGATATGAAGTTATGTTATGGTTAGTTATGAACTGGTTTTCTGTTAATTTTGGCTACGGTTAGGAGGTTATGAAAAGTTGTTAGCTATTGGTTATGAAATCGGTTGGAATTCTGTTTGGAGATGTTAGGAAATTAGTTATGGTTTTGAAACTGTTAGCATTTTTTGTTATGCTTAGCTGGATTTCTAGTTATGATTTGAATTTTTGTTTGGAACTGATCTAATCATGTTCGGGACTATTTTGGACAGGTTGAGGAAGGAAAAGCAAAGCATATAAGGCATGCGAAGATTGTTTGGATCATGGAAATCTCGACTCGAAGATGAAGCAAGGAGATAGGCTACATTTGTAGAAATTTTTGTAGGAACATCTTTGTAACAACAAAGACTTGAATTTGGGAATGTAATTTTGTCTTTTGTCCCATTTTGTCTTCCTTAATTTTGATTGCATTTTGTCCTAATTATGAGGGAATTTTGGTGACACTTTTGGACGATAAAACTCATGGATGATATTTGAATGAAACTTGCAATTTGAAGCAGGACCTTTGTAACTTTGTTTATTTAAATTCCAAGAAACCTAAATACTTTCTTTCCAAGTTTACAAGTTTCAACCAACTTTGACATTTTTGATCCGGTCTTGAATCTACTTTATAGTACCAAGTTTGCATAATGAAACCACTTGAGTCGACTTCAAATCCAAATTATCTTGCATTCTAAATAAACCTCTAATTATAACTCTCCAAATTTGAGCCAAAATCAACTTGGATGACAAGCAACTAATATCTGAAAGAGTGATGATGTTTTGAATCCACAAACCATATCTTGTAACCTCAACCAATGTATCACCAAAGGATCCTAAAGCTCATAGACCCTCACCATGAATCCAACCCTTGAAATGATGAAGATAAATACAACAACCTTAATTCAAAGCCTTCTTATTGGATTCTGAGTCATTGAGGAGATCGTAAACACTTGATACTTTTGAAGGGACCTTAAAGATGAAAGTCTTGTAATATCCTGATGCAAGAAACTCTCAATGAACCATGCACACAAAACCCTAGCTCCAAAAACCAAAGATTGTTAACTAAATAACGTGAATCAACCTTGAATGAAAGTGAGACTCTCAAATCCAAAGAGAAACCATGCACCTCAAGATCTTTGATCCCACACCAAGTTATTGACCAATGATGCATGACGTATAAAATGACCTAATGGGAGTTATGTACATATGAAAGGTGCGAGATTCATGAGCCTGATGAAAGGTAAAAGGGTAGGATAAATTTGGGGTATTACAGTTGCCCCTATTTAATTATCTTTAACCTGAAAGTACGATTGGGGCATACCTTTCGGGAGTTCAAGGTAGAAGATAATTAAATACCAATGCCAGAAATTTATTCTGAGAGAAAGTGTGAGTATTTATTTATTTTTGTGATATTTGTAGGGGAAATAATTTTTTGTTTTTCAGTGAAGGGACAGAGATTGGAGTTATAACATGGCGTGATACCAATACAAGACAAATGTTGGTACGAGAGGACGACAAATAAGGTCTATGGGAGACCTACGATCCTAAGGTGAAACATGAGAGTGATTTGTCGGAGAACCTATCCTATGGGCGGTCTCAAGATCTAAGACAAGATCTATGGGAAGAACCTAGCCAACAGACGATCTCAAGTTCTAATATAATCTGAGGAAGAACCTAGCCTACGGGAGATCTCAGGTTCTAAGACGATCTATGGGAAGAACCTAGCCAACAAGCGATCTCAGGTTCTAAGATGATCTATTTGGAAGAACCTAGCCAACGGGCGATCTCAGGTTCTAAGATGATATATTTGGAAGAATCTAGCCAATGTGCGATCTCAGGTTCTAAGATGATCTATTTGGAAGAGCCTAGCCGATGGGCGATCTCAAGTTCTAAGATGATCTATTTGTAAGAACCTAGCCAACAGGAGATCTCAAGTTCTAAGATGATTTATTTGAAAGAACCTAGCCAACGGGCGATCTCAGGTTCTAAGATGATCTGAGGAAGAACCTAGCCTACGGGAGATCTCAGGTTCTAAGATGATCTATTTGGAAGAACCTAGCCAACGGGTGGCCTCAAGCTCTAAGATGATCTAAGGAAGAACCTAGCCTATGGCAATCTCAGGTTCTAAGATGATCTATTGGAAGAACCTAGCCAATGGGCAATCTCAAGTTCTAAGATGATCCATAGGAAGAACCTAACAAATGGACGATCTCAGGTTCTAAGACGATCATAGGAAGAACGTAGAAAACAAGCGATCTTAGGTTCTAAGGCGATCTATCGAAATTACTAGGCCTACGGGCGACCTACAAGGAAATCTAGATCTACGGTCGATCTAAGATCATAAGGTAAGACCTACGGGCGATCTACCAAGAGTACTAGGCCTATGGGATACCTATAAGGAAATCTAGATCTACGGTCGATCTAATATCCTAAGGTAAGACATACGGGCGATCTACAAAAATTACTAGGCCTACGGGCGACCTATAAGGAAATCTAGATCTACGGTCAATCTAAGATCCTAAGGTAATACCTATGGGCGATCTACCAAAATTACTAGGCCTACGGGCGACCTATAAGGAAATATAGATCTACGGTCGATCTAAGATCTTAAGGTAAGACCTACGGGTGATCTACCAAAATTTCTAGGCCTACGGGCGACCTACAATTTTAAGAAAGTGGGAGTATTGGTCATGACATGATGATTGAATATGCGAGAATGACCAAGTGCATTACATTTGTTTGGATTTTAAGGACATATAGGCACATACAAGCATTTGGAATACTGGCGCAAACATGTCTTTAAAGAAACTGACACAGACGAGTGTTTGGAGAACTGACACAGATGAGTGTTTAGGAAACTGACACAGACCTGTGTTTGGAGAACTGACACGGATGAGTGTTTGGAGTACTGACACAGACGAGTGTTGGAAGACTGAATTATTTGTCAGATGAGAACTAGGTTTAGAATTGATCATCAGACAGGGACTAACTACTAGACGGGAACTGAGTTTAGAAAATGGTTTGCCAGAGCGAAAATTGGGCTTTTAAATGAAAAGGTGTATTGATTTTGCTGGGAATTGTGAAGGTGAAGGTCACCCGCTGGGGATTTTGGAAGCGATACCCTCTTGTGGGGATGTATTGTTGTCTTTTGTGTAAGGTACCTGATCTGGCTTATACTTCGTATGCATGTTTGAATTTCTTTTGCCACAAAGATCCATTCTGATGGATCGGCTACGCGCTTTTGAGGATGGAATTTTATGCAGTGATAACTATATGCAAATGCAAAGAAATAGAATTAATGGGGATAAGAGAAGGCTCATTGGGAGCTTTTGTTCATCATTAGGGATACCAATACATATCAGTGCTAAAAACCTGCAGTACCAAAGATTACTGGGGATACTGATAAGAATTTCACACTGGGGAGTTCATGATACCGAAGATCATTGGTGACCCCGTTAGAGATTGATTTGCCGACGAAACGAGTCTTCAGGCACGCCACTGAATTTTGCCTATTGTATTATTGGGGAAGAGATAATATGGCCCGACTTCCTTATATCTTGAACTGTTAAGAGGATGGTAGAAATAAATATGCCGAAGAATGGACATTGAACACCATGTGGATCTCTTCTAATACATGCCCCAAATTTACGCCACACTAGGGAATTACCTCTTGAATCACTTGGGGATTTAGGTTTGAAGTTGTCTATAGCAGATGAAGGCGACTTTGTGTGCAGGCCAGGTCAGGGTGGCCGTTATGAGTTTCTACCTGCAAAGAAAAACAACACTTGGAATGCATACGACACTCCCTCATGGTTTTACATCAACGTCAAGTAAAGTTTTATCTTAGCTTGGGAATTTTTATTCCCCGTGTTTCTAATGTAGTGTTAAATAATGAATAAAGCCCATTTTGCATGCGAAAAATATTTTATGATAATAAAAGATAACTTTTTGATAAAACAAACTTTATTGATTGGCCTGTGAATAGGCATTTATATAAGGATGCAACTCCTATATAAGGTAATTGCGAAAAAGAAATGGAAAATAAAATAGGTATAAATGGCAATGAGAGATGCTCGAATTTCCATTAAAACCGGTATTGCTACAGTTCTCATATCCTCAATAGTCTCAATGCCCTACCTCTGAAGAGTAGCAGTTGGACCGATCGATTCACTGCCAAGGTGCTATGGATGTGCATGCATTATTCGTGAAGAGAATTTAGACTACAACCTCTCTCTTATGATCCCTAACTTTTACTTGGATCGCCCTTTCGGGTTTTCGATCCAACGGGATACCCCTTTTTGCCTAAGTCTCCCTTTCAGGTTTTCAACTTAGCGGGTTATCATCTTTTTCATTTTATCCCTAATTTTTTCCTGGATTTTTCATATCCGCCAGGATGCCCATTTTTTCCTAAGTTGCCCTTTGGGGTTTTCGACTTAGCGGGTCTTTTTATGCGTAGTATGTTTTAACTAAGTCTGAATTGACTAGAAGTGAAAAGTCTTCCCCATCCATGTCTGTCAGGATTAGAGCACCTCTTGAAAAGGCTCTCTTCATCGTATATGGTCCCTCGTAATTGGGAGTCCATTTGCTCCCTGGATCGAAATGGCTTTGCACGATAACCTTTCTCAAGACCAAATCACCAGGATAAAACTTCTGAGGATGTATATTTTTATCGAATGCTCTTTTCATCCTCCGTTTGTACAACCGGCCATGACAGATTGCTGCCAGGCGCTTTTCGTCAATCAAATTGAGTTGTTCAAGTCTTGTTTGAACCCATTCCACCTCATCAAGCTTGGTTTCGATCATAAACCTCAACGAAGGAATCTCTACTTCAATGGGAAGCACGACGTCTGTACCATAGACAAGAGAAAATGGAGTATCTCCCGTTGAAGTACGCAGACGTTCTATAGCCATGTAGAGAAAAAGGCAACATTTCATTCCAATTTTTGTATGTTCTGACCATCTTCTGGACGATCTTCTTTATGTTCTTGTTAGAAGCTTCTACTGCACCATTCATCTTTGGTCGATCGACAATGAATTGTGATGTTTAATTTTGATCTCTTCACACAACTCCTTCATCATGTTGTTGTTAATATTAGAACCATTATCAATGATGATTCTTTGAGGAATTCTGTAATGGCATATGATTTCCTTTCTGATGAAGTTGGTAACGACCTGTTTGGTTACATTCTTGTAAGAAGCTGCTTCGAACCATTTGGTGAAATAGTCAATAGACACTAGAATGAACCTATGACCATTCGAAGCACTTGGTTCAACCATTCCAATCATGTCAATGCCCCATATTGTAAACGGCCATGATGAAGTCATAACATTCAAAGGAGTTGGAGGAACATGAATTCTGTCTGCATACACTTGGGATTTGTGGCACAACTTTGCCTATACATAACAGTCGCTCTCCATCGTCGTCCAGGAATACCCTGTACGTAGGATTTTCTCTGCCGTAGAATTCCCGCTCAAATGAGTCCCGAAAGAACCATCGTGGATTTCCTTTATGATCGACTCTGCTTCGTGTCTATCCATGCATCTGAGCATAAATGATTCATAATTTCTCTTATACAGGACGTCTCTTGATAAGAGGAACTTGGATGCTAACCTTCTAAGTGTACGCTTATCACAAATTATAGCATTTTTAGGGTACTCTTGCTTCTCAAGGGATTGTTTGATGTCGTAATACCATAGCTTTTCATCATACATATCCTCGGTCGACAGACAATGAGCAGGAAAGACATGTGCTGGCTCTTTGAAGTGGAGAATATGTATGTTAGGCGCCTGATTCGGAAATCTCACCGAGAACATTGATGCTAAAGTGGCTAAAGCATTGGCCAACTGGTTTTCGTCCCTGGGAATATGTTTGAAGGCGATTTCATCAAAAGCGGGTATCAACTGCAAGATGTAGTCTCTATACAGAATCAAATTGGGGTGCTTCGTTTCCCAATCTCCTCGTACTCTGTGTATGACCAAAGCAGAGTCTACAAAGACTTCAAGGATTTTGATTTTGAGGTCGATGGCTGCCTCGAGACCCATCATACAAGATTTTGTTCTGCCACATTGTTCGTTCAATAGAAATATAACTGAGCCATAAACGGTGTATGAGTATTATGTAGAGAAGTCAATATTTCCCCAATACCATGACCTACAGCGTTTGAGGCATCGTAAAACGTAAGAGTCCATCGCTCTTCCGGATTGACTCTGTCATAATCATCAAGCTTCATAACATCTTCATTAGGGAAGTCAAATTTCATTGATTGGTACTCTTCCAATGGCTGATGAGCGAGATGATCCACAAGAATGCTACCCTTGATAGCCTTTTTTGTAACATACTGAATGTCATATTCAAATAAAAGCATCTGCCACCGGGAAAGCCTGCCTCTGAGTGCTGGTTTTTTAAAGATATACTTTATGGAGTCCATCTTTGATATCAGAAATGTTGTGTATGTCAGGATATACTTCCTTAGATGTCGAGCTGCCCAAGCAAGCACATAACAAGTTTTTTCAAGCTAAGAATACCTGGATTCGCAATCGGTAAACTTTTTACTCAGATAATAAATGGCGTGCTCTTTACGTCCTATTTCGTCATGCTGTCCAAGCACACAACCCATAGATCCTTCCAGCACCGTCAAGTACATGATGAGTGGCCTCCCAAGCACTAGAGGAATAAGGATCTGTGGCTCTTGGAGATACTATTTGATCTTTTTAAAGGCTTCCTGGCAATTATCATCCCATTGGACATCTTGATTCTTGTGCGGCAATTTAAAGATGGGCTCGTAAGTAGCTGTGAGATGAGAGATGAACCTAGCTATGTAGTTCAATCTCCCAAGGAACCCTCTTACTTATTTTACATTTTTTGGTGCTGGCATATTTTGTATTGCTTTTACTTTGTCGGGATATACTTCAATTCCTCCATGACTTATGATGAAACCAAGTAGTTTTCCAGATTGCACCCGAAGGTACACTTGTTTGGATTAAGCCTTAGCCTGAATTATTGCAGATGCACAAACAACTTCTGCAAATGGACCATATGTTCCTCCTCAATTTGTGATTTTGCAATCATATCATTAACGTATACTTCAATCTCCTTATGAATCATATCATGAAAGAGCATTACCATAGCACGTTGATATGTTGCACCCGTATTTTTGAGACTAAAAGGAATGACCTTATAACAATAAGTACCCCATGGAGTAGTGAATGTCATCTTTGTCATGTCTTCTGGGGCCATCTTTATCTGATTGTACCCCGAGAAACCATCCATGAAGGAGAAAACTGAGGATTGAGCCGTATTATCGACCAATACATCAATGTGAGGTAATGGGAAGTCATCCTTTTAGCTTGCATTATTTAAATCCTTATAATCTACACACACGCACTTCTTCCCATCTTTCTTAGGAACGTGTACGATATTAGCAATTCAATCTGAGTACTCACATACCAACAAGAAGCATGCATTCAACTGCTTTTAAACCTCTTCTTTGATCTTGAGAGACATATCCGGATGAGTTCTACACGACTTTTGCTTTACTAGAGGACATTCTGGCTTGAGTTCCAAATGATGCATAACTATATCAGTATCTAAACCTGGAATGTCTTCATACGACCAAGCGAAAATGTTAGAGTAATCTCTGAGAAGCTCAATCAACCCCTTCTTTACATCATCTTGCAAAGCGGCCCCTATCTTAACCTCTCTTTTCATTGTGTCGGTACCGAGGTTGATGATCTCAATGGCTTCTTTATGAGGTAGGATTGTTTTCTCTTCTTGTCTCAACAGTATTGACAATTCCTCTGGAATTTCACAATCTTCCCCACTATCTTCATCGGCTTGGTCATTCGGATTTCCAAGGATATTGGTGCAAGGAACTGTAACATCATCATTTTTAATGGAATTCAAGGCAGATCTGCATGATTGATGAATCATGCCTCATTTTAGAATATGGGTATAAATTGGAAAATGGTTAAAGAGTTAGAAGGAAAAGCATTGCCATTTTTTTATTTTACGAATATAAGAGAAAAGACAGAGAGCAAAACATTGTATGCATAAAATGCGATTTTTATTCAATTTTAAACAAACATAGAAACATGAGGGGGCCCTTTTCACAAGCTTCCAGCATGCTTCAGGTAAAACATGTGACTTATTTAAAACAAGAACATTACATGTAAAAGAAAACCACTTTGGAAATATCAGTAGCGGTCCAATTGATGAGTTATTGATTAGGCGCAATCTGGTAAATATACTGAGATATATTCGCATCTTCTTTGTCATCATCATCCACTGCATGAATTCACCCTTGAACACTTGGACCAGCACTAACAAACACCTCTGAAAGATGGGGAATCTGCTTCCCTTTGAGCATGGTTGGACCAGTGCCAACACGATCTGAAAAAGAGGACTCGAACCCAAGTCCAAACTTGTCCTGCTTTTTGTGCACCTCAACCACTTTGCCCCAGTCTTCATTGGGAATTCCAAACTCCACAATGGCTTTGGCATCCTTCAAGGAAACCATTAGAACTCCATACTTCTTTGTAGTTTCCAACATGGTAGGGACTCTGTCAACAGAAATGATTTCCAAGGCTTGTAAAGGGGTTTCATGTACTTATCCATCCACTTTGATATAACGGAAGGAAGTAACATTGTTGATCACGACATCTTCCTCTCCGCCAATGATGATGACCTTGTCTTGGATGATGAATTTCAAACATTGGTGCAGAGTTGAGGTTACAGCCCCTGCCATATGGATCCACGAGCGTCCCAGCAGGAAAGTATAATATGGATGAATATCCATGACATAGAATGATAGGTAGAATACATAGGGACCAATCTTGATGGGTAGGTCAACTTCTCCCTTTACATATCTTCTTGACCCATCAAAAGCTTTGACTGTTAGCATGCTACGTTTCATCATAACTCCGTCCATGTTCAACATTAATAGAGTGTGTTTAGGCATCACATTCAAAGAAGACACAATGTCTACCAGGACTCGAGACATCAGTTTCTAAACATCTTATGGAAATATGTAGCGCTTTATTATGAGCTTGGCCCTCAGGAGGAAGCTCGTCGTCACTGAAACCTAGACAGTTCCCTGCAGAAATATTTGTAACAACCCCTTCAAATTGGGCCACATAAATTTCAGGATTCACATGAGAGCCATGTAGAATTCTCATCAAGGTTGTTCGATGTGCTTCAGAATACAGAAGGAGGGACAAGATCACAGGTGTCTTATTCAGCTGGTCAACCACCTTGAAGTCACTTTTCTTGATCACCCTGATTAACTACTATACTTGTTGTTCAAAAGACATCTCGGGAGAATCACTAACTACTTGCTTCCCCTTATCTTTCACAGGAATCTCTTCAATAACTTCTTCGGGAGGAGGTGGAGTAGGAGCAAAGACTCTTCCGCTTTGGGTTATTCTGCTAGTTCCAGCAATGTTGGTTATGTCCTTATTCTCAATTAGAGGACAAGCAACTTTCTTTCCATGGAAGTAAACATCATTGTATTCCCATGGCACTGCCTGTTATCAACTACCAGAACGAGAACTAGATTTGGAGGTGTCAGTTCTTGGGTTGGCAAGGGAGAAACTGGATTCTGATCTAGCGTAGGGAGCGCTGAAACTTGTATAACCAATGGAACTCTTGAAGTATTCCTCTTAACATTGCTCGGATAATACATAATCTCTAGAATAGAAACATCACCCTCAGAGATGACCTTCTCAACTCTAACAACCCCTTCGTCCATCAATCTCTGAATGGAATTTTTCAAATCTTCACACTCGTCTGGGTTGGATGAGCATTTCAAACAAAATTCACGAAGTTCTTGTAGAACTTCTTGATGTGAAAGATGTTCTCTTAAAACTGCCATTGAAATCTGAACCTCATCAACCTGAGTCACTAAGTCATGACCATCATCGAACACAATTGCATTGGCAGCAGCCCTATGATGCGGAGGCATAGGATTATTCTGAACATTAGGGCCTATAGGGGCAAAACTTATCTCATTGGCATCCAAAAGATCTTGCACCTTGTACTTTAAGGCTTTGCAGTTTTCGATCGAATGGCCTGTAGTGCCTGAATGAAACTCACAGCTTACATTAACATCATAACCCTTTGGAAGTTTTGCTGGTGGAGGAGATAACTCTCGGAGTTGTACCAACTGATCAACTAGCAATTGTGGAAGCAATTGGGCATACGACATCGGGATTGGATCAAACTTCCTCTCGGGATACCTTTACGGCCTTTGTTGACCCCTTTGTCCTTAGGGCCTCTGATTATGTTGATAGTTCTGTGGCGGTGCATACTGTTGTTGCAGAGTAGCAATAGGAGTTTGGTAATATGGAACTTGTACAACAACTTTCCCCTTATCAATAGAGGCATTGCTTGCCTCACCTTCTTTCTTCTTGAAAAAACCACTAGAATACAGTTTCTTTCCACTACCTGAGCTGTTGTTACCATTTATGCCGGAGGCACCTATAGTAGTCCCTACTTTGATACACATTTCAACCCACTCCCCGATGATAACTATATTCAAAAATGAATCAGAAGTACTACCAAGCATGTGTTACAAATACGGACCTCGGAGGGTACTCATAAACAAATCTACTAGTTCACGATCTAGGAGAGGAGGCTGAAACCTTACGACTAGACTGCGCCACCTCTGGGCATACTCTTTGAAAGACTCATTGGCCTTCTAAGCCATACTCTGCAACTGTGTACGGCTAGGCACCATGGCAGTGTTGTAATGATAATGTTTTAGGAAAGCATCAACAAGCTCACCCCAAGTACCAACATGAGTTTGCTCCAACTATATGTACCATTCTAATGGAGCTTCAGCCAAACTGTCTTGGAAAAAATGCATGAGAAACGACTCGTTGCTAGCATAAGCGGCAATCTTTCTGCAGTAAGATCGAAGATGAGTCTCTGGGCATGTAACCCCTTTATGCTTGTCGAATTCCGGTACCTTAAACTTTAGTGGAATCACAACCCCCCGGAACCAAACACATAGCAGCAACACTGAATCTTGGCCTTTTGGAAGTCTCCATAGCCTTCAAATGTTCTTCCAAAGCCTTGTACATTTTTGTAGTTTCATACAAATCATTTGTAGAATCCTTTGGAGGGCCATCAAGATCGATGACATCATGGTGGTCATCCACAATCAACCATGGGTTCTCTTTAGGAATTCCCCCATTTTCGTTCCTGGGTCCATCATTCTCGAACATAGAGGCACTGTCAACCAACTTAGTAACACTTAGTCTAAGCTCTTCCAGCCCTTGGATGACGGCATGAAGAGTTTCCATGAGCTGATTCATTCAATCACCCATGGTGTCCATGTATTTGCGGAGGGCGGCCTGGTTCTGCTCAATTTTCTCCATAATCCTCAACTTGTTGGCTCGAGTGCGACAAGGATGTAAGGAAGTCGTCTTGTAGATTCTGATAATAAGAGGAAAAACCATCAGATAAGATTTCCCGCCAGAAAACCTGCAATTCATGAAATGCATGATATGTATGATGTATGAAATGATTGTCCATTTCAGTTTTTCATATATCTGTCAACGTCAGTAATAATTGAGCAACATGATAACAAGAATGACCATTGTGATACGGTGGGATAGATCCAACTGTCGAACTCAGAATCTTCAACATCGTCTTCAATAGCATTCACTCCCGAGTTGCTGATGAACACGGGAGGTCTTCCGATCCGTGCATTCTGAACAGCCTTTTGAGCTTCTACAGTGAAACCCAAACCAAACTTGTTAGTCTTCTGTGTAAAATCAGGGAGTTGTCTCCAATTTGCACACCCACCTTTCTCGACAACAGACCGGGCATCCTTAAAGGAAGCCATCTTCATAGGAGAATCTTCGACAACAGTCTCAGTTGATGCCAGCGTCCGGGGAACCTCTTCAAAATGCTGAAATGGGGTCTCAATGAACTCCTCATCCATCTCTACATATCGGAAAGAGTTGAGGTGGCTCACCATGTACTCCTCCTCTCCTTGCACTGTCACAATATTCCCTTTGACCGGGTATTTCAGCTTCTGGTGGAGTGTTGAGGTTATGGCCCCAGCTTTTTGGATCCATGGTCGACCCAGCAAACAAGAATAAGATGGACGAATGTCCATCACATAGAATGTAGAGTTGAAAACCTGAGAACCAACCTTAATCGGAATATCCACTTCTCCATGCACCATCCTTTTAGACCCATCAAAGGCCCTAACGACAATGTTAATTGGTTTCAGCTCCAACCCTTCACAATCCAACCAGTCTAGAGCTTTCTTAGGTAAAACGTTTAATGAGGAACCAGTATACACCAATACATGAGCAAGAGTAATGCCCCTGCATTCAATGGAGACATGCAGGGCATCATTGTGATTCTTCCCCTTAGCAGTCAAGTCGGCGTCAGAGAAACCCAACCTATTATCAGCAGTCAGATTGGCTACACAATCTTTAAACTGATCAACTGATGTCTCTTGTAGTACGTGTGCAGTCTTCAGAAATGTAATCAGAGCCTTGGCACGGGCCTCTGAGCATAGCAACAGTGATAGCATAGAGATTTTGTACGGGGTTTGCCCCAGCTGTCCAACTACATTGTAGTCACTCTTTTTGATGATCTTCAGAATCTCTTCCATCTCTTGTCTAGAAGCTTCAACAGTAATCGTCTTTGGTGCCTCCGTCTGGGCAGGCTCACTGGTGATCCCTTTGCCCCGAGTGTCAGATGACTCGGCGACAGGGGTAAGAATAGGAACTTGAATAGGAATAGTAGCAGGTACACTGGCAGGTGTAATAACAACAGGTTTTCGAGCAGTTGGTGGAGAGATATCAGGTGAGAAAAGTCTTCCGCTGCGGGTGACTTTAGCAGGTCCAACAATATTGCTGACGTCAGTATCATCATCCAACTCTTGTTTAACTCCATGAAAATAAACATCATCCCCATAGTGCCAAGGGACAGCTTTATCAGAGGTGTAGGGGATAGGCCCCAGAACAGTTATGATCAATGGTGTGATTCTTGGAACAAATGTAATTCTAACAGGATTTCTCGAGGAAGCCTTGGAAGAATTGTCGAAAATGGTAATGATGGCAACTTCTTCAGTAGGAAATAAAGGAACAACAGTCTTCTCAAACAGGATCTCTTTACTATCCATCAGGCGTTGGACACCTGACTTCAAAAGATGGCAACCGGTTGGTAGGGCAGAACACATACGACAACCTTCATCACAACCCGGAAATAAACCGGCTAGCAAAAGGTTCTTCTTCATAGTCATCAAAGGGGTAACAATATCATTCACAGAAACCACAAACAAGTCTTCATCTATAGCATTCACTCCATGCTTGGGCATGGGAGCAGTCACAACATTAGGTCTTTCAGGCGCCTCGAACTCAATCTCCTTATCATCAATTAAGTCCTGTATTTTGTTCTTAAAAGCCCAACAATCATCTGTATCATGTCCCGGGCTATCAGAGTGAAAAGCACAGCAGGCATTGGGGTTGTACCTTGGTGATGTTGTATTTGGATTCTTCGGGGCTTCCCTTGGAATCACCAGATTAGTTTTCAATAACTGCGGTAGAATCTGAGACAAAGTCATGCTGAGAAGGGTAAATTGCCTTCGAGGTCTCTCGTCCTTTGACTGATTATTATGCTGAGGAGCACCAGCAGGTCTTAAAATAATAACCACATTAACAGCTTGGCGGTGTTCAGGTCTATTCTAGCCTTTCGAACTATAGACAACACTGGACTCTTTCTTAAAAGGCTTCTTCTTGGTGCTCGATGAAGCACCCTTTTGTATCTTACCAGCCTTAATACCAGCCTCAATCCTTTCACCGGTCATAATTAGCTCTGTAAACCCAGACGAAGAGCTTCCAATCAGATGGTTGAAAAATGGACCAGACAAGGTCCCCAGAAACATATCCACAAGCTCTCGATCAACCAAGGGTGGTTGCACTCTTCCAGCGAGGTCCCTCCACTTCTTAGCATAATCTTTGAAACCTTCGCCCGTTCCCATTGACATACCCTAGAGTTGGGTACGCGTAGGAGCAAGGTCAGAATTGTATTGGTACTGCCTGTAGAAAGTAGTAGCCAAATATTCCCAACCGCGGATACAGGCTCCGTCTAACTGGTAAAACCACTCAAGCTGAGTCCCTGAGAGACTGTCTTGAAAGAAGTGGATCCATAGGTTCTTATCAGCGGTGCACGGCTGAATCTTCCTTACATATGACCGGAGGTGCAACTTCGGACAAGAAACTCCGTCATACTTAGCAAAGGCTGGTGCTTTGAATTTGTGGGGAATCACCACCCCAGATGATAGACCCAGATCACCAAAGTCCAGACCAGGCACTTTCTGAACTTCCATCGCACTCAACCGGTCTTCTAGTTGTTTGTATCTATCCTCAGCGGGAGGATACTGGTCTTCGTCGAAGTCTGTCTCGTTGTCTGAGACCACAGGGATATGAGCCCTCCTTTCTTCCTGACTATCTTTCCCTCCAGATGAGGTGGTCAAATCAACTTCATCCCGTAGCCTATTTCCAAACCTGTGACATGTGTTAAACAGGATTGTCCTCTTCTTCTTCTTCTTCTTCTTCTCTTTCAGAATCAGGGTCTTCAGATCTTGCTGACCCTTAGCTAGATTCATGAACAGCTCTTGGAATTGGGCATTCTGGGCCTGGAGGGCCTTGATTGCTTGCTCAGTTGATGGTTCAACAGACATGATGAGTGCTGAAATAAACAGCGAAGAAGATAAGAGACCTGTAATGGGTACCTGTTATGAAGTGCATGGGATGAAATGCGTATGACATGATTTCAAAGGTAATCGAGAGATTCAAATTCGTAAACAGAAAGGAAACACACTTTTATTAGATAAACTTTGAAATTCAAATTGTTCACCAGATGCCCTTAAGGCGTTACAAGAAAGGAAATACTGAAAAGTAAAATAAAAACTGGAAAGGAAATAATCAAAGGACAATCAGTGCTCCCATGGTCGCTTCTTGTCGGTTCGGACATAGTCATTGAGAATCCGCTCGTTCTCCAGCTGCCTAGTCAACTTCTGGATCTTCTGCTCTTGCTCGTTAAACTTTTCTCGGTAAGCATCCCGCTCTTCTCTCAGCTGCATCCAAGACCTTTTCAGTGCCCCAATGTCAGTGGGCATATGAGGATGGAGGATGATCGGAAGAACCCCTTCTTCATTAGCATCTTCAACAATGATAGGCAGGACGGCTTCATACGGCATACCTAGCTTTTGGGCGCGGATACGGACCCATCTGAGATATGGCTCCATCGGGAGGGTAGTCTTTGGACCCAGCTCATGTGGATCAGATCTGTGAACTCTATCCCAAGCCCTTATGAACCTGCGGTGTTGCTCGTCGTTGTCCCCTTAAAAATCAAAGATGATACTAGGCATTAGCAGCTCATGAGGTCCTTCTCTTCTGGCTCGCCCAAACTGACGTAAGGCCAAGCATGGATTGTAAGAAATTCCTCCATTGGTTCCTATCAAGGGAACATTGGGGTACTCCCCACATAGATCAATAATAGCCACCTCATCCATACCCTTGATAGTCCAGATGATGTCATTATGCGAGAAAGACATAACCCTATAAGCCCAGCCCATGCCTTCTTTATTCTTCAGCACTGATTTGGGGAGGTGCGAAATAAACCACCTCGCCAATAATGGAGCACAACACATCAAGGTTCCTCGCTTTCGGGTAGTACGGGCATAAAGCTGATGAAGAATGTCACCCAAGAGAGTGGGTACAGGATTACGAGAGATAAATATTTTCACCGCATTCACATCAACAAAGGAGTCAGGGTTCGGAAACAATACCAAGCCCTATATCAGAATAGCTAGAATATCTTCGAATGCCTTGAAGTCTAGACTATCCTAGCAATAAATAGCTTTACCAACCAATAACTTAGTGAGAAAGCCCTTTGCTCCACTTCTAGTCTCCCAATTAGCCATTACCTCATCCTTTCTCATATGAAGGGCTACAACAATCTCTTTCGGCCTAAGGATCTTTTCCCAACCAGTAAACAGGGTCTGCTCCAGAATATAGATACCGAGCAGATCAGAGAACTCTTCTAATGTGGGAACCAACTGGTAGTCCTGAAAAGTAAAGAAGTGGTATAGTGGATCATAGAACTGGACTAGGACACTCATCATCTGCTCGTCCAATTTGGAGGTGACCAAACTGAGAAGATACCCATGTCTTCTAATGAATGAGCTAGTATCAGGCATCTTTGTAATCAACTCTTTAAGCATGGTGAGAACCTGGACAAAGTTGATCCGGATGGTATTCCTACGCATGGGCATCATGACCTACAAAACAGAACAAAGATAAATCCCTCCTGTCTTTGAAATAGGTTAGTCCAATGCAAGATGTATGCAATGTTATGATGTCATGATGTCATGATAGAAAGCACATCACAAGTATCCACAAATAGGAAACATGGTAAAGGCACACAAGTCACACAGAGAGCCCTTAGATTTCAAGCTGGAAAGGAGCTTAGGTACTACCCTCTTTTAGTTCAGTTGGTTCAAACCTGTCCTAAAAATAGTAACCGGGTTCTAGAGGATCTCAATATCACTGACTTCCCTCAATCGGTCATAATTCCAGTTTAGCAACCTTTTCTTGCAGCCGGAATCATCGCGAGAGTTTAGTCTCAATGAGTGTAGCATACTGCTACTGTTCTATGGCCAAGTTGGTCAATTTAAAGGTTCTAAGGTCAGTTGGTGCTTAATGACCCCTTAGAAGACCCATATTCTCCTCATTCCAACACAAGGGATATCGGTACAGACTAAAGTGCCACACCAATGTAGCTACTGCTTCAACCGTATCGGTCTACGCCGTACAGTTCCCTCACAGTTTATTGCTACTTACCTAAAGGGTACCCCCAGATCTGGGTTAGGATCTATAGTAACTCCGATACAAGCCCACAAATATAAAGCATACAAAGCAAACAATTGAAAACACAATGATCTAATCCTCGGGTACACCCCACTTATTAGATAATCCCTAGCAGAGTCGCCAGTTATGTGATATGGTGGGAGAGAACTGACTGTTTTTGGAATGTTGGTTCACGTTTTGCGTTTGTTTTTGCAAAATGTCGCGGTAAGCAAGAGTCGCCACCGTCTTTTATTTTATCCAACAAGGAAAGGAAAAAAGCACAGAAAAATTCCTTTTTTGAGATGTTTCTCGGGTCCGGGGGGTAGATTATAGAAAGGGAAGGTGTTAGCACCCTTTCTATCCGTGGTTATCCACGGGCTCTTAGGTACTTGCTCAAAGTGTTTTCAAAATTTCTTTTCTTTGTGTTTGTGGGTTTGAAAGAGTTTTTGTTTGAAAAGGAGTGTAAGTGAGAAAATTTGTTTCGTTTTGAAAGAGCAAGTATCTAAGAACCATCTACCTACTCGAAAAAGGAATCAATCTGTGCTAATGCCCTTTAGACAGTGCTATCCCACTATGAATGAGTAGGTAGCACCGTCGTTGGAGTTTAAGGGTCAATTCGATTAAGGGACGTGCGGTCACTAAAGCAATGTTAGGACGCCTTAGAGGTAACCCTAATGTCTTAGATCATTTTTCCGAGGCAACCGTTTCGAGGCAACTATGATCTTTGGACAGGAGGGCGACCTCTAAAGTGACCTATACTTAATGACCGCGTTCGAAGGCAACCAAGTGAGGTGTACCCTAAGAGTGCGCATGTGCGAGTGTGTTGTTTTCAGTTTATTTTATCTTTGTACATGTCAATAGTTATCTATGTTGATTTTAGGTTTAAACATTCGATCTTGTCATGCATCCCCTATTACCAAACATCTAACAGTTTATAAGTTGCGTAAATTAAACTGCGGAAATTAAACTAACTATTACAAGGCGTCGGGTATATACATCGCCAAAAACAACCCTTGAAATTAAAATGCGGAAAATAAATAAAGTGGTAAAAATAGTCCTAATTAAGCTATTACATTCCGGAAACAGATACAATATTAAAATGAAATGGATTGTGTGTGGGAAATTAAATCGGGCGAGTTCTAGGGTTTTGACCCTTTGTTTTTCAAGAAAAGATTTTTTGGTTATTTTTGAATTAAAAAGAAATTAAACTAAGTTAATTATTAAATTAATAAATAAATTAATTAATAAAAATATTTTTGGTTTTTTGGTATTTAAAGAAATAAAAATAAATTTGATCAAAGTTAATAAAACCTAATTGTCTAAATTAATTTTAATTATTGCAAAAAGATATCAAAGTTATTCTTAATTAAAACTAAATTAATTAAATTAATATTATTAACAAAAATAAAATGCTGAAATTTAATTTTAATAAATAAAATATTTTTTGGTTTTTAATTTTATTAAAAAAATGATTTAATTGGTTAGTCAATAAATTAAAATAACCAATTAAATAAAATGAATAGAAAGAATAAAATAGAAAGACTTAGGGGGTGTGGGTCTGGAAAAGGAGTATGATTAGCAGTTTTATGGCCCAATAATCCACTGGCCTGGTTGACTTTCTTGATTCCATGCATACGCGCTGACTTGATCCCACCATAGGCCATCATTCCTGGATTGCCAGATTTGGCCTTGGGCCATCTGGCGCTTGATATCTGATGGTGTATGATGCGCTTCAAGCGTTGGTTTATACCTGATTACATGATAAAATAGAGGAAAATGAAAAGCGCTGTAGGCAGGGATCGAACCCCTGACCTCCAGCCAACAACGCCTTGAGAGCACTCTCCTTGACCACTGGATCACTTCACTTCAATCGTTAGTAAAACACAAACTAAATATAATATATAAATACGCGTAATTATGCCAGAATAAAAAAATAAAGCGCGAAAATTTGAACGGAGCAACCAAATGGGGACACGTTGTCGTCCCTTTCCTCAGGTTTGCATAGAAATTACCTGCGGATTTAGATCCGCAACTAAAGGCGCAGGTCAATTCAAAAATCCATCCCAGGCCATATAAACTCCATCCAAGGCCATGGTTATGCTTGCCTTCCTCCTCCGGTCATGTCCATGGCCATTAATAGGTCCAATTTTACCTGTAACAAAAACCCCTAAAAAAACCTAGAAAACCCTACAATTGCGTTTTGCATTATAGAGCATATAAATACAATCAAATAATATGGAAAGCTTGGAAATTATCTAGTGATTGTAAATATACCATTGGTTTCTTGTAATGATGCATGGATTTTGAAACACGAAGTCAAATTCAGAGGGAGGTCGTGTATCACTAACAGTGTGTTTGAGAGGGTGAGAGAGCTTGCTAGGGGTTGTAGGAGGTTGAGGAGACACCCAACAATGGATTGGTGTTGAGATTTGCCTTTGAAAACGCCTCCAAGATCGATTTCAGTTTTGCACTTTTTCACCTTTTTTTCAAGTTTGGTTCTTGATGTTTTTGCAGCCTGTAGCCCCCAAATTCGTGTCCTCTCACTTGTATATGTATACTGCAATGTATTAGGTCAACTTTTTTGGACTTAATCCTTGTACATTATGGCTATAGGATTGGATTTGATCCTCCATTGAAAGCTTGCCTATTTTGTTCAAAATCCAATATTTTTGCACATGGAATGATTGATACGAATTTGATCATGATATTGATGGTGATTAGGTCCTGAAAATAGAAAAAGATCTCATGTAATCAAGTTTTGTGATTTTATTTGGTTTAAATTGATTTAAAATGAAATAATTAAATAAAAAATCCAATAAAATAGAAAAATTGATAAATGGACACAATGATGAAGCTAGGACACGTGTGTAGTGTGACAAGACCAAATCAAGTGGAAAAGAATGGGCCCATTTGACAAAATTTGAAGTTTTGGGGATAGTTGACTTTTGGCAATTTTTCAAAAATGCCCAACTTCAACAATGCATAACTTCTTCAATTTTGAACTTTTGAAGTGTTCTTTGACTTTTTAGAAAGCTTGAGATGTCCTATAACAAACCCTTTTGGTATCATCGCATTTTGATATTCCATGATCAAGTTATAAGCTTTGGCAAAAAAGGTGTTTTTGCTGACTTTCAAAAATGACCTATAATATCCAAATTTGTAACTTTTTGTGAGTGCATTTTCTGATCTTGGGGTATGAAGATGGATTGTAGGAAATTGCATCCTCTTAAAAATGATATTTGGGTGGGTCATTTATCATAAAGTATGAGAAAGTTATGCTTGGTCAAAGTTGAGTTGATTTTTCCTACAAAACCCTAATTTAGCAACTTTTGAGTCTTGATGAATTTTGAGCAATCCTTGATGAATCATGATCAACCCTTGATCAAATGATAAAATATCCTTCAAAATGAGAATGTTGACAAAAAATCTTGAAGTTTGACTGTATTTGGGGCACAATTGACTTTTGCCCTAGCATAGTCGATTTTTGGACCTCTTGAGCAATTGACTGGCCAAACTTCCTCTGCAAGGCTTGAAATTTGATATGGATGAACTTGAGAACATATTAGGACATTGGAGAGAACTTGATTTCGTTTGGATGTAAGGACCTTGATGCAACACAAAACCCTAATTTGAGGTTGATTGCCTTTGGAGATAGCTTGACTGTCCAACTCTTGAGCAATCTTGAGCCACTTGGAGATTTTTCTTGCAATGTTTTGAGAGATATGAGAGGGAAATTTTTGGGGTACAACAGCTGCCCCTGTTCACTCTTCTTAAACCTGAGGATATAGATTGGCTTTTGGGCCTTTCGTGATCCGAAGGTGGAAGATGATTGGACACTAGAGTGCCCAGAAATTTGCACTCGTATGAAGCGGTATCAGCCTGGTGATGTCGGGAATGGGCTTACAGATGCCATTTGGAGACTGTTGATAGGTGGTCTGAACTTCGATTGGAATAGTAATCAAGGAGATCTTATCATCGATCTAACTGAACCAGAGAAGGTCTTGGATTAACTTTGACTGGATCGGAATCAGAAAAATCTTAGGATCGATTTAACTGAACCAGACGAAAGTCTTAGAATATCTTCAACTGGAATACGAATCAGGGAGATCTTATCGCCGATCTAACTGAACCAGAGAAGGTCTTGGTTTAACTTTGACTGGATCGGCATCAGAAAAATCTTAGGATCGATTTAATTGGACCAGACAAAAGTCTTGGAATATCTTCAACTGGAATACGAATCAGGGAGATCTTAGGGTCGATCTGACTGAACCAGAGAAGGTCTTGGATTAACTTTGACTGGATCGACATCAGAAAAATCTTAGGATCGATTTAACTGGACCAGACAAAAGTCTTGGAATATCTTCAACTGGAATACGAATCAGGGAGATCTTATTGTCGATCTAACTGAACCAGAGAAGGTCTTGGATTAACTTTGACTGGATCGACATCAGAAAAATCTTAGGATCGATTTAACTGGACCAGACAAAAGTCTTGGAATATCTTCAACTGGAATACGAATCAGGGAGATCTTAGGGTCGATCTGACTGAACCAGAGAAGGTCGTGGATTACCTTTGACTGGATCGGCATCAGAAAAATCTTAGGATCGATTTAACTGGACCAGACAAAAGTCTTGGAATATCTTCAACTGGAATACGAATCAGGGAGATCTTATCGTCGATCTAACTGAACCAGAGAAGGTCTTGGATTAACTTTGACTGGATCGACATCAGAAAAATCTTAGGATCGATTTAACTGGACCAGACAAAAGTCTTGGAATATCTTCAACTGGAATACGAATCAGGGAGATCTTAGGGTCGATCTGACTGAACCAGAGAAGGTCGTGGATTAACTTTGACTGGATCGGCATCAGAAAAATCTTAGGATCGATTTAACTGGACCAGACAAAAGTCTTGGAATATCTTCAACTGGAATACGAATCAGGGAGATGTTATCGTCGATCTAACTGAACCAGAGAAGGTCTTGGATTAACTTTGACTGGATCGGCATCAGAAAAATCTTAGGATCGATTTAACTGGACCAGACAAAAGTCTTGGAATATCTTCAACTGGAATACGAATCAGGGAGATATTATCATCGATCTAACTGAACCAGAGAAGGTCTTGGATTAACTTTGACTGGATCGGCATCAGAAAAATCTTAGGATCGATTTAACTGGACCAGACAAAAGTCTTGGAATATCTTCAACTGGAATACGAATCAGGGAGATCTTAGGGTCGATCTGACTGAACCAGAGAAGGTCTTGAATTAACTTTGACTGGATCGGCATCAGAAAAATCTTAGGATCGATTTAACTGGACCAGACAAAAGTCTTGGAATATCTTCAACTGGAATACGAATCAGGGATATCTTAGGGTCGGTCTGAGTGAACCATAGAAGGTCTTGGATTAACTTTGACTGGATCGGCTTCAGAAAAATCTTAGGATCGATTTAACTGGACCAGACAAAAGTCTTGGAATATCTTCAACTAGAATACGAATTAGGGAGATCTTATCATCGATCTAACTGAACCAGAGAAGGTATTGGATTAACTTTGACTGGATCGGCATAAGAAAAATCTTAGGATTGATTTAACTGGACCAGACAAAAGTCTTGGAATATCTTCAACTGGAATACGAATCAGGGAGATCTTATCGTCGATCTAACTGAACCAGAGAAGGTCTTGGTTTAACTTTGACTGGATCGGCATCAGAAAAATCTTAGGATCGATTTAACTGGACCAGACAAAAGTCTTGGAATATCTTCAACTAGAATACGAATCAGGGAGATCTTAGGGTCGATCTGACTGAACCAGAGAAGGTCTTGGATTAACTTTGACTGGATCGGCATCAGAAAAACTTAGGATCAATTTAACTAGACTAGAAAAAAGTCTTGGAATATCTTCAACTGGAATACGAATCAGGGAGATCTTATCGTCGATCTAACTGAACCAGAGAAGGTCTTGGATTAACTTTGACTGGATCGACATCAGAAAAATCTTAGGATCGATTTAACTGGACCAGACAAAAGTCTTCCATAGATGTAGTTTCTTTTTTAGGGGACTACCAGGTCATATGAATAGTCGACGGTGTTTATTGATTCGTCTTTCCCTGAAAAGGTAAAGAGTTAGTCATATGCAATATCAGGATGCATGATATATATCAAGCAACGATGCTCTCAAAATAAATGAGATTGTGTGGTATGATGCATATATGCCTGTATCATGATGTATGGAAATGTAATGTTTCTAGCTGGGGAAAATAAATCCCGGATAGCTGCTGAAGAATAGAGCTGGATTCTTCGTTTCCGCTGGGGATGGTGAACGAAGGTGATTGCGAGAAAAAACCCGCAGGAGAAGATAACTCTGTTGGGGAATATACTGATGAGGAGATTACTCTGTGGGGAAGAGATGCTCTGCTGAGGATTCCACTCATAAATTCCGTCGGGATGAATTATCGTTGCTGGTGATATTGAATCTGTTGAGGATTGAATTCCTGTTTGTGAAAGGAAAGAACTTCGCTGGGGATGATCTTTCAGTTGCAACTTGCTGGGGATAACCCTTCAGACTCTTGTGGGGATAATCCTCTGAATTCTGCTAGGAATGATCCTTTGAACTTGGCTGGGGAGATTTATTTTTGTATTCCGTTAGGGATAAACTTCCAGAGTCTACTGGGGATGATGCTTTAACACCGTTGGGGAAGCTTTTTTCAGACTGCACTGGGAAAATTTTAACTCCACTGGGGGTATCTTGTATTCTTCCGGGAAACATTCTTATACTCTGCTAGGGAATATTAAGACTGCCGGGGATATCAAGCCTTTTTAGCACTGATGGTGGATAACCTCTTCTTGGGGAGATCATTGCTGATTCGTTCATAGTTGCAAGTCTCAGCTGGGGAGAGCTATCATTACTGTCTTACTCTGCGGGGAGTGAAAGTATCTTAGCCATATTCCTCAGCTGAATTTACCTTGTACCTGGTAGACAAAGCAACTATACAGTTTGGACAATTCTCTTTTGCCCTTGTTTCTGATATTACCAGTAATCATTTTTTGTTTCGCATGTAAATATTTATGAGCAGCAATTAATGTCAAGTGCATATATCAAAAATGAACATTGGACGTTCTATGCAAAACAAAACAGATAAAGGAAAAATAGTTTGAATTTTTTTGAAGTTTGGCCTGTAAATAGGCGTTCTTGTACAAGAGGCTGACGTCCTAGTAAGAGAACGCCTCCGAGCAGATAGAATTTACACAAATTGTGAAGAGAAAACAAAACAGCTATGTGAATAATCCCACTGGGTTCCAACTCTGCTATTGCCCTTATGTTCTCGACCATCTCATCACTTTACTGCTTGGTTGAAGATGAATCAGATTCATTAGTGCCGTCCGAGCTTGATAGTCGATACCGAAGTCTGGATGCAAGGTGATCCAATGAGACATAGTGTTACGCTTTGATCCCTAATTTTTTTCCTGGACCGCCCTTTCGGGTTTTCAGTCCACCGGGATACCCTTTTTTGCCCAAGCCGCCTTTTTAGGTTTTCGACTTGCCGGGTGTACAGATTTTTCATTTTCATCCCTTATTTTTGCCCGAACCCTTTTGGTTCGCTGGGAAGCCCTTATTTTTGCTTAGGCCAGTCAACCTAGCGGGTCTTTGATCATGCGTAGTATCTTTTCACTATGTCCGCATTGACGGGGTGAGGAAGGTCGTCACCATCCATGGTGGTTAGAATCATAGCTCTTCCTGAGAAAATGTTCTTAACCACAAATGGCCCTTCGTAAGTAGGGGTCCATTTTCCCCTGGGATCACCTTGAGGTAGGATAATGCGCTTGATAACCAAATCCCCAACTTGATACTCTTATCGTCTGACTTTCTTGTTAAATGCCTTGATCATCTGTTTCTGGTACGTCTGACCATGACAAATAGTAGTAAGTCTCTTTTCATCGATTAAGTTCAACTGATCAAGCCGGGTCTGAATCCAGTCATCTTCGCTCAAACCTGCATCCTTTATCATCCGAAGAGAGGGTATCTGAACTTCAATGGGCAAGACTGCCTCCATGCCATATACCAAGGAGTAGGGTGTTGCCCCTGTTGACGTCCGTGCTGAGGTACGGTACCCATGAAGAGCAAATGGTAAAATCTCGTGCCAGTCTTTGTACGTCACCGTCATCTTCTGCACAATCTTCTTAATGTTCTTATTAGGTGCTTCGACAGCCCCATTCATCTTCAGCCGGTAGGGAGAAGAGTTGTGATGCTGTATCTTGAACTGCTTGCAGAACTCAATGATCATCTTGTTGTTGAGATTGGTACCATTGTCCGTAATGATCCTCTATAGTATACCGTATCGACATATCAGATTGTGTTGAATGAATCTTGCCACGACGTTCTTGGTTACAGTAGCAAAAGAAGCTGCTTCAACCCACTTTGTAAAGTAATCAATTGCTACCAGGATGAAACGATGTCTGTTGGATGCCGTAGGTCTGATCTCGCCGATCATATCAATGCCCCACATTGCAAAAGGCCAAGGTGCCGTCAAGACATTCAGAGGACCTTGAGGTATGTGCACCTTATCAGCATAGACTTGGCACTTGTGACATGTCCGAGAATGCTAATAACAGTCGGCTTCCATTGTGGACTAATAGTATCCTGCCCATAGGATTTTCTTTGCCATGGTATGTCCACTGGAATGAGTTCCGAAGGTACCTTCGTGTAACTCTGTCATGATCCTTTCTGCTTCATTCTTATCCATACAACGCAGTAAGGTCGAATCATGGTTGCGCTTGTAAAGGATGCCATTGCTGATGAAAAAATTTTCTACGAACCTCCTCAGAAACTTCTTGTCATTAACAGATGCACCCTCGGGGTATTCCTGAGCTTCAAGATACCTCTTCACCTCATGAAACCAGGGTTTATCCGCTACCTCTTCAGTCTCAATGTCACAACAATGTCCAGGTTCGTCCAATCTTTTAATGATAATCCGGGGAGCTTCGTTGTCCCGATTGACTTTGAACATAGAAGACATTGTAGCTAGCGCGTACGCCAACTGATTCTCCTCTCTAGGGAAGTGTTCAAAGGTTATCTCCTCAAAGTGGGGAAGAAAAGTCAACACATACTCCCTGTAAGGAATAAGATTTAGGTGTTTCGTATCCCACTCGCCTTTGATATGACTGATCACGAGAGCGGAATCTCCGAAGACACTTAGAAACTTAATCCTTAGGTCAATTGCTACTCGAAGACCCATGATGCACGCCTCATACTCTGCCATATTGTTGGTGCAGTTGAAAGATAGTCGGGCGGTGGACGGAGTATGAGAGCCTTTAGGAGATATGATCACGGTGCCAATGCCATTGCCAAAAGCGTTTGAAGCTCCATCAAAGTACATAGACCATCGGGATCCTTCCTCGGGTCCTTCAACCAGTCCAGGTGTCTCACAATCATTTACCAACATGATATTCTCGTCCGGGAATTCAAAGTTCATAGACTGGTAATCATCCACTGCCTGATATGCCAAATGGTCTTCCAATACACTTCCCTTGATTGCCTTTTGAGTCGTGTAATGGATGTCATACTCAGTCAAGATCATCTGCCATCTCGCTATTCTTCCGGACAAGGTAGGCTTTTCGAAGATATACTTGATTGGATCCATCTTTGATATCAACAGAGTAGTGTGAGTCAGCATATTCTATCTCAGCCGGCGAGCATCCCATGCCAAGCGCAGCAAGTTTTCTCGAGCAGTGAGTATCGGGTCTCACAGTCGGTAAACTTTTTGCTAAGGTAATAAATAGCATGCTTTTTTTGGCCAGACTCGTCATGCTGACCCAACACACACCCCATTGAGTTGTCGAGCACTGTCAAGTACAAGATCAAAGGTCTCCCTTCAACTGGAGGCATCAGAATGGGTGGCTCTTGGAGATACTCTTTGATCCCTTCGAAAGCGTCCTGGCGTTCATCGTTCCAACGTACTACTTGATCTTTCTTCAGCAGCTTGAAGATTGGCTCACAAGTAGCAGTCAGGTGCGAGATGAATCGGGCAATGTAGTTTAGACGTCCCAGGAAGACTCTAACTTCTTTCTCTGTTCTGGGAGCTGGCATCTCCTATATAGCCTTCACTTTTGCCGGATCCACTTGAATACCTTTATCACTTACGACGAAACCCAGTAGCTTACCAGACCTCACCCCGAAGGTGCACTTGTTCGGGTTTAACCTCAGCTTGTACAACTTCAACCTGTCAAATAACTTCTGCAAATGATCAAGGTGTTCTTCCTCAGTCAGGGACCTTGCAATCTTGTCGTCGACATATACCTCAATCTCATAACGGATCATGTCATGAAACAAAGCAACCATGGCACGCTGATACGTTGCCCCAGCATTCTTCAATCCAAAGGGTATGACCTTGTAGCAAAAAGTACCCCACTGAGTAACAAAGGTTGTCTTCTCTATGTCTTCGGGAGCCATCTTAATTTGATTATAACCGGAGAAACCATCCATAAAGGAGAATACCTTGTGCTGAGCGGTGTTGTCAACCAGAACGTTGATATGAGGTAGAGGGAAGTCATCCTTGGGGCTTGCCCTGTTCAGATCTCTATAGTCAACATAAATTCGAACCTTACCATCCTTCTTCGGCACGGGAACCACATTGGCCACCCACTGAGGGTAAGAAGTAACTGCTAGAAAACCGACGTTAAACTGTTTCATAACTTCAGCCTTGATTTTCTCAAACATCTCTGGGCGCATTCGGCAGAACTTCTGTTTCACTGGAGGACAATCTTCCTTGGTAGGCAGGCGATGAACCACAATATCAGTATCCAACCCAGGCATGTCTTTATAAGACCAGGCAAAGATCTCAACGTAGTCACGCAGCATCTAAATCAAGCGTTGCTTCACACTAAGCTCCAGATTTGCCCCGATCTTGACCTCTTTCTTGTCTATCTCTGTACCCAGATTTACTGATTCCACCGGCTCTTCATGTGGCTGTATAGCCCTCTCTTCTTGAAGTAACAGTCTTGCAAGTTCACCAGGCACTTCGCAATCATCTTCACCTTCGTCTTCATCTAAGTTAATCGGACTTTCGAAGTCATAACTGGCAGTAGTAGAGTCGTTCCCAGTGAGATCCAGAGTGGATGTAGACCTGTATATGTGAGTGTGTGTAAAATAGTTGTTTTGCAATATATAATAAAAGAAAAACAAGGAACGCAAAATTTGAAATGCAAGAAACGTCCAATGCTTTTATTAATGATATATGAAAATGACACACATAAAGCCCTCACAAATGAAGCCACGGTGCCCCGGGTAAGACACCAGGCCATAAAGTTTAAAACATTGTCTGTTACAAATTCAAAACAAAAAGTTTCATTGCTGGGTAACAAAAGAAATAGGGATGAAGTCCTTTGCTGTCCAGTTGCTTGGTCCACCGTCGGTCGTAGGATAGATCCAACTGTCGAACTCAGACTCTTCAACATCGTCTTCAATGGGATTCACTCCCGAGTTGCTGATGAACACGGGAGGTCTTCCGATCCGTGCATTCCGAACAGCCTTTTGAGCTTCTGCAGTGAAACCCAAACCAAACTTGTTAGTCTTCTGTGTAAAATCAGGGAGTTGTCCTCAATTTGCACACCCACCTTTCTCAACAATAGCCCAGGCATCCTTAAAGGAAGCCATCTTTATAGGAGAATCTTCGACAACAATCTCAGTTGATGCCAGCGTCTGGGGAACCTCTTCAAAATGCTGAAATGGGGTCTCAATGAACTCCCTATCCATCTCTACATATCGGAAAGAGTTGAGGTGGCTCACCATGTACTCCTCCTCTCCTTGCACTGTCACAATCTTCCCTTTGACCGGGTATTTCAGCTTCTGGTGGAGTGTTGAGGTTACGGCCCCATCTTTGTGGATCCATGGTCGACCCAGCAAACAAGAATAAGATGGCCAAATGTCCATCACATAGAATATAGAGTTGAAAACCTGAGAACCAACCTTAATCGGAATATCCACTTCTCCATGCACCATCCTTTTAGACCCATCAAAGGCCCTGACGACAATGTTACTTGGTTTTAGCTCCAACCCTTCACAATTCAACCGGTCTAGAGCTTTCTTAGGTAAAACGTTTAATGAGGAACCATTATCCACCAATACATGAGCAAGAGTAGTGCCTCTGCATTCAATGGATACATGCAGGGCATCATTGTGATTCTTCCCCTTATCAGTCAAGTCGGTGTTAGAGAAACCCAACCTATTATCAGCAGTCAGATTAGCTACGCAATCTTTAAACTGATCAGCTGATGTCTCTTGTTGTACGTGTGTAGTCTTCAGAAATGTAATCAGAGCCTTGGCAAGGGCCTCTGAGCATAGCAACAATGATAACATAAAGATTTTGGACAGGGTTTTCCCCAGCTGTTCAACTACATTGTAGTCACTCTTTTTGATGATCTTCAGAATCTCTTCCATCTCTTGTCTAGAAGCTTCAACAATAATCGTCTTTGGTGCCTCCGTCTGGGCAGGCTCACTGGTTATCCCTTTGCCCCGAGTGTCAGATGACTCGGCGACAGGGGTAAGAATAGGAACTTGAACAGGAATAGTAGCAGGTACACTGGCAGGTGTAATAACAACAGGTTTTTAGGCAGTTGGTGGAGAGATATCAGGTGAGAAAAGTCTTCCGCTGCGGGTGACTTTAGCAGGTCCAACAATATTGCTGACGTCAGTATCAGCATCCAACTCTTGTTTAACTCCATGAAAATAAACATCAGCCCCATAGTGCCAAGGGACAGCTTTATCAAAGGTGTAGGGGATAGGCCCCGGAACAGTGATGATCAATGGTGCGATTCTTGGAACAGATGTAATTCTAACAGGCTTTCTCGAGGAAGCCTTGGAAGAATTGTCGAAAATGGTAATGATGGCAACTTCTTCAGTAGGAACTAAAGGAACAACATTCTTCTCAAACAGGATCTCCTTACTATCCATCAGGCGTTGGACACCTGACTTCAAAAGATGGCAACCGGTTGGTAGGGCAGAACACATACGGCAACCTTCGTCACAGCCCGAAAATAAATCGGCTAGCAAAAGGTTATTCTTCACAGTCATCAAAGGGGTAACAATGTCATTCACAGAAACCACAAACAAGTCTTCATCTATAATATTCACTCCATGCTTCGGCATGGGAGCAGTCACAACATTAGGTCTTTCGGGCGCCTCGAACTCAATCTCCTTAGCATCAATTAAGTCCTGTATTTTGTTCTTCAAAGCCCAACAATCATCTATATTATGTCCCGGTCTATCAGAGTGAAAAGCACAGCGGGCATTGGGGTTGTACCTTGGTGATGTTGTATTTGGATTCTTCGGGGCTTCCCTTGGAATCACCAGATTAGTTTTCAATAACTGCGGCAGAATCTGAGACAAAGTCATGCTGAGACGGGTGAATTGCCTTCGAGGTATCTCGTCCTTTGACTGATTATTATGCTGAGGAGCACCAGCAGGTCTTAAAATAACAACCGCATTAACAGCTTGACGGCGTTCAGGTCTATTCTGGCCTTTCGAACTATAGACAGCACTGGACTCTTTCTTAAAAGGCTTCTTCTCGGTGCTCGATGAAGCACCCTTTTGTATCTTACCAGCCTTAATACCAGCCTCAATCCTTTCAAAGGTCGTAATTAGCTCTGTAAACCCAGACGAAGAGCTTCCAATCAGATGGTTGAAAAATGGACCAGACAAGGTCCCCAGAAACATATCCACAAGCTCTCGATCAGCCAAGGGTGGTTGCACTCTTTCGGCGAGGTCCCTCCACTTCTGAGCATAATCTTTGAAACCTTCGGCCGTTCCCATTGACATACCCCGGAGTTGGGTACGCGTAGGAGCGAGGTCAGAATTGTATTGGTACTGCCTGTAGAAAGCAGTAGCCAAATCTTCCCAACTGCATATACTGGCTCCGTCTAACTGGTAAAACCACTCAAGCTGAGTCCCTGAGAGAATGTCTTGAAAGAAGTGGATCCATAGGTTCTTATCAGCGGTGCACGACTGAATCTTCCTTACATATGACCGGAGGTGCAGCTTCGGACAAGAAACTCCGTCATACTTAGCAAAGGCTGGTGCTTTGAATTTGTGGGGAATCACCACCCCAGATGATAGACCCAGATTACCAAAGTCTAGACCTGGCACTTTCTGAACTTCCATCACACTCAACCGGTCTTCCAGTTGTTTGTATCTATCCTCAGCGGGAGGATACTGGTCTTTGTCGAAGTCTGTCTCGTTACCTAAGACCACAAGGCTAGGAGCCCTCCTTTCTTCCTGACTATCTTTCCCTCCAGATGAGGTGGTCAAATCAACTTCATCCCGTAGCCTGTTTCCAAACCTGTGACCTGTGTTAAACAGGACTGTCCTCTTCTTCTTCTTCTTCTTCTTTTCTTTCAAAATCAGGGTCTTCAGATCTTGCTGACCCTTAGCTAGATTCATGAACAGCTATTGGAATTGGGCATTCTGGGCCTGGAGGGCCTTGATTGCTTGCTCAGTTGATGGTTCAGCAGACATGATGAGTGCTGAAATAAATAGCGAAGAAGATAAGAGGCCTGTAATGGGTACCTGTTATGAAGTGCATGGGATGAAATGCGTATGACATGATTTCAAAGACAATCGAGAGATTCAAATTCGTAAACAGAAAGGAAACACACTTTTATTAGATAAACTTTGAAATTCAAATTGTTCACCACATGCCCTTGAGGCGTTACAAGAAAGGAAATACTGAAAAGTAAAATAAAAACTGGAAAGGAAATAATCAAAGGACAATCAGTGCTCCCATGGTTGCTTCTTGTCGGTGCGGACATAGTCATTGAGAATTCGCTCGTTTTCCAGCTGCCTAGTCAACTTCTGGATCTTCTGCTCTTGCTCGTTAAACTTTTCTCAGTAAGCATCCCGCTCTTCTCTCAGCTGCACCCAAGACCTTTTCAGTGCCCCAATGTCAGTGGGCATATGAGGATGGAGGATGGTCGGAAGAACCCCTTCTTCATTAGCATCTTCAACAATGATAGGCAGGACGGCTTCATATGGCATACCCAGCTTTTGGGCGCGGATACGGACCCATCTGAGATATGGCTCCATCAGGGGGGAAGTCTTTGGACCGAGCTCATGTGGATCAGATCTGTGAACACTATCCCAAGCCCTTATGAACCTGTGGCGTTGCTCGTCGCTGTCCCCTTGAAAATCAAAGATGATACTAGGAATTAGGGGTGTTCAAAACCAAACTGGCCCAATAGAAAACCACAAAACCAAACCGAACCAAACCAAAACCGCAAAAAACCGCATTTGGTTCGGATGTGTTTGGGTCATTTTCTCGCGGAACCGCACGGTTCGGTTCGGTTTGTGGTTTGTATTTTACAAACCGAACCAAACCAAACAAAACCGCATTATGTTATAAAATCTTACTAACCAATATATATTTTTTAATTCTTTAGAGAAATCAACATGTATTATGTGTATATTTTATCATACTTTGTATTATATTCATTTTAATTTACAAATCATAAAAAAATAAAACATTATTCATTTATAAATATTATTTTCACAAAATATATATTATCGTATTCTTTGTATAATATTTATTTAAGAATGCAATATTGTTTATATCATTCTTTATATTTAGATAAATAATACACAATTTTATGTATCTAATTATAAACTTATTTTGAAAATTATAAATTTTTTTATGGTAATGTATGAACAATTAAACACAAAATTATATTTTCCTCTATATTTGTATGTATGACTTAATAATTTTTTTAATAAAAAACCGAACCAACCTAACCAATCCAAACCGTATTAGTTTGGTTTGGTTTGGTTCAGATTTATTTTTAAACTCCAACCGAACCAAACCAAACCGCATGTTTTTTTCTCTTGCGGTTCGGGTGATTTTTTTCTTCAAAACCGCCCAAACCGCACCACGAACACCCCTACTAGGCATTAGCAGCTCATGAGGTCCTTCTCTACTGGCTCGCCCAAACTAACGTAAGGCCAATCATGGATTGTAAGAAATTCCTCCATTGGTTCCTATCAAGGGAACATTGGGGTACTCCCCACATCGATCAATAATAGCCACCTCACCCATACCCTTGATAGTCCAAATGATGTCATTATGCGAGAGAGACATAACCCTATAAGCCCAGCCCATGCCTTCTTTGTTCTTCAGCACTGATTTAGGGATGTGAGAAATAAACCACCTCGCCAATAATGGAGCACAGCACATCAAGGTTCCCAGCTTTCAGGCAGTACGGGCATAAAGCTGATGAAGAATGTCACCCAAGAGAGTGGGTACAGGATTACGAGAGATGAAGATTTTCACTGCATTCACATCAACAAAGGAGTCAGGGTTCAGAAACAATACTAAGCCGTATATCAGAAGAGCCAGAATATCTTCGAATGCCTTGAAGTCTAGACTATCCCAGAAATAAATAGCTTTACCAACCAAGAACTTAGTCAGAAAGCCCTTTGCTCCACTTCTAGTCTCCCAATTAGCCATTACCTCATCCTTTGTCATATGAAGGGCTGCAACAATCTCTTCCGGCCTAAGGATCTTTTCCCAACCAGTAAACGAGGTCTGCTCCAGAATAGAGATACCGAGCAGATCAGAGAACTCTTCTAATGTGGGAACCAACTGGTAGTCCTGAAAAGTAAAGCAGTGGTGCAGTGGATCATAGAACTGGACTAGGACACTCATCATCTGCTCGTCCAATTTGGAGGTGACCAAACTGAGAAGATACCCATATCTTCTGATGAATGAGGTAGTATCAGGCATCTTTGCAATCAACTCTTTAAGCATGGTGGAAACCTGGACAAAGTTGATCCGGATGGTATTCCAACGCATGGGCATCATGACCTACAAAACAGAACAAAGATGAATCCCTCTTGTCTTTGAAATAGGTTAGTCCAATGCAAGATGTATGCAATGTTATGATGTCATGATGTCATGATAGTAAGCACACCACAAGTATCCACAAATAGAAAACATGGTAAAGTCACACAAGTCACACAGAGAGCCCTTAGATTTCAGGCTTGCAAGGAGCTTAGGTACTACCCTCTTTCAGTTCAGTTGGTTCAAACCTGTCCTAAAAATAGTAACCGGGTTCTAGAGGATCTCAATATCACTGACTACCCTCAATCGGTCATAATTCCAGTTTAGCAACCTTTTCTTGCGGCCGGAATCATCGCGAGAGTTTAGTCTCAATCAGTGTAGCATACTGCTACTGTTCTATGGCCAAGTTGGTCAATTTAAAGGTTCTAAGGTCAGTTGGTGCTTAATGACCCCTTAGAAGACCCATATTCTCCTCGTTCCAACACAAGGGATATCGGTACAGACTAAAGTGCCACACCAACGTAGCTACTGCTTCAACCGTATCGGTCTACGACGTACAGTTCCCTCACAGTTTATTGCTACTTACCTAAAGGGTATTCCCCAGATCCGGGTTACGATCTATAGTAACTCCGATACAAGCCCACAAGTATAAAGCATACAAATCAAACAATTGAAAACACAATGATCTAATCCTAAGGTACACCTCACTTATTAAGATATCCCCAGCAGAGTCGCCAGTTCTGTGATACGGTGGGAGAGAACTGACAGTTTTTGGAATATTGGTTTGCGTTTTGCGTTTGTTTTCGCAAAATGTCGTGGTAAGCAAGAGTCGCCACCGTCTTTTATTTTATCCAACAAGGAAAGGAAAAAAGCACAGAAAAATTCCTTTTTTGAGATGTTTCTCGGGTCCGGGGGGTAGATTATAGAAAGGGAAGGTGTTAGCACCCTTTCTATCCGTGGTTATCCACGGGCTCTTAGGTACTTGCTCAAAGTCTTTTCAAAATTGCTTTTCTTTGTTTTTGTGGGTTTGAAAAGAGTTTTTGTTTGAAAAGAATTTTTGTTTGAAAAGGAGTGTAAGTGCGAAAATTTGTTTCGTTTTGAAAGAGCAAGTATCTAAGAACCATCTACCTACTCGAAAAAGGAATCAATCTGTGCTAATTCCCTTTTGACAGTGTTATACCACTATGAATGAGTAGGTAGCACCGTCGTTGGAGTTTAAGGGTCAATTCGGTTAAGGGACGTGCGGTCACTAAAGCAATGTTAGGACGCCTTAGCGGTAACCCTAATGTCTTAGATCATTTTTCCGAGGCAACTGTTTCGAGGCAACTATAATCTTTGGACAGGAGGGTGACCTCTAAAGTGACCTATACTTAATGACCTCGTTCGAAGGCAACCAAGTGAGGTGTACCCTAAGAGTGCGCATGTGCGAGTGTGTTGTTTTCAGTTTATTTTATCTTTGTACATGTCAATAGTTATCTATGTTGATTTTAGGTTTAAACATTCGATCTTGTCATGCATCCCCTATTACCAAACATCTAACAGTTTATAAGTTACGGAAATTAAATTGCGGAAATTAAACTAACTATTACAAGGCGTCGGGTATTTACATCGCCAAAAACAACCCTTGAAATTAAAATGCGGAAAATAAATAAAGCGGTAAAAATAGTCCTAATTAAGCTATTACATTCCGGAAACAGATACAATATTAAAATGAAATGGATCGCGTGCGGGAAATTAAATCGGGTGAGTTCTAGGGTTTTGACCCTTTGTTTTTCAAGAAAAGATTTTTTGGTTATTTTTGAATTAAAAAGAAATTAAACTAAGTTAATTATTAAATTAATAAATAAATTAATTAATAAAAATATTTTTGGTTTTTTGGTAGTTAAAGAATTAAAAATAAATTTGATCAAAGTTAATAAAACCTAATTGTCTAAATTAATTTTAATTATTGCAAAAAGATATCAAAGTTATTCTTAATTAAAAATAAATAAATTAAATTAATATTATTAACAAAAATAAAATGCTGAAATTTAATTTTAATAAATAAAATATTTTTTGGTTTTTAATTTTATTAAAAAAATGATTTAATTGGTTAGTCAATAAATTAAAATAACTAATTAAATAAAATGAATAGAAAGAATAAAATAGAAAGACTTAGGGGGTGTGGGCCTGGAAAAGGAGTCTGATTAGCAGTTTTATGGCCCAATAATCCATTGGCCTGGTTGACTTTCTTGATTCCATGCATACGCGCTGACTTGATCCCACCATAGGCCATCATTCTTGGATTGCCAGATTTGGCCTTGGGCCATCTGGCGCTTGATATCTGATGGTGTATGATGTGCTTCAAGCGTTGGTTTATACCTGATTACATGATAAAGTAGAGGAAAATGCAAAGCGCTGGAGGCAGGGATCGAACCCCTGACCTCCAGCCAACAACGCCTTGAGAGCACTCCCGTTGACCACTGGATCACTTCGCTTCAATCGTTAGTAAAACATAAACTAAATATAATATATATAAAAACGCGTAATTATGCCAGAATAAAAAAATAAAGCGTGAAAATTTGAACGGGGCAACCAGATGGGGACACATTGTCGTCCCCGTCCTCAGGTTTGCACAGAAATTACCTGCGGATTTAGATCCGCAGCTAAAGGTGCAGGTCAATTCAAAAATCTATCTCAGTCCATATAAACTCCATCCAAGGCCATGGTTATGCTTGTCTTCCTCCTCCGGTCATGTCCATGGCCATTAATAGGTCCAATTTTACCTGAAACGATAACCCCTAAAAAAACCTAGAAAACCCTACAATACGTTTTGCATTATAGAGCATATAAATACAATCAAATAATATGGAAAGCTTGAAAATTATCTAGTGATTGCAAATATACCATTGGTTTCTTGTAATGATGCATGGATTTTGAAAACGAAGTCAAATTCAGAGGGAGGTCGCGTATCACTTACAGTGCGTTTGAGAGGGCGAGAGAGCTTGCTAGGGGTTGCAGGAGGTTGAGGAGACACCCAACAATGGATTGGTGTTGAGATTTGCCTTTGAAAACGCCTCCAAGATCGATTTCAGTTTTGCACTTTTTCACCTTTTTTTCAAGTTTGGTTCTTGATGTTTTTGCAGCCTGTAGCCCCCAAATTCGTGTCCTCTCACTTGTATATGTATACTGCAATGTATTAGGTCAACTTTTTTGGACTGAATCCTTGTACATTATGGCTATAGGATTAGATTTGATCCTCCATTGAAAGCTTGCCTATTTTGTTCAAAATCCAATCTTTTTGCACATGGAATGATTGATACGAATTTGATCATGATATTGATGGTGATTAGGTCCTGAAAATAGAAAAAGATCTCATGTAATCAAGTTTTGTGATTTTATTTGATTTAAATTGATTTAAAATGAAATAATTCAATAAAAAATCCAATAAAATAGAAAAATTGATAAATGGACACAAGGCTGAAGCTAGGACACGTGTGTAGTATAACAAGACCAAATCAAGTGGAAAAGAATGGGCCCATTTGACAAAATTTGAAGTTTTTGGGATAGTTGACTTTTGGCAATTTTGCAAAAATGCCCAACTTCAACAATGCATATCTTCTTCAATTTTGAACCTTTGGAAGTGTTCTTGGACTTTTTAGAAATCTTGAGATGTCCTATAACCAACCATTTTGGTCTCATCGCATTTTGATATTCAATGCTCAAGTTATAATCTTTGGAAAAAAGGTGTTTTTGTTGACTTTCAAAAATAACCTATAATGTCCAAATTTGTAACTTTTTGTGAGTGCATTTTCTGATCTTGGGGTATGAAGATGGATTGTAAGAAATTGCATCCTCTTCAAAATGAGATTTGGATGGGTCATTTCTCATAAATTATGATAAAGTTATGCTTGTTCAAAGTTGAGTTGACTTTTACTACAAAACCCTAATTAACAACTTTTGAGTCTTGATGAATTTTGAGCAATCCTTGATGAATCATGATCAACCCTTGATAAAATGATGAAATATCCTTCAAAATGAGAATTTTTACAAAAAATCTTGAAGTTTGACTGTATTTGGGGCACAGTTGTCTTTTGCCCTAGCACAGTCGATTTTTGGACCTCTTGAGCAATTGACTGACCAAACTTCCTCTGCAAGGCTTGAAATTTGACATGGATGAACTTGAGAACATATTAGGAAATTGGGGATAACTTTAGGTCGTTTGGATGTAAGGACCTTGATGCAACACAAAACCCTAATTTGAGGTTGACTGCCTTAGGAGATAGCTTGATTGTCCAACTCTTGAGCAATCTTGAGCCACTTGGAGATTTTTCTTGCAATGTTTTAAGAGATATGAGAGGGTAAATTTTGGGGTAAAACAACCATGTAAATAAATTATCCAGAAATAGGAGAAATTCTTGTAGAGTTTAATACAAGAAAGTTGCGAAAGTATAAGTTAAGAAATTTTGTCCAACAAGCCTGGAGGTAATCAGAAAAAAAGTATAATAATAAATCTCTTAGCTCTGAAGGATGCAACAGACTGTACCCCAAGTATTCAAAATGAGACTTTGAAACACCTCATTCTTCTAGATCATCATGATCTCTAGACTATAGAGTCGAGTCAACAGATCAACATACTCTGTGTTTATGGCAGACGATTTTGCTCCCATTACTGCCTTTAACCAGCTTTCTGAGATTTTTAATCTTCTTGTTGAACTGTGTCATATACTGTAGTAGTTCATAACGCGTTGAACACGCACCAAGTGCCATCTTTATGCTTTAATAACCAAGAAGGATGGGGGCAGGCTACCATCCTTTCTCCTTCTCTATCTCACATCACTAAGGCCGAAAAAAAGTTCCTTAACAATAGCTTCAAATCGGGCTCGTACGGAACAACAACAAATATGTGCTCGGTGATCTTGAGTAAATGAGAGTACTCTTTCGAAGTTGGAGCGATCTGATAGTCCTGGGCGATGAAACAGTGTAACCGATAGCCGTAAAACTGAAGTAGGGTCAAAGTGCCACCATGTCTTTTACTAAAAGCCTCCACATTAGGACAGACTAAACGATCTTTCAAACTCTTCAAAGAAGGCCAAGAACTTGAGCGGAACTGATAAGTTTAATTGTCTCTTTTGGTCCTCTTGAGAACATTATTTTTGCTGGACGTTATTGACGGAAACCATAACTTTGTGAGATGCCCCGGAATGGACATGCACATGCGAGGTTAGTATATAGTTTCATTTTTCTGACATTTCTTTTGGAAAAAATAAAAATGTTATGATGTAAGTGCAAATGATCATGGGATTACTATTTCCATGATATCGATTTCTATTGTATTATCTCTACATAGTCTATTAGTACCAGGATCACAAGTTCGGAACATAAACCAAAGAACCTCATGAACAAACTCGGAACTCAGAAAATAAATCTGAGAACCTCATAGTCACCGACAGAATTCCATAACATAACCATTAGAACCAATAGTCACCGTTTGAGTATAGTCAGCATCTGAACATAGTCACCATTTATACCAGTGATAATAATTCTCTCCCCACTCACATGTGAAGACTAGGTTAGGGTAAGGCAATGGTAACTATAAATCACGGGTTCGCTTGAGAGTACTATCATCGTACACCTACATGATAATGATAACAACTCATTAAAACCTCATCTGAGCATGGACGACAGAACCGTCTAAGTTAATCTACATCCCATGTCCGTCATGTTCCACTCTATTCCTAGTGTTCCTATTGTTTGTCACTTGGCCTGGGTATTGGGCCTTATACCTCTTGTAACACCACCCAACAAGAAGCAGATCCAGTACAATAGTAGTACATGGAAAACAGTAAAATGAAATGCATACATATGCTTAGGTAATCATGTATGGAGGAATAAACAGAAAGCATAAAAATAAACACCCAAGGAAAAGAAAAGAAGAGCTAGGAGAGACTCTTGGATGAACCAGCATTTGGTTGACCTGTCCCCAGTGAAGTCCCCAGCTAAAATAACCGGCAGAAAATCATCAAACAATGAAGTCACCATTGAACGTCTTTTATCCCATATGAAGGGAAATGTAAACATCGAGAAAATTTGAGAAGGGAGAAGTCACGGTCTTGCGACCGAGAGATCGGGTAAGGGAGTCTGTTACGCAAGGGGAAGGTATTATCACCCCGCACGCCCATAGTATTCTATGGTATCCACTCTTGTTGTCTATTCTATGGGTGTGCTTAATCTATGCTTACTGTTTACTGCTAAGGAAGAATGCATGCAAAAGAGACGAGAAAAGAATGTAGGGAAAATAAAGTTGTACTCGCTTGGGCCCTACCCCAATGCCTACGTATACTTTTTAAGGACACAAAGCTATTGTAGTTCGGCTAACATGTTTTTGTTTGTTTGTGTTTTTTTATGGACGATGTTAATTCCTCCTTCTGCCGCAGCTCTACCTTTGGAGACTCATGCGTTGACACAGAAGTAAATTAATCATGTCCTTACCGAAAATGGTTTCGAGTTACGCCCTTGAGGCAAGATGCCACATTTGATTGGTTTATGTTTTGTTACCTTGGAAAAGGGTTTAAGTTGTTAGCATGTTTTATGATTTGCTAAGGAAAAAGATTTTAGTTTTAAATGCAATGATGCAAAAATGGAAGAAAAGAGTCTAAAGAGGACTAGCCTATTTCTAACCTAATGTTATCATACAATGGTAGCCCCACATCAAGGATGAAAGGAAAAACTCTACCTAATGTTAGCATGCATGGTTTGCAACCTAAGGTCTAACTCGTGTCCAAAAGGATCAAGAGTGTCCTAAGGGAACATGGTATATACAAGGATAAAACAAGTAAGCTCGAAAGAGAATACGCATAAAATGGTAAGGAAAAGAAGCGAAATACCTTAGCCAAGGGGAGCGTATCACCCGAGACAAACAAGCGGGAGTGAGATGAAAAAATAAAATATGATATCCAAAACCACTGAACACCTAACCAAGATATAAGAGATCAATGTAGGCGATGGAAGACAATATAAACGATCACCGAGTATCAGCATCGGCCAATGCAAACTCTTGATAAAGCGTGGGGGTTCGATTGCAGACCCTTCCCCACTTGACGACTTGATACATAAGAGCAGGCACAACTTCGAAGCATCGTGGTGCATCATGAGCTAAGGATGACACAGACGAAATTGTGGGGGTTTATTACTAACCCTCCCTGCTCGGCTCTTTTTGAGGACTTATCATCTGTACATATGTAGGCACAAATGTAAACACGCGTGTGGAATACCTACTCAAAGGTATGGTTTTAAACAACCACAAATAGCATACAGAATGCACACAATGCGGAATTTCCGTAAATGGGTCTTTAAATAAACTAGAGGGGTTCCTGACATGATTAGTAACTGAGACCCCCGTCATACATCTCTATCCTAATTCTCATGGAAAGGAAAGCAATAAATCCCTACTTCTCATCATCTCTATAAAAGCGGTAAAGAAATGCGATAAAGTGCGAAGAAGTACAAAGGTAGTAGCGACAACTACCAAAGCAAGCGAATCGTCAAGAGAGGCCGAAAGCAATGGAGAAGCAGGGAGTACACGTCGATAAAGCTTCACCAAGAAATAATCAAAGTCAAAAATGATATCTAACTAAGATAAAAGGAAACGCGTGTTGTGAATGCAACGCGTAATCAGAAGTTCCTGCACAAAGCGTCATAGGATATCACATGCATCAAGACAACATGTAATAATATGAACTTCTCAAGACGGTGAGAAATAAAACGTGTTGCATCAGAAGCGAGCATAAGTCGTATGTTTCGATCACATAATTACCTGTTATATTATATGATCGAAAGCAAAAAGAATGTACCTTGCACAACGAACAAACACGTCAAAAATAACAAGGCGGATCGGCATGAAAATATGGATAAAAACTAAAAAAGAAACGATGTTTTTATCAGTTTTTATGTAAGGAAAATTCTAGAAAAAAACCAGGGAATTAATTCCTAAAATTTCTATTAAAATCTGCTATTTTTTTATTGTTTTTACTATATTTTTGCTATATATAAAAAAAGAAAAATATTAAAACTAAAAACATATACAAAAGAAAAATAGGGAAGTCAGGGGGTGTTAAGTTGAGTCTAGGGAGTGTGGTCCAGCAAGGGCGCTAGGCCTATTTTGTAAACCCAAAAGAAATTTTCCAGCAAGGCAATCCAGCTACATAAAACAAGGAAATAGGCCTAAGGCAATGCCACTCATCCAAGGAGTATATCCGACCCATATCTCAGTAAGCATTTTTTTTAAGTTATGAAGCTTTAAGCTACCAAAAAAATGTCACTGGGCTTAGGCAGGTTCGGTTCGGCCCAGCAACAGAGGAGTTTTTGTTCAATAGTACAGATTCACAAAAAAATATGCGGACCAGGCTTTAGGACGGGCCCAACAAGATCAATATCTAGTCTAGTTCAGTTTCAGCATGGTGTTGTATTAATCATCACAAACAATTTAATAAGAATTAATAAAAAAATGAAGGGAATTGGGTCAAATTTGAGTGACGATCCCAATTCTTCTTCCTCTCTCAAACGAATGCGATGATTCTTTCTCCTCCGTCCTCTCCGTCTCTCACCGTGGCGCCACTATCCCAACATAACACCATCAAACCCTCTTCAACATCTCTCCGTCTCATCATCATCTTCTTTTTTCTTATTTAACACAACTCGCTGGTGTACCACCACCGTCAAACGACGACCAATTCTCCCCCAAACCGCGGACCATTAAACACCAAACGTGTCTAAAATCGTGCCCTGAGTCCTAATACTATTATTTCTTCTTTCAATTCGATCCATATCAACATAAATATTTCAGAATAAATCAGAGACCTAGGTTCTTGTGAACGCCACTAAATCACGACGGTGAAGAGTTGAATCTAGCAACGTTAGGGTTGTTGATTCGTGTGCCTGAAGGAAGAGCATAACATCAAAAAAAAATGAGGAAAGGATGAATATGGACAAGTTTCGAATCCTTACGTACCAAAGACACTCTTTTGTACCCCAAAATTTTCCCTCTCATATTATCAAGATTCTCCTCACAAGACTTCTTGGACTCAAGACCAGATTAGGGTTTGCTCTGATCAAGACATCTCCCTACACTGATGACCTGAAATTAGGGTTTGAGTTTGCACAAGGATTTTTGGACTTCCAATGCCTCATGTGACTTTCATACTTCATGTTGGACCCCTAAGATTGCTCATACCAAGTTTCAAGCCTTGAATCACATTTTTGCCCAGTCAATTGGACAGTTGACCTAAAAATCAACTGTATTGGGGAAAAAGTCAACTGTGGCCAATTTATAGTCAAACCTCATAATTTTTGATCCACAACAACATTATAGGCTCATATGAACCATTTGATCAAGTTTGGACCATAACTCCTCAAGAAATTTGATCAGATTATCAAAAGGGCAAAATGGTCATTTTTAGGGGTTTGACTGCAAAAGGGCAATTTCTGATTTTTCACCTAGTCAATGGAAAATTGGGTTCAAGCATGGTTTCAAGGACTCAATTGAATCCTCTTGACCTAATCACAAGGTTTAAAAGATCTCAAATGCATTGGATTGACAGATGAATTTTCCAGTCAATTGATCAAAAATCAACTGTACACTGAAAAGTCAAACTTTGACTTTTTGGTCAAAATCAAATGCCAAGGGTCATTTTTCATCAAGAGGTGTCAAAACATGAAACTTGTTCACCAAGAAACCTAATTTTGGAAATTAGGGTTTAAAATGGAAAATTTTCATAACTTAGAAATTTTCTAAGTTATGAAAATTTCTTATTTTTTCCCAACTTTTCCAAACTTTTTCACCATGATGCAATTGGATTCAAACAAAACCTCCAACATAAAAGTTGTATTCCTCCACAAAATCTACAACTTTTATTCACAAAGTTTTCCCAAAATATGCTTGGATTTCAAGTTATGATTTTGTGAATAAGGATCCATGAAACTTTTAACTTAGTGAAATTTTGCCCTAGTTTAGGCAGGATTTTAACCTATCTTCATGGCAACTTTTCACCTAGTTCCAAGTGGAATCTCAAAATTCATTTTAAATATGGATTGTAGAGCATGTTACAAGCTTTCCAAAATGTCCAAGAACTCTCCAAGATCATTTGTGGTTAGGGAGAATGGAAAGTTTGAAAATGGAAAATTATCACTTTTGTCCAAGGCATTTTGCACATTGCTACAACTTGCAAATCAGTTTGAACCATGCTTGTACTTGCATTACAAGTTCTAATACTTTTTACACTCCAAAATTGAATGCAAATACAATGTTTAATGGCATTGTTTTGTTCTTTGAAACTTTGTACAAGGGTTTAATCCAAAAATGGTAAATAGTTAACATTGCTACTTTGATAAAGTTAGCTTTTATAAACTTTGTTTATCTTGAGACATGGACCAAAGCTTTTGCTGCAAGCCAACTCCAAAAATATCAGGAAAAGTGTACCAACTATGTGCAGACCCTGAGCTAGCTTGTACAAGCCTTTTCCTTTGTCAACTCACTTTTGCTTCAAAAGCAAGTAAGCTTGCAAAAAGTCCACAACTTGAAAATCTGATAAAACCAAGTCTTGTAACATTTTAAAACGACCTCAACACATTATACTAAGCCTAAAACACGAGCTCATAGCATCTCAAACACCCTTAAGCACAAAAATCACAAGTTCTTGCCCAAACAGGGCATCTTCTGCAGAACCACTTCCAAATCACAATTGTCTCGTGCGTTTTGTCTTGAATCACTTCAAACACATTCCATACAACACACCTGAACTGTCCAAGCTCTTCTCAAGCAACTGTAACTTCATTTTCACACTTCACCATTTTCACTTTGAAGCTTTGCAGGTTGAGTTCTACAAGCACATTCAGGCAGGTTCAACGCAAGCTAAGCATTGGGAAAGGTCAAGGGAACATCAAGTAAGCTCAAAAGACCTTCAGGCCTCACTCACAACTCCTACATTGCCATATTTGAACTTGACTGAACAAGGTAATTTCCAAATTTCTATCTCCTTATTTAGACATCCTTAGGCTTAGGTTTGTGAAGCAAAAATGTAGTCCTTAATGTCCTTGAACTGTACATATGCATAATTCTTATTTATATTAACTGAGCTAGGAGAATTTGGATGTTGAAGTTGCTGAAAAAACTAGGTCATAAATTAGGGGCACTGAAATTCTCCCTGGTTTCTTAGAGTTAGATCAAGTTTTTTATATGGTTGGAATCGTAATTTAACAAGCTACAAGTTTCATGTTGCAAGATTTCGTTTTTAAGCACGTATGCAGGAGTTACAGTTTGAAGCAAGAAGCACGCGTTTTTCTGTCTCAAGGACAGGGATGAAGTGAACGTGGGCCTGGGCCTGGCTTGCCTTGCTGTTTGCACCCTCCATTGTGTTATTTGCACCCCCTGGCCCATTTTCTTTATTTTTGCATATTTTTCATTTCTTTTTTTATTTTCTGACTTTATTATTTTTTCTTGAACATTTAAAATCACAAAAAATATTTTATTTATTTTTGGAATTTTATCATATTTTTATTTTATTTTTATTTGCATAATAAATAATTATTAGGTTAATATTACTTTATTTTCTTAATTAAAACTTGTAAATAATATTAAAATACTTACATATTTTATTATATTATATTATACATATAAAATAATATTTTCTCATATATTTTATTTTTTAATATTTTGTATATATTATTTTTATTATTTCTTTATACATAAATGAAATAAAATAATTTTAGAATATATTTTCTATAAAACCAAAATTAGGGTTTTCACCCTTTCAAAAATAATCATTTTTATTTTCTTATTTTTAAGACATAAATAAATTTATTTTACATACATAAAATAAATACAAAAAAAAACATTGTGCATATTTACATTTAATTGTATATTTAATTAATTGTTCATTTATTTATTTGTACAATAAATTCAATATGGTTGTAATAGTATTAGGGTTTTATTTTATGCAAATACACCCTATTCAAACTTGTATCCCCCTCCCCATAATATTGTTGTAATAGTCCTAGATTTACTTTTACACAATTTATCGTATTATATGCATGATAGTAAGATTAGGGTTTTGTATGCAAAGACCAAAATCAAACAAATAGCATGACTTAATACAAGACAAAAATGCATGAAAAATGACAACACCATGCACACAAGCACCCCTAGGGTTTCATCCACTTTGTTGCCTTAAAATGGCCATGGTATGCATGCTAGGTATCTTGGCAAAACAAAATCAAATCAAAAAGATCATAGTCCCTCGATGACGCTATCTTGGTTGCCTAAACAAAAATGATCTAGTCCCTCAAAAAACTTGCTAAGATACTTAACAATATTGTTATCATGGTCATACGATGACCCACGCCCGTCCCGTTTAACATCCAAAGATAGGGTTGTTTACCAAATACAATGGTAAAACAACAATATCAAAGGAATAAAAATGTGTAGGAAAGATCTTTGAGTAGGGTAGACAACTCCTAGTTACTTGCTCAATTTGCAAACCATCCTTGCTATTTTCAAACTATCACACAATTTCAAAACATTTCCCAAAAAACTTTCAAACATTGAAACATTTTTCAAAAGACAAACACCTTTGTATACATTCAAACAAGAATCATTACAAAGGTTGCCTAAACAAAGGCCTCTTTTCAAAATATTTTCAAAACCACACACAAAAGCACCATTTCAAACAATTGAAAAAGCAAAGCAAGTGATCTAAAACAAGTAACTAAGAGCCCATGGAAACCCATGGATGAAAAGGGTGCTAGCACCTTCCCTTTTCATAATCTACCCCTCGAACCCAAAAACAATCTCAAAGGTCTTTCCTGTGCTTTTTTACCTTTCCTTTTGGATAAAATAAAAGTCGGTGGCGACTCTTGCTAAACCGAAACATTTGCGAACACATACGCAAAACCTCAAGTCAGTTCTCCCACCGCATCACAGAACTGGCGACTCTGCTGGGGATGATATATAAAAGTGGGGTTACCTTAGGGTTTTAGATAACCTTTACATGCTTATCTTGCTTGACTTGTATGCTTTACACGTTGGTTCTATTTTTTGGGTTTAAATCCTCTACCCGGATTTGGGAAACATTCATAGGTAAATAGCAATACGTTGTGGAAATTGTGCGGGGTATACCGAAATGGTTGAAGCAATAGCTATATTAGTGCGACATATTTGTGGGTACCGGTAGCCTTTGAGTCAATTAAAGAGAATACGGGGCCGCTGAGTGATGTCATGAAGCACTAATGGACTTTTTAGAACCTTTACTTGACCAACCTGGCCTTTTTAGGGGTAGTGAGATGACCGGCTTTGGTGCAGTCCGAAGTTGGTAGATACTCGATACTACACTCATTGAGGGTTGTTTTCTTGGAATATTTCGGTCGCCAGTAAAGTGGCTAAACTGAAACATTGAACACGGAAAATAATCCAGTGATATTGAGCTCCTTAGAACCCGATTACTATTTATAGGACAGGTTAAGCCAACTAAACTTCAAGAGGGTACTTACCTATGAAACCCCATGCAAGCTTGAAACTAGGATCTTGCGTGATTTGTTTGTACATATACTTGTTCATAACATCATGGACATCATGAAGCATCATATGCATCCACTAACCACTTCAAGGATTTAGATTTTCATCTTTGTTCCTGTTTTGTAGGTAATGGATTCACTTCGCATGAAAACTATCCAAGTCAACCTTGTAAGAATTCCTCTTCAACTCAAGGAGCTAGCTTCAAGGATTTCTGAGAATTCTCCATTGACCGAGAGGCATGGTCGTCTTCTCAACTTAGTCAACACCAACACTGAGGAAGACATGGTGAAAGTTCTCTTCCAGTTCTTTGACCCCCTACACCACTGCTTCACATTTCCTGATTACCAGCTTGTGCCTACTTTGGAGGAATTTTCTCAACTCTTGAGGATTCCTATTCTCCATCAACTACCCTACAACGGTACGGAAATAGATCCAAAGCCTGAAGATGTTGCTCAAGCCTTACACTTGCAACCATCTGATGTCATAGGTTATTGGGAAACTAGAAGTGGTGTCAAGGGTTTCTTGGAAAAGTTTCTGTTTGAGAAAGCTCAAGAATGTTGGAACTCATTGGACTTACAAGCTTTTGAGGAGATTGTATCTCTTCTCATCTATGGGATGGTCTTGTTCCCCAATCCTGACCAGCTTATAGATGTAAGTGTTATCAAAATCTTCATGGCTCGCAACCCGGTGCCTACATTGCTTCGGGATATCCTCCACTCTTTTCACACTCGAACAATGAGGAAAAGAGGTGTTCTCATGTGTTGTACTCCTCTACTGGCAAGATGGTTTATTTCTCATCTTCCCCAATAAGTTTCAAAGAATGAGCAAGGTCTGAGGTGGTCACAACGGTTGATGACCCTTACACATTCAGATATCCATTGGTGTTCTCGATCAAAAGAGAATGTCATCATCATTGACCATTGTGGGGAAATCCCTAATGTCCCTCTACTTGGCATTAGAGGAGGCATTACCTACAACCCTTGCTTTGCTCTGAGACAGTTTGGGTATGCCTGAAGGGATGGCCCACATGACATGCTGATTCCAGACTTGGTTTTTGACTTCGACAACGAAGATCAAGGACTTCGACAAAGGTTCATCCGAGCTTGGAGGATGCCTAACAAGGTGGACAGTAATACCTTGGGACACAAGAATTTCATCTCTCTTGAGCCTTACCTCAAGTGGGTATGAACCCGCGCCCAAAGTCTTATGATGCCTTACCCCTACATTCTACTTGTGATTATAGAGCCTGTTATGGAAGGAGAGGTTCCATACACTCTCCTACATCCTGACATGCCAACATCACTCGAAGATTTAAAAAGGAGTTGGATACAGCTCAAGGGAGAACGCGATACTTTCGAAGCCCAATTATACGCAAGCGAGAAGAAGGTTTTGGAACTTACTCGTCAACTTCACGAAGAGCAGACTCTCAACACCTACATTGCACCAAAGAGGATGCGCAACGTCTTTTTACCTTAGAATTTTGTATTATTTTGCCCATGGGGCATTGATGTACTAAAAAATTCCATCTTATTAATATGACGTGTGTTCCTTTTTTGTTTAAAACAAATTTGAATTTCTGAATCCTTGAATGCATTACATGAATACATATCATTCATCATATGCATAAACAGGTCTTCACACCAGGTTTCTTTATCTCTCTGCTATTTATTTCAGCAAGATGGATATTGAGCAGACGGTTAAAGACCTACAAGCGCAGAATTCACAGTTTCAACAGCTACTTCTGACCTTGGCTAAGGGGCAGGAGGAACTCAAAACTCTACTAGAGGAGGAAAAAGAGAAAAAGAAAAAAAAGAGAGTTGGTGTGGCTGCCTTGGGCAGAATATTTTAAGGTCAAGCCAGAAGGGTCCTGGATTTCCCCTCAACATCTGATGAAGGGGTAGGAAAAGGAAAGGGAGTTACAGTGCCATCTGAGTCTGAGGAAGAAGAAGAAGAAGAGGATGAAGATTATTCTGAACAGCAGTACCCTCCTACAGATGACAAGTACAAGAACTTGGAAGAACGTCTGGCAGCTATGGAGGTACAGAGAGTGCCTGGGATGGACTTTGAAGATTTAGGGCTGGTTTCTGGAATTGTGATCCCTCCTAAATTCAAAGTACCTTTATTTTCTAAGTACGATCGGGTGTCTTGCCCGAAGATGCACCTACGATCTTATGTCAGGAAAATCCAACCATATTCTTCTGACAAAGACCTGTGGGTCCATTTCTTCCAGGACAGTCTTTCGGGAACGCAGCGGGATTGTATTTACCAGTTGGAGAGGTCTGATGTGCATAATTGGGAGGATTTGGCAGCCGCCTTCTACAAGCAGTATCAATATAATGCGAACTTAGCACCAACCCGTACTCAATTACAGAGTATGGGCATGGTCTCAAATGAAGGTTTCAAAGAGTATGCCCAGAAATAGAGAGACTTGGCGGGACGAGTGCAACCACCTCTATCTGAGAGGGAGCTAGTTGATATGTTCTTGGGGACTCTGTCAGGTCCTTTCTTTAGTCACCTGATTGGAAGTTCGTCTGCGGGGTTCACTGAGTTGATTCTGACTAGTGAAAGAGTTAAAGCCAGCATAAAGAGCGGGAAAATTAAAAAAGATGCATATGCTTCCGCTGCCATCAAAAAGACTTTTCTAGCCAGGAAGGAAGTCTCAACTGTCTACTCCCAAAGAGGTCAAGGAAGAGTTGAGCGCCGGCCAGCGGTGGGGGCTGTAATGATTCAGAAGTCTACAACTGATCAACCTAGAAACAATCAACCAAGAACCAACCAAGCAAGGGTGGAAAGGCCTGTACGGTAATTCACCCAGATAAACATGACTCCTGCTCAAGCCCTACCTCATCTTTTGAAGTTAAACCTTGCCAGTCTGAAAGAGGCTCCAAAAAATCCGAATACAGCTTCTCCTTACTACCATTTGAACGCCAAGTGTGCTTATCATTCAGGGAGTATAGGGCACGACACCAACAATTATTGGGCCCTCAAGAATAAAATTCAGGATTTAATAGATGCTAAAGAAGTTGAATTTGGCGCCCCTGAAAAGCCGAATGTAATCTCTACTCCAATGCCAAAGCATGGCCACAATGCCCATACTATTGAAGAAGACCTTTTTGTTGCTACTGTTGATGATTTGATGACTCCGCTACCGATAATCAAGTTGAATTTGCTGAAGGCTGGGATTTTCCCAGGTTGTCAGGAAGATTGCTGCCTTTGTTTATCCTTACCAACCGACTGTCCGTTGTTGAAGTTAGGCATCCAGCGCCTAATGGATAACAAAGAAATCCTTTTTGAAAAGTGTGATACGGTGGGAGAGAACTGACTGTTTTTGGAATGCTGGTTCGCGCTTTGCGTTTGTTTCTGCAAAATGTCGCAGTAAGCAAGAGTCGCCACCGTCTTTTATTTTATCCAACAAGGAAAGGAAAAAAGCATAGAAAAATTCCTTTTTCGAGATGTTTCTCAGGTCCGGGGGGTAGATTATAGAAAGGGAAGGTGTTAGCACCCTTTCTATCCGTGGTTATCCACGGGCTCTTAGGTACTTGCTCAAAGTGTTTTCAATATTGCTTTTCTTTGTGTTTATGGGTTTGAAAAGAGTTTTTGTTTTGAAAAGGTGTAAGTGCGAAAAGTTTTGTTTTGTTTTGAAGGAGCAAGTACTTAAGAACCATCTACCTACTCGAAAAAGGAATCAAGCTGTGCTAATGTCCTTTAGACAACGCTATCCCACTATTGATGAGTAGGTAGCACCGTCGTTGGATTTTAAGGGTCAATTCGATTAAGGGACGTGCGGTCATTAAAGCAATGTTAGGACGCCTTAGCGGTAACCCTAATGTCTTAGATCATTTTTCCGAGGCAACCGTTTCGAGGCACCTATGATCTTTGGACAAGAGGGCGACCTCTAAAACTTCCTATACTCAATGACCACGTTCGAAGGCAACCAAGTGAGGTGTACCCTAAGAGTGTGCATGTGCGAGTATGTTATTTTTAGTTTATTTTATCTTTGTACATGTTAGTGGTTATCTATGTTGATTTTAAATTAAACATTCGATCTTATCATGCATTCCCTATTATCAAACATCTAACAGTTTATAAGTTGCGGAAATTAAATTGCGGAAGTTAAACTAACTATTACAAGGCGTCGGGTATTTACATCGCCAAAAGCAACCCTTGAAATTAAAATGCGGAAAATAAATAAAGTGATAAAAATATTAAAAGTCCTATTAAACTATTACATTCCGGGAAACATATACAATATTGAATAAAATGGTACGCGTGCGGAAAATTAAATCGAATGCGAGTTTTTTAGGGTTTTGACCCTTTTTTGAAAGAAAGCATTTTTTTGTTATTTTTTGAATTTATGAAAGAAATTAAACTAGGTTAATTATTAAATTAATAAATAAATTAATTAATAAAAATATTTTTGGATTTTTGATATTTAAAGAAATAAAAATAAATTTGATTAATGTTAATAAAACCTAATTGTCTAAGTTAATTTCAATTATTGTAAAAAGAAATTAAAGTTATTCCTAATTAACACTGAATTAATTCAATCAATATTATTAACAAAAATAAAAATACTGAAAATTAATTTTAATAAAGAAAATATTTTGGTTTTTAATTTTATGAAAATAAAAAAAAAGGTGATTGGTTAATTAGTAAATAAATAATAAAACAAAATAATTAAAAATAAAAAAAAGAATGAGATAGAAAAACTCAGTGGGGGGGGGGGGGGGGGGGTTTAGGCCCAATTTAGAGGTTGGAATGGCAATTTTGTGGCCCAACAGGCGCATGCCTGGTTGACTTATGGACTCTCATGTGCATTGGTTGACCTGGTAGCATGGTGGACGTCCACCTCTTGGCCCTCAGATCTGGCCTAAGGCCATCTGTCCATTGGAGACATGGGGGCGTATGATGGATCTCACGCTAGCGTCAACACTGGATCACCTGAAGAAAAATAAGAACAAATGCATGGGGGGACCTGGGATTCAAACCCAGGTCCTGTGAGTCATTGGACAACGCTTCTACCACTGCACCAACACACTTCATTTGTTATAGTATTGGGCAATAATAATAATATGGGAAAAAACAATAATATGCCAGAAATAAAAAAAAAACACGCGCCAAGTTTGAATCCACCATTGGGAGAGGGCCACATCTTCATCTTCTTCGTTCAACCCTGGTTATTTACCTGCAGATTTGTATCCGCAGCTAAATTCACATGTGCATCCTAAAATTCATTCTAGGACATGGAAATTGATTCCAAGCACATGGTCATGCTCGTCTATCTCCCCTGATTACATCTCTGTCCATCAATGGCACTGATTTTACCTGAAAAAGAAACGCCCAAAAACACAAACCACGAACCCTAGATTTGGCTAGGGGGTTACAGTCCAGATAAACGCAATTGGCTAATGCAGAAAGCTTCTAAATTGAACGATAATCATGAATATGCTAAGATTTTGTAAGAAAAATGCAAGAACAAGGACATACGAATTCAACTGAAAGGCATATTTTCGAGACACTTACAGAGCTTTAGGACGCGTATGGAGACTGGTTTTGGATTGGTTTCTCTTCAAGGATGGTCCAGCAATGGATTCGTGTGGAGTTTTGCTTCTGAATTGGCCTCCAAGGACGATTTCATTTTTGCATTTTTCCACCTTTTTTCAAGTTTTGCTTTTGATGATTCTGCAGCCTCTAGCCCTTGAATTCGTGCCCTTTGGATTGTATACGTATGCTGCAATGTATTAGGTCAACTTTTGGGTCTTGAATCCTTGTACATCAATGCTTGGAGATTTGATTTGATCCTCCATTGGAAACTTGCTTATTTTGTCCAAAATCCAATCTTTTTGCACATGGAATGGATGATACGAATTTGATCATGACATTGATGATGATTAGGTCCTGAAAATAGAAAAAGATCTCATGTAATCAAGTTTTGTGATTTTATTTGATTTAAATTGATTAAAAATGAAATAATTCAAATAAAATAGAAAATTTGATAAATGGACACAAGGCTGAAGCTAGGACACGTGTGGAGTGTGACAAGATCAAATCAAGGGGAAAAGAATGGGCCCATTTGACAAAATTTGAAGTTTTGGGGATAGTTGACTTTTGGCAATTTTGCAAAAATGTCCAACTTCAACAATGCATAACTTCTTCAATTTTGAACTTTTGGAAGTGTTATTGGACTTTTTAGAAATATTGATATGTCCTATAACCAACCCTTTTGGTCTCATATCATTTTGATGTTCTATGCTCAAGTTATAAGCTTTGGAAAAAAAGGTGTTTTTGTTGACTTTCAAAAATGACCTATAATATCCAAATTTGTAACTTCTTGTGAGTGCATTTTATGATCTTGGGGTGTGAAGATGGATTGTAGGAAATAGCATCCTCTTCAAAATGAGCTATGGATGGGTCATTTCTCATAAAGTATGAGAAAGGTATGCTTGGTCAAAGTTGAGTTGACTTTTCCTACAAAACCCTAATTTAGCAACTTTTGAGTCTTGATGAATTTTGAGAAATCCTTGATGAATCATGATCAACCCTTGATCAAATTATGAAATATCCTTCAAAATGAGAATGTTGACAAAAAATCTTGAAGTTTGACTGTATTTGGGTCACAATTGACTTTTGCCCTAGCACAGTCGATTTTTGGACCCTTTGAGCAATTGACTGAGCAAACATCCTCTGCAAGGCTTGAAATTTGGCATGGATGATCTTGAGAGTATATTAGGACATTGGGGAGAACTTGAGGTCATTTGGATGCAAAGACTTTGATGCAACACAAAACCCTAATTTGAGGTTGACTGCCTTAGGAGATAACTTGAATGTCCAACTCTTGAGCAATCTTGAACCACTTGGAGACTTTTCTTGCAATGTTTTGAGAAATATGAGAGGGAAAATTTTGGGGTACAACAGCTGCCCCTGTTCAATCTTCTTAAACCTGAGGATATAGATTGGCTTTCGGGCCTTTCGTGATCCGAAGGTGGAAGATGATTGAACACTAGAGTGCCCAGAAATTTGCACTCGCATGAAGTGGTATCAGCCTTGTGATGTCGGGAATGGGATTACAGATTCCATTTGGAGACTGTTGATAGGTGGTCTGAACTACGACTGGAATACGAATCAGGGAGATCTTATCGTCGATCTGACTGAACCAGAGAAGGTCTTGGATTAACTTTGACTGGATCGACATCAGAAAAATCTTAGGATTAATTTAACTGGACCAGACAAAAGTCTTGGGATATCTTCAACTGGAATACGAATCAGGGAGATCTTAGGGTCGATATAACTGAACCAAAGAAGGTCTTGGATTAACTTTGACTAGATCGGCATCAAAAAAATATTAGGATCGATTTAACTGTACTAGACAAAAGTCTTGGATTAATTTTGACTTGATCGGCATCAGAAAAATCTTAGGATCGATTTAACTGGACCAGACAAAAGTCTTGGGATATCCTCAACTGGAATATGAATCAGGGAGATCTTAGGGTCGATCTGACTGAACCAGAGAAGGTCTTGGATTAACTTTGACTAGATCGGCATCAGAAAAATCTTAGGATCGATTTATCTGGACTAGACAAAAAGTCTTGGATTAATTTTTACTGGATCGGCTTCAGAAAAATCTTAGGATCGATTTAACTGGACCAGACAAAAGTCTTGGATTAATTTTGACTGGATCGGCATCAGAAAAATCTTAGGATCGATTTAACTGGACTAGAAAAAAAGTCTTGGAATATCCTCAACTGGAATATGAATCAGGGAGATCTTAGGGTCGATCTGACTGAACCAGAGAAGGTCTTGGATTAAATTTGACTAGATCGGCATCAGAAAAATCTTAGGATCGATTTAACTGGACTAGACAAAAGTCTTGGATTAATTTTAACTGGATCGGCATCAGAAAAATCTTAGGATCAATTTAACTGGACCAGACAAAAGTCTTGGATTAATTTTGACTGGATCGGCATCAGAAAAATCTTAGGATCGATTTAACTGGACCAGACAAAAGTCTTGGGATATCTTCAACTGGAATACGAATCAGGGAGATCTTAGGGTCGATCTGACTGAACCAGAGAAGGTCTTGGATTAACTTTGACTAGATCGGTCATCAGAAAAATCTTAGGATCGATTTAACTGGACTAGACAAAAGTCTTGGATTAATTTTGACTGGATCGGCATCAGAAAAATCTTAGGGGCGATTTAACTGGACCATACAAAATACTTGGAATATCTTCAACTGGAATACAAATCAGGGAGATCTTAGGGTCGATCTGACTGAACCAGAGAAGGTCTTTGACATAGCTGAGAACTTTTAACTGTATCTTTCCGGAAAGGTAAAGGTCAGTTGTATGCAATGCATGATATATATCAAGCAATGATGCTCTCAACATAAATGAGATTGTGTGGTATGATGCGTATATGCATGTATCATGATGTATGGAAATGTAATGTTTTAGCTGGGGAAAATAAATCCCGGATAGCTACTGGAGAATGGAGTTGAATTCTTCGTTTCCGCTGGGGATGGTGAACGAAGATGATTGCGAGAATAAGCCTGCAGGAGAAGATAACTCCGTTGGGGAATAAATTAATGAGGAGATTACTCTGTGGGGAAGAGATGCGCTGCTGAATATTCCACTGATAAATTCCGTCGGGATGAATTATCGTTGCTGGTGATATTGAATCATGTTGGGGAATTGAATTTCTGTTTGTGAAAGGAAAGGATTCCGCTGTGGATAATCTTTCAATTGCAACTTGCTGGGGATAACCTGTTAGACTCTTGTGGGGATAATCCTCTGAATTCTGCTGGGAATGATCCTTTGAACTTGGCTGGGGAGATTTATTTTTGTACTCCGTTGGGGGTAAACTTCCAGAGTCTACTGGGGATGATGCTTCGACTCCATTGAGGAAGCTTTTTCAGACTGTGCTGGGAAAATTTTAACTCCACTGGGGGTATCTTGTATTCTGTCGGGGAACATTCTTATACTCCGTTGGGGGAATATTAAGACTGTCGGGGATATCGAGCCTTTTTAGTGCTGATGGTAGACAAACTCTGCTTGGGGAGAGCATTGCTGATTTGTTCATAGTTGCAAGTCTCAACTGGGGGAGAGCTACCATTATTGTCTTACTCTGCGGGGAGTGAAGGTTCTTAGCCATATTTATCAGCCGAATCTACCTTTGTGCCTGGTGGACAAAGCAACTATACAGTCTGGACAATTCTTATTTGCCCCTGTTTTTGATATTACCAGTAATCATTTTTGTTTCGCATGTAAATATTTATGAGCAGCAATTAATGTCAAATGCATATATCAAAAATGAACATTGGACGTTCTTTGCAAAATGAAACAGATAAAGGAAAAACACTTTGAAATTTCATTGAAAATGAATTGTATTGATTTTGAAGTTCAGCCTGTAAATAGGCATTTTTGTACAAGAGGCTGACGTCCTAGTAAGAGAACGCCGCCGAACAAATAGAATTTATACAATTTGTGAAAAGAAAACAAAACAGTTATGTGAATGATCCCACTGGGTTCCAACTCTGCTATTGCCCTTATGTCCTCGAGCATCTCATCACTTTGCCACTTGGGTGAAGGTAGATCAGATTGGTTAGTGTCGTCCGAGCTTGATAGTCGATATTGAAGTCTGGATGCAAGGTGATCCAATGAGACATAGTGTTACGCTTTGATCCCTAATTTTTGCCTGGACTGCCCTTTCGGGTTTTCAGTCCACCGGGATACCCTTTTTTGCCCAAGCCGCCTTTTTAGGTTTTTGACTTGCCGGGTGTACAAATTTTTTTTTCATCCCTTATTTTTGCCCGAACCCTTTTGGTTCGCCGGGAAGCCCTTATTTTTACCTAGGCCAGTCAACCTAGCGGGTCTTTGATTATGCGTAGTATCTTTTCACTATGTCCGCATTGACGAGGTGAGGAAGGTCGTCACCATCCATGGTGGTTAGAATCATAGCTCCTCCTGAGAAAATGTTCTTAACCACAAATGGCCCTTCGTAAGTAGGGGTCCATTTTCCCCGGGGATCGCCTTGAGGTAGAATAATGCGCTTGATAACCAGATCCCCAACTTGATACTCTTGTCGTCTGACTTTCTTGTTAAATGCCTTGATCATCCATTTCTGGTACGTCTGACCATGACAAATAGCAGTAAGCATCTTTTCGTCGATTAGGTTCAGTTGATCAAGCCGGGTATGAATCCAGTCATCTTCGCTCAAACCTGCATCCTTCATGATTCGGAGAGAGGGTATCTGAACTTCGATGGGCAAGACAACCTCCATACCATATACCAAGGAATAGGGTGTTGCCCCTGTTGACGTCCGAGATGAGGTACGGTATCCATGAAGAGCAAATGGTAACATCTCGTGCCAGTCTTTGTACGTCATCGTCATCTTCTGCACAATCTTTTTAATGTTCTTATTAGCCGCTTCAACAGCCCCATTCATCTTCGGCCGGTAGGGATAAGAGTTGTGATGTTGTACCTTGAATTGCTCGCAGAGCTCGGTGATCATCTTGTTATTGAGATTGGTACCGTTGTCCGTAATGATCCTCTCTGGTACACCATATCGACAGATCAGATTGTGCCGAATAAATTGTGCCACGACGTTCTTGGTTACAGTAGCGAAGGAAGCTGCTTTGACCCACTTTGTAAAGTAATCAATTTCTACCAGGATGAAACGATGCCCGTTGGATGCCGTAGGTCTGATCTCGCCGATCATATCAATGCCCCACATTGCAAAAGGTCAAGGTGCCGTCAAGACGTTCAGAGGAACTGGAGGTATGTGCACCTTATCAGCATAGACTTGGCACTTGTGACATGTCCGAGAATGCTGATAACAGTCGGCTTCCATCGTGGACCAGTAATATCTTGCCCGAAGGATTTTCTTTGCCATGGTGTGTCCACTGGAATGGGTTCCGAAAGTACCTTCATGCAACTCTGCCATGATTCTTTCCGCTTCATTCTTATCCACACAACGCAATAAGGTCGAATCATGGTTACGCTTGTAAAGGATGCCATTACTGATGAAGAACTTCGCCGCGAACCTTCTCAGAAACTTCTTGTCATTAACAGATGCACCCTCGGGGTACTCCTGAGCTTCAAGATACCTTTTCACTTCGCGAAACCAGGGTTTTTCTGTTACCTCTTCAGTCTCAATGTCACAGCAATGCGCAGGTTCGTCCAGTCTTTCAATGATAATCCGAGGAGCTTCATTGTCCCAATTGACTTTGAACATAGAAGACATCGTAGCTAGCGCATCCGCTAACTGATTTTTCTCTCTAGGGAAGTGTTCAAATGTTATCTCCTCGAAATGGGGAAGCAATGTCAATACATGCTCCTTGTAAGGAATAAGATTTGGGTGTTTCGTATCCCACTCGCCTTTGATCTGGCTGATCACGAGAGCGAAATCTCCGAAAACACTCAAGAACTTAATCCTTAGGTCAATTGCTGCTCGAAGACCCATAATGCACGCCTCATACTCTGCCATGTTGTTGGTGCAGTTGAAACATAGCCAGGTGGTGAATGGAGTATGAGAGCCTTTAGGAGATATGATCACGGCGCCAATTCCATTACCCAAAGCATTCGAAGCTCCATCAAAGTAAATAGACCATCGGGATCCTTTCTCAGGTCCTTCATCCGGTCCAGGTGTCTCACAGTCGGTTACCAACATGACATTCTCGTCCGGAAATTCAAAGTTCATAGACTTGTAATCATCCACTGCCGGATGTGCCAAATGGTCTACCAACACACTTCCCTTGATTGCCTTTTGGGTCGTGTACTGGATGTCATACTCAGCCAAGATCATCTGCCATCTTGCTATTCTTCCGGACAAGGCAGGCTTTTCGAAGATATACTTGATTGGATCCATCTTTGATATCAACAGAGTGGTGTAAGTCAACATATACTGTCTCAGCCGACGAGCAGCCCATGCCAAAGCGCAACAAGTTTTCTCGAGCAGTGAGTATCGAGTCTCACAGTCGGTAAACTTTTTGCTAAGGTAATAAATAACATGCTCTTTTTGGCCAAACTCGTCATGCTGACCCAACACACACCCCATTGAGTTGTCGAGTACTGTCAAGTATAAGATCAGAGGTCTCCCTTCAACTGGAGGCATCATAATAGGCGGCTCTTGGAGATACTCTTTGATCCTTTCGAAAGCGGCCTGGCATTCATCGTTCCAACGTACTACTTGATCTTTCTTCAGTAGCTTGAAGATTGGATCACAAGTAGCAGTCAGGTGCGAGATGAATCAGGCAATGTAGTTCAGACGTCCCAGAAAACCTCTGACCTCTTTCTCTGTTCTGGGAGCTGGAATTTCCTGTATAGCTTTCACTTTTGCAGGATCCACTTGAATACCTTTGTCGCTTATGACGAAACCCAACAGCTTACCAGATTTCACCCCGAAGCTGCACTTGTTCGGGTTTAACCTCAGCTTGTACAACTTCAGCCTGTCAAATAACTTCTGCAGATGGTCAAGGTGTTCATCCTAAGTCTGGGATCTTACAATCATGTCATCAACGTATACCTCAATCTCATGATGGATCATGTCATGAAACAAAACAACCATGGCACGCTGATACGTTGCCCCAACATTTTTCAATCCAAAAGGCATGACCTTGTAGCAAAAGGTACCCTACTGAGTAACAAAGGTTGTCTTCTCCATGTCTTTGGGAGCCATTTTAATCTGATTATTACCAGAGAAACCATCCATAAAGGAAAAGACCTTATGTTGCGCGGTGTTGTCATCCAGAACGTCGATATGAGGTAGAGGGAAGTCATCCTTGGGGCTTTCCCTATTCAGATCCCTATAGTCAACACACATTTGAACCTTACCATCCTTCTTCGGCACAGGAACCACATTCGCCACCCAGTGCGGGTAAGAAGTAACTGCTAGAAAACCGGCGTCAAACTGTTTCATCACCTCAGCCTTGATTTTCTCAGACATCTCTGGGCGCATTCGGCGGACCTTCTGTTTTACTGGAGGAGTCTTCCTTGGTAGGCAGGCGATGAACCACAATATCAGTATCCAACCCAGGCATATCTTCATAAGACCAGGCAAAGATCTCAACATAGTCACACAGCATCTGAATCAGCCGTTGCTTCACACTAAGCTCCAAACTTGCACCGATCTTGACTTCTTTCTTGTCTATCTCTATACCCAGATTCACTGATTTCACCGACTCTTCGTGCGGCTGAATAACCCTCTCTTCCTGGAGTAGAAGTCTTGCAAGTTCACCAGGCACTTCGCAATCATCTTCACCCTCGTCTTCGGCTAAGTTGATCGGATTTTCGAAGTCATAACTGGCAGTAGCAGAGTCGTTACCAGTAGGATCCAGAGTGGATGTAGACCTGTATACGTGAGTGTGTGTAAAATAGCTGTTTTGCAATATATAATAAAAGAAAAACAAGGAGCGCAAAATTTGAAATGCAAGAAACGTCCAATGCTTTTATTAATGATATATGAAAATAACACACATAAAGCCCTCACAAATGAAGCCACAGTGCCCCGGGTAAGACACCAGGCCATAACGTTTAAAACATTGTCTGTTACAAATTCAAAACAAAAAGTTTCATTACTGGGTAACAAAAGTAATAGGGATGAAGTCCTTTGCTGTCCAGTTGCTTGGTCCACCGTTAGTAGTAGGATAGATCCAACTGTCGAACTTAGACTCTTTAACGCCGTCTTCAATGGCATTCACTCCTGAATTGCTGATGAACAGGGGAGGTCTTCCGATCTGTGCATTCCGAACAACCTTTTGAGCCTCTGCAGTGAAACCCAAACCAAACTTGTTAGTCTTCTGTGTAAAATCAGGGAGTCGCCCCTAATTTGCACACCCACATTTCTCGACAACAGCCCGGGCATCCTTAAAGGAAGCCATCTTTATAGGAGAATCTTCAACAACAGTCTCAGCTGACGTCGGTGTCTGGGGAACCTCTTCAAAATGCTGAAATGGGGTCTCAGTGAACTCCCCATCCATCTCTACATATCGGAAAGAGTTGAGGTGGCTCACCATGTACTCCTCCTCTCCTTGCACTGTCACAATCTTCCCTTTGACCGGGTACTTCAGCTTCTGGTGGAGCGTTGAGGTTACGGCCCCAACTTTGTGGATCCATGGACGGCCCAGCAAACAAGAATAAGATGGCCGAATGTCCATCACATAGAATATAGAGTTGAAAACCTGAGAACCAACCTTAATCGGGATATCAACTTCTCCATGCACCATCCTCTTAGACCCATCAAAGTCCCTAACAACAATGTTACTTGGCTTCAGCTCCAAACCTTCACATTCCAACCGGTCTAGAGCTTTTTTAGGCAAGACGTTCAATGAGGAACCAGTATCCACCAATACATGAGCAAGAGTGGTGCCCCTTCATTCAATGGAGACATGCAGGGCATCATTGTGATTCTTCCCTTTAGCAGTCAAATCGGCATCAAAGAAACCCAATCCATTATCAGCAGTCATACTGGCCACACAATCTTTAAACTGATCAGCTGACGTTTCCGGCGGTATGTGTGCAGTTTTCAGGAATGCAATCAGAGCCTTGGCATGGGCCTTTGAGCATAGAAACAGTGACAACATAGAGATCTTGGACGGGGTTTGCCCCAGCTGCTCGACTACATTGTAGTCGCTCTTTTTGATGATTTGCAGAATCTCTTCCATCTCTTGTCAAGAAGCTTCAACAGTAATCGTCTTTGGTGCCTCCGTCTGGGCAGGCTCATCAATGGTCCCTTTTCCCCGAGTGTCAGATGACTCGGCGACAGGAGTAAGAATAGGAACTTGAACAGGAATAGCAGCAGGTACATTGGCAGATGTAATAACAACAGGTTTTCGGGCAGTTGGTGGAGAGATATCACGTGAGAAAAGTCTTCCGCTGCGGGTGACTTTAGCAGGTCCAACAATATTGTTGATGTCAGTATCAGCATCCAACTCTTGTTTAACTCCATAAAATTAAACATCGGCCCCGTAATGCCAAGGTACAACTTTATCAGAGGTGTAGAGGATAGGCCCCGGAACAGTGACGATCAATGGTGCGATTCTTGGAGAAGATGTAATTCTAACAAGCTTCCTCGAGGGAGCCTTGGAAGAATTGTCGAAAATGGTGATAATGGCAACTTCTTCAGTATGAACCAAAGGAACAACAGTCTTTTCAAACTGAATTTCTTTACTATCCATCAGGTGCTGGACACCTGATTTCAAGAGATGGCAACCGGTTGGTAGGGCAGAACACATACGACAACCTTCGTCACAGCCCATAAATAAACCGGCTAGCATAAGGTTCTTCTTCACAGTCATCAAAGGGGTAACAATGCCGTTCACAGAAACCACAAACGAGTCTTCATATATAGCATTCACTCCATGCTTGGGCATAGAAGCAGTCACAACATTAGGTCTTTCGGGCGCCTCTAACTCAATCTCCTTAGCATCAATTAAGTCCTGTATTTTGTTCTTCAAAGCCCAACAATCATCTGTATTACGCCCCGGGCTATCAGAGTGAAAAGCACAGCAGGCATTAGGGTTGTACTTTGGTGATGTAGTGTTGGGATTCTTTGGGGCCTCCCTTGGCAACACTAGATTGGTTTTTAACAACTGCAGCAGAATCTGAGACAAAGTCATGCTGAGACGGGTGAATTGCCTTTGAGGTCTCTCGTCCTTTTGTTGATTATTGTGCTGAGGAGCACCGACAGGTCTTGAAATAACAACCGCATTAACAGCTTGGCGGTGTTCAGGTCTATTCTGTCTTTTCAAACTATAGACAACACTGGACTCTTTCTTAAAAGGCTTCTCCTCGGTGCCTGATGAAGCACCCTTTTGTATCTTACCAGCCTCAATCCTTTCCCCAGTCATAATCAGCTCTGTAAACTCAGACGAAGAGCTCCCAATCAGATGGTTGAAAAATGGACCACACAAGGTCCCCAAGAACATATCCACAAGCTCTCGATCAACCAAGGGTGGTTGCACTCTTCCGGCGAGGTCCCTCCACTTCTGAGCATAATGTTTGAAACCTTCGCCCGTTCCCATTGACATACCCTGGAGTTGGGTACGTGTGGGAGCAAGGTCGGAATTGTATTGGTACTGCCTATAGAAAGCAGTAGCCAAATCCTTCCAACTGCGGATACTGGCTCCATCCAACTGGTAAAACCATTCAAGCTGAGTCCTTGAGAGACTGTCTTGAAAGAAGTGGATCCATAGGTTCTTATCAGCGGTGTACAACTGAATCTTCCTTACATATGACCGGAGGTGCAGCTTCGGACAAGAAACTCCGTCATACTTAGCAAAGGCTGGTGCTTTTAATTTGTGAGGAATCACCACCCCAGATGATAGACCCAGATCACCAAAGTCCAGACCAGGCACTTTCTGAACATCCATCGCACTCAACCAGTCTTCCAGTTGCTTGTATCTATCCTCGGCCGGAGGATACTGGTCTTCGTCGAAGTCTGTCTCGTTGTCGGAGACCACAGGGCTAGGAGCCCTCCTTTCTTCCTGACTATCTTTCCCTCCAGATGAGGTGGTCAAATCAACTTCATCCCGTAGCCTGTTTCCAAACCTGTGACCTGTGTTAAACAAGACTGTCCTCTTCTTCTTCTTCTTCTCTTTCAGAATCAAGGTCTTTAGATCTTACTGACCCTTAGCTAAATTCATGAACAACTCTTGGAATTGGGAATTTTGGGCTTGTAGAGCCTTGATTGCTTGCTCAGTTGATGGTTCAGCAGACATGATGCTGAAATAAACAGCGAGGAAGATAAGAGACCTGTAATGGGTACCTGTTATGAAGTGCATGGGATGAAATGCGTATGACATGATTTCAATGACAATCGAGAGATTCAAATTTGTAAACCAGAAAGGAAACACACTTTATTAGATAAGCTTTAAAATTCAAATTGTTCAACTGATGCCCTTAAGGCGTTACAAGAAAGGAAATACTGAAAAGTAAATAAAAACTGGAAAGGCAATAATCAAAGGACAATCGGTGCTCCCATGGTCGCTTCTTGTCGGTGCGGACGTAGTCATTGAGAATCCGCTCATTCTCCAGCTGCCTAGTCAACTTCTGGATCTTCTGCTCTTGCTCGTTAAACTTTTCCCGGTAAGAATCCCGTTCCTCTCTCAGCTGCATCCAAGACCTTTTTAGTGCCCCAATGTCAGCGGGCATATGAGGATGGAGGATGGTCGGAAGAACCCCTTCTTTATTAGCAACTTCAACAATGATATGCAGGACGACTTCATACGGCATACCCATCTTTTGGGCACGGATACGAACCCATCTGATATATGGCTCCGTCAGAAGTGAAGTCTTTGGGCCCAGCTCATGTGGATCAGATCTGTGAACTCTATCCCAAGCCCTTATGAATCTGCGGCGTTGCTCATCGTTATCCCCTTGAAAATCAAAGATGATACTAGGCATTAGCAGCTCATGAGGTCCTTCTCTTCTGGCTCGCCCGAGCTGACGTAAGGCCAAGCATGGATTATAAGAAATTCCTCCATTGGTTCCTATTAGTGGAACATTGGGGTATTCCCCACAGCGATCGATAATGGCCACCTCATCCATACCCTTGATAGTCCAGATGATGTCTTTATGAGAGAGAGAGAGAGAGAGACATAACCCTATAGGCCCATCACATGCCTTCTTTGTTCTTCAGCACTGATTTGGGGAGGTGCGAAATAAACCACCTCGCCAATAATGGAGCACAACACATCAAGGTTCCCCGCTTTCGGGCAGTACGAGCATAAAGCTGATGAAGAATGTCACCCAAGAGAGTGGGTACAGGATTACGAGAGATGAAGATTTTCACCACATTCACATTAACAAAGGAGTCAGGATTCGGAAACAATACCAAGCCATATATCAGAAGAGCCAGAATATCTTCAAATGCCTTGAAGTCTAGACTATCCCAGAAATAATTAGCCTTACTAACCAAGAACTTAGTCAGAAAACCTTTTGCTCCACTTCTAGTCTCCCAATTAGCCATTACCTCATCCTTGGTCATATGAAGAGCTGAAGCAATCTCTTCCGGCCTAAGAATCTTCTCCCAACCAGTAAACGGGGTCTGCTCCAGAATAGAGATACCGAGCAGCTCATAGAACTCTTCTAAGGTGGGAACCAACTGGTAGTCCTGGAAAGTAAAGCAATGGTACAACGGATCATAGAACTGGACTAGGACACTCATCATCTGCTCGTCCAATTTGGAGGTAACCAAACTGAGAAGATACCCATGTCTGCTAATGAAGGAGGTAGTGTGATCGGTGGATCTGGAACTGACTGTTTAACGCTGGTTTCACGAAATGTCGCAGAAGCAAGAGTCGCCACCGTCTTTTATTTTCTCCAAATGGAAAGGACAAAAGCACAGAAAAATTCCTTAAAGAGATTGCTCTCGGTTCGGGAGGTAGATTATAGAAAGGGAAGGTGTTAGCACCCTTTCTATCCATGGTTATCCATGGGCTCTTAGATACTTGCTCATTGTGTTTTCAAAAAGGTTTGTTTGCTTTTCAATGTGGGTTTTAAAAAGTTTCTTTGAAAATTCCAGTTCGACTCTTGTATCGGTCCTCAAGAGTGTTTGAAAAATTGCTTTCGAAAGCTTTTTGAAAAGGTGTCGGTGTGAAAAGTATTTTTTGATTTGTTTTTGAAATTAGAGCAAGTATATAGAGTCGTCTACCTACCCTAAGGAATTCGTCTGTGTAAATGTCCTTTAAAGTAGTGCCATCCCACCATTGAGAGGTATGTAGCACCACCATTAGAGGTGTTCGGGTCAATTCGAGGTTCGGGACATGGTGATCACCAGAGCAATGGGAAGACACCTTAGAAGCTACCCTCATGCCAGGTTCCCGGATCATGAGGACTTACTAAGACATCCTCTACTCGACGATCACCTTTCGAGGCAAGGCAACAGTGAGGCGTACCCTAGGGGTGGTGTGTGATTTGTGTGTCAGATTCATTTATTTTTGTCTTGTCAGGTTATGGGTGATCTATGCGTTTGTTTTTATTTTTTTGTCATTCATTCTTGCATGCATTTATTTAACAGTTAAAAAGATGCAAAAATTAAAAGTTCCTAAACTATTACAAAGGCGCGGGTCCACATCGCTAAAATTTAATTCAGGACCCGATTTGACAGAAAATAAAGAAATAAAGTAAAGTGCGAGAAATATAAATGTCCGAGTTTACAAGGCTTTGGGAGAATTACATTAATATTATAAGAAATAAAATAAAATGCGCGAATTGGAATTAAAATTGGAAGCGAGGGCGTTGGACCCTTTTTAATGAAATTAAATTAAATGATTAAACTAATGAAATTAAAGAGAAAAAAGAAATTATTATTTTTTTTTGAGTTTTTGGTATTTATGTTTTTTATGTATTTTTATGAGAAAGATTAAATGAAATTAAAATATTAACCCTAATTCTAATTTTTTTTATTTATTAAGAAAAACATGTTAAAATTAAACCTAAAATTAATCTAATTATTTACATGCAATTTTGATTTATAAAAATAAATAATTAATTATTAGTGAAATTTATTTACAAAAAAACATTAATTAAATAAATATATTTTGATTTTTATGACTTTTCTGTTTTTTACTATTTTTTTATATTTTATGAAAATAAGTTAAATTAAAGGAATTAATTAAAAAAAGAAATAATTGAAATAAATAAAATAAGGAAAAGAAAGAAAATACAATACCTTGGGGGTTTCTGTCCCCTTTTTGGAGGTGAATTGGAGTGGTTTGGTCATTTGTGTTCTGGCCTCATCATGCATAAGTTGTTCTACTTTGGCCATTTGGCTTTTGGCTTTTGGCCATTTGCGTTTTGGCCTCAACGTTCCTTAATCTTCTCAGGATGTCTGTCTCGCCATGTATTGGGGTCATGTGTAAAATGTTCTGTTTTGGCCATTTGGCTTTTGGCTTTTGGCCATTTGGCTTTTGGCCTCAACGTTCCTTAATGAACGTGGGATCCTGTCCTTTTGATCATGGAGATCAAATCATTCTTATCCTTACTGGAAGATTAGTGACCTGAATGCTTTTATGCCTTACTGGAAAATTAGGATCATGGAGATCATGCCAGCCTTATCCTTACTGAAGAAGTAGTGAGGTATTGGTTTATAACTGTGATGGCTTGTTTGTAGTGGGAGAGAGATTTGTAATAAGGATTTCAAGGTTTTAGGGTTCTTGAAAGAGTTTGATATTCCAACAGTGTTGTGGCAAGGTTTTTTCTCTCTTTTTCTCTTCTCTTTTTGGTTTGTGTGAAAAGAAGGTGATTATATAATGGAAATTAGGGTAAAGCAAATGGGCTTTGAATGTGCAATTGGGCCTCCAATATTCACTTGAATTCGTCACTTTCCAGGCTAAATCGCAGGGACTTAAGTGCATTTTTTGAAGTTAAAATGTGAAAACAAAATGTAGCCGACATCGAGAACTAACTCCTGTCCGAAAATCGACTCAATCGGATAAACGGTGAATTAGTTATGAATTTTTGAAGTTTCAGCTCAGACAAACTTATTTTGGGCTTCAGTGTCGACTCTGACACGTTCTTCAATAAAAAACTGGTATTAATCGGTGCATAATTTGGTCTCGACTTTTGAAGCAAAGTTGTAGATCTATGAGTCAGGGACCTTGTGTAAAAACATGAGCCCCATCCGATAAAAATTGACCGAGTTATGAATTTTCGAAGTTTCAGCCCAGATGAAATAATATTCAGCATTCAGGATTTTCAGCGTGTCACGCACTCTGAGCAAAAAACGAAGGCCTTTTGAATACTGTTTGAACTCAATACCTTCTGTGAAAATGTAGCCAACTCAATTTGTGAAATTTTGGCGCCAGAACCAGCTCGATACGATGAAAATCGACCAAGTTATGATTTTTTGAACATGACGCAAATAAACTTCTGTCACAAATTTTCTGCACGAAAATACTTGATAAATCCAAATTTTTGAAGACCTTCTGATCGAAATTGGCTTCCAGCCGTGAGAGATGAAAACGTAGATAATGTCAAGACGGAATTTTGGCCACCGGAACGGGTTCAAAACGAGTCAAGATCTTCAAGTTATGAATTTTTTAGCGCGTAAAAACTGCACTTTCAGCACACTTTTTCACCATATTTCTTCAAGAAAACTCACACATTCGGATACCTTCTTTAATGAATTGACTCTTGAGCCGAACCTGAATTTGAGAATATGCTATCAGAGATATCTTGGCGAAAGAACACCTGAATATGATGCGCCGGGTTGGACTTGTGAATTTTTCTTGAAATGTTTTGAGAAATATGGGAGGGCAAATTTTGGGGTACAACAGTTGCCCCTGTTCAATCTTCTTAGACCTGAGGATGCAGATTAGCTGACGTGCCTTTCGTAATCCGAAGGTGGAAGATGATTGAACACTAGAGTGCCCAGAAATTTGCGCTCACATAGTAGCAGTGTGATGTGGGGAATGGGCTTATAGATGCCATATGGAGATTGATGGATAGGATGATGGGCTTATAGATGCCATGCTAAGAGATGATGGAGGGTGGATGGGCTTATAGATTCCATCTGGATGTTGATCGCATAAGAGATTCCTTAGCGAGAACCTGCGTACCTGCAAAAGAAAGATGAGTACCTGACATGTTGCAGGAGCTGGTCTTCAGATGCTTTGTGTAGATATGTCCTGACTGGTTACAGGAATCGGATCTGGAGCTTCAAATGGTGATGAATGAACCAGGGATAGTTACTACCTCAACAGGAACGGTGAGAGAACCTTGGATGACTTTAACCTCAACAGCAAACATTGAGACAATCTTGGTGGGAATTACCATCTCCGCAGTATCGGGGAGAGAACCATAGGCAATTATAATCTCAAAAGCGGATGTTTGAGAAAAACCTGGGATGGAATTATCATCTCCACAACACTGGGGAGAGAACCATAGGAAATTATAATCTCAAAAGCGGACGTTTGAGAAAAACCTGGGATGGAATTATCATCTCCGCACCGTTGGGGAGAGAACCATAGGAAATTATAATCTCAAAAGCGGACGTTTGAGAAAAACCTTAGATAACTTCTACTGAGTCTTCATCAGAAAAATCTGTTTGGGGTCGATTTAACCGGACCAGAGAAGGCCTTTGACTGGATAAGAAATCTTTGGAGTCGATTAACTGAACCGGTCTAGGTCTTAAAATATGATTCAACAGATACACCCTGGCAAGATACATGAATCGAGTCTGGAATTAGTAAGGTTGGTGAGTTGTCTCTACTGACAGGTTATTTCCATGGACGGGCGGTTTTTAACGACGAGTGTCTATAACGACGAGTGTCTATAACGACGGGTGTCTATAACGACGAGTGTCTATAACGACGCGTGTCTATGACGACGAGTGTCTATAACAACGAGCGTCTATAACGACGAGTGTCTATGACGACGAGTGTCTATGACGACGAGTGTCTATAACGACGAGTGTCTATAACGACGAGTGTCTATGACGACGAGTGTCTATGACGACGAGTGTCTATAACGACGAGTGTCTATAACGACGAGTGTCTATGACGACGAGTGTCTATCACGACGAGTGTCTATCACGACGAGTGTCTATCACGACGAGTGTCTATGACGACGAGTGTCTATGACGACGAGTGTCTATGACGACGAGTGTCTATGACGACGAGTGTCTATGACGACGAGTGTCTATAACGACGAGTGTCTATAACGACGAGTGTCTATGACGACGAGTGTCTATAACAACGAGTGTCTATGACGACGAGTGTCTATAACGACGAGTGTCTATGACGACGAGTGTCTATAACGACGAGTGTCTATCACGACGAGTGTCTATAACGACGAGTGTCTATAACGACGAGTGTCTATAACGACGAGTGTCTATAACGACGAGTGTCTATAACGACGAGTTGTATCAGAGAAATCTTTAGGCATTGATTTAACTGGATTTGTATTCTTTGACTGGGTTGGTCTCTTTTGACTGTATTCGTCTACATAGTTGATCTTTTCACTGTATCCTTCCTGAAAGGTAAAGGTCAGTCATATGCAATGCATGATATGGATCAAGCAATAATATTTTTCAACACATGAGATTGTATGATGCATGTATCATGATGTATAACAATGTGATGTTTATGAATGTATCTTCGTCTAGGAAAATAGATCCTTGACGGATGCCGGGAAGTCAAATCCTGGGCTGATGTTTGAAGAATGGATTTTGCTTCCGCTGGGGATGATAATTGCAAGGATACCGGTTGGGAGAAGATAACTCCGTTGGGGAATAAACTTGGCGAATGGATAGCTCTGCGGGGAGGAAAATACTCTAACGATCTTGCTGGGAAGCAATACTCTGTGGGGAGAGAGGTACTTTGCTGGAATGTTGATAATAACTTGCTGGGGATACCCTTGTTGTATTGGAAGTGTGAATAGACTTCGCTGGGGATAAGAAGACTGTGTCGACGACGATCTCTCCGTGGCTCTTGGCTGAGGATAACCCAGTTATATCCTGGTAAGGAAATAACTCTTTGAATAAAGCCGGGCGACGCGTTCGCGCTCTGCGAGGATAAGCTTCCAGAATCTACTGGGGATAAGCTTACTGCTTAGGGAGATGGATTCCAACTTTCCTGGGGGAGCTGGATTGGACTCTCTTGGGGAAGTTTTGAATTGCGGGGGAAGTGATTTCCTTTGAATGTTGGATATACCGCCGGGGAACAATCTTTAGGCCAAGACTGCCGGGGATGCTTGTTAAGAATATGTATATTGCTGCTGAGGAATGTTGAGATCTGCGGGGGTACCCGACTTCCTTAAGGCTGATGGAAGCTTTGCTCGGCGAGAGTGTATTGACTTACTGGCCCACTCTCTGGGGAATTGAGATATACTGGTTATGTTCTTCAGCCGAACCTACCTCGATACCTTTGGAGGACAGACTAATTAGATTGCTTGGACTGCTCATTATTGCCCCTGTTTCTGAGGTGGGAGAAGAAGACCTGTGAGGTGCTGATAGTTGTTTGATGGACAAACCCTCTTCTGGTAGGCAGGTGACAGGATGACAGGACATAGTCGTGCGCTTGAATCCCTAATTTTTGCCTGGACCGCCCTTTCGGGTTTTCAGTCCACCGGGATACCCATTTTTGCCCAAGCCGCCTTTTCAGGTTTTCGACTTGCCGGGTGTACAGATTTTTTTCATTTCATCCCTTATTTTGCCCGAACCCTTTTGGTTCGCCGGGAAGCCCTTATTTTTGCCTAGGTGTGTCAACCTAGCGGGTCTTTGATTATGCGCAGTATTTTTTTCGACTATGTCCGTGCTTTCAGAATGTAGGGAGTTGCCCCTGTTAGAAGTGTTTTGTCATGCCACCAGAAGGTGTTTGGTCCGACAAGATTCGTTGTTGGGATGCCCCAAGTGACTCGGGCGGAGATTTGCCCCAGGCTATTTGGCCTTTGAGAGATTCTCCGAATCTTGATTGGACTGCCCCAGATGATGGACCATGATCATGTCTGCCCCTTGATTGGAAGTGCTTTTGTTCACTAGGTATTCATCGTGCGAATTTCCCTGCTGTTCAAACAAATAGTCATATGCAAACAATGTTATATCAAAAATGCAAAGCTCATGTCTGTCTTGAAGATTTTGAAAATGCATTCTTTTTCATAAAGCAAGTGAATGTTTGTAAAACGTGATGTCAACTCCGTATTTACCGTAGGCCTTAAGGAGTCAGGATACCTTTTGTAACAGTATGCTTTCGAACTAACCCATGCTTCAGCTAGGACTTTTAAGGGTTATAACGTGGCCTGGTTCATGGTTCAAGAAACAAAGGATAAAGGCTCAAATTATTTGTACCCACCCGCTCTTCGTGATGTTCTCCAAACCTAAACTCAGTTGATCATACGTCAGACCTTGTTTGAGTCTTTGCTCTGATTTTCTGGTGATGATTCGGATGTTGATAACTTATTTTGAATAGGCAGTCATTCCTTTTTGTTGAGGGTTTGTAAGACCTCTTTCTTGTCTGATTTTTGTTATCCCTTTCTTTTTGCCTGAACTGTTTCCTTTTTTGGAATTACAGTCAGCGGGATGCCCCAGTTTTGTAAGTCTCCTTCATAGGTTTTGACTTATTGGGTTTTTTATTTTGAGAGATATAATGACTGCCTTTCTTTATTGGTTACTCGGAACCATCACTGTCTTCTTTTTTTTTTTTGCAAGGACCTCTTTGGTGCCATTTGTTATGCACTTGGATCAACTGAGAGAACTACCCTGCCCCAGGTTATGATTAAGGGTTTTAAATTTCGAAAAGAAAAACTCCTACTTCTTTGGCTCAGAGGGGTTGACGAGGGATTATCATCCTTATAACTCCAGTGTTTAGGAATTGAAACAATGCCTGTACCTCATCAGCGGGGTTTGTTCAAAAGCATATTGTAGATCGTAGTATCGTTTTCGTCATCCTCCCTCAAGAGGCTTAGAATTATTAATTAAGAGTTGATCATCAGAAAAAATATGAAAATAATTTGCATTTAGTGAATACGAATATATTGATTCAAAATAGACATAAGCGATGCATTAATGGAATAACAATGTTTAACATGAATAAATGTCTAAACAATCAAAGAACAACACAACTTGAACATTCGAATGAACAAAAGTCTTTTCATCTCAGGGCTTGTCACTTCAAATGGTGAGCCTTGGAGGGATGGTAGAAAAATCCTGCCTGGCCATCTTGTGTGAACTCCAGTGCTCCCTCATCAATCAGGTCTTGGATCTTGTTCCTCAGAGCCCAACACTCCTTTGTATCATGTCCTGGACAGGCAGAGTGGTAGGCACACCTTTTATTGGGATCATAGACAGGAGATGCTGTGTTGGGGTTCCGGGGATGAGCCCTCAATGTGATCAGGTTCAACCTCAACAGGCGTTGTAAAGCTTGAAACAGCGACATGTTGAGTGGGGTGAATTGCCTCCTGGGCTTGTCTGGCTGAAGTTGGCGAGGTTGATGCTGAATTTGCGACACCGGAGCCATTTGAGGAGCTCTCCCCTTATCTCCTTGTCGCGAGGATGATTGAATGATGAATGGCTTTTTACCCTTAGACGTTTGCCCCAGTTGGTTACCCTGAAGCAGTTGGTTGATGAGAACCCCGAGCTCTTCTTGTCTTTGAGCTAACCCTTGAATGGCAGTCCCCTACCCCAGCATCTGGGCTTTCAATGCATCCACTTCAGCTTGTAGGTGTTTCAGCCTTTCATCCTCAGCACTGTTCTTGACAAAAGTCCCCATGAAAAGTGTCCTTAGCTCCTCCTGCCCCTTGGATAGATTCAGGAGGATTTCCCCAAACTGAGCCTCTTGAGCCAGAAGGTCCTGGTTATCTTGTTGGGAAGCCATTGCTGAAATAAACAGCGAGAAGGGTAAGTGACCTGCAACAAGGGTACCTGTTATGCAGTGATGTGCATGATATGCATGTAATGTTTTCAAGGACCTCGCGGGGTAAACAAGAAAATTTGTTAGCATTTGGATCCGGTAGCTTGATTGAAAGAACTTCATATTTGTTGAGAGTCTTTCTTCCAAGGGTCAAAGGCTCACCATATCCAGTGGGTCATAGCCCCTGACTTATGTCATCAACCTTATTTTGCTTTCCAAACAACTTTGGCTAGGGGAACCTTCTTCAGGAGTCAAAGCTCACCATATCAAGTGGGTCATAGCCTCTGACAACTTTGGCTAGAGAAAAATAAATCCTCTTTGCCCCTTGCTAGATGTTTGATTCATCATGACCTGCATCACAAGCCCTTAGGATCCTTGAAGTGGGTTATGATGTATGCAATGATATGATGTCATGATGCATGGGGTAATATGAATAAACCCTGTTATGAGCCCTTATTAAGGACTATAAACAGAAACCTGCAAGAAACTCAAGTAAGACCTGTCATGAGTCCCAATTAAGGACTAAAAACAAAACCTGCAAGAAACTCGGTAAACCCTGTTATGAGTCCTAATTAAGGACTGCAAACCAAAACCTATAAGAAACTTAGTATACCCTGTTATGAGTCCCTATTAAGGACTATAAACAAAACCTGCAAGTAGTTCATGTGTCAGCTAACAAGCGTGCAAGTAGGCAAGTACAAAGGCACACAAGTCACACAAGAGAGACTCTTAGAGTTTAGGCCAGCAGGGGGTCTGGGTATTACCCTCTTGAAGTTGGTGGGCTCAACCTGTCCTATTAGAAGTAACCGGGTTCTAAGGGTCCCAATATCACTAGATTGCTTTCATTGTTCATCGTTTCGATTTAGCCACTGAACTGGCGACCGAAATATTCCAGGAAAGCAACCCTCAATTGAGTGTAGTATCGAGTATCAACCAACCTCGGACTGCACCAAAGTCAGTTATCTCACTACCCTAAAGAGGCCAAGATAGTTCAATTAAGGTTCCTAAGGTCTGTTGATGCTTCACGACACCACGCGGAGGCCCCGTACTCTCCTTGACTGAACTCAAGGGTTACCGGTACACACCAAAGTGCCACATCAACGTAGAAGACTGTTTCAACCATGTCGGTATACCCCGCCCAGTTCCCTCACAGCCTTGTTGCTACTTTCTAAGAAGGTATCCCCAGATCCGGGTTAGGATCTATAGAACTCCCAAGACAGTCCCACAATTTAAAGCAAACAAGGAAAGCAATTGAAAACACAGTTATGAACTAACCCTAAGGTACACCTCACTTTAAGTTAAGTCCCCAGCAGAGTCGCCAGTTCTGTGATCGGTGGATCTGGAACTGACTGTTTAACGCTGGTTTCGCGAAATGTCGCAGAAGCAAGAGTCGCCACCGTCTTTTATTTTCTCCAAATGGAAAGGACAAAAACACAGAAAAATTCCTTAAAGAGATTGCTCTCGGTTCAGGAGGTAGATTATAGAAAGGGAAGGTGTTAGCACCCTTTCTATCCATGGTTATCCATGGGCTCTTAGATACTTGCTCATTGTGTTTTCAAAAAGGTTTGTTTGCTTTTCAATGTGGGTTTTAAAAATTTTCTTTGAAAATTCCAGTTCGACTCTTGTATCGGTCCTCAAGAGTGTTTGAAAAATTGTTTTCGAAAGCTTTTTGAAAAGGTGTCGGTGTGAAAAGTATTTTTTGATTTGTTTTTGAAATTAGAGCAAGTATATAGAGTCGTCTACCTACCCTAAGGAATTCGTCTGTGTAAATGTCCTTTAAAGTAGTGTCATCCCACCATTGAGAGGTAGGTAGCACCACCATTAGAGGTGTTCGGGTCAATTCGAGGTTCGGGACATGGTGATCACCAGAGCAATGGGAAGACACCTTAGAAGCTACCCTCATGCCAGGTTCCCGGATCATGAGGACTTACTAAGACATCCTCTACTCGACGATCACCTTTCGAGGCAAGGCAACAGTGAGGCGTACCCTAGGGGTGGTGTGTGATTTGTGTGTCAGATTCATTTATTTTTGTCTTGTCAGGTTATGGGTGATCTATGCGTTTGTTTTTATTTTTTTGTCATTCATTCTTGCATGCATTTATTTAACAGTTAAAAAGATGCGAAAATTAAAAGTTCCTAAACTATTACAAAGGCGCGGGTCCACATCGCCAAAATTTAATCCAGGACCCGATTTGACAGAAAATAAAGAAATAAAGTAAAGTGCGAGAAATATAAATGTCCGAGTTTACAAGGCTTTGGGAGAATTACATTAATATTATAAGAAATAAAATAAAATGCGCGAATTGGAATTAAAATTGGAAGCGAGGGCGTTGGACCCTTTTTAATGAAATTAAATTAAATGATTAAACTAATGAAATTAAAGAGAAAAAAGAAATTATTATTTTTTTTTGAGTTTTTGGTATTTATGTTTTTTATGTATTTTTATGAGAAAGATTAAATGAAATTAAAATATTAACCCTAATTCTAATTTTTTTTATTTATTAAGAAAAACATGTTAAAATTAAACCTAAAATTAATCTAATTATTTACATGCAATTTTGATTTATAAAAATAAATAATTAATTATTAGTGAAATTTATTTACAAAAAAACATTAATTAAATAAATATATTTTGATTTTTATGACTTTTCTGTTTTTTACTATTTTTTTATATTTTATGAAAATAAGTTAAATTAAAGGAATTAATTAAAAAAAGAAATAATTGAAATAAATAAAATAAGGAAAAGAAAGAAAATACAATACCTTGGGGGGTTTCTGTCCCCTTTTTGGAGGTGAATTGAAGTGGTTTGGCCATTTGTGTTCTGGCCTCATCATGCATAAGTTGTTCTACTTTGGCCGCCTCAATGTTTCTTAATCTTCTCAGGATGTCTGTCTCGCCATGTATTGGGGTCATGTGTAAAATGTTCTGTTTTGGCCATTTGGCTTTTGGCTTTTGGCCATTTGGCTTTTGGCCTCAACGTTCCTTAATGAACCTGGGATCCTGTCCTTTTGATCATGGAGATCAAATCATTCTTATCCTTACTGGAAGATTAGTGACCTGAATGCTTTTATGCCTTACTGGAAAATTAGGATCATGGAGATCAAGCCAGCCTTATCCTTACTGAAGAAGTAGTGAGGTATTGGTTTATAACTGTGATGGCTTGTTTGTAGTGAGAGAGAGATTTGTAATAAGGATTTCAAGGTTTTAGGGTTCTTGAAAGAGTTTGATATTCCAACAGTGTTGTGGCAAGGTTTTTTCTCTCTTTTTCTCTTCTCTTTTTGGTTTGTGTGAAAAGAAGGTGATTATATAATGGAAATTATGGTAAAGCAAATGGGCTTTGAATGTGCAATTAGGCCTCCAATATTCACTTGAATTCGTCACTTTCCAGGCTAAATCGCAGGGACTTAAGTGCATTTTTTGAAGTTGAAATGTGAAAACAAAATGTAGCCGACATCGAGAACTAACTCCTGTCCGAAAATCGACTCAATCGGATAAACGGTGAATTAGTTATGAATTTTTGAAGTTTCAGCTCAGACAAACTTATTTTGGGCTTCAGTGTCGACTCTGACACGTTCTTCAATAAAAAACTGGTATTGATCGGTGCATAATTTGGTCTCGACTTTTGAAGCAAAGTTGTAGATCTATGAGTCAGGGACCTTGTGTAAAAACATGAGCCCCATCCGATAAAAATTGACCGAGTTATGAATTTTCGAAGTTTCGGCCCAGATGAAATAATATTCAGCATTCAGGATTTTCAGTGTGTCACGCACTCTGAGCAAAAAACGAAGGCCTTTTGAATACTGTTTGAACTCAATACCTTCTGTGAAAATGTAGCCAACTCAATTTGTGAAATTTTGGCGCCAGAACCAGCTCGATACGATGAAAATCGACCAAGTTATGATTTTTTGAACATGACGCAAATAAACTTCTGTCACAAATTTTCTGCACGAAAATACTTGATAAATCCAAATTTTTGAAGACCTTCTGATCGAAATTGGCTTCCATCCGTGAGAGATGAAAACGTAGATAATGTCAAGACGGAATTTTGGCCACCGGAACGGGTTCAAAACGAGTCACGATCTTCAAGTTATGAATTTTTTAGCGCGTAAAAACTGCACTTTCAGCACACTTTTTCACCATATTTCTTCGAGAAAACTCACACATTCGGATACCTTCTTTAATGAATTGACTCTTGAGCTGAACCTGAATTTGAGAATATGTTATCAGAGATATCTTGGCGAAAGAACACCTGAATATGATGCGCCGGGTTGGACTTGTGAATTTTTCTTGAAATGTTTTGAGAAATATGGGAGGGCAAATTTTGGGGTACAACAGGTAGTATCAGGCATCTTTGCAACCAATTCTTTAAGCATGGTGGGAACCTGGACAAAGTTGATCCGGATGGTACTCTTATGCATGGGCATCATGACCTACAAAACAGAACAAAGATGAATCCCTCCTGTCTTTGAAATAGGTTAGTCCAATGCAAGATGTATGCAATGTTATGATGTCATGATGTCATGATAGTAAGCACCCCACAAGTATCCACAAATAGCAAACATGGTAAAGTCACACAAGTCACACAGAGAGCCCTTAGATTTCAGGCTGGCAAGGAGCTTAGGTACTACCCTCTTTTAGTTCAGTTGGTTCAAACCTGTCCTAAAAATAGTAATAGGGTTCTAGAGGATCTCAATATCACTGACTACCCTCAATCGGTCATAATTCCAGTTTAGCAACCTTTTCTTGCGGCCGGAATCATCGCGAGAGTTTAGTCTCAATGAGTGTAGCATATTGCTACTGTTCTATGGCCAAGTTGGTCAATTTAAAGGTTCTAAGGTCAGTTGGTGCTTAATGACCCCTTAGAAGACCCATATTCTCCTTGTTCCAACACAAGGGATATCGGTACAGACTAAAGTGCCACACCAACGTAGCTACTGCTTCAACCGTATCCGTCTACGCCGTACAGTTCCCTCACAGTTTATTGCTACTTACCTAAAGGGTATTCCCCAGATCCGGGTTAGGATCTATAGTAACTCCGATACAAGCCCACAAGTATAAAGCATACAAAGCAAACAATTGAAAACACAATGATCTAATCCTAAGGTACACCCCACTTATTAAGATATCTCCAGCAGAGTCGCCAGTTCTGTGATACGGTGGGATAGAACTGACTGTTTTTGGAATGTTGGTTCGCGTTTTGCGTTTGTTTTTGCAAAATGTCGCGGTAAGCAAGAGTCGCCACCGTATTTTATTTTATCCAACAAGGAAAGGAAAAAAGCACAGAAAAATTTCTTTTTCGAGATGTTTCTCGGGTCCGGGGGGTAGATTATAGAAAGGGAAGGTGTTAGCACCCTTTCTATCTGTGGTTATCCACGAGCTCTTAGGTACTTGCTCAAAGTGTTTTCAAAATTGCTTTTCTTTGTGTTTGTGGGATTGAAATGAGTTTTTGTTTTGAAAAGGTGTAAGTGCGAAAATTTTTGTTTTATTTTGAAGGAGCAAGTACTTAAGAACCATCTACCTACTCGAAAAAGGAATCAAGTTTTTCTAATTTCCTTTAGACAACGCTATCCCACTATTGATGAGTAGGTAGCACCGTCGTTGAAGTTTAAGGGTCAATTAGATTAAGGGATGTGCGGTCACTAAAGCAATGTTAGGACGCCTTAGCGGTAACCCTAATGTCTTAGATCATTTTTCCGAGGCAACCGTTTCGAGGCAACTATGATCTTTGGACAAGAGGGCGACCTCTAAAACTTTCTATACTCAATGACCACGTTCGAAGGCAACCAAGTGAGGTGTACCCTAAGAGTGCGCATGTGCGAGTGTGTTATTTTCAGTTTAGTTTATCTTTGTACATGTTAGTGGTTATCTATGTTGATTTTAAATTAAACATTCGATCTTGTCATGCATTCCCTATTATCAAACATCTAACACTTTATAAGTTGCGAAGTTAAACTAACTATTACAAGGCGTCAGGTATTTACATCGTCAAAAGCAACCCTTGAAATTAAAATGCGGAAAACAAATAAAGTGATAAAAATATTAAAAGTCCTATTAAACTATTACATTCCGGGAAACAGATACAATATTGAATAAAATGGTACGCGTGCGGGAAATTAAATCGAATGCGAGTTTTTTAGGGTTTTGACCCTTTTTTGAAAGAAAGCATTTTTTTGTTATTTTTTGAATTTATGAAAGAAATTAAACTAGGTTAATTATTAAATTAATAAATTAATTAATTAATAAAAATATTTTTGAATTTTTGATATTTAAAGAAATAAAAATAAATTTGATTAATGTTAATAAAACCTAAATTTCTAAGTTAATTTTAATTATTGCAAAAAGAAATTAAAGTTATTCCTAATTAACACTAAATTAATTCAATCAATATTATTAACAAAAAAAAAATACTGAAAATTAATTTTAATAAAGAAAATATTTTGGTTTTTAATTTTATGAAAAAAAAAGTGATTGGTTAATTAGTAAATAAATAATAAAACAAAATAATTAAAAAAAAAGAAAGAATGAGATAGAAAAACTCAGTGGGGGGGGGGGGGGGGGGGGGTAGGCCCAATTTGGAGGTTGGAATGGCAATTTTGTGGCCCAACAGGCGCATGCCTGGTTGACTTCTGGACTCCCATGTGCATTAGTTGACCTGGTAGCATGGTGGACGTCCACCTCTTGGCCCTCGGATCTGGCCTAAGGCCATCTGTCCATTGGAGACATGGGGGCGTATGATGGATCTCACGCTAGCGTCAACACTGGATCACCTGAAGAAAAATAAGAACAAATGCATGGGGGGACTTGGGATTCGAACCCAGGTCCTTTGAGTCATTGGACAACGCTTCTACCACTGCACCAACACGCTTCATTTGTTATAGTATTGGGCAATAATAATATGGGAAAAAACAATAATATTCCAGAAATAAAAAAAACACGCGCCAAGTTTGAATCCACCATTGGGAGAGGGCCACGTGTTCATCTTCTTCGTTCAACCCTGGTTATTTACCTGCGGATTTGTATCCGCAGCTAAATTCGCATGTGCATCCTAAAATTCATTCTAGGCCATGGAAATTGATTCCAAGCACATGGTCATGCTCGTCTATCTCCCCTGATTACATTTATGTCCATCAATGACACTGATTTTACCTGAAAAAGAAACGCCCAAAAACACAAACCATGAACCCTAGATTTGGCTAGGGGGTTACAGGCTAGATAAATGCAATTGGCTAATGCAGAAAGCTTCTAAATTGAACGATAATCATGAATATGCTAATATTTTGTAAGAAAAATGCAAGAACAAGGACATACGAATTCAACTGAAAGGCATATTTTCGAGACACTTACAGAGCTTTAGGACACGTATGGAGACTGGTTTTGGATTGGTTTCGCTTCAAGGATGGTCCAGCAATGGATTAGTGTGGAGTATTGCTTCTGAATTGGCCTCCAAGGACGATTTCAGTTTTGCACTTTTCCACATTTTTTCAAGTTTTGCTTTTGATGATTCTGCAACCTCTAGCCCTTGAATTTGTGCCCTTTGGATTGTATATGTATGCTGCAATGTATTAGGTCAACTTTTGGGTCTTGAATCCTTGTACATCAATGCTTGGAGATTTGATTTGATCCTCCATTGAAAACTTGCTTATTTTGTCTAAAATCCAATCTTTTTGCACATGGAATGGCTGATACGAATTTGATCATGACATTGATGTTGATTAGGTCCTGAAAATTGAAAAAGATCTCATGTAATCAAGTTTTGTGATTTTATTTGATTTAAATTGATTAAAAATGAAATAATTCAAATAAAATCAAATAAAATAGAAAAATTGATAAATGGACACAAGGCTGAAGCTAGGACACGTGTGGAGTGTGACAAGATCAAATCAAGTGGAAAAGAATGGGGCCATTTGACAAAATTTGAAGTTTTGGGGATAGTTGACTTTTGGCAATTTTATAAAAATGTCCAACTTCAACAATGCATAACTTCTTCAATTTTGAACTTTTGGAAGTGTTCTTGGACGTTTTAGAAATCTTGAGATGTCCTCTAACCAACACTTTTGGTCTCATATCATTTTGATGTTCCATGCTCAAGTTATAAGCTTTGGCAAAAAAGGTGTTTTTGTTGACTTTCAAAAATGACCTATAATGTCCAAATTTGTAACTTCTTGTGAGTGAATTTTCTGATCTTGGGGTGTGAAGATGGATTGCAGGAAATTGCATCCTATTAAAAATGAGCTTTGGATGGGTCATTTCTCATAAAGTATGAGAAAGTTATTCTTGGTCAAAGTTGAGTTGACTTTTCCTACAAAACCCTAATTTAGCAACTTTTGAGTCTTGATGAATTTTGAGCAATCCTTGATGAATCATGATCAACCCTTGATAAAATGATGAAATATCCTTCAAAATGAGAATGTTGACAAAAAATATTTAAGTTTCACTGTATTTGGGTCACAGTTGACTTTTGCCCTAGCATAGTCGATTTTTGGACCCTTTGAGCAATTGACTGAGCAAACTTCCTCTGCAAGGCTTGAAATTTGGCATGGATGATCTTGAGAGTATATTAGGACATTGGGGATAACTTGAGGTCCTTTGTATGCAAGGACTTTGATGCAACACAAAACCCTAATTTGAGGTTGATTGCCTTAGGAGATAACTTGACTGTCCAACTCTTGAGCAATCTTGAACCACTTGGAGACTTTTCTTGCAATGTTTTGAGAAATATGAGAGGGAAAATTTTGGGGTACAACAAAAAGACTCCTGTTACACCGGATCCTGTCAATGATGTGTCAATAATTACCATATCCGCCAATCTTTCCAAGGTCTCCAAAAGACCTGCTAAGATTACATTCGTTCCAAAGATTTCACCTTTGAAGATAACCATGCCTGGGCCCATCCCGTACAAGTCCGACAAATCAATACCGTGGAACTATGGTGAAGAGATATTTTACCAAGGTATTAAACAAATTGATTCAACTGAAGAGAGTTCTGATGAAGAGACTTCCGATATTGGAAACATTGCTGGAACGAGTAAAATCACCCGTAGTGGAAGAATTTTCTCTCCAGAGATTGCGCCTCCAAAGGCAATCTTTGGACCCTCAACTGCTCCTAATATTACCCCTGCACCGGTCAACATATCTGCGAGAACTCCTGTTATTGAAGAAGTTGCAACTCATGTGGTTTTCCCCTCTGCTGCTGATGATGATAGAGGGAAAGGGATCCAAGAAGAGCCTGTCAGTACGAGGGCTCAGCCATTGATCATCCCTGAAACCTCTCAAAAAGAAATGGAAGAGATTTTGAAAATAATCAAGAAAAGAGATTATGATGTTGTGGAAAAACTGGGGCAAACCCCCTCAAAGATCTCTATGTTGTCCTTGCTGCTTTATTCAAAAGCTCATGCTAAAGCTTTGATAAGATTCTTGAAGATGGCCAACGTGCCACAGGAAACCTCTGTGGATCATTTCCAAGAATGTGTAGCTAGCTTAACAGCTGACAATGGTCTAGGATTCTCCGATGCCGATTTAACATCAAAAGGGAGAAAACATAATAACGTTTTGCTTGTCTCGGTGGAATGCAGAGGGACTACTCTAGCACATGTATTGGTAAAAACTGGTTCTTCGCTGAATGTCTTTCCGAAGAAGGCCTTAGATAGGTTGGATTATGAAGGCCTAACCCTGAAACCCAGCAACATCATTGTCAGAGCCTTTGATGGTTCTAAAAGGATGGTCCACGGGGAGGTGGACATCCCGATTAAAGTAGGAACTGAAACTTTCAACTCCACATTCTACGTGATGGACATCCGAACCTCCTATTCTTGCTTGTTGGGAAGACCTTGGATTCACCATGGTGGATCCGTCACTTCAACTCTGCATCAAATGCTCAAGTACCCTGTCCACGGGAAAATTATAAAAGTTCACGGTGAAGAGGAATACATGATAAGCCATCTTAATTCTTTCCGCTATGTTGAATTGGATGGCGAATTCATTGAGACCCCTTTCCAACACTTCGAAGAAGTTCCTAAAGAGATAGCAGTGACCAAGGAAGTGTCCTCAACTCCTGTGGTTACCAGACCTCCGCCTCAGATGTCGTCTCTCAAGGATGCAAAGGCTGTGATTGAAGAAGGAGGAAGCACAATCTGGGGGCAGCTTCCCGACTTTCCTTTCAAGGCAGACAAATTTGTCTTGGGTTTCACTTCGGCTAGTCAAAAGGCTGTGTGTCGCTCGCGGGCTGAAGGGCCACCAGTGAAGATCACCCATCATGGAGTCAATACTTTGGAGGATAGTGAAGAGGAGAGCAACTTGGAAGACTGGATTTTCCCTACAGTGGATGGAGGACTATGCAACTGGGAAGCAAAAGACTTTGTTCCCATTACTTTCATGAATTAGTAATTTATCTTTCAAACATTTATGTTGGTGTGTAATAATTCTCAAACAATTCGTACACTTTTAACCTTGTGCCTTACCCGAGGCACATAGGTCCATTTGTAAGGATTTGATTTTTCATCTTCATATGCCATTTTAATGAATCATGGACGTTTTTACATATAAACTTTTGTGTTCATTTTCTTTCTTTTTTACATTTTATTTGTTTAAAGGTGGCTATCCCTTACACACACCCACACTTACAAATGCAGGTACCCTTCCATTCCGGATTCCATGGGTAACAATTCTGCTATGGCCTTCGGTGACTCTGAAGATCTGGTCTACCACGCCGAATATGAAGGTGAGGAAGATTGTGAGGTGCCAGGAGAATTGGCTAGACTGCTACAACAGGAAGAAAGGGCTATTCTACCTCATGAGGAGTTGTTAGAGACAATCAACTTGGGAACTGAGGAAGATAGAAAAGAAGTTAGAGTGGGTGCCAACCTAGAGCCAAGTGTCAAGGAACGCTTAATTCAGTTGTTGAATGAATATGTTGAGATCTTTGCCTGGTCATACAAAGACATGCCGGGACTCGATACATACATTATGGTACACCGTCTCCCCACAAGAGAAGACTGTCCACCAGTTAAACAGAAAGTCCGCTGTATGAGGCCTAACATGTCAGAAAAGATCAAAGCTGAAGTTACGAAGCAGTTCAATGCTGGATTTCTTGTTGTTACTTCTTATCCATAATGGGTTGCTAACATTGTGCCCGTGCCTAAAAAGGACGGCAAAGTCAGAATGTGCGTGGATTATCGAGACTTAAACAGGGCCAGCCCTAAAGATGACTTTCCACTTCCGCACATTGACATCCTGGTTGACAATACAGCTCAGCACAAGGTATTTTCTTTCATGGACGGATTTTCAGGATACAACCAGATTAAAATGGCACCTGAAGACATGGAGAAAACTACTTTTGTTACACAGTGGGGTACGTTCTGCTATAAAGTGATGCCTTTCGGACTGAAGAATGTCGGGGCAACCTATCAATGCACCATGGTAGCTTTGTTTCATGATATGATACATCATGAGATAGAGGTCTACGTAGATGACATGATAGCCCATTCACAAACGAAAGAAGAACACCTCAATCATTTGCAAAATCTGTTTGTCAGGTTGAAGGAGTACAAGCTCAGACTGAACCCTAACAAGTGCACTTTCAGAGTCCGATCCGGTAAACTCTTGGGTTTCATCGTCAGTAACAAAGGCATCGAGGTTGATCCTGCCAAAGTCAAAGCTATACAAGAAATGCCTGCCCCTCACACTGAGAAGGAGGTCATAGGTTTCTTGGGACGCCTAAACTACATTGCAAGGTTCATTTCTCACCTAACATCTACCTGTGAACCAATCTTCAAGCTGTTGAAGAAAGATCAGGTGGTTAAATGGAATGATGACTGTCAAGTTGCTTTCGATAAAATCAAGGAGTATTTGCTAGAACCTCCTATCTTGATGCCACCCGTAGAAGGAAGGCCACTAATCATGTATCTGACCATCTTAGAGAATTCAATGGGGTGCGTACTGGGCCAACATGACGAGTCTGGCCAAAAAGAGCATTCCATTTATTACCTTAGCAAAAATTTTACCGACTGTGAGACCCGATACTCACTGCTCAAGAAAACTTGTTGCGCCTTGGTATGGGCTGCTCGCCGGCTAAGGCAGTATATGTTGACTCATACCACTTTGCTGATATCTAAGATGGATCTGATCAAGTACATCTTTGAGAAGCCTGCTTTGTCTGGAAGAATAGCTAGATGGCAGATGATCCTAACGGAATACGATATACAGTACACGACCCAAAAAGCTATAAAGGGAAGTGAGCTAGCCGATCATATGGCTCATCAAGCTGTCGAAGATTACCAATCCATGAGGTTCGACTTCCCCGACGAACACATCATGACATTGGACAATATTGAAGGTTTTCGACCACATGATGAACCTGAACAAGGATCCCGATGAACCTTGTACTTTGATGGTGCCTCTAATGCACTTGGCAACGGTATCGGTGCGGTACTCATCTCTCTAGAAGGTTGCCATACTCCTTTCACAACCAGGCTTTGCTTTAACTGCACCAACAACATGGCCGAGTATGAAGCTTGTATCTTTGGTCTCAAGGCTGCCATAGACTTGGGAATCAAATCTTTGATTGTATTTGGGGACTCAGCTTTGGTCATCAGTCAGATCAAAGGAGAGTGGGATACTAAACATCCAAACCTCATCCCTTACAAAGAACATGTCTTGACATTGTTACAACATTTTGAGCAGATTACCTTCGAGCACTTCCCGCGAGAAGAAAATCAGCTAGCAGATGCTCTAACTACAATGTCATCCATGTTTAAACTTAACTGGGATAATAAGGCTCCCCAAATCACCATTGAACGGATGGACGAACCTGCACATTGTCACGAGATTAATATAGAAGAAGTTGTGGACCGACCTTGGTTTCATGAAGTTAAAAGGTATCTCGAGGCTCAAGAATATCCTGAAGGAGCTTCAGTCAACAATAAAAAGTTCTTAAGGAGATTATCAGCTAAGTTCTTCTTGAGCAATGGTATCCTATACAAGCGCAATCATGATTGCATTTTGCTCCGTTGTATGGACAAAATTGAGGCTGAACAGATCATGGCTGAACTACACAATGGTACCTTTGGCACTCACTCTAGCGGACATACAATGGCTAAGAAGATTCTGCGGGCAGGCTATTACTGGTCTACCATGGAAGCTGACTGCTATCAACATTCCCGAACATTCCATAAATGTCAAATCTATGCGGACAAGGTACATATACCTCCAGTGCCTCTCAATGTCTTAACAGCTCCTTGGCCATTCGCTATGTGGGGAATCGACATGATTGGAGAGATCAAGCCTACAGCATCCAATGGACACCGCTTTATTCTAGTGGCCATTGACTACTTCACCAAGTGGGTCGAAGCAGCTTCCTTCGCATCCGTCACAAAGAATGTGGTTGCCCGCTTCATCAAGCAGAACCTTATTTTCCGGTACGGTATCCCCGAAAAGATCATCACTGACAACGGTACAAACCTTAACAATACTATGATCACCGCTCTGTACGAGCAGTTCCTGATTCAACGTCACAATTCATCTCCCTATCAACCAAAGATGAACGGTGTTGTCGAAGCTGCGAACAAAAATATCAAGAAGATCATACAAAAGATGACAGTCACCTACAAGGACTGGCATGAGATATTATCGTTTGCTCTACACGGGTACCGTACCACGACACGCACATCAACTGGGGCAACACCCTATTCTTTGGTATACGGCGTGGAGGCTGTTTTACCTATTGAGGTTCAGATTCCCTCCTTGAGAATCATGAAAGATGCTGGTTTGAGTTAAGACGATTGGATTCAGACCCGGCTTGATCAACTTAACATGATTGACGAAAAGAGACTTACTGTTGTTTGCCATGGTCAGGCGTATCAGAAAAATATGATCTAGGCTTTCAATAAGAAAGTCAGACGCCAGGTATATCAAGTCAGGGATCTGGTAATCAAGCGGATCATCTTGCCTTAAAGTGATCCCAGGGAAAAACGGACTCCTACTTACGAAGGACCATTTGTAATCAAGAATATATTCTAGTGGGGCAATGATCTTAACCACCATGGACGGCGACGACCTACCGCACCCTACGAACGCAGACATAGTCAAAAAATATTACGCATAAATGACCCGGAAAGTTGAAAACCCGAAAGGGCGACTTGGGCAAAAAAGGGCATCCCGGTGAATCAAAAACCCGAAAGGGCGGTTCAGGAAAAAGTTAGGGATAAATAAAAAAAAATTGTACACCCGGTAAGTTGAAAACCCGAAAGGGCGACTTGGGAAAAAAAGGGTTTCCGGTGGACTGAAAACCCGAAAGGGCGGTCCAGGCAAAAGTTAGGGAATTAAAGCGTATGACTATGTCTCGTCGGATCACTTTAAGAACAATCTCTTCACAGACAAGCTCCGGACTTCTGATCAATCTAATCATCTTCGGACGAAGCAACGAATGGACAAGATATTCAGAGTTACGAAGGCTATAGCAGAATGGGAACCCCATGGAATTTTCACACAGCCATCTTTCTTTGTATAAATTTTTCTCATTTTTTATGACAACGTTCTCTTACTAGGATGTCTGTCTCCTTTGTACAAAATACTTACACAAAGTTAATACAAAGATACTCCAAAGTGAAGAAAATTATTTGTCTTTTCCTTTTTACACTTGTGTTTTATTTGAAAACGTCCAATGATTTATTAATGAGCATATGCATTTGAATATAATCATTGTTTACAAATAAACGAAATAGAAAAGAATAATTACTAACAGGTTGAAAGTATAGGAAAACGTCCTTAGGCTATTCCAAGAGAAATCCCCTGCAGTACATCATCTAGATCCCCAGCGGAGCTAAAACCTTGAAATACATATCCCCAGCGGAGTTATAATTTCAAATCCTTAATTCCCATCAGAGTTAAAATCTTCAAACTCCTGATCCCCAACGGAGCAAAAACTTTGAACTACAGACCCTCAGTGGAGATGAAACCTTCTTCCCCAGTCAAGTCAAATTTCCAACTATCAATCCCCAGCGGAAACCATCCGATTTCCTCAGCAAGTTGTCTTAAAGTCTGAGAATCAACCAGATAACAGTTAACTTTTATCCCCAACCTAGGATAATTCCCCAGTAGATTAGCATACAACCCAAACTCCTGATCTCCCGGCATGATAGCTACTCCCCCAGAGTTTTCACTTACTCTCCAACAGTAAGCCTTCTTCCTCACAAAGTTTTTACTCCCCAACAGAACGAAGATTCTCATTCTTAACTCCCCAGCATGAAGTCCCCAAGGATTTAAATTCCCCTAACAGAATGAAGATTCTCATTCTTGATTCCATAGTGAAGTTGCCAGAGTCTTCATTACTCCCCAGCATGAATTTGTCATAATTTTTAATCCCCTGCAGATCGAAGATTCTCATTCACCACTTCTCAAAAGAATGAAGATTCTCATTCTTAATTCCCCGCGGAAGCCATCAGAGTCTTCCTTATTCTCCAGCAGATCAAGTTTCTCCTTTGTATGATCCCCAGTAGAGATCGTCAGAATTTTCCCTATTTCCCAGCCGAGTAAGGATTCCCATTATTTAACCCCCAGTAGAAGTCTTCAAAGTTCTCTGGATTCCCCAAGCAGGTTTCTCAAGCAACACTTGGCATTATTTTCACAACAGAATGATTATCATATTCCAACTCCAAAGACTTGAAGGATCCCTATATCCCCAGGAAAGTCGTGAAGGATTCTCACATCCCCACAGAAGTCGTCAAGGATTTTTAATCTCCAGCAGCCGTCAAGGATTTATTTTCCCCGGCAGCAGTCGAAGATTTTATCATCCCCAACAGTTACCAAGGATTTCTCATCCTCTGCAATCAAAGATTTTTGTTATCTTCAGCTATCAAGGATTTTATCTTCCTCAGCATTACAGCGAATCAGCTTACATGCGCATACATTACATTCATATATCATGAGCATTGATAAAACACATTTTATTGCATCATACATTTCATGCAACATAACTTTGTGTTTCAGCTAACATTTTATACTTTTCATGATAAGATTAACAATTATCTTTAACAAATATCCAAAGATTTCAGATACAGTACGGATACACTCCAGACACATAAGTCATTCTATTACTCATTCAGAATTCAAAGTCAAGACGCAGTACGGATACACTCCAGACACGGAAGTCATTATGTTACTCATTCAGACCTCAACCTCATGATACAGTTCAGATACGCACCAAACACGGATGCCATTCTGTTACTCATTCAGATTCCAACTATCAGATACAGATTAGATACGCTCCAGACACGGAAGCCATTCTATTTCTCATTCAGATTCAACTATCAACTTCAAGTTCAGATACACTCCAGACACGGAAGTTATTCTGTCACTTATTCAGATCCCAGTTACAGTTCAGATACACTCCAGAAACGGAAGTCATTATGCTACTCATACAGATCTCAACTTTAGATACAGTCCAGATATGCACCAGAAACAGTTGCCATTCTGTCACTTATTCTGACTTTATCCCCAGCCCAGATATGCTCCAGACACGGTTTCCATTCTGTCGCTTATTCAGATTTCAGATTCAGATACAATACAGATACACTCCAGACACGGAAGTCATTCTGTTATTCATTCAAGAATCAAATATAGTTACAGCTCGGATACGCTCCAAACACGGCAGCTATTCCCTTGCTCATACAAACTCAGTCTTCAGATACAGTTCAGATACGTTCCAGACGCGGATACCATTCTGATACTCATTCTTTTGAATTACAACATACAATTCAACAAACATTCTTGATGGAATCTTTAAGCCCATCTCCAACAAGATTCTATCACATCTCCAAATGGCATCTTTAAGCCTATTCCCTCAACCACATTTTGACGAGTGCAAATTTACGGGCACTCTAGTGTCCAATCATCTTTTACCTTCGAGTCACGAACGAAAAACTCGCCAATCTAACTCTTCAGGTTCAAGAAGATTGAACAGGGGCAGCTGTTGTACCCCAAAATTTTCCCTCTCCTATTATCAAGATTCTCCTCACAAGACTTCTTGGACTCAAGACCAAATTAGGGTTTGCTCTGCTCAAGACATCTCCTTGCACTAATGACCTGAAATTAGGGTTTGAGTTTGCACAAGGATTTTTGGACTTCCAATGCCTCATGTGACTTTCATACTTCATGTTGTACCCCTAAGATTGCTCATACCAAGTTTCAAGCCTTGAATCACATTTTTTCCCAGTCAATTGGACAGTTGACCTAAAAATCAATTGTATTGGGGAAAAAGTCAACTGTAGCCAATTTACAGTCAAACCTCATAATTTTTTATCCACAACAACATTATAGACTCATATGAACCATTTGATAAAGTTTGGACCACAACTCCTCAAGAAATTTGATCAGATCATCAAAAGGGCAAAATGGTCATTTTTAGGGTTTTGACTGCAGAAGGGAAATTTATGATTTTTCACCTAGCCAATGGCAAATTGGGTTCAAGAATGGTTTCAAGGACTCAATGGCATCCTCTTGACCTAATCCCAAGGTTCAAAAGATCTCAAATGCATTGGATTGACAGATGAATTTTCCAATCAACTGATCAAAAATCAATTGTACACTAAAAAGTCAAACTTTGACTTTTTGGTCAAAATCAAATGCCAAGGGTCATTTTTAATCAAGAGGTGTCAAAACATGAAACTTTTTCACCAAGAAACCTAATTTTGGAAATTAGGGTTTAAAATGGAAAATTTTCATAACTTAGAAATTTTCTAAGTTATGAAAATTTCTTATTTTTTCCCAACGTTTCCCAACTTTTTCACCATGATGCAATTGGATTCAAACAAAACTTCCAACATGAAAGTTGTAGTCCTACAAAAAATCTACAACTTTTATTCACAAATTTTTCCCAAAATATGATTGGATTTCAAGTTATGATTTTGTGAATAAGGGTCCATGAAACTTTTAACTTAGTGAAATTTTGCCCTAGTTTAGGCAGGATTTTGACCTATCTTCATGGCAACCTTTCACCTAGTTCTAAGTGGAATCTCAAAATGCATTTCAAAGATGGATTGTATAGAATGTTACAAGCTTTCGAAAATGTCAAAGAACTCTCCAAGATCATTTGTGGTTAGGGAGAATAGAAAGTTTGAAAATGGAAAATTATCACTTTTGTCCAAGGCATTTTGCACATTGCTACAACTTGCAAATCAGTTTGAACCATGCTTGTCCTTGCATTACAGGTTCTAATCCTTTTTACACTCCAAAATTGAATGCAAATACAATTCTTAATGGCATTGTTTTGTTATTTGAAACTTTGTACAAGGGTTTAATCCAAAAATGGCAAAAAGTTAACATTGCTACTTTGATAAAGTTAGCTTTTATAAACTTTGTTTATCTTGAGCCATGGACCAAAGCTTTTGCTGCAAACCAACTCCACAAATAACAGGAAAAGTGTACCAACTATGTGCAGACCCTGAGCTAGCTTTTACAAGCCTTTTCCTTTGTCAACTCACTTTTGCTTCAAAAGCAAGTAAGCTTGCAAAAAGTCCACAACTTGAAAATATGATAAAACCAAGTCTTGTAACATTTTCAAACGACCTCAGTATATTATATCAAGCCTAAAACACGAGCTCATAGAATCTCAAACACCCATAAGCACAAAAATCACAAGTTCTTGCCCAAACAGGGCATCTTCTGCAGAACCACTTCCAAATCACAATTGCCTCGTGCGTTTTGTATTGAATCACTTCAGACACATTCCATACAACACACGTGAATTGTCCAAGCCCTTCTCAAGCAACTGTAACTTCATTTTCACACTTCACCATTTTCACTTTGAAGCTTTGCAGGTTGAGTTCTACAAGCACATTCAGGCAGGTTCACGGCAAGCTAAGCATTGAAAAAAGGTCAAGGGAACATCAAGCAAGCTCAAAAGACCTTCAGGCCTCACTCACAACTCCTACATTGCCATATTCGAACTTGACTGAACAAGGTAATTTCCAACTTTCTATCTCCTTATTTAGACATCCTTAGGCTTAGGTTTGTGAAGCAAAAATGTAGTCCTTAATGTCCTTGAACTGTACATATGCATAGTTCTTATTTATATTAACTGAGCTAGGAGAATTTGGATGTTGAAGTTGCTGAAAAAACTAGGTCATAAATTAGGGGCACTGAAATTCTCCCTGGTTTCTTAGAGTTAGATCAAGTTTTTTATGTGGTTGGAATCGTGATTTAACAAGCTACAAGTTTCATGTTGCAAGATTTCATTTTTAAGCATGTATGCAGGAGTTACAGTTTGAAGCAAGAAGCGCGCGTTTTTCTGTCTCAAGGACAGGGATGAAGTGAACGTGGGCCTGGGCCTGGCTTGCCTTGCTGTTTGCACCCTCCATTGTGTTATTTGCACCCCCTGTCCCATTTTCTTTATTTTTGCATATTTTTCATTTCTTTTTTTATTTTCTGACTTTATTATTTTTTCTTGAACATTTAAAATCACAAAAAATATATTCTTTATTTTTGGCATTTTATCATATTTTTATTTTATTTTTATTTTATTTTTATTTGCATAATAAATAAATATTAGGTTAATATTACTTTATTTTCTTAATTAAAACTTGTAAATAACATTAAAATACTTACATATTTTATTTTATTATATTATACATATAAAATAATATTTTCTCATATATTTTATTTTTTAATATTTTTTATATATTATTTTTATTATTTCTTTATACATAAATGAAATAAAATAATTTTAGAATATATTTTCTATTAAACCAAAATTAGGGTTTTCACCCTTTCAAAAATAATCATTTTTATTTTCTTATTTTTAAAACATAAATTAATTAATTTTACATACATAAAATAAACATAACGGGGCGGGGTTGCGCGCGAGCCAAGTGACGGAGGTGCACAAGAGTACTACAAAAAATAAACATTGTGCATATTTACATTTAATTGTATATTTAATTCATTGTTCATTTATTTATTTGTACAATAAATTCAATATGGTTGTAATAGTATTAGGGTTTTATTTTATGCAAATACCCCCTATTCAAACTTGTATCCCCCTCCCCATAATATTGTTGTAATAGTCCTAGATTTACTTTTACACAATTTATCGTATTATATGCATGATATTAAGATTAGGGTTTTGTATGCAAAGACCAAAATCAAACAAATAGCATGACTTAATATAAGACAAAAATGCATGAAAAATGACAACACCATGCACACAAGCACCCCTAGGGTTTCATCCACTTTGTTGCCTTAAAATGGCCATGGTATGCATGCTAGGTATCTTGGCAAAACAAAATTAAAATAAAAAGATCATAGTCCCTCGATGACGCTATCTTGGTTGCCTAAACAAAAATGATCTAGTCCCTCAAAAAACTTGCTAAGATACTTAGCAATATTGTTATCATGGTCATACGATGACCCGCGCCCGTCCCGTTTAACATCCAAAGATAGGGTTGTTTACCAAATACAATGGTAAAACAACAATATCAAAGGAATAAAAATGTGTAGGAAAGATCTTTGAGTAGGGTAGACAACTCCTAGTTACTTGATCAATTTGCAACATCCTTGCTATTTTCAAACTATCACACAATTTCAAAACATTTCCCAACAAACTTTCAAACATTGAAACATTTTTCAAAAGACAAACACCTTTGTATACATTCAAACAAGAATCATTACAAAGGTTACTTAAACAAAGGCCTCTTTTCAAAATATTTTCAAAACCACACACAAAAGCACCATTTCAAACAATTGAAAAAGCAAATCAAGTGATCTAAAACAAGTAACTAAGAGCCCATGGAAAACCATGGATGAAAAGGGTGCTAGCACCTTCCCTTTTCATAATCTACCCCCCGAACCCAAAAACAATCTCAAAGGTCTTTCCTGTGCTTTTTTACCTTTCCTTTTGGATAAAATAAAAGTCGGTGGCGACTCTTGCTAAACTGAAACATTTGCGAACACAAACGCAAAACCTCAAGTCAGTTCTCCCACCGCATCACAGAACTGACGACTCTGCTGGGGATGATATATAAAAGTGGGGTTACCTTAGGGTTTTAGATCACCTTTACATGCTTATCTTGCTTGACTTATATGCTTTACACTTTGGTTCTATTATTTGGGTTTAAATCCTCTACCCAGATTTGGGAAACATTCATAGGTAAATAGTAATACATTGTGGAAATTGTGCGGGGTATACCGACATGGTTGAAGCAATAGCTATATTAGTGCGACATATTTGTGGGTACCGGTAGCCTTTGAGTCAATCAAAGAGAATACGGGGCCGCTGAGTGATGTCATGAATCACTAATGGACTTTTTAGAACCTTTACTTGACCAACTTGGCCTTTTTAGGGGTAGTGAGATGACTGGCTTTGGTGCAGTCTGAAGTTGGTAGATACTCGATACTACACTCATTGAGGATTGTTTTATTAGAATATTTCGGTCGCCAGTAAAGTGGCTAAACTGAAACAATGAACACAGAAAATAATCTAGTGATATTGAGCTCCTTAGAACTCGATTACTATTTATAGGACAGGTTAATCCAACTAAACTTCAAGAGGGTACTTACATATGAAACCCCATGCAAGCTTGAAACTAGGATCTTGTGTGATTTGTTTGTACATATACTTGATCATAACATCATGGACATCATGAAGCATCATATGCATCCACTAACCACTTCAAGGATTTGGATTTTCATCTTTGTTCCTATTTTATAGGTAATGGATTCACTTCGCATGAATACTATCCAAGTCAACCTTGTAAGAATTCCTCTTCAACTCAAGGAGCTAGCTTCAAGGATTCCTGAGAATTCTCCATTGATCGAGAGGCATGGTTTCCTTCTCAACTTAGTCAACACCAACACTGAGGAAGACATGGTGAAAGTTCTCTTCCAGTTCTTTGACCCCATACACCACTGCTTCACATTTCTTGATTACCAGCTTGTTCCTACTTTGGAGGAATTTTCTCAACTCTTGAGGATTCCTATTCTCCATCAACTACCCTACAATGGTACGGAAAGAGATCCAAAGCTTGAAGATGTTGCTCAAGCCTTACACTTGCAACCATCTGATGTCATAGGTCATTGGGAAACTAGAAGTGGTGTCAAGGGTTTCTTGGCAAAGTTTCTGTTTGAGAAAGCTCAAGAATTCTGGAACTCATTGGACTTACAAGCTTTTGAGGAGATTGTAGCTCTTCTCATCTATGGGATGGTCTTGTTCCCCAATCCTGAACTCCAAAGAGAAAGGTAGAAATATTTATGATTTTTTATATATTTTTTGCATGCCTCCACTAACAAGCTTTAGCGGGTGATAGACTGACATTCCCGCAGGATTTCCACAGAGGAAAGAGATCTTATGTTGCATATCTGCAAAAGAAAAATGGAAGATGGAAAGGATGCTTAACCAAGCGTATGTGAAAAAGGTGAATACATGCTCCACCGAGGAATAAGACTTCTCGTGTAAAAGTAAGAGAACAAATATTGTGGAGCTTCACGAATGAAAGACACCATAAAAGATAAGCAAGTGTTGAAGAACAACTATTTGGGGAGTATATGATAAACATCTACAACTCAAGGGTTGGAAAATCACGACTCAGAGAAGAAACAAACTGACAACTCAGGGGTTTAAAACTCGCGACTCAGGGATCGAATAAGAAATAAAATGATAATTGAGGGTTGGAAACTCGTGACTCAGGGATCGAAGAAGAAACAAACTGATAACTCAGGGGTTGGAAACTCGTGACACATGGATTAGAGAAGAAAAAAACTGAAAAATCGAGGGTTGGAAACTCACGACTCAGGGATCAGAGAAGAAACAAAACTGACAACTCGAGGGTTGGAAACTTGCGACTCAAGTATAGAGAAGAAACAAAACTGACAACTCGAGAGTTGGAAACTCGCAACTATGGGATCAGAGAAGAAACAAATTGACAACCCAAGGGTCGGAAACACGCGACTCAGGGATCAGAAAAGAAAACAAATTGAAGACAACGCATGGGTTGGCAACTCGCAACTCAGGGATCGGAGAAGAAACAAATCAACAAAACAAGGGTAGGCAACTCGCGACTCAGGGATCAGAAATGAAACAAACTGACAACTATAAGGTTGGAAACTCGCTACTCATGGATCGGAGAAGAAACAAATTGACAACTCGGAGGTTGGAAACTCAAGACTCGGGGATCATAGAAGAAACAAACTGACATTTTGAGGGTTAGAAACTCGCGACTCAGGGATCGACGGAGAAATAAACTGACAACTTAGGGGTTGAAAACTTGCAACTCAGAGATCAGAGAAGAAACAAACTGATAACTCAAGGGTTGGAAACTCGCGACTCATGGATCAGAGAAGAAATAAATTGACAACTTGGGGGTTGAAAACTCGTAACTCAGGGATCAGAGAAGAAACAAATTCCTCATGCGTAAGGCAGTGAGGGGACTTACAAAAGGTAAGCAACATTTAAGATTGGTTATCTGCACAGAGAAAAAAAACTACATAATCCCCCAGGCCAAAGCAGGGTGGAATTCCTCAAGAGTGGTAATCATCTGAATTACCACACACAAAGTATGAGTGTTCAAACAATTGAGAAGAAAGACAACTTATACACCAACTCTGACTTACACTCTAACTGCAAAGGCAAATACGGGTAAAAATAACACAACAAGAGTTTTCAAAAAGCAATACACTTGGTAAATGAATCAGATTATGGATTTATGGGAATAGAATGACACAAGGTCAAGAATGCTTGCAGATAGCAACAACAATTAATACATGATTTGAGGAAAACCTGCAGGGAATATCACTTGGGATATCTGGGGGATAAAGTCATATTCGGAGAGGTTCCACCAGCCTATCTGGGGAAGAAATGGCGCTTGAGAAAGACTTAAATCTGGCTTATGCTTCAATGCATGTTTGAGATTTTTTTAGCGTAATGCTCCATGTCAATGGAAATGCTACGCATTTTTGAGGATGCAATGTAATACAAAGATGATTACTATATGCAATGTGCCGAATAAAAGACATTTGTTGGGAACTACATAGATAGAGCCCCTAGACTTTTGCTAAAGAATGCCAATAACTTGGACTTAAATCCTCTGATCTCTTCTAAGGATAACAATTCTGACTTCTGTTGAGGATATCAATCCTAACTTCTGGTGAGGATAACAATCCTAACTTCTACTGAGGATAATAATCATGATTCCCTGACATGTTATTTGAACTCAAAAGTTGTTTAGCTTGCTCCCGAACTTAACCTGATCAACTCTTGAAGAGGGGGAATGCCCATGCATAATTCCTTTCCCCAACCTGTAAGGCCTTTGAAGAAACTTTCCTTAAGAGGACTTCCTAAGATCTGCATCATCATGAATAGTCTACCCCAGGGTTATGAACTTCAGAACATTGTCCCTGACTAAACAGAGTTGAAGATGGCTTCGACCATGCTTGGGTGATTGCCCCTGATTACTCAACACCTTGAGAGATTATTCGAATATTGACATAACTTCCCTAGATTGACAAAACTCTTACTCAATATAATATTCATGATTCTTTGCCCCTTAGGGTGATCAGACTGAGATACTCTATCTCTGCTTAATGAAATACTAACATTGAACCATCTTTCCCCTACTCAACAGAGTCTTGACAATCTATTTCTTAACCTCATCATCATGGAGGAATGAGAAACTCACATAATTTGGAAGACAACACCCCTATAGCGTGATTGACTTACATCTTGAAAGTATATTACTTCACAATCATACTTCTCAACGAAATCTACTTCATGCTCAAACAGATACTTAAAGCAATTTGTCCCTTAGGACCAACTAAAAGTAATATACCCTTGTTCGATGAAGACCTCTAGGAGATCATAATTTTTCAATCATCAAGATTTCCAAACAACCCGCTTCTGATCATTTCTCAAACTGGTCTACCATTAGCAAGACTCCCAGGAGTCAGATTATCGTACTCTCGTTACAGTATACTTTCGAAATAACCCATGATTCAGTTAAGACTTTTAAGGGTTATAATGTGGCCTGGTTCACGGTTTCAGAAAAAAGGATTTAAGGCTCAAAGTTATTTGTACCCACCCATTCTCTTTGATGTTCTCCAGTCCTACATTCAATTAACTCGATACGAGCACTTATCTATCAAGAGGAGTTTGAGATGGTTGAGGAACCATTGAGGTTCTTGGACATGGCAGTCACTCACCTTTTGATCTTGGTGTCCGATCACACGAATCTGTTCTTTTGGGGATTTTTATTCGGTAATACTGTTTGCTTTTCACTTTTTCATTCTTTTCCGTTTCTCTAATTTTTGCCTAGATTGATTTCTTTTAAATTTTTATTTTGAAGTCCAGCGCGATGCCCTAATTTTTTTCCTAAGTCCCTTGTTCTCATGTTTTTAACTTAGTGGGCTTTCTTATTCATTTTTTTTCTTTTTTTAACAAGTCGTGTGACCCTGAGTCTTTTAACTTTTGGAAGTGTTGTGACAACCTCATTCCTGGGTTGATGAGGGATAACCATTATGGTTTTGATTTTACCTCTTGATATGTGAGGGATAAGGTGTGGCGATCCTCAGATGTTCATTCCTTTTTGAAATTTGAACGCTCAATCAAATTAACTGAAAAATACTCGTCCCCTGGTTAAATGTGAGGGTTTTTTCTGAATAGAAAAGAAACTCCTACTTCAAGGCTCAAAGGGGTTGACGAGGGTCTATCTCCCTTATATCTCCAATTTTTGGGGATTTGAAACAATGCATGTACATCATCAGCATGGTTTTATTCAAAAGCATATTGTCTTAAATTCTAGGAATATTTCTCATCACCCTCCCTCTAGAGTTATTTTTCTTTATTTATCAAGAGTTGAGTATCAAAAAGCAAAGAATAAAAATTAAGAGTGATAACAAATAAATTAATTCAAGACAATCATATTCAATGCATTATGATTAATATTAAAAAAACAGACAAGTTTTTCATACAAACAATACTGGACAAAAACAAGAAAGATTACAAATGAGAATGCAGATGAACTAAAAAATGACAACATTGAAGAGACTTGACTCTGTATGAACTTATTGCTTTAAAGGATGTTCTTCGTAGTCTTGACATCACTGGGTCAAAGGAGAACTCAAATCTCACCATATGGTGTGAAATTGATAACCTTTGAGTCAATCAGGTCTTGTACCTTGTCTCTGAATGCCCTGCAGTCTTCAATGGAATGGCCTGGTTCCCCAGCGTGGTAATCACATTGAGCATTAGGGTCAAATCCCACATGATAAATAGGAATAACAGGATCCAAATGTTTGGTTTCCACCAAAGTAAGCTTAAGTAACCAAGAGAACAAGTGACTATAAGGCATAGGAATAGTGTTGAACACTCTTTTTGGTTTCCTGTCCCTCTGCCTACCCTGCTGTCGATGGTTATGTCGACAGTTTTGCTATCGAGGAGAATACTGCTACTGCATAGCATACTGATTAAGAGTAATTGCACCCACTTGATAGTAAGGGATAAGAACTGGAGGATAAGCAGGGGCTTCCTCTTCGTCCTCAGAAACTGCACTTACTTCTCCTTCAAAAGTAGTGGCAACCTGGATCTTACCAATCTTGAGACCGTGCTAAATCCACTCTCCTATGACAACCAAATTTGAGAATTCAAAAGAAGTACCTCAAATCATTCTATCTAGATAGGGACCTTGTAGAGTATCAATGAACATGTCCACAAGATATCATTCCAAAAGAGGAGGTTGAACTCTGGCAGTTGGTTCTCTCCATCTCTGTGCATATTCTTTGAAAGATTCATTAGCCCTATGAGTTAAACCCTAGAGTTGAATTCTGGTAGGAGCCATTTTACTGTTATAATTGAACTGCTTGAGAAAGGCTTCAATTAATTCTCTCCAGTTTCAAATATGTGTTCTTTCAAGCTGAGTATACCATTCAAGAGATGCTCCACTGAGGCTATCCTGAAAGAAGTGCATTAAAAGCTTGTCATTTCCCGCATAAGGATCCATCTTGTTGCAAAATGCCTTGATGTGAGTCATCAGACAAGTAGTACCATTGTACTTCTCAAAGCTGGGGATTTTGAACTTAGTAGGAATCTTGATACCAGGCACTAGGCACAAACTAGCAGCGTTTAAACCAAGGGAATTATGACCCTCAATAGCCTCCAATCTCTCCTCCAGGAGATGATACTTTTTCTCAGTCTTAGTCTCACCAATCGGGAACCTGAAGGTATCAAATGATGCATCAGAAATGTCCTCATGTTGTAGAGATCCATTAACAGGTATCTGAACAGTATTCCTGACATTTTGATTCAAAGGAACCCCCTCTTGTTTAAGATTAACACCTGGTGGGTTAACATGATCAGTAGTAACATATGCGGCTCTGTGAACAGTATGTATCAACTCTTCTTGCCCGTGGGCGAGGTTCTGAATAACTTCCAAGAATTTACTCATCTGGGTCTCTATTCGTGCTCTCATCTCAGCCATATCTGCTTGTAACTGATCAATGATAATGGAGATGTCGGGAAATCATCTTTGTGGTTTTGAGATTCTAAAGAACAAACTAGGTTGTAATGAGTCTCTTGGCTGAAATGAATGGGATGCAAGATGATGCATGGATGATAAGAGAAATAAACTCTTCTAATGATTGATGTAAATGACATGAAACACCATAGGTTTAAAAGTTCAACATAGCATGGATAACATCTGTAACTGCTGTATAAATCTGCTGAATAATCTGAATATCATAGGATCAAAGGTCTGTCACCATTTTCAGAACACAACGAAACAAAGTATCATGAAGATCAGAAAAAATACCTATAAAGATCAATTCCCTCCCCTCTCAAGGGTGAAATCTGGTCAAGGTAAGGTCAAAGGGTCACTGAGTCTTGAATCCACATGAAAATACTATCATCGTAACACCAAACATGCATAACAATAATATCCCACAATAAACCTCGTCTCTCCGTGACACACATGACCGCACTAGTAGGGTCTGCACCCAGTAACCGTCATGTCCCCACTCTAGTCTTATGTGTTCCTAAGTGTTTCTCTTTAGGCTATGTACTAGGCCTTTTACCTCATAGTAACATCCACACCCCCACCTGAAAAACAGAAAATCCAATATCCAACATAATTGCAATATCCATCATATAGAAAGCAATAAAATACAACGCATGCAAATATATATATATATATATATATATATATATATATATATATATATATATATATATATATATATATATATATATATATATATATATATATATATATATATATATATATATATATATATATAGATAAACATATATACAAATGAACAAGCTATAAAGATAAAAAGAAATAAACACCCAAACACACAACAAACAAGAGCTAGGACTGACTCACTTAGGAAAGATTTCCCCAGTGAAGTCTCCAGTTGAGGCAACTAGGAAAATAATCAAGCAATAAAGTCGCCATCGAATGTTATTTATCCTAAAGAAGAGAAAGGAAAACATCGAGTAAACCTGAGAAAGGAGAAATTAAGGTTTCGCGACCAAGAGAACAGGTACGAGAGTCGATTACACAAGGGGAAAGTATTATCCCCCCTCACGTCCGTGGTACTCCACAGGATCCACACTTGTTGTTCTAATAGAAGGGTGTGTCATATCTAAAACTTACAAGCTAAGGGAATGCATGCATCAATTATTAACAAACAAAAAGAAAGTTTTTTATTATTGCACCCTCCACAGTTGCGAACCTTTGTGCCTACGTACCCTCTTTGTGCAATCAGAGATCAGGGCACTCGTAGTTCACCTAAAAATGTGTTTTAGTTTGTTTTGTGTTTTTTAGGCGGATAATGTTACATTCACACTCTAGCAGTTAACATATTGCAGCCTGACCATTGGGGACTTATGCGTCATTTTGGGCATAATGGAAATAACACATCCTTTTTATGAAAAGATTTTCTAAAGAAAAGCCTAAAGGAAAAATAGTTTGAATTTGTTGAATGTTTTTGTTGGGATAGTAACCAATGACTCCCATTGCAGGGGCATCGACTGTTTCTGTACTTACTTGCAAAAAGAGTATGAGATTTGAACCACATTTAAAGACTATGATTGAAAGGAAGCACAAGGTTAGGAATGTACCGCCTCATACTTCTTCCAATACTTAAGGCTCGTGACACATGGTTAGCCTCTTTTATTGTTAAGTGTTTTTTAGTTTTGATAAGAAAAAGATTTTTTAGTTTTAAAGATGCAAAAGGGGAAAGAAAAAGTCTAAAGGCAACTCAAAATCCTAATGTTGTCATGTAATGATGGACCTAAATTTGGGATAAAGGGAATTCTACCTAAATTTGGCTCAGCCTAGTCCATATAAAAACACAACTAAAGACCATATTTTTGTCTTACTCTTTCAGGCTATAAAAAAACATGGGCTTAATGGAAAAGGGTGGTTCTGCCCAAATGGCTCAAACAAATCCAATTTCTAAATTTTTGTTATTTCAGATTTTATTCATATATTATTTATTGAGTTAAAAAATTAAAAGAAAATAGAAAGAGGGATTATGGTTCATGGTTGTGGCTTATCAGCTTATTGTGAGAAACACAAATCACTTCTCTCTCTTAAACCCACCGTTCACTTCCCTCTCTTCTACTGTGAAATAGTGCCAGAAATTCGACCTTTTCCCTTACCTTACGATGGCGAACTTCCTTCACATTCTCGAACTCTTCTCAACTTCTTCTTCCGCCGTGGTTCAATTCAACTCTTCCTCTGCGACCTTTGCTCTGTCATCTTTGTCAACCTCCTCAAACCACCGCATCTACCTTGCTCACAAACATCTCAACATCTCCACTCTCATCTCTGCTTCATGTTTTACTTCACAACAACTTTAACAACAAGATAAATGCAAGAGTGAAATAAGAATGTTTACCAACCAGAGAAACGTATGGTGCTTCAAGAAGAGTGAGGGTATTATAGAGAATGGGGTGAGAGAAAGGATAAGGATGAAGGAGATATTTATTAGACTTGAGGAGGGAGTTTGTTGGGGTGGAAATGAGAGTGGAAATTGTGGGTTTTAGAGAGATTTTTATGAGCTGTATTATTCTGATTTTGTGAAATTCTTTTTGTCATACCCCAATTTTTGACCTAAGATCCCATTTTTATTTTTTTGCATTTTTATACAAAAGTCAAGGTCACTAAATATAGTCGGTTTTAACCTCTCACCTTCGAGCATTGATTATGCAGAAATTGTCAAGTGTTTTGAACATTCTTAGCCTATGTATCACTAACTTCTAATCAAGCACGAAATGTATGTTTTTTTTTTGTTTCTTTGATTTCATGTGCTGACGGGTCTCCTTCGATTCAGCCTTTCGATTGGACAAGTTTACTGCCTGCAAGCCTGCTTTCGATTGGACAAGTTTACTGCCTGCAAACATGCTTCAATTGGGCAACATTGCTTCCTTCGAACACGGGCTTTCGATTGGGAAATATGTTTGTTTCGATCCACATGCTTCGATTGGGCAACATTGCTTCCTTCGAACACAGGCTTCGATTTAGCAAAACTTTGATGGGCAATACAGTCTCCCTTCAGTCACAAGCTTCGATTAGGCAATACAATCTCCCTTCAGTCACAAGCTTCAATTTGGCCATGTAGTTTCCTTCGAAGTGACCCCCTTTGATCCACAAGCTGGACATGTGATTTCCTTCAAGGTGGCCTCCTTTGATTCACAAGTTGGACCACTAAACCCTTCGAAGTAACATACTTAGAGCACACATTGTTTGGAAACGAACATTTTTGTGTAATCATGAAGCTGGTCGATGTGATCAAAACGAAAGGGGGAAGTATTCAAGGAGTTTGTTGACTAAAGTCCCATATACTGCCAAACTCAAGCCAGTTGTGCTGCTATGCAACAGTCCTGCACCAACTTGCCACTAAGCTCCAAAATACTGATAAGCATGCGTTGTCTCAGTCCTGTACTTGCACAAAAAAGGAGTGCACAAGAGCTGCATTGAAGAAAACAAGGGGGCAATATACCCAAATAATTCAAATATCATTTGATTTCCCCCCAAAACCATATCAAAGCTCGCCTATAAATAAAGAGGCTCCAACACATATTTTTGAGAGGATCTTTGGACCAGAGGAACGAATCCCCCCAATTTTCTCAAACACAACAAAACTCACAAGTTCATCAACACTTGAGAAATCAAAAAAACTCAGAATCCCAAACACTCACCTCTTTCGATTCTGAAGAACATCCCACACATAGAAGTTTGTTCAAACAGTTAAACAATCTTGTGTGATAACCCTTCGAACCAAAAGCAAACCCCTGTACCTTGTTACCATTCGAATCCAGCAGGAAGAACTTCACGCTTGTTATCCTCTTTCGAATCCAGCATCAAAGACCAAACCCCTGGTCCCTCCCTTCGAATCTAGAAGCGCTCCAGGCAACCACATTACTGCCAAGTACACGTCCCAGCCTCAAGCAAGGTAAGTCATACTTAGCCTTGGATCCTTCATTTCCAGCACAACATGTAAATAAAATTCCTTTTCGTTTGAAACATGTATATACCACTGTTCCTTTGATTCCACCCATTTAACATATTTTTTTAGAACTAAGCTCTTTCGTTTTGCTTTCTGTTTACCTGAACTAGATTTAATTATTAAACTGTTTGAAAGATAAATACTAGCATGGCCTCAGGCCATGTTGTCATTTAATGTTTGAAATGATAGAAACAGGAAACAGGAGTATGAAACGAAGCCTTTGGTTTCCACAATGACTTCCAGGCCCAGCCAGAGACACGCTCACACTGATTTCACTGGCCCAATCGAAGAAGGCAACAAGGCAGAAAGGCCCAGTCGAAGGATACAACTTGCTGCTGCCTTTGCCCAATTGAAGGACAGGACCTCGCCCCTGCCAAGGCCCAGTCGAAGGATACAACTTGCTGCTGCCTTTGCCCAATCGAAGGACAGGACCTCGCCCCTGCCAAAGGCAAATTGAAGGACAGAACCTCACTGGTGCTGGCCCCAATCGAAGGAGGCCAACAGAATGCAAATCGAAGGCTGCTACTGCCTGGGTCGAAATACACTCTTTTTTCTTACTTTTGTCTTATTTTTTTTCCTTCATATTTTTTATGCCTTTTGATATGTTTGTAATAGCGTAGGTTTTTTATCTTTCTGCTTTTTTTTTTACTTTGTACAAATGCTAGTAATTAGGCGTGTATGTAAGATAAAATCAACAAGTAAACAAACCAAAAAATACAAAAAAAACACTCTTTAATCCTTAATTGAATATATCTTAAAACCCGCAAAACACTCAACAAATCAAAACTCCCCCCAAGGGCATGTTATCTCCGTTCTACCGCGATACCAGCCGTGCCTATTGCTAGAATGCGTGCGTTAATGTCGCCCACTAAAAAACACAAACAAATCAATTTTTTTCTAGAGGAACTACGGTATTTTGATTCCTTCATTGGATACGTAGACAAAGGGTCGCGAAACCCTCACGAACGCAATAATAAAAACTCATTTGTTTTTCCCTTAAGCAAACATAGTTGTAGATAAATACACCCTTGTATATAATAAACAATTTAAACCAAAAAAACAGATATTTCAAAAAGTTCTTGTGGAGTACCGCAGATGCATTGGGTGCTAATACCTTCCCATTGTATAACCAACCCCCGAACTCTTGATCTCTTTCAAAAAACGCATTGTATTTTTTATTACTTTTAAGTATTATTTTACATTGCCTATTTTAGGGTTTTATTTCGCTATTTTCCCTTTTCCCTTGGAAATAATAAAGCATGGTGGCGACTCTTATTTTTTACGAGTCAAGTTAATTAATAGCTTGATCTCCGATTTTCACTGCTACAGAATTGGCGACTCTGTTGGGGAAAGATTGACCTCTTGCTGGTCCATCCCTAAGTGGGTTAAGCCTAATTTGTCATATATGTTTTTTATTTATTATTACTTGTTTGTTTGATTATATGTTTATATTGTGATTATTTGGGTGTTGATAATATTTACAAAGGACAAGTCCTATACCCGGACTAAGTTACACTTAGGAATAGGACGGGCGGTATAGTCATGTTAACTTTGAGGGAGTAATCCCGAAGAAGGAGGCATGAGATCCCCCACTCAGTGGAAGGCCCTTTTGAACGTAATATTTGTTTACCGAGTAATCGGGAAGACATTATTATTTTTCGACCTGGGAGCCAGAGAAACTGAGAACCGTAGAATCCTAGCCCATCTTGGCCTCTTAGGTGTAGTGCGGAGACTATAACGGAGTAATTCAGAAGTAGTTGTCACGCGATGCTGCACTCAGACGAGTTTCTCTTGAGAATATTACTAATTATCGAGTAATCGAGACGTTGGTAATATCCGAAGGAGAAATGTAGACTCTGGGAACTTTTAGAACCTTGTTCTACAGGTGTGATTAAACCTTTAGTACATACCTTGGGGGTGGTTTTTACCTTTGAATCCATGCTCCTGACGTTGAACCTTTCGACTTTGTTTGTGACCTTGCTTGTGGTTGTTGCATAGCCATGCATTCATGCATCCATAAAACCCTTTTCACTTGACCTTCAAGGAATTTGGAGGTCTTTCTTTGTAAACATCACAAGTTTCGTCAAGCTCAATGGATCTTGGGTGTTGATAGGGTGAAAACCCTAATCCACCAAAATGGATGATTGATCATGATGATAACTTGATCAACGCTTTGATCCAATTTAAAATTCATATTCTATCTTCATACTTTGATGTTTACAACTTAATATCTTGAGCTCCTTGAAAGTCCAATAAAAACTCTCTTTTGCATATCATGCATCATTCTACATTTTTGGTTTCGCTTTCAAAGGTATTTTTCCAAGTCTTATTTTTCCTTTGGTCTCACCAGTACAACACTCGCGCTAAGGGAATGATGGAGAATATCAAGCAAGGGATTTCTGAACTCCGCAGAGAGGTGACTAATTTGGAAGCTAGTGTGGAGCCCTTAACTGGTTTGGTCTGAATTTTGGTTGCCGCCCAAGTCAACCCCTTTGCTAAAGCATAAGTGAATCTATGCTGATTTTGGCCTTGAAGTTTAGGACAGGTTTCCTTCAGCATAAGTCCAGATGGAAAGCCTTCCCAGATTATTAACTTATTTCTGCTTTTTGTAATTTTTCTTGTTTATCAAAACATTGTTTGCATGTAAGAACTTGTTTGCATCTGAATGATTATCTTAATACAATGAGTATGTTTGTCTTGAAGAAATTCATTTGTTTCACTCATATTTGTTTTCAAATTTTAAATTGCTTTTTCACTATGATACCAAATTGTTGCTCATTCTCTTGCCTAGGCAGAGATTGAAGGGAGGATGATGATCTGAAAAACACAAAATCTCTGGTTGCATGCATTTTGAATAAAATCTTGCTGACGACGTACACGCATTGTTTCAAATCCCTAAACACCGGAGATATAAGGAAGATAATCCCTTGCTAACCCCTTTTAAGCCTTGAAGTAGGAGTTTCTTTTCTATACGAAAAAACCCTCAAATTTTAACCTGGGGCAGGGTAATTTTCAGTTAATCTAATTGAGTGTTCAAAATTCATAAGAAAGATATTTCTGAAGAGAAACTACGAGGGCTATCCTTCATGTATAATGAATCCAGAAGATTTGGAACCATAATGTTATCCCTCATTCATCAAGAAACGAGGCAATCACAATCCTCTCAACAAGTAAAGACAAGCTAATGTCACACATTTTGTTCAAAAGTCAAAAATCAAGAGAAAAAAAGCCTGCTAAGTCGAAAACTTGAAAACGTGCGGCTTAGGCAAAAGTTAAGGCATCCCGCTAGACTATCAATTCAAAAGAATTAGTTCAGGAAAAAGTTAGGAAAAATAAAATTGCAAAGAAAGGACTACAAAGAAAATTCCTCAGCAAAGAACAAATTGGTGACTACAAACACGAAGACATAAGGGTGGTTTCTACTCCGAAATCCTCGTCGTTTCCTTAACCGTCACAAAATCCTTTTGAGAGATGAACACTCATGTTGAATTAACTTAACATAGGGTTGGAGAACATCACGAAGAATGGGTGGGCACCTATAAATTTTGAGCCTTAAAAACTTTTTCTAAAAACCATGAGCCAGACCATGTTACAACCTTCAAAAGTCCTAATTGAAGCAAGGTTATTTTGAAAGCATACTTCAATGAGATAGTGTTCCTGACTCCCATGAATGTTCTAAATAGTTATGTTGGTATCATATGTTTTTCCTATACATAAATAAATTGTTCTCTAACTCGCAAAATTTGTGCGATATCTTTTCAAAATCTTCAAGACTTACATAACTGTTGCATTAGAATTTTCATTCTCATAATAAACTTTTTCCAACTGCAAAACATTTATTTGATACCAAGGAAGCTCACATAAGCACCAGTGATGAGTTTATTCTTTTAAGGCCTGAAACTCTGTTGAGTAAATAGAGAATCATTTCAAGAAAAAAAATCATATCCAGGGGCATGTCAGCTGAAGACCTTAAGCACGGACATGTTGCTTCTCCTATTTAATGCTTTCCCAACTTGTTTACTCTTTTGGGGCAAAATTTGAAGACTTTGTTGTGCCAACTACAGTCAATCCGGAGCAATCACATCGAGATTTGATGAATCTCTCTAAGAGTTTGAAGACACTAGAGCATGGTGGATGCCAGGTCTTTTGTAAAATCCTCTTGAGACGATTTCTCCTCATCAACCATATAGCTTGGGGCATTTTAGAAGTGAAGTTATTCGCAAGAATTGTCGTGCAACATGCAGCTTATCAGCAATAAACTTGGGGCATCCAAAATTAATCCCAGGGGCAATCCAGATTTGTCAAGATATGTGATATGTATTTCACACATTATCAGAGAGTGGTGTTCCCAGTATCTCCAGCTAAGCATGACTTTTTCCAGCTGAAACATTAATTGTGTTGTTATCCTGTTAATGGATTATTGACGATAGAAGATTGGACTTTGGGTTTTCTACCAAAAATACTTTCCTCTCCAGAGATTTAAGCCTTGTAAAAGGACTTTGCTCCAATGATGGCTTTTGTTCTATCTCCAGTAATTTTCCCATCTTGTTGAGATTAGCCGAGTGTCGGGTTGTGCTGGGACATCTTATCATCTCCTGTCTATCTCCTCTATCTGTTTTGTCAGCATATACATGACATTCATTTATTCATTCACACTTGCATCATGCACACACATTGATATTTGTTGATGTTCTTAATCTGTATACTTTGGTTATCATATTTCCTCTCCTCAAATAAAGTGTCAACTTAAGCAGAAAGTGCGCCTCCTTTCTAATTCCCCACTGAGTTAACTCTCGTGGAAGTATCTTGCTTTAGCTTTCCTTTTTCATCTCTGGATAGGATAAATCCCCATTTGAGTTGTTTCCTCATTGGGTGGAGTCTTTTTTGACTGTTTTCTCTCCAGTTTATTCCTGGATTGAGCTTTGTCTCTTGGGAACGATACCCTGTGGATATCTCTAGGCTGTGAAACCTAGATGGAGAGTGCATTTGTTTTGCAATGTAAATACTTGGTCTCCTCAGGAAGGATTTATTCATGGTTCCCCATTGAAGATGAACTTTATTCCCTAGTAGTGTTATCATAACCTTCTTCTGGAATATCGACGTGACAACAAGCGACTGACTCCTTATTTGAGCAGTTTGATTATTTCTGAATTTCTGTATGTTATGACAAATGGCGGTCTCTTCATGAGCAGTTTGTCCATCCCCGATGAAACTATTGATTCTTACCTCCAGCAATATCTTCATGATATTTTGTTGATACCTTTGAAAAAATAGCAAGCGGCGGTCTCTTCGTGAGCAACTTGTGTGTTATTGTTCTCTTGAAAAACAGCAAGCGGCGGTCTCTTCATGAGCAACTTGTGTGTTATTGTTCTCTTGAAAAACAACAAGCAGCGGTCTCTTCATGAGCAACTTGTGTGTTATTGTTCTCTTGAAAAACAGCAAGCGGCGGTCTCTTCATGAGCAACTTGTGTGTTATTGTTCTCTTGAAAAACAACAAGTGGCGGTCTCTTCATGAGAAACTTGTGTGTTATTGTTCTCTTTAAAAACAGCAAGCGACGGTCTCTTCATGAGCAACTTGTGTGTTATTGTTCTCTTGAAAAACAACAAGCGGCGGTCTCTTCATGAGCAACTTGTGTGTTATTGTTCTCTTGAAAAACAACAAGCGGCGGTCTCTTCATGAGCAAATTGTGTGTTATTGTTCTCTTGAAAAACAACAAGCGGCGGTCTCTTCATGAGCAACTTGTGTGTTATTGTTCTCTTGAAAAACAGTAAGCGACGGTCTCTTCATGAGCAACTTGTGTGTTATTGTTCTCTTGAAAAACAACAAGCGGCGGTCTCTTCATGAGCAACTTGTGTGTTATTGTTATCTCTTGAAAAACAGCAAGCGGCGGTCTCTTCATGAGCAACTTGTATGTTATTGACACCTTTGAAAACAGCAAGCGGCGGTCTCTTCATGAGCAACTTGTATGTTATTGACACCTTTGAAAACAGCAAGCGGTGGTCTCTTCATGAGCAACTTGTATGTTATTGACACCTTTAAAAACAGCAAGCGGCGGTCTCTTCATGAGCAACTTGTATGTTATTGACACCTTTGAAAACAGCAAGCAGCGGTCTCTTCATGAGCAACTTGTATGTTATTGATACCTTAGAGAAAACAGCAAGCAGCGGTCTCTTCATGAGCAACTTGTATGTTATTGATACCTTAGAGAAAACAATAAGCGGAGATCTCTTCATGAGCAACTTGTGTGTTATTGTTCTCTTGAAAAACAGCAAGCGGCGGTCTCTTCATGAGCAACTTGTATGTTATTGATACCTTTGAGAAAACAGCAAGCGGCGGTCTCTTCATGAGCAACTTGTGTGTTATTGTTCTCTTGAAAAGCAGCAAGCGGCGGTCTCTTCATGAGCAACTTGTATGTTATTGACACCTTTGGAAGGAAGCAAGTGGCGGCCTCTTTATTTGAGCAGCTTGTGTATCCCCAACAATAATGCAAATGACACCTCTTCGGAAAAGTTCCATGGGGAAATTTGTATTTTATCCGTTTCAAGCGATATCTTGGTTAAAGAAGAAATGTGTTACCGTTCTTGGTAAAATTCAGAAGTCAGAAATGTTTATTTCCAGTCTCAGTGCTTATGTCAATCATTTTCCAGTCTCAGTACTGATGCCAATCATTTTCCAGTCTCAGTACTGATGCCAATCATTTTCCAATCTCAGTGATGATGTCAATCATCATCTGCCAGCCTTAGTGCTGATGTCAATCATTTCTTTTCTAGTCTCAATACTGATGTAAATCATTCAAGAGTCTCTCATTTGAAGCCTATGACTCTTGTTTCCCCAGTTGAGTTATAATCTCTTCCCCTATGTGATTACTGTGCTTGGTTTCTCCAGTAGTAGTTTGTCTCATACGGCATCATTCCTTGTTAAATTCAAAATCTTACATTCATATTGTGATCGGTGGAAATAGAACTGACTGTTTTGAAATGCTGGTTCGCGAAATGTCGCGGTAAGCAAGAGTCGCCACCGTCTTTTATGTTCTCCAACATGGAAAGGACAAAAGCACAGCAAAATTCCTTTTTCGAGATGTCTCTCGGTTCGGGAGGTAGATTTATAGAAAGGGAAGGTGTTAGCACCCTTTCTATCCGTGGTTATCCACGGGCTCTTAGGTACTTGCTCACTATGTTTTCAAAAATTTGTTTGATTTTCAAGTGTTTGTGGGTTTTGAAAAAGTTTCGTTTTGAAAACTTCTAGGTAACTCTTGTATCAGTCCTCAAGAGTGTATGAAGTATTTGTTTGAAAACTTTTTGAAAGTGTAGGTGCAAAAAGTATTTTTGTTTGTTTTGAAAGAGCAAGTACCCAGGAGAAATCTACCTACTCTAAGGAATTAGCACCGTCGTTGGAGTTATTCGGGTCAATTCGATTATAGGGACATGTGTGGTCACCAAAGCAATAGTAGGATGCCTTAGCGGTAACCCTAATGTCCTAGATCCTTTTTATCCGAGGCAACCGTTTCGAGGCAACTGGATCTTTAGACAGGAGGGCGACCTCTAAAACACCCTATACTTGACGACCACGTCGAGGCAACCAAGTGAGGCGTACCCTAGGAGTGGCATGTGCACGTGTGTCAGGTTTCAGTTTAAGATTATCTTGTACATGTTATTTGTGAGCTACGGATTGATTTTATTTCTCAAACAAGTCTTGCATGCATAATTAACAGTTAAGAGTGCGGAAAATAAATTACGGAAAGGTAAATCTACGCTATTACAAGGCGCGGGTATATGCATCGTCAAAAACAAACCCGTTTGGAAAATAAATGCGAGAATTTAAAAGAAAGCGGTAAAAGCCCTAATTAACTATTACATTCTCGGAGCAGATACATAAATATAACGAATTAAAATAAATATGCGCGCGAAAGATTGAATCGGGACGTCCTTAGGGTTTTGATCGTTTTTGAGAAAAGAATGGAAATTTGTCCTCTTTTTGCATTTAATTAAATATTAAACCTAATTATTAATTAATTAATCAATTAAAAGAAAAAGTACTTTTTTATGTTTTTTTATGTTTTAATAAAAATAAAATAAAAGTAATTAAAATCAAAAGTTAGTGAAAACCTAAGTCTAATTTATTTATTTATTTATGGAAAAAAAAGTCACAATTAAACCTAATTAAACTAATTAGTTTGTTAGTATTTATTTACAAAATAATAATTAAGGTGAAATTAATAATTAATAATAGTAAAAACATTTACATTTTAATGGTCTGAATTTATTATGAAAATAATGTTAATTATGTTAGTTAAATAAATAATAATAATAATAGTTAGAAATTAGTAAAAGAAAAATAAAAGAAAATAATATTTAACCAGGGGGGTGTTGGGCCCATAGGAGGTTTGTGTTGGAATTTGCGGCCCATTTGTTTCTCAAGCCTGCGTTGACTTTGGAAATTGGTTGCACGTTGGTTGACTAGGAACATAGTGGTCAGCACCTCATGACCTTCAGATTTGTGATAGTGGACACATGACGTTTGGATGAGTAAGGCGTATGATGAGCCTATTCTTTGAAGCCTGCACGAGATCATGTTAGAAAAAATAATATGAGCTTTTAGGGGACCTGGGAATCGAACCCAGGTCCCAATGCTTATGGCACGCGTTCTCAACCAACCCAACCACCTGCTTGAATTGTTAATAGAATAATAAACAAATAATATATTAATGAATTAATCCATATGCTGTAAAAGCCAAAAACACGCGCCACTTTTTTGAATGGACCAATGATGCATTAACACGGCTTCATCTTCCTCGTTGAACACCTGCAAAACAAAGCAAATAGCGGGGGGTTTTAACCCCCACAAAATAGGATGACAAAAAATAGCGATTAGGCGTAGGGGCTGTATAAATTCATCGCGATATGTCCAGTGTCTTCGTCTTGTTCAGACGGTTTCAACCATAGGTCTCTTGAGGCTTAATTTTTCCTAAATAATAAAGCCCCAATTTTAGAGCTTGGAAAACCTAGAAATCGTTCATGGCAATTTCTGTTTCAGGGCATTTCAATGCAATTAAATCACACCATTAGCTTCGTATGAGTCCTATGAACACAAAACAATCACAAAAAGATGTTAAATATGCATGAATCAATGATTATGATTTTGGAAAAAAAAAGTGGTAAACCGTGAATCTGTTCTTGCGCGTTTCTTGAGCTTTAAGGCTTGTTTTTTATTGCAATGTGTTCCTGGGGATCCCTGCAATGTGTTAGAAGCAATGGAAAGCTTTGAATCATGCTGGAATACCAAAAACAGTTTTCACTTTTTTTGGATTTTTTTTCAATGTTGTTATGGCTTTCTGTAGCAATTTGCACATGATTAGCATTAGGGTTAGGTTGTGCATATGTAATGGAAGGGAATTAGGTCAAAGTTTGGGCCAAGGATCCATGGAATTATGGTTTGTATATTTGATTTTCAATCAAATCTTTTTGCCTCTTTTTGATGGATAAAACTTGCCAAAATTGGAGATCTTTGTCCCCTTGATGTGCACACGAATTTGCCAGCTCATATTGGTCATATTTGCTTCATAAAAAGATTTGAAAACCATATCTTTGAATTTCCTACATTTTAAATCAATTAAATGAATTAATATTAATAAAAAAATTCAATTAATTAATTAAAAATAAGAAAATAAATCAATTTAAGCTCAATGGGTCGTGCATAAGCCTTGGACAATGTTTCAAGAAGAAATTTGAGGCTCATTAGCAAAAATGATGTATTTTGAGCAAAGTTGACTTTTGCAAATTCACAAAAATTTCCCAACTTCTCCAATGCATATCTTGCTCAATTTTGATCATATGAACATGTTCTTGGACATTTTGGAAAGTTCTTGAAGTCCTCTAACCAATGCCTTTGGTCCCATGTCATTTGGATTTACCAATCTCAAGTTATGGTCTTTGACTTAAAGTGCATTTTTGTTGACTTTTGAAATTGACCTATAATGTAGAAATTGATAACTTTTTGTGAGAGCATTTCTTGGACTTGGAATGTGAAGATGAGTTGTATGAAATGTCATCCCCTTCAAAATGAGCATTGGATGGGATTTTTCTGATGAATCATGAAAAAGTTATGCCTTGGTCAAGATACAGTTGACTTTTCTACTGTCCAAAAATAGTAACTTTTGCATCCTTGATGATTTTTGAGCCATTCTTGTGGAATCATGATCAAGACTTGATCAAATGATGATTGTGGCTTCAAAATAATATGTTGACCAAAAACTCTGACATTTGACTGTAAAATGACCATTTTTCCCCTGCAGTTGACTGTGCACCAAATAAGGCTTTTGACTGTGCAATTTGACCCTGTGAGCTTTGAAACTTGGAATGTAGATGCTTGAGGATATGTGTAGGCCTATGGGACTTGATTGAACCATTGAAAACCTCAAATTCCTTGCAAGAACCAAAACCCTAATTTTGACTGGCTTAGGAGGCATTTGGACTGTGCAACCCTTGAATGGTCTTGAACCATTTGAAGATGATTCTTGGAAAACTTTGAAGAATATGGGAGGGAAAATTTTGGGGTACAACAGTTGCCCCTGTTCAATCTTCTTAAACCTGGGGATGTAGATTGGCTTGCGTGCCTTTCGTGATCCGAAGGTGGAAGATGATTGAACACTAGAGTGCCCAGAAATTTGCACTCACATAGTGTGGTATCAGCAATGTGATGTCGGGAATGGGCTTACAGATGCCATTTGGAGACTGTTGGTAGGTGGATGGGCTTATAGATGCCATCTGGAGATTGTTTGTTGAATTGTAATTTTTGTAAGTTGAAAGAGGGAACCTGTGTAGGGTTGCCTGATGATGAGTCCGTGTGAAACCGCATCTTGGAATGAAGGAAACCTGTGTAGGGTTGCTTGATGACGAGTCCGTGTGAAACTGCATCTTGGAAGGAAGGAAACCTGTGTAGGGTTGACTGATGACGAGTCCGTGTGAAACTGCATCTGGGAAGGAAACCTGTGTAGGGTTGACTGATGACGAGTCCGTGTAAAACTGCATCTGAAATGGAGAAGGAACCTGTGTGGGGTTACTTTGATAATGAGCCCGTGTAAAACTGCATCTGGAAAGAAGGAAAGGGAACCGGTGTAGGGTCGCGTCATGGTGAGTCAGTGTAAAACTGCATCCTAGAAGAAAGAAAACCTGTGTAGGGTTTTTTTGATGACGGGTCCGGGTAAAACTACGTCTTTTGGAAAGAGAGAACATGTGTAGGGTTTCTTAACGACGAGTCCGTGTAAAACTACGTCTGAAATAGAGAAGGAACCTGTGTGGGGTTACTTTGATGACGAGTCCGTGTAAAACTTCATCTTTGGAAAGAGAGAACCGGTGTAGGGTTTCTTTGACGACGAGTCCGTGTAAAACTACGTCTGGAGTTGAGAAGGAAACCTGTGTAAGGTTACTTCGGAGTAAGTTCGTGTAAAACTTCTGGAGGAACCGGGGTAAGGTTACTTTGAAGTAAGCCCGTGTAAGACTTCTGGATGAACCGGGGTAACGTTACTTCGAGATAAGCCTGTGTAAGACTTCTGGAGGAACCGGGGTAAGGTTACTGTGAGATAAGCCCGTGTAGGACTTCTGGAGGAACCAGGGTAAGGTTATTGTGAGATAAGTCCGTGTAAGACTTCTGGAGGAACCGAGGTAAGGTTACTTCGGGATAAGTCTGTGTAAGACTTCTGGAGGAACCGGGGTAAGGTTACTTCGGGATAAGTCCGTGTAAGACTTCTGGAGGAACCGGGGTAAGGTTACTTCGGGATAAGTCCGTGTAAGACTTCTGGAGGAACCGGGGTAAGGTTACTTCGGGATAAGTCCGTGTAAGACTTCTGGAGGAACCGGGGTAAGGTTACTTCGGGATAAGTCCATGTAAGACTTCGTCTTGGAACTGAGGAGGAACCGGTGTAGGGTTTCCTGGTGATTAGTCCGTGTAAAACTACATCTGAAGGGAAGAGGAACCGGTGTAGGGTTACCTTGATGATGAGTCCGTGTTAAACTACATCTAAAATTTGAGAAGGAACCGGTGTAGGGTTGCCTGATGATGAGTCTGTGTAAAACTGCATTTGAAATTTGAGAAGGAACCGGTGTAGGGTTACCTTGGTGATGAGTTCGTGTAAAACTACGTCTGGGGGGAGAGAACCTGTGTAGGGCTTCTTAATGACGAGTCCGTGTCAGACTTCATCTTTGGAAAGAGAGAACATGTGTAGGGCTTCTTAATGACGAGTTCGTGTAAAACTAGTTTGGAGTTGAGAAGGAACCGGTGTAAGGTTACTTCGGGATAAGTTCATGTAAAACTTTTGGAGGAACCAGGGTAAGGTTACTTCGGGATAAGTTCGTGTAAAACTTCTGGGGGAACCGGGGTAAGGTTACTTTGCAATAAGTCCGTGTAAGACTTCTGGAGGAACCGGGGTAAGGTTACTTTGCGATAAGTCCGTGTAAGACTTCTATAGGAACCGGGGTAAGGTTACTGCAGGATAAGTTCGTGTAAAACTTCAGGATGAATCGGGGTAAGGTTACTGTGAGATAAGCCCGTGTAAGACTTCAGGATGAACCGGGGTAAGGTTACTTTGAGATAAGTTCGTGTAAAACTTCTGGAGGAACCGGGGTAAGGTTACTTTGTGATAAGTCCGTGTAAGACTTCAGGAGGAACCGGGGTAAGGTTACTTTGAGATAAGTCCGTGTAAGACTTCTGGAGGAACCGGGGTAAGGTTACTTTGGAATAAGCCCGTGTAAGACTTCGTCTCTAAACTAGGGAGGAACCGGTGTAGGGTTGCCTGAGGACGAGTCCGTGTAAAACTTCATCTTGAAAGGGGAGGAACCGGTGTAGGTTGCCTGAGGACGAGTCCGTGTAAAACTTTGTCTTGGAAGGAAGGAGGAACCGGTGTAGGGTTTCCTGATGATGAGTCCGTGTAAAACTACATCTGAAGTTAAGAAGGAACCGGTGTAGGGTTGCCCGACGATGAGTCCGTGTAAAACTACATCTGAAGTTAAGAAGGAACCGGTGTAGGGTTGCCCGACGATGAGTCCGTGTAAAACTACATCTGAAGTTAAGAAGGAACTGGTGTAGGGTTTCCTGACGATGAGTCCGTGTAAAACTACATCTGAAGTTGAGAAGGAACCGGTGTAGGGTTGCCTAAGGATGAGTCCATGTAAAACTACATCTGAGATGGAGAAGGAACCGGTGTAGGGTTTCCTGTTGATGAGCCCGTGTAAGACTTCATCTGAAAGAGAAGGAGCCGGTGTAGGGTTTCCTGATGATGATCAAGTAGATAATTGTCCTGTCTGGTTTCAGGTATTAACCTACGATCAGTCGTCCATAGAATTTTCCCGGCTTGTTACCGGTGTTGATCTGGAACTGCAAAGGTAGATGGTAATCATCTTTGGATTGACCTTTTCCTGAAAAGGCAAAACATTAGTTGTATGCAATGTCATGATGTATGAAATGCATGATGTCATGAGATCGTGTCGTATGCACTTTATCATGTATGTAAGCAGGATGTGTGAAATGTCTATGAATGTATTTTCGTCTAGGAAAATAAATCCTTGACGAATGCCGGGAGCTTTGTTGAATCCTGGGATGATGTTTGAAGAGTAGAGTTCTTCGTTTCCGCTGGGGATGATGATTGCAAGAATAGACCGGTAGGAGAAGATGACTCCGTTGGGGAATAAACTTGATGAAGAGATTACTCTTTGGGGAATTACTCTGTGGGAAAGAGGTACTTCGCTGAGAATTTGAAGATAACTCCGCTGGGGATTCCTGTTGATAAGTTTCGTTGGGGAATTTGATGAACTCCGCTGGGGATAGGAAGAACTTTGCCGAGGACGATCTTTCTGTGGCAATTAGCTGAGGATAACCCAGTTAGAGGCTCTGGTGGAGAATAACCTTTGAATATGGTCGGGGAGATGCTTTTGCACTCTGCAGGGGATAAGCTTCCAGAATCTACTGGGGATAAGCTTCCAGAATCTACTGGGGAGGATGATTCAACTCTCCTAGGGAAACTTTTTTTCTGGACTGCACTGGGGAAGTGGCTCCACTGGGGTGTCTGGTATTCCGCCGGGGAACAATCTTATATTTCCGTTGAGGAATATTAAGACTGCCGGGGATGCTTGCTTAGGAACATTTGTATACTCTGCTGGAGAATATTGAGATCTTCTGGGGATACCCAACTTCCTTAGGGATGATAGTAGACTAACTCTGCTTGGGGAGAGTGTCGCTGACTTGCTGGAGATATTATGCCTTTTTCGGGCTGACGGGAGACCAACTCTGCTTGGAGAGAGTATTGTTGAATCTTGTCTTACTCTGCGTGGAGTGAAGGTATCTTGGTCACATTCTTCATCCGAACTTACCTTGGTACCTTGGTGGACAGAGCAGCTTGTACAGTTTGGACAATTCTTATTGCCCCAGTTTCTGCTTGAGAAGGTACCTGTGGAGGCCTTGATTATTGTCGATTGACAAATCTTCTTCTGGTAGATAAGTGACGAGATGACGGGACATAGTCATACGCTTTTGATCCCTAACTTTTGCCTGGACCTCCCTTTCGGGTTTTCAGTCCACCGGGATACCCATTTTTTCCCAAGCCGCCTTTTCAGGTTTTCGACTTGCCGAGTGTACAGATTTTTCATTTTCATCCCTTATTTTTTCCCGAACCCTTTTGGTTCGCCGGGAAGCCCTTATTTTTTCCTAGGCCAGTCGACCTAGCGAGTCTTTGATTATGCGCAATATTTTTTCGACTATGTCCCTGCTCTCAGGATGTAGGGAGTTGTCACTGTCAGTAGTGTTGTGTTGCCATACTACCAGGAGATCTTCGTTTGATCGTGTAAGATTCGTTGCTGGAATTCAGGTCCAATTCCCCAAGTGACTCAGAAGGAGGTCTTCCCCTAGTTATTTGGCATTTGAGAGATTCTCTGAAACTTGACTTGACTGCCCCAGATTGTGGACAAAGCTCATGTCTGCCCCTTGGTTGGGAGTGCTTTTGTTCACTAGATATTCTTCGTGCGAATTTCTCTGCTGTTCGAACAAATAGCCATATGCAAACAATGTTATTTAAAATGCAAAGCTTATGTCTGTCTTGAAGTTTTTGAAAATGCATTTTTCAGTAAAACAAGCAAATTTTTTAAAATGTGATGTCAACTCAAGATTTTACAGCGAGCCTTAAGGAGTCAGGATACCTTTGGTAACAGTATGCTTTCGAACTAACCTGTGCTTCAGCTAGGACTTTTAAGGGTTATAACGTGGCCTGGTTCACGGTTTGAGAAACAAAGGATAAAGGCTCAAAGTATTTGTACCCACCCGTTCTTCGTGATGTTCTTCAAACCTAAACTCAGCTAATCGTGTGTTAGACCTTGTTGAGTCTTTGCTCTGATATTCCAGTGATGGTTCGGATGTTGACAGTTTTATTTTGACCAGGCAGTCATTTCTTTTTTGTTGAGGGTTTGTAGGACCTCTTTCTTTTCGATTTTATTATCCCTGTCTTTTTTTTTTGCCTGAACTGTTTCTTTTGTGATTACAGTCAGCGGGATGCCCCAGTTTTTGTAAGTTTCCTTCATAGGTTTTGACTTAATGGGCCTTTATTTTGAGAAATAATGACTGCCTGTCCTTATGATTATTTAGAACCATCATTGTCTTTTTATTTTGTAAGGACTTCTTTGGTGTCATACATTGTGCACCTGGATTAACTGAGAGAACTACCCTACCCCAGGTTATGATTAAGGGTTTTAATTTTCGAAAAGAAAAACTCCTACTTATTTGGCTCAAAGGGGTTGACGAGGGATTATCTTCCTTATAACTCCACTGTTTAGGAATTGAAACAATGCATGTACCTCATCAGCGGGGTCTGTTCAAAAGCATACTGTAGAGATCGTGGTATCGTTTTCGTCATCCTCCCTCAAGAGGCTTAGAATTTTCAATCGAGAGTTGAATATCAAAAATAAAAGCAATTTTGAATATAGTAAACACAATTACTTCAAAACAGACACGTGTAATGCATTAATGAAATAAGAAAGTTTGACATGAATAAAATGTTTGAACAATCAAAGAAAAATACAACTTGAACATTCGAATGAACAAAAGTTTTTTTTTTAGCTTGAACCAGTCATCTCAGATGGAAGATTCTCAGCAGAAGATTTTCATTTTGCCACCCGGCATGAACTCCAGCACCCTTCCGTCGATCAAGTCCTGGATCTTGTTCTTCAAGCTCTAACAGTCGTCGGTGTCATGTCCAGGACTGTCATAATGGTAGGCACACCTTTCATCAGGATTGTACTTTAGGGAGGTTATGTTGAGATTCTTAGGAGGATCCTTTAAAGCAATCAGCTTGACCTCCAACAAGCGTTTCAGTATTAGTGATGATGGTATACCAGTCTCCGAGAAATGTCTTCCAGACGTATTTCGCTTATGCCGATTACCCTGTTGACGTTGGTGAGGTGGATGCTGGGCTTGTGACCCTGAAGCAAACTGAGGAGCTTTTCCCTTGCCTTTTTGCCCCAAAGGTGGTTGGACGATGATTTGATCTTCAACTCTAGTTGCTAGCCCCACTTGGTTATTTTGAAGCAGCTTGTTGAAGAGGACCCTGAGCTCTTCTTGTCTTTGAGCTAAGTCTTTAATGAGAGTCATCTGCACCAGCATCTGGGTTCTCATTGTATCTACCTCAGCTTGCAGACGTTTCAGCTGTTCGTCCTTATCGTCCTCAGAACTGTTCCTGACCAAAGTCCCTATGAGGAGTGTCCTTAACTCTTCCTGCCCCTTAGATAGGTTCCAGAGGATTTCCCTGAACCGAGTCTCTTGAGCATAAAGATCCTGGTTGTCTTGTTGGGAAGCCATTGCTGAAATAAACAGCGAAGAAGGTAAGTGACCTGTAACAAGGGTACCTATTATGCACTGATGTGTATGTATGCATGCAATGTTTTCAAGGATCTCGCAGGGTAAACAAGAAAATTGTTAGAAGTTGAATACGGTAGCTTGATTGAAGGAACTTCATGTTGTTGAGAGTCCTTCTTCAAGAGTCAAAGCTCACCATATCGAGTGGGTCATAGCCCCTGACTTAAGTTGTCATGTTTTGATCTCCAAACAATCTTGGCTAGAGGAAAATAAATCCCCTTTGCCCCTTGCTAGACATTTTGATTCATCATGACCTGCATCACAGACCCTTGAGATCCTTGAAATGGGTTAGTCCTTATGCAGGATGTATGCAATGGTATGATGGTATGATGTTATGCTATGCATGGAGTGATGTAAGTAAACCCTGTTATAAGCCCAGATTAAGGACTGTAAACAAAACCTGCACGAGACTCATGTGTCAGATAGGAATATGCAAGTAGTTCAAGTTTTAAGGCACACAAGTCACACAGAGAGCCCTTAGAGTTTAGGCCAGCATGAAGTTTAGGTACTACCCTCTTTCAGTTTCGTTGGTTAAGACCTGTCCTAGAAAATAGTAACCGGGTTCTAAGGAGCTCAATATCATTGGATTGTTTTCTATGTTCATTGTTTTGATTTAGCCACTGAACTGGCGATCAAAATATTCCAAGAAAACAACCCTCAATGAGTGTAATATTGAGTATCTACCAACTTCGGACTGCACCAAAGTCGGTCATCTCACTACCCCTAAAGAGGCCAGGATGGTCAAGTAAGGTTCCTAAGGTCAGTTGATGCTTCAGGACACCACGCGGCGGCCCCGTACTCTCCTTGACTTGACTCAAGGGTTACCGGTACTCACCAAAGTGCCACATCAATGTAGCAACTGCTTCAACCGTGTCGATATACCCCACACAGTTCCCTCACAGTTTGTTGCTACTTCTAAAGGGTATTCCCCAGATCCGGGTTAGGATCTATGAAACTCCGATGCAAGCCCGCAAATATAAAAGCAAGCAATTGAAAACATAAGAGTGGTCTAATCCTAAGGTACACCTCACTTATTATGTCCCCAGCAGAGTCGCCAGTTCTGTGATCGGTGGAAATAGAACTTACTGTTTTGAAATGCTGGTTTGCGAAATGTCGCGGTAAGCAAGAGTCGCCACCGTCTTTTATGTTCTCCAACATGGAAAGGACAAAAGCACAGCAAAATTCCTTTTTCGAGATGTCTCTCGGTTCGGGAGGTATATTTATAGAAAGGGAAGGTGTTAGCACCCTTTCTATCCGTGGTTATCCACGGGCTCTTAGGTACTTGCTCACTATGTTTTCAAAAATTTGTTTGCTTTTCAAGTGTTTGTGGGTTTTGAAAAAGTTTCGTTTTGAAAACTTCTAGGTAACTCTTGTATCAGTCCTCAAGAGTGTATGAAGTATTTTTTTGAAAACTTTTTGAAAGTGTAGGTGCGAAAAGTATTTTTTGTTTGTTTTGAAAGAGCAAGTACCCAGGAGAAATCTACCTACTCTAAGGAATTAGGCTGTGTAAGAGTCCTTTAGACAGTACTATCCCACTATTGAGAAGTAGGTAGCACCGTCGTTGGAGTTATTCGGGTCAATTCGATTATAGGGACATGTGTGGTCACCAAAGCAATAGTAGGAAGCCTTAGCGGTAACCCTAATGTCCTAGATCCTTTTTATCCGAGGCAACCGTTTCGAGGCAACTAGATCTTTAGACAGGAGGGCGACCTCTAAAACACCTTATACTTGACGACCAAGTCGAGGCAACCAAGTGAGGCGTACCCTAGGAGTGGCATGTGCACGTGTGTCAGGTTTCAGTTTAAGATTATCTTGTACATGTTATTTGTGAGCTACGGATTGATTTTATTTCTCAAACAAGTCTTGCATGCATAATTAACAGTTAAGAGTGCGGAAAATAAATTGCGGAAAGGTAAATCTACGCTATTACAAGGCGCGGGTATATACATCGCCAAAAACAAACCCGTTTGGAAAATAAATGCGAGAATTTAAAAGAAAGCGGTAAAAGCCCTAATTAACTATTACATTCTCGGAGCAGATACATAAATATAATGAATTAAAATAAATATGCGCGCGAAAGATTGAATCAGGACGTCCTTAGGGTTTTGACCCTTTTTGAGAAAAGAATGGAAATTTGTCCTCTTTTTGCGTTTAATTAAATATTAAACCTAATTATTAATTAATTAATCAATTAAAAGAAAAAGTATTTTTTTTATGTTTTTTTATGTTTTAATAAAAATAAAATAAAAGGAATTAAAATCAAAAGTTAGTGAAAACCTAAGTCTAATTTATTTATTTATTTATGAAAAAAAAAGTCACAATTAAACCTAATTAAACTAATTAGTTTGTTAGTATTTATTTACAAAATAATAATTAAGGTGAAATTAATAATTAATAATAGTAAAAACATTTACATTTTAATGGTCTGAATTTATTATGAAAATAATGTTAATTATGTTAGTTAAATAAATAATAATAATAATAATAGTTAGAAATTAGTAAAAGAAAAATAAAAGAATATAATATTTAACCAGGGGGTGTTGGGCCCATAGGAGGTTTGTGTTGGAATCTGCAGCCCATTTGTTTCTCAAGCCTGCGTTGACTTTGGAAATTGGCTGCACGTTGGTTGACTAGGAACATAGTGGTCAGCACCTCATGACCTTCAGATTTGTGATAGTGGACACATGGTGTTTGGATGAGTAAGGCGTATGATGAGCCTATTCTTTGAAGCCTGCACGAGATCATGTTAGAAAAAATAATATGGAGCTTTTGGGGGACCTGGGAATCGAACCCAGGTCCCAATGCTTATGGCACGCGTTCTCAACCAACCCAACCACCTGCTTGAATTGTTAATAGAATAATAAACAAATAATATATTAATGAATTAATCCATATGCTGTAAAAGCCAAAAACACGCGCCACTTTTTTGAGTGGACCAATGATGCATTAACACGGCTTCATCTTCCTCGTTGAACACCTGCAAAACAAAGCAAATAGCGGGGGTTTTTAACCCCCACAAAATAGGATGACAAAAAATAGTGATTAGGCGTAGGGGCTGTATAAATTCATCGCGATAAGTCCAGTGTCTTCGTCTTGTTCAGACGGTTTCAACCATAGGTCTCTTGAGGCTTAATTTTTCCTAAATAATAAAGCCCCAATTTTAGAGCTTGGAAAACCTAGAAATCGTTCATGGCAATTTCTGTTTCAGGGTATTTCAATGCAATTAAATCACACCATTAGCTTCGTATGAGTCCTATGAACACAAAACAATCACAAAAAGATGTTAAATATGCATGAATCAATGATTATGATTTTGGAAAAAAAGTGGTAAACCGTGAATCTGTTCTTGTGCGTTTCTTGAGCTTTAAGGCTTGTTTTTTATTGCAATGTGTTCCTGGGGATCCCTGCAATGTGTTAGAAGCAATGGAAAGCTTTGAATCATGCTGGAATGCCAAAAACAGTTTTCACTTTTTTTGGATTTTTTTTAAATATTGTTATGGCTTTCTGCAGCAATTTGCACGTGATTAGCATTAGGGTTAGGTTGTGCATATGTAATGGAAGGGAATTAGGTCAAAGTTTGGGCCAAGGATCCATGGAATTATGGTTTGTATATTTGATTTTCAATCAAATCTTTTTGCCTCTTTTTGATGGAGAAAACTTTCCAAAATTGGAGATCTTTGTCCCCTTGACGTGCACACGAATTTGCCAGTTCATATTGGTCATATTTGCTTCATAAAAAGATTTGAAAACCATATCTTTGAATTTCCTACATTTTAAATCAATTAAATGAATTAATATTAATAAAAAATTCAATTAATTAATTAAAAATAAGAAAATAAATCAATTTAAGCTCAATGGGTCGTGCATAAGCCCTGGACAAAGTTTCAAGAAGAAATTTGAGGCCCATTAGCAAAAATGATGTATTTTGAGCAAAGTTGACTTTTGCAAATTCACAAAAATTTCCCAACTTCTCCAATGCATATCTTTCTCAATTTTGATCATATGAACATGTTCTTGGACATTTTGGAAAGGTATTGAAGTCCTCTAACCAATGCCTTTCGTCCCATGTCATTTGGATTTACCAATCTCAAGTTATGGTCTTTGACTTAAAGTGCATTTTTGTTGACTTTTGAAATTGACCTATAATGTAGAAATTGATAACTTTTTGTGAGAGCATTTCTTGGACTTGGAATGTGAAGATGAGTTGTAGGAAATTTCATCCCCTTAAAAATGAGAATTGGATGGGATTTTTCTGATGAATCATGAAAAAGTTATGCCATGGTCAAGATACAGTTGACTTTTCTGCTGTACAAAAATAGTAACTTTTGCATCCTTGATGATTTTTGAGCCATTCTTGTGGAATCATGATCAAGACTTGATCAAATGATGATTGTGGCTTCAAAATAAGATGTTGACCAAAAACTCTGACATTTGACTGTAAAATGACCATTTTGCCCCTGCAGTTGACTGTGCACCAAATAAGGCTTTTGACTGTGCAATTTGACCCTGTGAGCTTTGAAACTTGGCATGTAGATGCTTGAGGATATGTGTAGGCCTATGGGACTTGATTGAACCATTTAAAACCTCAAATTCCTTGCAAGAACCAAAACCCTAATTTTGACTGGCTTAGGAGGCATTTAGACTGTGCAACCCTTGAATGGTCTTGAACCATTTGAAGATGATTCTTGGCAAAATTTGAAGAATATGGGAGGGAAAATTTTGGGGTACAAAAGTTGCCCCTGTTCAATCTTCTTAAACCTGAGGATGTAGATTGGCTTGCGTGCCTTTCGTGATCCGAAGGTGGAAGATGATTGAACACTAGAGTGCCCAGAAATTTGCACTCACATAGTGCGGTATCAGCAATGTGATGTCGGGAATGGGTTTACATATGCCATTTGGAGACTGTTGGTAGGTGGATGGGCTTATAGATGCCATCTGGAGATTGTTTGTTGAATTGTAATTTTTGTAAGTTGAAAGAGGGAACCTGTGTAGGGTTGCCTGATGATGAGTCCGTGTGAAACCGCATCTTGGAATGAAGGAAACCTGTGTAGGGTTGCTTGATGACGAGTCCGTGTGAAACTGCATCTTGGAAGGAAGGAAACCTGTGTAGGGTTGACTGATGACGAGTCCGTGTGAAACTGCATCTGGGAAGGAAACCTGTGTAGGGTTGACTGATGACGAGTCCGTGTAAAACTGCATCTGAAATGGAGAAGGAACCTGTGTGGGGTTACTTTGATAATGAGCTCGTGTAAAACTGCATATGGAAAGAAGGAAAGGGAACCGGTGTAGGGTCGCCTCATGGTGAGTCCGTGTAAAACTGCATCCTGGAAGAAAGAAAACCTATGTATGGTTTTTTTGATGACGAGTCCGGGTAAAACTACGTCTTTTGGAAAGAGAGAACCTGTGTAGGGTTTCTTGACGACGAGTCCGTGTAAAACTACGTCTGAAATAGAGAAGGAACCTGTGTGGGGTTACTTTGATGACGAGTCCGTGTAAAACTTCATCTTTGGAAAGAGAGAACCGGTGTAGGGTTTCTTTGACGACGAGTCCGTGTAAAACTACGTCTGGAGTTGAGAAGGAAACCTGTGTAAGGTTACTTCGGAGTAAGTTCGTGTAAAACTTCTGGAGGAACCGGGGTAAGGTTACTTTGAAGTAAGCCCGTGTAAGACTTCTGGAGGAACCGGGGTAAGGTTACTTCGAGATAACCCCTTGTAAGACTTCTGGAGGAACCAGGGTAAGGTTACTTCGGGATAAGTTCGTGTAAAACTTATGGGGGAACCGGGGTAAGGTTACTTTGCGATAAGTCCGTGTAAGACTTCTGGAGGAACCGGGGTAAGGTTACATTGCGATAAGTCCGTGTAAGACTTCTGGAGGAACCGGGGTAAGGTTACTGCAGGATAAGTTCGTGTAAAACTTCAGGATGAACCGGGGTAAGGTTACTGTGAGATAAGCCCGTGTAAGACTTCAGGATGAACCAGGGTAAGGTTACTTTGAGATAAGTTCGTGTAAAACTTCTGGAGGAACCGGGGTAAGGTTACTTTGTGATAAGTCCGTCTAAGACTTCAGGAGGAACTGGGGTAAGGTTACTTTGAGATAAGTCCGTGTAAGACTTCTGGAGGAACCGGGGTAAGGTTACTTTGGAATAAGCCCGTGTAAGACTTCGTCTCGGAACTAGGGAGGAACCGGTGTAGGGTTGCCTGAGGACGAGTCTGTGTAAAACTTCGTCTTGAAAGGGGAGGAACCGGTGTAGGGTTGCCTGAGGATGAGTCCGTGTAAAAATTTGTCTTGGAAGGAAGGAGGAACCGGTGTAGGGTTTCCTGATGATGAGTCCGTGTAAAACTACATCTGAAGTTAAGAAGGAACCGGTGTAGGGTTACCCGACGATGAGTCTGTGTAAAACTACATCTGAAGTTAAGAAGGAACCGGTGTAGGGTTGCCCGACGATGAGTCCGTGTAAAACTACATCTGAAGTTAAGAAGGAACCAGTGTAGGGTTTCCTGACGATGAGTCCGTGTAAAACTACATCTGAAGTTGAGAAGGAACCGGTGTAGGGTTTCCTAAGGATGAGTCCGTGTAAAACTACATCTGAGATGGAGAAGGAACCGGTGTAGGGTTTCCTGTTCATGAGCCCGTGTAAGACTTCATCTGAAAGAGAAGGAGCCGGTGTAGGGTTTCCTGATGATGATCAAGTAGATAATTGTCCTGTCTGGTTTCAGGTATTAACCTACGATCAGTCGTCCATAGAATTTTCTCAGCTTGTTACTGGTGTTGATCTGGAACTGCAAAGGTAGATGGTAATCATCTTTGGATTGACCTTTTCCTGAAAAGGCAAAACATTAGTTGTATGCAATGTCATGATGTATGAAATGCATGATGTCAAGAGATCGTGTCGTATGCACTTTATCATGTATGTAAGCAGGATGTGTGAAATGTCTATGAATGTATTTTCGTCTAGGAAAATAAATCCTTGACGAATGCCGAGAGCTTTGTTGAATCCTGGGCTGATGTTTGAAGAGTAGAGTTCTTCGTTTCTGCTGGGGATGATAGACCGGTAGGAGAAGATGACTCCGTTGGGGAATAAACTTGATGAAGAGATTACTCTGCGGGGAATTACTCTGTGGGAAAGAGGTACTTCGCTGAGAATTTGAAGATAACTCCGCTGGGGATTCCTGTTGATAAGTTTCATTGGGGAATTTGATGAACTCTGCTGGGGATAGGAAGAACTTTGCCGAGGACGATCTTTCCGTGGCAATTAGCTGAGGATAACCCAGTTAGAGGCTCTGGTGGAGAATAACCTTTGAATATGGTCGGGGAGATGCTTTTGCACTCTGCAGGGGATAAGCTTCCAGAATCTACTGGGGATAAGCTTCCAGAATCTACTGGGGAGGATGATTCAACTCTCTTGGGGAAACTTTTTTTCTGGACTGCACTGGGGAAGTGGCTCCACTGGGGTGTCTGGTATTCCGCCGGGGAACAATCTTATATTTCCGTCGAGGAATATTAAGACTGCTGGGGATGCTTGCTTAGGAACATTTGTATACTCTGCTGGAGAATATTGAGATCTTCTGGGGATACCCAACTTCCTTAGGGATGACAGTAGACTAACTCTACTTGGGGAGAGTGTCACTGACTTGCTGGAGATATTGTGCCTTTTTCGGGCTGACGGGAGACCAACTCTGCTTGGAGAGAGTATTGTTGAATCTTGTCTTACTCTACGTGGAGTGAAGGTATCTTGGTCACATTCTTCAGCCGAACTTACCTTGGTACCTTGGTGGACAGAGCAGCTTGTACAGTTTGGACAATTCTTATTGCCCCTGTTTCTGCTTGAGAAGGTACCTGTGGAGGCCTTGATTATTGCCGATTGACAAATCTTCTTCTGGTAGATAAGTGACGACATGACGGGACATGGTCGTACACTTTTGATCCCTAACTTTTGCCTGAACCGCCCTTTCGGGTTTTCAGTCCACCGGGATACCCATTTTTTCCCAAGCCGCCTTTTCAGGTTTTCGACTTGCCGGGTGTACAGATTTTTCATTTTCATCCCTTATTTTTGCCCGAACCCTTTTGGTTCGTCGGGAAGCCCTTATTTTTGCCTAGGCCAGTCGACCTAGCGGGTCTTTGATTATGCGCAGTATTTTTTCGACTATGTCCCTGCTCTCAGGATGTAGGGAGTTGTCACTGTCAGTAGTGTTGTGTTGCCATACTACCAGGAGATCTTCGTTTGATCGTGTAAGATTCGTTGCTGGAATTCAGGTCCAATGCCCCAAGTGACTCAGATGGAGGTCTGCCCCTGGTTATTTGGCATTTGAGAGATTCTCTGAATCTTGACTTGACTGCCCCAGATTGTGGACAATGCTCATGTTTGCCCCTTGGTTGGGAGTGCTTTTGTTCACTAGATATTCTTCGTGCGAATTTCTCTGCTGTTCGAACAAATAGCCATATGCAAATAATGTTATTTAAAATGCAAAGCTTATGTCTGTCTTGAAGTTTTTAAAATGCATTTTTCAGTAAAACAAGCAAATTTTGTAAAATGTGATGTCAACTCAAGATTTTACAGCGAGCCTTAAGGAGTCAGGATACCTTTGGTAACAGTATGCTTTCGAACTAACTCGTGCTTCAGCTATGACTTTTAAGGGTTATAACGTGGCCTGGTTCACGGTTTGAGAAACAAAGGATAAAGGCTCAAAGTATTTGTACTCACCCGTTCTTCGTGATGTTCTTCAAACCTAAACTCAGCTAATCGTGCGTTAGACCTTGTTGAGTCTTTGCTCTGATATTCCAGTGATGGTTCGGATGTTGACAGTTTTATTTTGACCAGGCAGTCATTTCTTTTTTGTTGAGGGTTTGTAGGACCTCTTTCTTTTCGATTTTATTATCCCTGTCTTTTTTTTTGCCTGAACTGTTTCTTTTATGATTACAGTCAGCGGGATGCCCCAGTTTTTGTAAGTCTCCTTCATAGGTTTTGACTTAATGGGCTTTTATTTTGAGAAATAATGACTGCCTGTCCTTATGATTATTTAGAACCATCACTGTCTTATTGTTTTGTAAGGACTTCTTTGGTGTCATACATTGTGCACCTGGATTAACTGAGAGAATTACCCTGCCTCAGGTTATGATTAAGGGTTTTAATTTTCGAAAAGAAAAACTCCTACTTCTTTGGCTCAAAGGGGTTGACGAGGGATTATCTTCCTTATAACTCCACTGTTTAGGAATTGAAACAATGCCTGTACCTCATCAGCGGGGTTTGTTCAAAAGTATACTGTAGAGATCATGGTATCGTTTTCGTCATCCTTCCTCAAGAGGCTTAGAATTTTCAATCGAGAGTTGAATATCAAAAATAAAAGCAATTTTGAATATAGTAAACACAATTACTTCAAAACAGACACGTGTAATGCATTAATGAAATAAGAAAGTTTGACATGAATAAAATGTTTGAACAATCAAAGAAAAATACAACTTGAACATTCGAATGAACAAAAGTTTTTTTTTTAGCTTGAACCAGTCATCTCAGATGGAAGATTCTTAGCAGAAGATTTTCATTTTGCCACCCGGCATGAACTCCAGCACCCTTCTGTCGATCAAGTCCTGGATCTTGTTCTTCAAGCTCCAACAGTCGTCGGTGTCATGTCCAGGACCGTCAGAATGGTAGGCACACCTTTCATCAGGATTGTACTTTAGGGAGGTTATGTTGAGATTCTTAGGAGGATCATTTAAAGCAATCAACTTGACCTCCAACAAGCGTTTCAGTATTAGTGATGATGGTATACCAGTCTCCGAGAAATGTCTTCCAGACGTATTTCGCTTACGCCAATTACCCTGTTGACGCTGGTGAGGTGGATGCTGGGCTTGTGACCCTGAAGCAAACTGAGGAGCTTTTCCCTTGCCTTTTTGCCCCAAAGGTGGTTGGACGATGATTTGATCTTCAACTCTAGTTGCTAGCCCCACTTGGTTATTTTGAAGCAGCTTGTTGAAGAGGACCCTGAGCTCTTCTTGTCTTTGAGCTAAGTCTTGAATGAGAGTCATCTGCCCCAGCATCTGGGTTCTCATTGTATCTACCTCAGCTTGCAGACGTTTCAGTCGTTCGTCCTTATCATCCTCAGAATTGTTCCTGACCAAAGTCCCCATGAGGAGTGTCCTCAACTCTTCCTGCCCCTTGGATAGGTTCCGGAGGATTTCCATGAACCGAGTCTCTTGAGCATAAAGATCCTGGTTGTCTTGTTGGGAAGCCATTGCTGAAATAAACAGCGAAGAAGGTAAGTGACCTGTAACAAGGGTACCTGTTATGCACTGATGTGTATGTATGCATGCAATGTTTTCAAGGATCTCGCGGGGTAAACAAGAAAATCGTTAGAAGTTGAATACGGTAGCTTGATTGAAGGAAATTCATGTTGTTGAGAGTCCTTCTTCAAGAGTCAAAGCTCACCATATCGAGTGGGTCATAGCCCCTGACTCAAGTTGTCATGTTTTGATCTCCAAACAATCTTGGCTAGAGGATAATAAATCCCCTTTGCCCCTTGCTAGACATTTTGATTCATCATGACCTGCATCACAGACCCTTGAGATCCTTGAAATGGGTTAGTCCTTATGCCGGATGTATGCAATGGTATGATGGTATGATGTTATGCTATGCATGGAGTGATGTAAGTAAACCCTGTTATAAGCCCAGATTAAGGACTGTAAACAAAACCTGCACGAGACTCATGTGTCAGATAGGAATATGCAAGTAGTTCAAGTTTTAAGGCACACAAGTCACACAGAGAGCCCTTAGAGTTTAGGCCAGCATAAAGTTTAGGTACTACCCTCTTTCAGTTTCGTTGGTTAAGACTTGTCCTAGAAAATAGTAACCGGGTTCTAAGGAGCTCAATATCATTGGATTGTTTTCTATGTTCATTGTTTTGATTTAGCCACTGAACTGGCGATCAAAATATTCCAAGAAAACAAACCTCAATGAGTGTAGTATCGAGTATCTACCAACTTCGGACTGCACCAAAGTCGGTCATCTCACTACCCCTAAAGAGGCCAGGATGGTCAAGTAAGGTTCCTAAGGTCAGTTGATGCTTCACGACACCACGCGGCGGCCCCGTACTCTCCTTGACTTGACTCAAGGGTTACCGGTACTCACCAAAGTGCCACATCAACGTAGCAACTGCTTCAACCGTGTCGATATACCCCGCACAGTTCCCTCACAGTTTGTTGCTACTTCTAAAGGGTATTCCCCAGATCCGGGTTAGGATCTATAAAACTCCGATGCAAGCCCCAAATATAAAAGCAAACAAAACAAGAAATTGAAAACATAAGAGTGGTCTATTCCTAAGGTACACCTCACTTATTATGTCCCCAGCAGAGTCGCCAGTTCTGTGATCGGTGGAAATAGAACTGACTGTTTTGAAATGCTGGTTCGCGAAATGTCGCGGTAAGCAAGAGTCGCCACCGTCTTTTATGTTCTCCAACATGGAAAGGACAAAAGCACAGCAAAATTCCTTTTTCGAGATGTCTCTCGGTTCGGGAGGTAGATTTATAGAAAGGGAAGGTGTTAGCACCCTTTCTATCCGTGGTTATCCACGGGCTCTTAGGTACTTGCTCACTATGTTTTCAAAAATTTGTTTGCTTTTCAAGTGTTTGTGGGTTTCGAAAAAGTTTCGTTTTGAAAACTTCTAGGTAACTCTTGTATCAGTCCTCAAGAGTGTATGAAGTATTTGTTTGAAAACTTTTTGAAAGTGTAGGTGCGAAAAGTATTTTTGTTTGTTATGAAAGAGCAAGTACCCGGGAGAAATCTACCTGCTCTAAGGAATTAGGCTGTGTAAGAGTCCTTTAGACGGTATTATCCCACTATTGAGAAGTAGGTAGCACCGTTGTTGGAGTTATTCAGGTCAATTCGATTATAGGGACATGTGTAGTCACCAAAGCAATAGTAGGACGCCTTAGCGGTAACCCTAATGTCCTAGATCCTTTTTATCCGAGGCAACCGTTTCGAGGCAACTGGATCTTTAGACAGGAGGGCGACATCTAAAACACCCTATACTTGACGACCACGTCGAGGCAACCAAGTGAGGCGTACCCTAGGAGTGGCATGTGCACGTGTGTCAGGTTTCAGTTTAAGATTATCTTGTACATGTTATTTGTGAGCTACGGATTGATTTTATTTCTCAAACAAGTCTTGCATGCATAATTAACAGTTAAGAGTGCGGAAAATAAATTACGGAAAGGTAAATCTACGCTATTACAAGGCGCGGGTATATACATCGCCAAAAACAAACCCGTTTGGAAAATAAATGCGAGAATTTAAAAGAAAGCGGTAAAAGCCCTAATTAACTATTACATTCTCGGAGCAGATACATAAATATAACGAATTAAAATAAATATGCGCGCGAAAGATTGAATCGGGACGTCCTTAGGGTTTTGACCCTTTTTGAGAAAAGAATGGAAATTTGTCCTCTTTTTGCATTTTATTAAATATTAAACCTAATTATTAATTAATTAATCAATTAAAAGAAAAAGTATTTTTTTTTTATGTTTTTTTATGTTTTAATAAAAATAAAATAAAAGGAATTAAAATCAAAAGTTAGTGAAAACCTAAGTCTAATTTATTTATTTATTTATGCAAAAAAAGTCACAATTAAACCTAATTAAACTAATTAGTTTGTTAGTATTTATTTACAAAATAATAATTAAGGTGAAATTAATAATTAATAATAGTAAAAACATTTACATTTTAATGGTCTGCATTTATTATGAAAATAATGTTAATTATGTTAGTTAAATAAATAATAATAATAATAGTTAGAAATTAGTAAAAGAAAAATAAAAGAAAATAATATTTAACCAGGGGGTGTTGGGCCCATAGGAGGTTTGTGTTGGAATCTGCAGTCCATTTGTTTCTCAAGCCTGCGTTGACTTTGGAAATTGGCTGCACGTTGGTTGACTAGGAACATAGTGGTCAGCACCTCATGACCTTCAGATTTGTGATAGTGGACACATGGCGTTTGGATGAGTAAGGCGTATGATGAGCCTATTCTTTAAAGCCTGCACGAGATCATGTTAGAAAAAATAATATGGAGCTTTTGGGGGACCTGGGAATCGAACCCAGGTCCCAATGCTTAGGGCACGCGTTCTCAACCAACCCAACCACCTGCTTGAATTGTTAATAGAATAATAAACAAATAATATATTAATGAATTAATCCATATGCTGTAAAAGCCAAAAACACGCGCCACTTTTTTGAATGGACCAATGATGCATTAACACGGCTTCATCTTCCTCGTTGAACACCTGCAAAACAAAGCAAATAGCGGGGGGTTTTAACCCCCACAAAATAGGATGACAAAAAATAGCGATTAGGCGTAGGGGTTGTATAAATTCATCGCGATATGTCCAGTGTCTTCGTCTTGTTCAGACGGTTTCAACCATAGGTCTCTTGAGGCTTAATTTTTCCTAAATAATAAAGCCCCAATTTTAGAGCTTGGAAAACCTAGAAATCGTTCATGGCAATTTCTGTTTCAGGGCATTTCAATGCAATTAAATCACACCATTAGCTTCGTATGAGTCCTATGAACACAAAACAATCACAAAAAGATGTTAAATATGCATGAATCAATGATTATGATTTTGGAAAAAAAAAAGTGGTAAACCGTGAATCTGTTCTTGTGCGTTTCTTGAGCTTTAAGGCTTGTTTTTTATTGCAATGTGTTCCTGGGGATCCCTGCAATGTGTTAGAAGCAATGGAAAGCTTTGAATCGTGCTAGAATGCCAAAAACAGTTTTCACTTTTTTTGGATTTTTTTCAATGTTGTTATGGCTTTCTGCAGCAATTTGCACGTGATTAGAATTAGGGTTAGGTTGTGCATATGTAATGGAAGGGAATTAGGTCAAAGTTTGGGCCAAGGATCCATGTAATTATGGTTTGTATATTTGATTTTCAATCAAATCTTTTTGCCTCTTTTTGATGGATAAAACTTGTCAAAATTGGAGATCTTTGTCCCCTTGATGTGCACACGAATTTGCCAGCTCACATTGGTCATATTTGCTTCATAAAAAGATTTGAAAACCATATCTTTGAATTTCCTACATTTTAAATCAATTAAATGAATTAATATTAATAAAAAAATCAATTAATTAATTAAAAATAAGAAAATAAATCAATTTAAGCTCAATGGGTCGTGCATAAGCCTTGGACAATGTTTCAAGAAGAAATTTGAGGCCCATTAGCAAAAATGATGTATTTTGAGCAAAGTTGACTTTTGCAAATTCACAAAAATTTCCCAACTTCTCCAATGCATATCTTTCTCAATTTTGATCATATGAACATGTTCTTTGACATTTTGGAAAGGTATTGAAGTCCTCTAACCAATGCCTTTGGTCCCATGTCATTTGGATTTACCAATCTCAAGTTATGGTCTTTGACTTAAAGTGCATTTTTGTTGACTTTTGAAATTGACCTATAATGTAGAAATTGATAACTTTTTGTGAGAGCATTTCTTGGACTTGGAATGTGAAGATGAGTTGTAGGAAATGTCATCCCCTTAAAAATAAGCATTGGATGGGATTTTTCTGATGAATCATGAAAAAGTTATGCCTTGGTCAAGATACAGTTGACTTTTCTGCTGTCCAAAAATAGTAACTTTTGCATCCTTGATGATTTTTGAGCCATTCTTGTGGAATCATGATCAAGACTTGATCAAATGATGATTGTGGCTTCAAAATAAGATGTTGACCAAAAAATCTGACATTTGACTGTAAAATGACCATTTTGCCCCTGTAGTTGACTGTGCACCAAATAGGGCTTTTGACTGTGCAATTTGACCCTGTGAGCTTTGAAACTTGGCATGTAGATGCTTGAGGATATGTGTAGGCCTATGGGACTTAATTGAACCATTGAAAACCTCAAATTCCTTGCAAGAACCAAAACCCTAATTTTGACTGGCTTCTGAGGCATTTGGACTGTGCAACCCTTGAATGGTCTTGAACCATTTGAAGATGATTCTTGGCAAACTTTGAAGAATATGGGAGGGCAAATTTTGGGGTACAACACATACCATATCATAAACATAATTGCGGTATCTTAAGTCCCAAAATTGTGTATTCTATATTTAAGTCCCTTCAATATCGTCGAAATGAAGATTCGAATCTTCATATCTCCAGATGGAAGAAACTTAAATAGGGGCAGCTGTCATACCCCAATTTTTGACCTAAGATCCCATTTTTATTTTTTTGCATTTTTATACAAAAGTCAAGGTCACTAAATACAGTCGGTTTTAACCTCTCACCTTCGAGCATTGATTATGCATAAATTGTCAAGTGTTTTGAACATTCTTAGCCTATGTATCACTAACTTCTAATCAATGAAATGTGTGTTTTTTTTTTGTTTCTTTGATTTCATGTGCTGACAGGTCTCCTTCGATTCAGCCTTTCGATTGGACAAGTTTACTGCCTGTAAGCCTGCTTTCGATTGGACAAGTTTACTGCCTACAAACATGCTTCAATTGGGCAACATTGCTTCCTTCAAACATGGGCTTTCGATTGGGCAATATGTTTGTTTCACTCCACATGCTTCGATTGGGCAACATTGCTTCCTTCGAACACAAACTTCGATTTAGCCAAACTTCAATGGGCAATACAGTCTCCCTTCAGTCACAAGCTTCGATTAGGAAATACAATCTCCCTTCAGTCATAAGCTTCGATTTGGCCATGTAGTTTCCTTCGAAGTGACCCCCTTTGATCCACAAGCTGGACATGTGATTTCCTTCAAGGTGGCCTCCTTCGATTCACAAGTTGGACCACTAAACCCTCCGAAGCAACGTACTTAGAGCACACATAGTTTGGAAACGAACATTTTTGTGTAATCATGAAGCTGGTCGAAGTGATCAAAACGAAAGGGGGGAGTATTCAAGGAGTTTGTTGACTAAAGTCCCATATACTGCCAAACTCAAGCCAGTTGTGCTGCTATGCAGCAGTCCTGCACCAACCTTCCACTAAGCTCCAAAATGCTGATAAGCCTACATTGTCTCAGTCCTGTACTTGCACAAAAAAGGAGTGCACAAGAGCTGCATTAAAGAAAACAAGGGGGCAATATACCCAAATAATTCAAATATTATTTGATTTCCCCCCAAAACCATATCAAAGCTCGCCTATAAATAAAGAGGCTCCAACACATATTTTTGAGAGGATCTTTGGACCAGAGGAATAAATCCCCCAAATTTTCTCAAACACAACAAAACTCTCAAGTTTATCAACACTTGAGAAATTAAAAAAACTCAAAATCCCAAACACTCACCACTTTCGATTCTGAAGAACATCCCACACATAGAAGTTTGTTCAAACAGTTAGACAATCTTGTGTGATAACCCTTCGAACCAAAAAGAAACCCCCTGTACCTTGTTACCATTCGAATCCAGCAGGAAGAACTTCACGCTTGTTATCCTCTTTCGAATCCAGCATCAAAGACCAAACCCTTGGTCCCTCCCTTTGAATCCAGAAGCGCTCCAGGAAACCACCTTACTGCCCAGTACACGTCCCAGCCTCAAGCAAGGTAAGTCATACTTAGCCTTGGATCCTTCACTTCCAGCACAACATGTAAATAAAATTCCTTTTTGTTTGAAACATGTATATACCAATGTTCCTTTGATTCCACCTTTTTAACATATTTTTTAGAACTAAGCTCTTTCGTTTTGCTTTCTGTTTACCCGAACTAGCTTTAATTATTAAACTGTTTGAAAGATAAATACTAGCATGGCCTCAGGCCATGTTGTCATTTAATGTTTGAAATGAAAGAAACAGGAAACAGGAGTATGAAACGAATCCTTTGGTTTCCACACTGACTTCCAGGCCCAGCCAGAGACACGCTCACACTGATTTCACTGGCCCAATCGAAGAAGGCAACAAGGCAGAAAGGCCCAGTCGAAGGATACAACTTGTTGTTGCCTTTGCCCAATCGAAGGATAGGACCTCGCCCCTGCCAAGGCCCAGTCGAAGGATACAACTTGCTGCTGCCTTTGCCCAATCGAAGGATAGGACCTCGCCCCTGCCAATGCCAAATCGAAGGACAGAACCTCACTGGTGCTGGCCCCAATCGAAGGAGGCTAACAGAATGCAAATCGAAGGCTGCTACTGCCTGGGTCGAAATACACTCTTTTTTCTTACTTTTGTCTTATTTTTTTTCCTTCATATTTTTTATGCCTTTTGATATGTTTGTAATAGCGTAGGTTTTTTATCTTTCTGCATTTTTTTTACTTTTTACAAATCCTAGTAATTAGGCGTGTATGCAAGATAAAATCACCAAGTAAACAAACCAAAAAATACAAAAAAAAAACTCTTTAATCCTTACTTGAATATATCTTAAAACCCGCAAAACACTCAACAAATCAAAACTCCCCCCAAGGGCATGTTATCTCCGTTCTACCGCGATACCGGCCGTGCCTATTGCTAGAATGCGTGCGTTAATGCCGCCCACTAAAAAACACAAACAAATCAATTTTTTTCTAGAGGAACTATGGTGTTTTGATTCCTTCATTGGATACGTAGGAAAAGGGTCGCGAAACCCTCACGAACGCAATAATAAAAACTCATTTGTTTTTCCCTTAAGCAAACATAGTTGTAGATAAATACACCCATGTATATAACAAACAATTTAAACCAAAAAAACATATATTTCAAAAGGTTCCTATGGAGTATCGCAGATGCATTGGGTGCCAATACCTTCCCATTGTATAACCAACCCCCGAACTCTTGATCTCTTTCAAAAAACGCATTATATTTTTTATTACTTTTAAGTATTATTTTACATTGCCTATTTTAGGGTTTTATTTCGCTCTTTTCCCTTTTCCCTTGGAAATAATAAAGCCCGGTGGCGACTCTTTCTTTTTACGATTCAAGTTAATTAATAGCTTGATCTCTGATTTTTTGGTTTGTTTATTTGTTGATTTTATCTTGCCATACACCTAATTACTAGCATTTGTACAAAGTAAAAAAAATGCAGAAAGATAAAAACCTACGCTATTACAAACATATCAAAAGGCATAAAAAATATGAAGGAAAAAATAAGATAAAAGTAAAAAAAATGAGTGTCTTTCGACCCAGGCAGTAGCAGCCTTCGATTTGCATTCTGTTGGCCTCTTTCGATTGGGGCTGGCAACAATAAAGTCACGTCTTTTGATTGGGCTTTGGCAGGGGCGAGGTCCTGTCCTTCAATTGGGAAAAGGCAGCAGCAAGTTGTATCCTTCGACTGGGCCTTGGCAGGGGCGAGGTCCTGTCCTTCGATTGGGCAAAGGCAGCAGCAAGTTGTATCCTTCGATTGGGCCTTTCTGCCTTGTTTCCTTCTTCGATTGGGCCAGTGAAATCAGTGTGAGCATGTCTCTGGCTGGGCCTGGAAGTTAGTGTGGAAACCAAAGGCTTCGTTTCATACTCCTGTTTCCTGTTTCTTTCATTTCAAACATTAAATGACAACATGGCCTGAGGCCATGCTAGTATTTATCTTTCAAAAAGTTTAATAATTAAAGCTAGTTCAGGTAAACAGAAAGCAAAACGAAAGAGATTATTTCTAAAAAAATATGTTAAAAGGGTGGAATCAAAGGAACAGTGGTATATACATGTTTCAAACAAAAAGGAATTTTATTTACATGTTGTGTTGGAAATGAAGGATCCAAGGCTAAGTATGACTTACCTTGCTTGAGGCTGGGACGTGTACTGGGCAGTAAGGTGGTTGCCTGGAGCGCTTCTGGATTCGAAGGGAAGGACCAGGGGTTTGGTCTTTGATGCTGGATTCGAAAGAGGATAACAAGCGTGAAGTTCTTCCTGCTGGATTCGAATGGTAACAAGGTACAGGGGGTTTGCTTTTGGTTCGAAGGGTTATCACACAAGATTATCTAACTGTTTGAACAAACTTCTATGTGTGGGATGTTCTTCAAAATCGAAAGAGGTGAGTGTTTGGGATTCTGAGTTTTTTTGATTTCTCAAGTGTTGATGAACTTGAGAGTTTTGTTGTGTTTGAGAAAATTTGCGGGATTCGTTCCTCTGGTCCAAAGATCCTCTCAATAATATGTGTTGGAGCCTCTTTATTTATGGGCGAGCTTTGATATGGTTTTGGGGGGAAATCAAATAATATTTGAATTATTTGGGTATATTGCCCCCTTGTTTTCTTCAATGCAGCTCTTGGGCACTCCTTTTTTGTGCAAGTACAAGAATGAGACAACGCAGGCTTATTAGTATTTTGGAGCTTAGTGGCAGGTTGGTGCAGGACTGCTGCATAGCAGCACAGCTGGCTTGAGTTTGGCAGTATATGGGACTTTAGTCAACAATCTCCTTGAATACTTCCCCCTTTCATTTTGATCACTTCGACCAACTTCATGATTACACAAAAATGTTCGTTTCCAAACAATGTGTGCTCTAAGTACGTTGCTTCGAAGGGTTTAGTGGTCCAACTTGTGAATCGAAGGAGGCCACCTTGAAGGAAATCACATGTCCAGCTTGTGGATCAAAGGGGGTCACTTCGAAGGAAACTACATGGCCAAATCGAAGCTTGTGACTGAAGGTAGATTGTATTGCCTAATCGAAGCTTGTGACTGAAGGGAGACTGTATTGCCCATCGAAGTTTTGCTAAATCGAAGTCTGTGTTCGAAGGAAGCAATGTTTCCCAATCTAAGCATTTGGATCGAAACAAACATATTTCCCAATCGAAAGCCCGTGTTTGAAGGAAGCAATGTTGCCCAATCGAAGCATGTTTGCAGGCAGTAAACTTGTCCAATCGAAAGGCTGAGTCGAAGGAGACCTGTCAGCACATGAAATCAAAGAAACAAAAAAAAACACATTTCGTGCTTGATTAGAAGTTAGTGATACATAGTGTTGTACCCCAAAATTTTCCCTCCCATACTCTTCAAAGTTTTGACAAGCATCATCTCAATTTGCTCAAGTCTACTCAAGGAGTTGCACAGTCAACCACTCTCCTAAGCCAGTCAAAATTAGGGTTTTGGTTCTTGCAAGGAGGTTGAGGTTTCCAAGGGCTCAATCAAGTTCCATATGCTCATATACATTGTCAAGCATCCACATGTCAAGTTGCAAGACTCACAACATCAAGTTGCACAGTTAAAACCCTCATTTGCTTCACAATCAACTGTAGGGGTAAAATGGCCATTTGGCAGTCAAAAGTCAAAAAATTTGGTCAACATCTTATTTTGAAGCCACAATCATCATTTGGTCAAATCTTGACCATGATTTCACAAGAATGGCTCAAAAATCATCAAGGTGTCAAAAGTTTCTATTTTTGGACAGCTGAAAAGTCAACTGTAACTTGACCAAGGCATAACTTTTTCATGGTTCATCAGAAAAATCCCATCCAATGCTCATTTTGAAGGGGAGGACATTTCCTACAACTCATATTCACATTCCAAGTCCAAGAAATGCTCTCACAAAAAGTTATCAATTTCAACATTATAGGTCATTTTCAAAAGTCAACAAAAAGGCATTTTAAGTCAAAGACCATAACTTGAGATTGGTACATCAAAATGACATAGGACTAAAGGCATTGGTTAGAGGACTCCAAGACCTTTCCAAAATGTCCAAGAACATGTTCATATGATCAAAATTGAGCAAGATATGCATTGGAGAAGTTGGGAAATTTTTGTGAAATGGCAAAAGTCAACTATCCTTGAAACTTCAATTTTTGACAAAAGGGCCCACTTTTTCCACTTTATTCATCCTTGTCATGCCACCCACGTGTCCCATGATTAAATTCAAGATTAAACATTTATTTTTTCTATTTTTATTTAATTTTATCGATTTAATTCATTTTAAATCCATAAAATTCAAATAAAAATCAAAAAAATTAATTAAGTGATATCTTGTGTTTTGAATGACCTTGATGCATCATAATACACATGCCAAATTCGTGTAAGGTCCATTTCAAGCATGAAATTCAAATTTGAACAAAAATGGCAAGTTTCTTTAATGGTGGTTATGGAGAAATCCAAAACTTCATTGCAAGGGTTAAAGGCTCATAATATTGCTTGATTCTCATTCACACACATATATGCAAATGTTCCAGACCAAAGACACGACCTAGAACTCCCTGAAACAAAAGAACCAAATTCAAAAATCCAAGCAAAAAAGTGAAAACTGTTTTCAGCCTCCCAGTGCAATTCAAGCATTTCTCTTGATCCAAACACGTTCCCAACAATCCCAGGAACCTATTGCCATCAAGAACAAGCCTTAGCACTCAAGGAAACGGCCAAACAGAACCATGGTTTGAACAAACTTTTCCATAATCGAAATGCATTTTTTACGCATCATTAACACATTTTGAATACTGCTTTCATTTCTAACATTGTTGTGAAGCTTTTGATATAATTTAATTTGATTTTGGTGCTCTAAAATGAAAGTTGCCATTGTTAAGTTCTAGGGTTTCAGAGCTTGCGAATTGGGGCTTTGCACATACCATAAAATCAAGCCTCCAAACACACATGGTTGAAACCGGCTTGATGAGACGAATCCATTAGACACCTCGCGCCCTTTTTATATACACTGAGCGCCTAATCGCTATTTTGGACATTGGTATTTTGTGGGGGTTTAAAACCCCCGTTATTTGTTTGTTTTTTTGTTTCAGGAACGAAGAAGATGATTACGTGGAAGAATGTGGGTGGCCCATTCAAATATAATACGTGCGCTTTCTTGTTTTAGCATATGCGTGTTGTTTTTCATATTATTTTCTTTATCCACTATAATAACAAGATGCAGCGTTTGGTGTAGTGGAGGAGGACGTGTTTGTTCATCATTGGGACCTGGGTTCGATTCCCAAGTCCCCTCAAAATCCCATATTATTTTTTCTTACATACTTGTGTGCAGGCTTCAAAGAAGGCTTATCATGCGCCTCACAAATCCAAAGCGCCAAGTATCTCCAAGTGCAAATCCAATGGCCACAAGGGAAGGAGCATCATGTTCTCAGGTCAACACAGGCGCAGGCAGTCCAGAAAGTCAACGAGCTTTGTGCAAATGGGCCTCACAATTCCATTAACACCTCCAATCTGGCCCAAAACCCCCCTTGGGTTTGTAATTTTTATTTTGTCATTTTTATATTTTGTTTGTCTTACTTTATTTTTCCCTTTTATTAACTGTTAACATAATTAATTTTTTTTTCTATAAAAAAATCAAAAAAAGAACTAATATTATTATTATTATTAATCTCATTTTATTTTTGTAAATAAATACTAATAAATTGAATTAATTTTAATTAGGCAACTTTAACCTTTTTTCTTAATAACTAAAATAAATTTAGAATTAGGTTTTATTAACTTTTAATTTTATTCCCTTTTATTTTATTTCATTAAAAACATAAAAATACAAAAAACATTTTTCTTTTAATTAATTAATTAATTAGTTTAATTATTAGTTTTAATTTCATTTAATCATACAAAAGGACAAAAAAAATCAATTCTTTTCTTAAAAGGGTCAAAACCCTTAGGACGTTCCCGATTTAATTCTTTCGCGCGCATTTATTTTATTTTGATTATTTATGTAACTGTCTCCAGCTATGTAATAGTTAATTAGGAATTTTACCGCTTTATTTAAATTTCTCGCACTTTATTTTACAAAACGGGTCTTTGTTTTTTTTGGCGATGTATAGACCCGCGCCTTGTAATAGTTAGATTTACATTTCCGCAATTTACTTTCCGCACCCCTAACTGTTAAATGCATGAAAGAATGTATGTAAATAAAACCAATTCGTAGCTCACAAATAACATGTACAAAGACAACTAACTGTAAAACAACACACAAAGCACATGCCACTTCTAGGGTACGCCTCACTGGTTGCCTCGAAACATGGTCATCAAGTATAGGACGTATTAGAGGTCACCCTTTGTCTAAAGATCCAGTTGTCTCGAAACGGTTGCCTCGGATAAAAAAAGGATCTAGGACATTAGGGTTACTTCTAAGGTGTCCTACCGTTGCTTCGGTGACCACACTATCCCGATAATCGAATTGCCCTGAATACCTCCAACGATGGTACTACCTACCTCTCAATGGTGGGATAGCATTATCTAAAGGACTCTTACACAGCCTAATTCCTTAGAGTAGGTAGATTTCTCTTAAGTACTTGCTCTTTTCAAACAAACAAAACATCTTTTCGCACCCCACACTTTCAAAAAGTTTTCAAACAAATTTTTCATACACTCTTGAGGACAGATACAAGAGTTACTTAGAAATTTTTCAAACGAAACTTTTTCAAACCCACACATATTTGAAAAGCAAACATTTTTGAAAACATTAGAGCAAGTACCTAAGAGCCTGTGGATAACCACAGATAGAAAGGGTGCTAACACCTTCCCTTTCTATAAATCTACCTCCCGAACCGAGAAACATCTCGAATAAGGAATTTTGCTGTGCTTTTGTCCTTTCCATGTTGGAGAACATAAAAGACGGTGGCGACTCTTGCTTACCGCGATATTTCGCGAAACCAGCTAAAAAACAGTCAGTTTTATTTCCACCGATCACAGAACTGGCGACTCTGCTGGGGAGAAAATAAGTGGGGTATACCTTAGGAATAGTTCATCATCATGTTTTCAATTGCTTGCTTTGCTTGATTTAATATTGTGGGCCTGTTTTGGGAGTTTCATAGATCCTAACCCGGATCTGGGGGATACCTTTTAGAAAGTAGCAACAAACTGTGAGGGAACTGTGTGGGGTATACCGATACGGTTGAAGCAGTTTGCTACGTTGATGTGGCACTTTGGTGAGTACCGGTAACCCTTGAGTCAAGTCAAGGAGAGTACGGGGCCGCCGCGTGGTATCCTGAAGCATCAACTGACCTTAGGAACCTTAATTGAACCATCCTGGCCTCTTTAGGGGTAGTGAGATGACTGACTTTGGTGCAGTCTGAAGTTGGTTGATACTCGATACTACACTCATTGAGGGTTGCTTTCTTGGAATATTTTGATCGCCAGTTCAATGGCTAAATCAAAACAATGAACATAGAAAACAACCCAATGATATTGAGATCCTTAGAACCCGGTTACTTTTGATAGGACAGGTTTTTGAGCCCACCAACTTCAAGAGGGTAGTACCCCAAACTTCATGTTGGCCTAAACTCTAAGGGCTGTGGTGTGACTTGTGTACCTTATCATTTTTGCTTTTTATGAATACTTGTGGTGTGTTTTATCATAGCATCATAACATCATACAGCATCATATGCATTTACTAACCACTTCAAGGGTTCGAATCTTCATCTTTGTTCTTGTTTTGTAGGACATGGAAACTATCCACAGAAAGACAATTCAGGTCAACCTTGTCAGGGTCCCTCCTTAGCTTAAGGAACTTACATCCAGGATTCCCGAGAACTCTTCATTCAGTGAAAGGCAGGGTAGACTCATCAGCTTGGTCAATACCAACATCGAAGAGGATATGGTGAAAGTGTTGTTCCAGTTCTTTGACCCTCTGCACCACTGTTTTACTTTCCCGGATTATCAGTTGGTGCCTACTTTGGAAGAGTTTTCTCAGCTTCTGAAGATTCCTATCCTTAGTCAACTACCCTACAACGGTACAGAAAAGGAGCCAAAACTTGAAGAGGTTGCTAAAGCATTATGCCTACAACCATCTGACATTAAGGGACATTGGGAAGTTAGAAGTGGTATCAAAGGGTTCTTGGCCAAGTTCCTGTTCGAGAAAGCACAAGAATGTTGGAACTCCCTTGACCTACAAGCTTTTGAAGAAGTTGTGGCACTCCTCGTCTATGGGTTGGTGTTGTTCCCTAATCCAGATCAGCTTATAGATATCAATGCTGTCAAGATCTTCATGTCCAGGAATCCTATACCTACGTTGCTTGGGGACATCCTTCACTCATGTTACACTCGAACCATGAGAAAAAGAGGTGTTCTCATGTGATGCACTCCTCTCCTGGCAAGGTGGTTTATTTCGCACCTTCCACAATCAGTTTTGAAGAACGAGCGGGGTTTGAGATGGTCACAACGATTGATGACTCTTACACATGCTGATATACATTGGTGTTCTCGGTCCAGAGAGAATGTCACTATCATTGATCGTTGTGGGGAGTTTCCTAATGTTCCTTTACTTGGAATCAGAGGAGGTATTACTTACAAGCCCTGTCTGGCTTTGAGGAAGTTTGGATACGCTCGGAGGGATGGCCCTCATGATATGTTAATTCCTGACATAGTTTTTGACTTCGACAACGATGCACAAGGACTTCGCCAGAGATTCATCAGAGCTTGGAGGATGCCCAACAAGGTAGACAGCAAGACACTGGGGCACAGGAACTCCATCCCGTTGGAGCCTTATCTCAAGTGGGTACGAGCTTGCTCCCAGAAGTTAGTGATGCCGTATCCTCATGTTCTCCCTGTGATCAAAGAGCCAGTTTTGGAAGGAGAGGTGTCCTACACCATTCAACATCATGACATGCCTACATCCTGGGAAGAAATGCAGAAGAGCTGGGTCCAGCTCAAGGAAGAACGGAATTCTCTTGAAGCCAGCCTACATGCTAGTGAGAAGAAGGTCTTGGAGCTCACCAGCCTAATGCACGAGGAAAAGCCCTCAACACTTACATCGCTCCAAAGAGGATGCGCAGTGTATTTTGGGATTAATTATTTGTAATGTTTTGCCCATGAGGCCCTGATGTACTGAACAAATTATTTCCTAATAAAAAGTGTGTTCTTTTTTGGCTACAACGAATTTGAACTTTCGAACCCTTGAATGCATTGCATAAATAGCATATCATGCATCATGTGCATAACAGGTACCCTGTTTCTACAGGTTGCTTAATCTTCTTCGTTGTTTATTTCAGCACTCAATCATCATGAATCCTGAACCAACTATCGAACAAGCTATCAAGTCCCTCTAGGCCCAGAACGCCCAGTTTCAGGAGATGGTCATGAACTTGGCCTAGGGACAACAGGAGTTGAAGGCTTTGCTCCTGAAGAAGAAGAAGAAGAAGAAGAGGACTGTGCTGTTCAACACTGGACGCAGACTCGGGAATACACTGCAGAATGAAGCTGAGAGGACTACTCCATCTGTGGGGGAAGGCAGTCACCAAGGGAGAGAGGTTCCTAGTCCTATGGTCTCTGACACCGAGACAGACTTCAACGATGAACAGTACCCTCCTGCTGAGGACCGGTACAAACAACTGGAGGACAGGTTAAATGCTATGGAGATACAACGAGTGCCTGGGTTGGATTTTGGATACTTAGGGTTATCTTCTGGGGTGGTGATCCCACACAAGTTCAAGGCGCCTGCCTTTGTGAAGTACGATGGGGCTTCCTGTCCTAAAATGCACCTCCGCTCTTATGTAAGGAAGATCCAACCTTACACTGCAGACAAGAACTTATGGATCCATTTCTTCCAGGAGAGTCTTTCAGGGACTCATCTCGAATGGTTCTATCAGCTGGATGGAACTAACATTCGTAACTGGGAGGATTTGGCTACTGCTTTTTATAAGCAGTATCAATATGATTCCGACCTCGCTCCCACGCGTACCCAACTCCAGGGTATGTCACTGGGAACGGGTGAAGGTTTTATGGAGTACGCACAGAAATGGAGAGACCTGGCTGGCAGGGTGCAGCCACCGTTGACGGATCGTGAACTAGTGGACATGTTCTTGGGGACCCTATCTGGTCCATTCTTCAATCATCTCATTGGTAATTCCTCTGCTGGGTTTACAGACCTGATCCTGATTGGTGAGAGGATCGAAGCTGGTATCAAATCAGGGAAGATACAGAAGGGTGCCTCCTCAAGTACTAAAAAGAAGCCCTTCAAGAAGGAAGCTAGTGCTGTGTATGGTCCCAGAAGGCAGAATAAACCGGAACGCCGCCAAGCTGTCAACGCGGTGGTAATTTCAAAGCCCGCTGCTGCTCCTCAGCAATACAACCAGCCAAGAGTTGAGAGGCCCAAAAGACAGTATACTCGGCTCAGCATGACTCTCTCTCAGATATTGCCACAACTGCTGTCAACCAGCCTGGTAACTGTCAAGGAAGCTCCGAAGGTGGTAAACACAGCATCTCCGAAGTACAACCCCAACACCCGTTGTGCTTATCACTCTGATAGCCTGGGGCATTCTACTGATGATTGTTGGGCTCTGAGGAATAAGGTTCAGGACCTTATTGATGCTAAAGAGGTATAGTTCGAGGCGCCCGAGAAGCCTAATGTGGTGACTGCTCCCATGCCTAACCATGGAGTAAATGTTATCAGGATGGATGATGAAGTGGAAGAATCCGAATTCGACAGCTGGATCTACCCGATAACCGAAGATGGACCAAGCAACTGGACTGCCAAAGACTCCATGCCTGTTACTTTTGTCACCCAGTAATGAACTCATTTGTTTTGAATTTGTAACAAACAATAATTTGAAACTCTATGGCCCGATGTCTTACCCGGGGCACCGTGGCTTCATTTGTGAGGGCTTTTGTGTGTCACTTCCATATATCATTAATAAAAGCATTGGACGTTTTTTACATTTCAACTCTTGTGTTCCCTTTCTTCCTTTACATATTGCAAAACAACTATATTTACACACACTCACTCATACAGGTTTCAATCCACTCTGGATCTCACTGGTAACGACTCTGCTACTGCCAGTTATGACTTCGAAAATCCGATCAACTTAGCCGAAGACGAAGGTGAAGATGATTGCGAAGTGCCTGGTGAGCTTGCAAGACTGCTACTCCAGGAAGAGAGGGCCATTCAGCCACATGAAGAGCCAGTGGAAACGGTAAATCTGGGTACTGAGAAAGACAGAAAGGAAGTCAAGATTGGTGCCAATCTGGAGCTTAGTGTGAAACAACGGTTGATTCAGATGCTGCATGATTATGTGGAAATATTTGCCTGGTCCTACGAAGACATGCCTGGGTTGGATACCGACATTGTGGTTCATCACCTGCCTACCAAGGAAGACTGCCCGCCAGTAAAACAGAAGGTTCGCCGTATGCGCCCAGAGATGTCCGAGAAAATCAAAGTTGAGGTTATGAAACAATTTGATGCCGAATTTCTAGCAGTGACTTCTTACCCTCAGTGGGTTGCCAATGTGGTTCCAGTGCCGAAAAAGGATGGTAAGGTCAAAATGTGTGTTGATTACAGGGATTTGAACAGGGCCAGCCCTAAGGATGATTTCCCTCTGCCTCATATCGACGTTCTAGTTGAAAATACTGCTCAGCATAAGGTGTTCTCCTTCATGGACGGTTTCTCCGGATATAATCAAATCAAGATGGCTCCCGAAGACATGGAGAAGACCACTTTTGTTACTCAGTGGGGAACCTTTTGCTACAAGGTCATGCCTTTTGGGTTGAAGAATGCTGGGGCAACCTACCAACGTGCCATGGTTGCTTTGTTTCATGACATGATCCATCATGAGATAGAGGTATACGTCGACGATATGATTGCAAGGTCCCAAACTGAGGAGGAACACCTTGTGTAGGTGTTTAGGTATTGGCTTGCATTTTTGGTAAATTCCAAGTGTATGTGTGAATGTCATGACTGATGTCATAACATTCTAGTTCAGGTTGTACTAACTCTTTAGGTACATATGCAGAAAAATATTGTAACTCAAATACTGATGTTTATAAGTGTGTATCTGAGCATGTTTGCAAAATGATCACATTTAGCTAATCAGTAGACAGGTTTTCTCAGATGTCATAACAGATGTTATGACATCCTGTTCTGAACTAGCAGGATTACAGGATTGGATAAGTCTGAGTTTTTTCAGGAAATAACTCAGTCCTTCCTAAACAGAATCCTGCGTTTTCTGAGGAGTAACCTCGCTCAATCCTAACCTGATCAACAAAGAACTGTGACCTGGTCTTTAGGTCAAACGGAATCAACCCTAGGTTTTTGGAAACCCTAACTGAAGTTGCAGCTGCTATATATTCAACAGAGCTGCGGTTTTTGAAGTTATCCCTGCTGATTGATTAGAAGATCAAGTTTGTAATCTGTATAGATTTGTTTATTGTACTCCAAGCAATTATCATTGTGATAAGTGTCTTGGAATAGGTTTAAATTGTAAGGGTTGTGTAGCACTCAAAGCTTTGAAGCAAGAGTGTTTGAATGTTACTTGACTAAAGCTGTGAAGCAGAGTCAAGTTAGTTGTGTACATCACTCAAAGCTGTGAAGCACGAGTGATTGTGTTACTTGATTAAAAAGCTGTGAAGCTTAATCAAGTGTGTGTTTTGAAGAGTGTCTTCAACAATTCTCAAGTCAAATTTGTTTATGTATCACTGCTGTGATTGAGGGGGAGTGAGTAGGAACTCAGGTTTAAGTTGTACTTAGATTAGAATTGCATTGGGTAGGTCTTAAGTGAAGGAGATAAACTGGTTGGTTTATTCCTGAATTAACATCTCTTATAGTGGATTCTCTCCCTGGCTTGGTAGCCCCCAGAGTAGGTGTTGTTGCACACTGAACTGGGTAAACAATTGACTGTGTTATTTACTGCTTTTGTATTTACTGTCATATAGTAAGTCAGATACGGTGTCATAACATTGGACGTGACATTGAGTATCTGTAGCCAGAATTTCAATTGGCATCAGAGCAGGCACCCTGCCTGTATTACTGGGTGAGATCTAGGGATATCACTTTCTGGCACTATGGACAAAGAAGGAGTTTTTGGAAACAGACCACCCATTCTGGATGGAACTAATTATGACTACTGGAAACCCCGTATGATTGCCTTCCTAAAATCTCTGGACAAAAAGGCTTGGAGAGCTGCTGACAAAGGATGGATTCATCCCACCATAACTGAAAGAGATGGGACAATCAGTCTGAAGCCTGAGGAAGATTGGAGTAAAGAAGAAGATGAGTTAGCTCTGGGAAATTCAAAAGCCTTAAATGCCTTGTTCAATGGAATTGATAGAAACATCTTCAGATTAGTACATCAATATGAACTGGCCAAGGAAGTTTGGGACACCCTCAAAACTACTCATGAGGGCACTTCCAAAGTAAAGATGTCAAGGCTTCAGATGTTGACCACTAAGTTTGAGAATCTAAAAATGATGGAAGATGAAACCATCCATGAATTTCACATGAACATCTTGGAGATTGCCAACACCTCAGGAGCACTGGGAGAAAAAATGTCAGAAGAAAAACTGGTGAGGAAGATTCTCAGATCCTTGCCTAAAAGATTTGCAATGAAGGTAACTGCCATAGAGGAAGCCCAGGACATTAGCAAGTTAAAAGTGGATGAACTTATTGGGTCTCTTCAGACTTTTGAGATGGGGATCACTGATAATGGTGACAAGAAGAACAAAAGCATAGCACTTGTAACCAACACTGATGTTGAACACAAGGAGGATGAAGAAGAAAACATATCAGAAGCCATTGCCATGCTTGGAAGACAGTTCAACAGGCTCATCAAAAGAATGGACCCAAAGTCAAGGTCAAATGTTCATAACATTCCTTCTGACATTGACAGTTCCAGCAGAAGACCAAGATCAGAAGATAAGGAAAACCAAGGCAGAGGAATTCAATGCCATGGATGTGAAGGATATGGACATATTCGAGCTGAATGTCCTACCTTTCTTAAGAAGCAAAAGAAAGGAATGACTGTTACTTGGTCTGACTATGATTCAGAAAGCAATTCTGAAGAAGAATCTACCAAACTAGTTACTGCCCTAACTAGTGTTTGTACTTCTGAAAGTGACACCAGTGATGAAGAAGTAACATTTGAAGAACTGGCTGATACCTACAAGAAATTGTGTATCAGAAGTGGTGAAGTCTGTGTGCAAAATGAGAAACAATCAAAACTCATTATAAAGCTGGAGGCTGAAAAGAGAGCAAATCTTGAAACTATAAGTCATTTAGAAGGAGAAGTTCAACTGCTGAACTCACAACTGAATCAAATGACCAAATCAGTCAAGATGTTGACAAATGGAACAGACAAATTGGAAGAGATTCTTCAGGCTGGACAAAATATGGGAAATAAATCTGGCCTAGGATTTGTGGAAACAAAGAAATTTGTTACCAGGAAGCAAATGTCAAACCAGATGTCTCAACATTACTCTCAACATCAGGGACAGAGACACATGAAGAAGAGGTACCAAAGATGGAGATGTCATCATTGTGGGAAATATGGTCACATAAAGCCCTTCTGCTACCGACTACATGGATATCCTAATCAGAAATCAGATGTCAAACCTAAGTCTAAAAAGGTACCACACGCTCCTCAATGGAAGAAAAAGGCTACTGCACTGATAGCACACACTTCCCTGAAGATCTCAGCAAAGGAAGATTGGTACTTTGACAGTGGATGTTCCAGACACATGACTGGATTCAAAAATCTCCTCAATAATGTTATGCCTCACACCACCAGTTTTGTGACCTTTGGAGATGGTGCTAAAGGAGAAATCAAAGGAGTTGGTAATTTGGACTACCCTGGAGTTCCAAGTCTGAATAAGGTACTGCTGGTAAAAGGGTTGACTACTAATCTCATCAGCATCAGTCAATTATGTGATCTAGGATTCATGGTCAACTTCTCAAGATCTGAATGTCTAGTGTTTAATGAAAAACTAGATATTGTAATGAGAGGAATAAAATCCAAAAATAACGGTTATGTATGGCAGCCTGAGAACACTGATATCCCCACTTTGAGTCAAATCATCAAAGAAAAAAAAGATATGAAACAGTGGCAGCATAAACTTGAAGGAATGAAAAGAGCTATTCCTATGGAAGATGTCAGAAGAACTCCTAAACTTGATGTGGCAAAGAACAAGTCTCATAAATTCTGTTCTCAAAAATTCTGGTCAACACAGATGCTACCTGAAGACAATGTTACACAAGATGTTGTGACATTGTGGTGTGATAATCTGAAAACATTCAACATTTCCTTAAACCCTATTGACTTTGGAGAGAAGAAATCATTTGAACTGAAACATAGGTTCTCTGAGCTTCAGCTAACTGATTCTTCTATCAAGGCGCTTGTTGGAAATCAACTTGAAAATTTGAGGGGCAGATTGGGTATTCACCAACATGAGAAATTATAGCAATTAGTTTTGCTGAAAACAAGGGTTGAAGGGATTAATTCTATTAAGTCTATATTTAGTGGGTTGATCATATTCATTCACAATTCCTTCAAAAGCCTTCAGAAGTTGAAAAGACTCCCTTGTACTCCCTATCTCTCTCATCCTTGCAACCTGTTTTCTCCTCCCAATCAAAGAGTTTTCTCAAATTGCTACTGCTACTCAACGTTAAACACAATGTCTCAGACATCATCTTCCACTATGGCGGCTTCGTCTCACTCATCATCATCGTCATTTGATCAAGATTCTAGGGCAATCACGACATGCATAGAATCTGAAGTACTTGAGGTCACTCCTCTCAGGGAGATGGCAACTAACCCAGCCAAAATCAAGAAGCTCAGGACCAGACATGCAGGAAGAGCTCAAGCTGCAGTCTCTGGTAATTCTTCTCTTCCTTCATCTACTATACCTAATAAAGAAGGAACAGTTCAAGTACACCAAGCTATTGCTAGACTGGTTACTAGCATTCTGAGTGGCAACCAATCTGTACCGGGGATTTCTATTCCTTTGAATCAATCTGAAAGTCCAAATGTGGAAGGTTCTGAAAATATAGATGTCACTGAGGATGTTGTGACACCAAAAGACAACATTCAGAATCCCTCTGAAAAGGCTGCTGATCCACCTATCATTGATGTGGATGAAGAGTACTCAGATAATGAACTGATTGCTAATGTGAACCCTAGCATTGCTAGGAGATTGATGAAAAGAAAAAGTAGTGAGACTGTTAAACCTAAGAAGTCCAAGGCTGAAGGGATGGCTGAAAAAATTCAGACAAAAGGGAAGAAGGCACAGGTGCTGACTGCTAGACAACCAATCTCCAAGAAAAGAAAAGAACCTGAAACTTCTGACTCTGATGATGAATCAGAATTTGAGATTGACATTGACAATGCTCACATCAGAAGGAAGCTCCCTTCCAGCAAGATTGCTAGAGTACCTGAAGTGCCAACTGACAACATCTCCTTTCATCATCCTGATAATGCAAACAGGTGGAAGTATGTTTGCTTGAAGAGAATAGCCTTGGAGAGAGAACTCAACAATGATGCTTTGGAGTGCAAAGACATCATGGAGCTGATCAGGAATGCTGGGCTAATAAAGACTGTGATGAAGTTTGGCAAATGTTATGAAAATCTGGTTAAAGAGTTTGTAGTGAACTTATCCAATGATTGTGCTGATGGGAGGTCAGCTGACTTTGAGAGTGTGTTTGTTAGAGGAAGAAGGGTCAAGTTCTCTCCATCAGAAATCAACAAGTTTCTTGGAAGAACAAATAAGGACTGTCCTGACCTAGAGGCAACTGACAATGAAGTATGCTTGACCATCACTGCCAGGCAAGTAAAGTGCTGGCCATTGAAAGGGAAGTTGAATGTTAGTAAACTCAGCATGAAATTTGCCATCTTGCATAAAATAGGTGCAGCAAACTGGGTGCCTACAAATCACAAATCAACCATCTCCACAGGATTGGGGAGATTCATCTATGCTGTAGGAACCAAGACTGCCTTTGACTATGGAAGGTACATTTTTGAACAAACCTTGAAGCATGCTGGCAGTTATGCTGTCAAAGGACCAATTTCCTTTCCCTCCCTCATTTGTGGAATCATCCTTGCACAATATCCTGACATACTTGTAGCAAGAGATACAGTCTGCAAAAGAGCCCCTGCCCTTGGCCTGCACTACAAACTGTTTCAGGGATCCCATGCTCCAGACATTGTCATAACATCAGCTGAGACATCGTCTGCAAAGAGCCAGTCCAAAACATCAGATGTCATAGCTGTCTTAAAAGAAACTTGCAAAGATCTGGATGCTAGAAAAAGGACCCTAGAAGCACTAATTGCCAAGCTAGAAAAGGAAGAAGCTGAAGCAAGCATGAGGGAAGAAGATGAAGGACATCTCAACATTGAAGAAAGTGGCTCCTCTGAGTCTGATGACAGTACTTGAAGGATGATTGCTGCTTGGTGGTGTTGCTGGTGGAGTTTGGAAGTATGTTCTGCTATTGTCTGCTGCTGATCTCATTATTTTGTCTTGGATAACTGTATAACTTTATAAACATGTAATCTTTGGCCCATTTGTGGCTAAAGTGGGGGAGAATATTTGGTACTGCTTAATTAGTACTTAACACTATATTTTTCTGCTGTCATTTATTTCTGCTGCTATCTATCTATCTCTGATTGTTTAGGGACTTTAGCCAAAAATCTGCCAAAGGGGGAGCTTGTAGGTGTTTAGGTATTGGCTTGCATTTTTGGTAAATTCCAAGTGTATGTGTGAATGTCATGACTGATGTCATAACATTCTAGTTCAGGTTGTACTAACTCTTTAGGTACATATGCAGAAAAATATTGTAACTCAAATACTGATGTTTATAAGTGTGTATCTGAGCATGTTTGCAAAATGATCACATTTAGCTAATCAGTAGACAGGTTTTCTCAGATGTCATAACAGATGTTATGACATCCTGTTCTGAACTAGCAGGATTACAGGATTGGATAAGTCTGAGTTTTTTCAGGAAATAACTCAGTCCTTCCTAAACAGAATCCTGCATTTTCTGAGGAGTAACCTCGCTCAATCCTAACCTGATCAACAAAGAACTGTGACCTGGTCTTTAGGTCAAACGGAATCAACCCTAGGTTTTTGGAAACCCTGACTGAAGTTGCAGCTGCTATATATTCAACAGAGCTGCGGTTTTTGAAGTTATCCCTGCTGATTGATTAGAAGATCAAGTTTGTAATCTGTATAGATTTGTTTATTGTACTCCAAGCAATTATCATTGTGATAAGTGTCTTGGAATAGGTTTAAATTGTAAGGGTTGTGTAGCACTCAAAGCTTTGAAGCAAGAGTGTTTGAATGTTACTTGACTAAAGCTGTGAAGCAGAGTCAAGTTAGTTGTGTACATCACTCAAAGCTGTGAAGCACGAGTGATTGTGTTACTTGATTAAAAAGCTGTGAAGCTTAATCAAGTGTGTGTTTTGAAGAGTGTCTTCAACAATTCTCAAGTCAAATTTGTTTATGTATCACTGCTGTGATTGAGGGGGAGTGAGTAGGAACTCAGGTTTAAGTTGTACTTAGATTAGAATTGCATTGGGTAGGTCTTAAGTGAAGGAGATAAACTGGTTGGTTTATTCCTGAATTAACATCTCTTATAGTGGATTCTCTCCCTGGCTTGGTAGCCCCCAGAGTAGGTGTTGTTGCACACTGAACTGGGTAAACAATTGACTGTGTTATTTACTGCTTTTGTATTTACTGTCATATAGTAAGTCAGATACGGTGTCATAACATTGGACGTGACATTGAGTATCTGTAGCCAGAATTTCACCTTGGCCATCTACAAAAGCTATTTGACCGTCTGAAGTTGTACAAGCTGAGGTTGAACCCGAACAAGTGCACCTTTGGGGTGAGATATGGAAAATTGCTAGGCTTCGTCGTAAGCGACAAAGGTATTCAAGTGGACCCTGCCAAGGTGAAAGCCATACAAGAGATGCCAGCTCCCAAGACAGAGAAAGAAGTCAGAGGCTTTCTAGGACGTCTAAACTACATTGCCCGATTCATCTCGCACCTAACTGCTACCTGTGAACCAATCTTAAGGCTGCTGAAGAAAGATCAAGTAGTACGTTGGAACGATGAATGTCAGGCCGCTTTCGACAGAATCAAAGAGTATCTCCAAGAACCACCCATTCTTATGCCACCGGATGAAGGGAGACCTCTAATACTATACTTGACAGTACTTGACAACTCAATGGGGTGTGTGCTGGGGCAGCATGACGAGTCTGGCCGAAAAGAGCACGCCATTTATTACCTTAGCAAAAAGTTTACCGACTATGAGACCCGATACTCACTGCTCGAGAAAACTTGTTGCGCTTTGGTATGGGCTGCTCGCCGACTAAGACAGTATATTTTGACTCACACTACTTTGTTGATCTCAAAAATGGATCCAATCAAGTACATATTCGAAAAGCCTGCCTTGTCCGGAAGAATAGCAAGATGGCAGATGATCTTGACAGAATACGACATCCCATATACAACTCAGAAAGCAATTAAGGGGAGTGTATTGGCAGACCATTTGGCACACCAGGCAGTGGACGACTACCAATCTTTGAACTTTGAATTTCCAAACGAGGATATCATGATAGTGACTGATTGTGAAGTACCTGGACCGGATGAAGGACCTGAGGAAGGATCCCGATGGTCTATGCACTTTGAAGGGGCCTCAAACGCTTTGGGTAACAGTATTGGCGCCGTGATCATATCCCCTAAAGGCACTCATACTCCACTCACTGCCCGGCTATGTTTCAACTGCACCAACAACATGGCGGAGTATGAGGCATGCATCATGGGTCTTCAAGCTGCAATTGACTTAAGGATCAAGTTTCTGAGTGTCTTCGGAGATTCTACTCTCGTGATCAATCAGATCAAAGGCGAGTGGGATACGAAACACCCAAATCTTATTCCTTACAAGGAGTTAGTGTTGACATTGATCCCCCATTTCACGGAGATAACTTTTGAACACCTCCCAAGAGAGGAGAATCAGTTGGCGGACGCGTTAGCTACGATGTCTTCTATGTTCAAAGTAAAGTGGGACAACGAGGCTCCCCGGATCATTATCTGGAAATTGGATGAACCTGCACATTGCTGTGATCTTGAGGCTGAAGAGGTAACTGAAAAACCTTGGTATCATGAAGTGAAGAGGTACTTAGAAGCTCAAGAATACCCCGAGGGTGCATCTGTTAATGACAAGAAGTTTCTGAGGAGGTTCGCGGCAAAGTTCTTCCTCAGCAACGGCATTCTGTACAAGCGAAACCATGATTCAACCTTACTGCGTTGTGTGGATAAGACTGAAGCAGAAAAGATCATGGCAGAGCTACATGAAGGTACCTTCGGAACGCATTCCAGTGGGCATACCATGGAAAAGAAAATCCTTCGGGCAGGATATTTCTGGTCCACAATGGAAGCTGACTGTTACCAACATTCTCGGACATGTCACAAATGCCAGATCTATGCTGATAAGGTGCACGTTCCTCCAGTTCCCCTGAACATCTTGACAGCACCTTGGCCTTTTGCAATGTGGGGCATTGATATGATCGGTGAGATCAGACCTACGGCATCCAACGGGCATCGCTTCATCCTAGTAGCGATTGATTACTTCATAAAGTGGGTTGAAGCAGCTTCCTATGCTACGGTAACCAAGAATGTCGTAGCACGATTCATTCGGCATAACCTGATCTGTCGATACGGTGTCCCGGAAAGGATCATTACGGACAATGGTACCAATCTCAACAACAAGATGATCACTGAGCTCTGCGGGCAATTCAAGATACAACACCACAACTCTTCTCCCTACCGGCCGAAGATGAACGGGGCTGTAGAAGCAGCAAATAAGAATATCAAGAAGATTGTGCAGAAGATGACAGTGACCTACAAAGATTGGCACGAGATGTTACCGTTTGCTCTTCATGGGTACCGTACCTCAGCACGAACGTCAACAGGGGCAACTCCCTTTTCCTTGGTCTATGGCATGGAGGCAGTCTTGCCTATTGAAGTCCAGATACCCTATCTCCGGATAATGAAGGATGCAGATTTGAGCGAAGATGACTGGATCTAGACTCGGCTTGATCAATTAAACTTAATTGACGAAAATAGACTCACCGCTATTTGTCATGGTCAAACGTACCAAAAATGGATGATCAGGGCATTTAACAAGAAAGTCATACGCCAAGAGTATCAAGTTGGGGATTTGGTAATCAAGCGCATCATTCTTCCTCAAAGTGATCCCAGGGGCAAATGGACCCCTACGTACGAAGGGCCATTTGTGGTTAAACATATCTTCTCATGAGGAGCTATGATTCTAACCACCATGGATGGTGACGACCTTCCTCACCCCGCCAATGCAGACATAGTAAAAAGATACTACGCATGAATAAAAGACCCGCTAGGTTGACACACCTAGGCGAAAATAAGGGCTTCCCGGCGAACCAAAAGGGTTCGGGCAAAAATAAGGGATGAAATGAAAAAATCTGTACACTCTGCAAGTCGAAAACCTGAAAAGGAGGCTTGGGCAAAAATGGGTATCCCGGTGGACTAAAAACCCGAAAGGGCGGTCCAGGCAAAAGTTAGGGATTAAAGCGTAATACTATGTCTCATTGGATCACCTTGCATCCAGAATCCGGTATCAACTATCAGGTTCAGACGACATCGATCTATCAGTTTCATCATCAACTAAGCAGCAAAGTGATGAGACGCTTGAAGACATAAAGGCGATAGCAGAGTTGAAACCCAGTGGGACTTTTTCACATAGCTGTTTTGTTTTCCTTTTCACAAAAATTGTACAAACTCTATTCTATTCGGCGGTGTTCTCTTACTAGGACGTCAGCCTCTTGTACATAAACGCCTATTTACAGGCAAATTCAAAATCAATACAAATCCACTTTTCAGACGAATTGCCAATTGTTTTTCCTTTTTCTGTTTTGTTTTGCAAAGAACGTCCAATGTTCATTTTTGATATATGCATTTGACACTAATTGCTAACTCATAAATACTTGCATACGAAACAAAGGATTAGTTACAGGTGACATTAGAAACAGGGGCAATAATGAGTGGTCCAAGCGATCTAGTTGCTCTGTCCACCAAGGTACCAAGGTAGGTTCGGCTGAAGAACATAACCAAGTTACCTCCACTCCCCGCAGAGTAAGACCAGATTCAGCAATACTCTCCCAAGCAGAGTTGGTCTCCCATTAGCCCTAAAAAGGCACAGTATCTCCAGCAAGTCAGCGACACTCTCCCCAAGCAGAGTTAGCCTACAGTCAGCCTTATGGAAGTTGGGTATCCCCAGAAGATCTCAATATTCCCCAGCGGAGTATACAGATGTTCCTAAGCAAGCATCCCCGGCAGTCTTGATCTAAGATTGTTCCCCGGCGGAATACCAGACACCCCAGTGGAGCCATTTCTCAGTACAGTCTCAAAAAGTCTCCCCGAGAGAGTTAAACCATCTCCCTAGTAGATTCTGGAAGCTTATCCCCAGTAGATTCTGGAAGCTTATCCCCTGCAGAGCACGAAAGCGTCTCCCCGGCTTTTTTTTCAAAGGTTATTTCCCCACCAGGGTATAACTAGGTTATCCTCAGCCAATTGCCACGGAAAGGTCGTCCTCGGCGAAGTTCTTCCTATCCCCCAGTGGAGTTCATCAATTCCTCAACAAAACATATCAACGGTATCCCCAGCGGAGTTCTTATCAAAAACCTCAGTGAAGTATCACTCCCCACAGAGTAATCTCTCCATCAAGTTTATTCCCCCAACGGAGTCATCTTCTCTTACCGGTGTATTCTTGCAACCCTCATCCCCAGCGGAAACGAAGAACTCTCCTCAAACATCAGCCCAGGATTCAACAAACTCCTGGCATTCGTTAAGGATTTATTTTCCTAGACAAAAATACATTCATAAACATCACATTATCATACAATCTCATTTATTCTTAAGAACATCATGACATCATGCACTTCATACATCATGACATTGCATACAACTGATGTTTTACCTTTTCAGGAAAAGGTCAATACAAAGATGATTACTATCAACTGTCGCCATTCCAGATTCGATACCTGTATCTAGCCAGGGCATATCTGTTGACGACTAATTCCAGATTCGATTCCTGTATCCAGCCAGGGCACGTCTGAAGAGTTTGAAGATTCGATACCTGTATCCAGCCAGGGCATATCTGTTGACGACTAATTCCAGATTCGATTCATGTATCCAGCCAGGGCACGTCTGAAGAGTTTGAAGATTCGATTCCTGTATCCAGCCAGGGCATATCTATTGACGACTAATTCCAGATTCGATTCCTGTATCCAGCCAGGGCACGTCTGAAGAGTTTAAAGATTCGATTCCTGTATCCAGCCAGGGCACATCTGTTGACGACTAATTTCAGATTTGATTCCTGTATCCAGCCAGGGCACGTCTGAAGAGTTTGAAGATTCGATTCCTGTATCCAGCCAGGGCATATCTGTTGACGACTAATTCCAGATTCGATTCCTGTATCCAGCCAGGGCACGTCTGAAGAGTTTAAAGATTTGATTCCTGTATCCAGCCAGGGCACATCTGTTGACGACTAATTCCATATTCGATTCCTGTATCCAGCCAGGGCACGTCTGAAGAGTTTGAAGATTCGATTCCTGTATCCAGCCAGGGCATATCTGTTGACGACTAATTCCAGATTCGATTCCTGTATCCAGCCAGGGCACGTCTAAAGAGTTTGAAGATTCGATTCCTGTATCCAGCCAGGGTATATATGTTGACGACTAATTCCAGATTCGATTCCTGTATCTAGCCAGGGCACGTCTGAAGAGTTTAAAGATTTGATTCCTGTATCCAGCCAGGGCACATCTGTTGACGACTAATTCCAGATTCGATTCCTGTATCCAGCCAGGGCACGTCTGAAGAGTTTGAAGATTCGATTCATGTATCCAGCCAGGGCATATCTGTTGACGACTAATTCCAAATTCGATTCCTGTATCCAGCCAGGGCACGTTTGAAGAGTTTGAAGATTCGATTCCTGTATCCAGCCAGGGCATATCTGTTAACGACTAATTCCAGATTCGATTCCTGTATCCAAGCCAGGGCACGTCTGAAGAGTTTGAAGATTCGATTCCTGTATCCAGCCAGGGCATATCTGTTGACGACTAATTCCAGATTCGATTCCTGTATCCAGCCAGGGCACGTCTGAAGAGTTTAAAGATTTGATTCCTGTATCCAGCCAGGGCACATCTGTTGACGACTAATTCCGGATTCGATTCCTATATCTAGCCAGGGCATGTCTGTGAGCGATTGTTTGTAGATTCGATTCCTGTATCCAGCCAGGGCATATCTACATAAAGAGTTTGAAGATCAACCCCTGTAACAGGCCAGGTAATTATCTTTCTTTCTCAGGTACGCAAGTTCTCGCTAAGGAATCTCTTACACGATCGACACCTAGATGGCATCTATAAGCCCATCTCCACAACTATCCATCACAGTTCCAAATGGCATCTATAAGCCCATTCCCGACAAAGTTTTGTCACACTTCCAGATGGCATCTATAAGCCCATCCTCCTATCCATCATCTCTCCAAATGGCATCTGTAAGCCCATTCCCCGACATCACACTGCTGATACTCTACTATGTGAGTGCAAATTTCTGGGCACTCTAGTGTTCAATCATCTTCCACCCTCGGATCACGAAAGGCACACAAGCCAATCTACATCCTCAGGTCTAAGAAGATTGAACAGGGGCAACTATTGTACCCCAAAATTTTCCCTCCCATACTCTTAAAAGTTTTGACAAGCATCATCTCAATTTGCTCAAGTCTACTCAAGGAGTTGCACAGTCAACCACTCTTCTAAGCCAGTCAAAAGTAGGGTTTTGGTTCTTACAAGGAGGTTGAGGTTTTCAAGGGCTCAATCAAGTTCCATATGCTCATATACATTGTCAAGCATCCACATGTCAAGTTGCAAGACTCACAGCATCAAGTTGCACAGTCAAAACCCTCATTTGCTTCACAATCAACTGTAGGGGTAAAATGGTCATTTGGCAGTCAAAAGTCAAAAAATTTGGTCAACATCTTATTTTGAAGCCACAATCATCATTTGGTCAAATCTTGACCATGATTTCACAAGAATGGCTCAAAAATCATCAAGGTGTCAAAAGTTTCTATTTTTGGACAGCTAAAAAGTCAACTGTAACTTGACCAAGGCATAACTTTTCATGGTTCATCAGAAAAATCCCATCCAATGCTCATTTTGAAGGGGAGGACATTTCCTACAACTCATATTCACATTCCAAGTCCAAGAAATGCTCTCACAAAAAGTTATCAATTTCAACATTATAGGTCATTTTCAAAAGTCAACAAAAAGGCATTTTAAGTCAAAGACCATAACTTGAGATTGGTACATCAAAATGACATGGGACTAAAGGCATTGGTTAGAGGACTCCAAGACCTTTCCAAAATGTCCAAGAACATGTTCATATGATCAAAATTGAGCAAGATATGCATTGGAGAAGTTGGGAAATTTTTGTGAAATGACAAAAGTCAACTATCCTTGAAACTTCAATTTTTGACAAAATGGCCCACTTTTTCCACTTGATTCATCCTTGTCATGCCACCCACGTGTCCCATGATTAAATTCAAGATTAAACATTTATTTTTTCTATTTTTATTTAATTTTATTGATTTAATTCATTTTAAATCCATAAAATTCAAATAAAAATCAAAAAAAAATTAATTAAGTGATATCTTGTGTTTTGAATGACCTTGATGCATCATAATACACATGCCAAATTCGTGTAAGGTCCATTTCAAGTATGAAATTCAAATTTGAACAAAAATGGCAAGTTTCTTTAATGGTGGTTATGGAGAAATCCAAAACTTCATTGCAAGGGTTAAAGGCTCATAATATTGCTTGATTCTCATTCACACACATATATGCAAATGTTCCAGACCAAAGACACGACCTAGAACTCCCTGAAACAAAAGAACCAAATTTAAAAATCCAAGCAAAAAAGTGAAAACTGTTTTCAGCCTTCCAGTGCAATTCAAGCATTTCTCTTGATCCAAACACGTTCCCAACAGTCCCAGGAACCTATTGCCATCAAGAACAAGCCTTAGCACTCAAGGAAACGGCCAAACAGAACCATGGTTTGAACAAACTTTTCCATAATCGAAATGCATTTTTTATGCATCATTAACACATTTTGAATACTGCTTTGCATTTCTAACATTGTTGTGAAGCTTTTGATATAATTTAATTTGATTTTGGTGCTCTAAAATGAAAGTTGCCATTGTTAAGTTCTAGGGTTTCAGAGCTTGCGAATTGGGGCTTTGCACATACCATAAAATCAAGCCTCCAAACACACATGGTTGAAACTGGCTTGATGAGACGAATCCATTAGACACCTCGCGCCCTTTTTATATACACTGAGCGCCTAATCGCTATTTTGGACATTGGTATTTTGTGGGGGTTTAAAACCCCCGTTATTTGTTTGTTTTTTTGTTTCAGGAACGAAGAAGGTGATTACGTGGAAGAATGTGGGTGGCCCATTCAAATATAATACGCGCGCTTTCTTGTTTTAGCATATGCGTGTTGTTTTTCATATTATTTTCTTTATCCACTATAATAACAAGATGCAGCGTTTGGTGTAGTGGAGGAGGACGTGTTTGTTCATCATTGGGACCTGGGTTCGATTCCCAGGTCCCCTCAAAATCCCATATTATTTTTTCTTACATACTTGTGTGCAGGCTTCAAAGAAGGCTTATCATGCGCCTCACAAATCCAAAGCGCCAAGTATCTCCAAGTGCAAATCCAATGTCCACAAGGGAAGGAGCATCATGTTCTCAGGTCAACACAGGCGCAGGCAGTCCAGAAAGTCAACGAGCTTTGTGCAAATGGGCCTCACAATTCCATTAACACCTCCAATCTGGCCCAAAACCCCCCTTGGGTTTGCAATTTTTATTTTGTCATTTTTATATTTTGTTTGTCTTACTTTATTTTTCCCTTTTATTAACTATTAACATAATTAATTTTTTTTCTATAAAAAAATCAAAAAAAGAACTAATATTATTATTATTATTAATTACATTTTATTTTTGTAAATAAATACTAATAAATTGAATTAATTTTAATTAGGCAACTTTAACCTTTTTTCTTAATAACTAAAATAAATTTAGAATTAGGTTTTATTAACTTTTAATTTTATTCCCTTTTATTTTATTTCATTAAAAACATAAAAATACAAAAAATATTTTTCTTTTAATTAATTAATTAATTAGTTTAATTATTAGTTTTAATTTCATTTAATCATACAAAAGGACAAAAAAATTCAATTCTTTTCTTAAAAGGGTCAAAACCCTTAGGACGTTCCCGATTTAATTCTTTCGTGCACATTTATTTTATTTTGATTATTTATGTAACTGTCTCCAGCTATGTAATAGTTAATTAGGAATTTTACCGCTTTATTTAAATTTCTCGCACTTTATTTTACAAAATGGGTCTTTGTTTTTTTTGGCGATGTATAGACCCGCGCCTTGTAATAGTTAGATTTACATTTCCGCAATTTACTTTCCGCACCCCTAACTGTTAAATGCATGAAAGAATGTATGTAAATAAAACCAATCTGTAGCTCACAAATAACATGTACAAAGACAACTAACTGAAAAACAACACACAAAGCACATGCCACTTCTAGGGTACGCCTCACTGGTTGCCTCAAAACGTGGTCATCAAGTATAGGACGTCTTAGAGGTCACCCTTTGTCTAAAGATCCAGTTGTCTTGAAATGGTTGCCTCGGATAAAAAAAAGGATCTAGGACATTAGGGTTACTTCTAAGGTGTCCTACCGTTGCTTCGGTGACCACACTATCCCGATAATTGAATTGACCCGAATACCTCCAATGATGGTACTACCTACCTCTCAATAGTGGGATAGCATTATCTAAAGGACTCTTACACAGCCTAATTCCTTAGAGTAGGTAGATTTCTCTTAAGTACTTGCTCTTTTCAAACAAACAAAACATCTTTTCGCACCCCACGCTTTCAAAAAGTTTTCAAACAAATTTTTCATACACTCTTGAGGACAGATACAAGAGTTACTTAGAAATTTTTCAAACAAAACTTTTTCAAACCCACACATATTTGAAAAGCAAACATTTTTGAAAACATAAGAGCAAGTACCTAAGAGCCCGTGGATAACCACGGATAGAAAGGGTGCTAACACCTTCCCTTTCTATAAATCTACCTCCCGAACCGAGAAACATCTCGAATAAGGAATTTTGCTGTGCTTTTGTCCTTTCCATATTGGAGAACATAAAAGACGGTGGCGACTCTTGCTTACCGCGACATTTCGCGAAACCAGCTAAAAAACAGTCAGTTCTATTTCCACCGATCACACATAGGCTAAGAATGTTCAAAACACTTGACAATTTCTGCATAATCAATGCTCGGAGGTGAGAGGTTAAAACTGACTGTATTTAGTGACCTTGACTTTTGTATAAAAATACAAAAAAATAAAAATGGGATCTTAGGTCAAAAATTGGGGTATGACACTTTTATTTCTGATTTTTCTGATTTTTCTTCTTTTTCAAGGTTTTTGTTTTTGATTTTTTTTCAGATATGGTTTTCTTATTTGTCACGGTTTCTATTCTAATTTCTCTTGATTCGGTTTTTTTGTTTTCCTGATTTTTCTGGTTTCGTATTATTGTATGCAAGGTTGTTTTGGCATAAGTGAACTTGTTCTATTTTTCTCTGTTTGGATATGGCTAGCTGATAACATGGTGGATGAATGCTGAATTTTTTGTTCAAAATGCAGGGCAGGGTTTATTGGTTTTGTGGTGTCACGATTCCCTTTTGTGTAGGGATGGTTTTGGTTACAATTGGGAGCAATCAACTTTCCATGGATTTTGGTTGTGTGCAAATGAAACAGGCTTGGACAATGTGAAGATGGCAAGCATGTGGAACTATTTTGGAATTGCTTAAACTCAAAGTTTGGACTACTTTGAATTGCTTTTAGATTGTTGACAAAGGTTTATGGAAAATTTATAGTATGAAATCCAATTAGTTTAGGATGTATTATTTTGGTGTATATGAGTGTGATACGGTGGGAGAACTGACTAGAGGTTTTGTGTTTGTGTTCACAAATGTTTCGGTTTAGCAAGAGTCGCCACCGACTTTTATTTTATCCTAAGGAAAGGTCAAAAAGCACAGGAAAGACCTTTGAGATTTTTTCTTGGGTTCGGGGAGTAGATTATGAAAAGGGAAGGTGCAAGCACCCTTTTCATCCATGGTTATCCATGGGCTCTTAGTTACTTGTTTAGATCACTTGCTTTTGCTTTTCAATTGTTTGAAATGGTGCTTTGTGTGTGGTTTTGAAAGGTGTTTTGAAAAGAGGCCATCGTTGTGGCAACCTTTGTAATGATTGTTGTTTGAATGTATACAAAGGTGTATTGTCTTTTTGAAAAGATTTGAATGTTTGAAAGTTTTTTTTTTGGGAATTATTTTGAAATTGTGTGGTAAAGTGTGTTTGAGAATAGCAAGGATGTTTTGCAAGTTTTTGATCAAGTGACTAAGAGTTATCTACCCTATTTTACTCAAAGATCTTTCCTATATGTTTTTAACCCTTTTGACAGTGTTGTTTTACCATTGCATTTGGTAAACAAACTTGTATTAGGATGTTTAAACGGGACAAGCGTGGGTCATCGTATAGACCATGATAGCAATGGTGTTAAGTATTTTTGGCAAATTTTCCGAGGGACTAGATCATTTTGTTTAGGCAACCAAGATAGCGTCATCGAGGGACTATGATCTTTTGTTTTGTTTTTGTTTTGCCAAAGTACCCAACATGCCTAACATGGCCCATTTTTAAGGCAACAAGTGGATGAAACCGTAGGGGTGCAAGTGTGCATTGTGTATTGATTTTCATGCATTTTTGTCTTTGTATTAGTCAAGCTACTTGTTGATTTTGGATTTTTTTTCATACAAACCCTAATCTCTAATCATGGTATAATTGAAAGCGTAAATGCGTAAAATAATCTATAGTATTACAACATGATTATGGGGAGGGGGATTCAATTTTTGAATGGGGATTATTTGACAAGAAAATTAAAACCCTAGTTTTACTATTACATCCAAATTGAATCAAATGGCATAAATAATGAGTGAACAATATTCAAATAAATAAATTAAATAAATATGCAAAATAATATGAATATGCAAAAAAGGTTTTTGTTTATTTATATGTAAAAAAGGAAAGAAATAAATAAAAAGATTATTTTTTGGTTAAGTGTAAAACCCTAATTTTCTTTAAGAAAATAAATATATTAATTATATTATTTATATACAATAAAATAAAATAGTATGTGTAAAAAAAAAATATATTTAGAAAAAGTATTTTTTAAGTATAAATAATAATAAAAATAAAAGTGTAATATTTTTATATTTTTATTCTAAAATATCTAATAAAATAAAAGTGTATATATATATATATATATATATATATATATATATATATATATATATATATGTGTGTGTGTGTGTGTGTGTGTGTGTGTGTGTGTGTGTGTGTGTGTGTGTGTGTGTGTGTGTGTGTGTGTGTGTGTGTGTGTGTGTGTGTGTGTGTGTGTGTGTGTGTGTGTGTGTGTGTGTGTGTGTGTGTGTGTGTGTGTGTGTGTGTGTGTGTGTGTGTGTGTGTGTGTGTGCGTGTGCGTGTGCGTGTGCGTGTGCGTGTGCGTGTGCGTGTGCGTGTGCGTGTGCGTGTGCGTGTGCGTGTGCGTGTGCGTGTGCGTGTGCGTGTGCGTGTGCGTGTGCGTGTGCGTGTGCGTGTGCGTGTGCGTGTGCGTGTGCGTGTGCGTGTGCGTGTGCGTGTGTGTGTGTGTGTGTGTATTAATTATATTGAATATGTATAATAAAAATAAAATATATACAAAAATAAAAAATATATATTTAGGACAATATTTTTTAGTGTGAATAAAATAATAAAAATAAAATTATGACTTATTTATTATTTTTAAGTTTTTAATAAGTAAAATATATATTAATTTAATTGTTTTTTATGTTAGGAAAAATAGAAATAAATGCAAAATAAATGTCAAAAATTTTAAAAATATGTTTTGGGTATTTTTATATTTAGAAAATAAGAAAACAAAATCAGAAATAAAAATAAAAATGGAAAAATACAAAAGTATGAAGAAATGGGCCAGGGGTGCAAAAAGTAAAAGGGGGTGTCAATAGTGAGCCAGGACCAAGCCCAGCCCACCATACTTCATCTTCAACCTCTGACTTTCAAAAACGCGCGTGCCCTGTACATTTGCTAGATCCTGCATACGAGCTCTATTGCAAAAACACATAACATCAAAGTTGTAGAGCTTTTCAAGACGAATCCAACCATATAAACAACTTGTCCTAACTCTCAAAGACCAGAGAGAATTTCTCTGGCCCTAAAATCTAACCTAATTTTTTCAGTATATTCATGGACCAAATTCTCTTAGCATGCTTAATAAAAATGAAAAACTGAGCATATGTACAACTTCATGGCTATGAATATTACATTTCTTATTCACAAACCTAAGTCTAAATGTTCCTAAATAGAGAGATAGGAAGTTGATAAAAACCTGTTTCAGCTGACTTCGTGTATGGAAATGCGGAGCTTTTCAACAAGGCTTGAGATGTCTGGGAGCTTGCTTGAACTTCACTTGACCTTTTTCAATACCCTGCTTGCCTTGAATATGCTTGAACAAGACTACATAACTCAACCTGCACAAGCTCAAAATGAAAATGGCAAACCCTGTAAATTGAGTTACAGTTGGTGTTTAAGGTTTTGGATAGCTTGGATGAGTTATGTGGAAGATGTTTGAACCAACTTGGGGCAAAACGCACGAGTAAAATGTGAGATAGAACTCAAGTTGCAGATGCTGCCCTATTTTGCCAATGGAAGGTGATTTTGAGCTATGGGATGTTTGAGGGCTCAAAGGGTCATGTTTCTGGCTCAAAGGGGTGTGAGAAAGATGTCTCAAATGCTTACACAAGTTGGTTTTGGCTGATGTTCAAGTTCTAGTGTTTTAGATATCTTTCTTGTATTTTAAGCAAAGATGAGAAGTGATGTCCAATAGGCCTGTACAGGCTATCCATATGCTTGCACACTTTGCCCTTGGCCCCTATAATTTGTGGATTTGATTTGCTGCATAAGATATGGACCAATGCTCAAGAAATCAGTTTTGATATAAAGCATGATTTAATAAAAAATGGAAATATTGCTTTTTCTACTTAGGGATTAATCCAAGGTGCAATGCTCTAATGACCAAAACAATGCCTTAGACCAATGGTTTTGCACTTAATTATTGAGTGTGAAATGGTTTTAAGGCCTGTAATCTAGTGCAAAGCAAGCTGATTTGAATTTGCAACTTGTATGAACATGAACATGCCATGGATGAAAAGTGAGTTTTTGCCAACTTCAAGCCTTCGATTCTCCCTAACCACAAATGAGTTTGGAGAGTTCTTGGACATTTAGGAAAGCTTGCAACATACTCTACAATCCATATTTGAAATTAAATTTTAGATTCTAAGTGGAACTATGTGAAAAATGGCCATGAAGATAGGCCAAAATCCTGCCTAAACTAGAGCAAAATTTCACTAAGTTAAAAGTTTTAGGGACCCTTGTTCCAAAAATCATAACTTGAGATACAAGCCTCTTTTAGGAAAACTTTGTGAATTATAGTTGTATACTTTGTAGAGGATTACAATTTTCATGTTGGAAGTTTTGTTTGAATCCAAATGCATCATAGTGAAAATGTTGGGCAAAGTTAGAAAAAATCAAGAAAATTTCATAACAGAAAAATTCTAAGTTATGAAATTTTTCAACTTTAAACCCTAATTTGCAAAAATGGGTTTCTTGATGAACAAGTTTCATGTTTTGACATATTTTGATGAAAAATGACCCTTGACACTTGGTTTTGACCAAAAAGACAAAGTTTAACTTTTCAGTGTACAGTCAAAATTTGATCAGTTGACTGAAAAAATTCATCTGTCAATCCAATGCAATTGAGATCTTTTGAACCTTGTGAATAGGTCAAGATGATTTCATTTAGTCCTTGAATCCATGCTTGAACCCAATTTGCCATTGGCTAGGTCAAAAATCAGAAATTGCCCTTATGCAGTCAAAACCCTAAAAATGACCATTTTTCCCTTTTGGTGATCTGATCAAATTTCTTGTGGAGTTGTGGTCCAAACTTGATCAAATGGTTCATATGAGTTCATAATGTTGATGTGGGTCAAAATTTATGAGGTTTGACTGTAATTTGGCCACAGTTGACTTTTTCCCCAATACAGTTGATTTCTAGGTCAATTGTCCAATTAACTGAGCAAAAATTTGATTCAAGGCTTGAAACTTGGTAGAGGTAATCTTGTAAGTCCAACATGAAGTATGAAAGTCATTTTGAGCATTATAAATCCAAAAATCCTTGTGCAAACTCAAACCCTAATTTAGGTCAATAGTGCAAGGAAATGTCTTGGGCAGAGCAAACCCTAGCTTGATCTTGAGTTCAAAGAGCCTTGTGATGAGAAATGTTGATAAAATAAGAGGGCAAATTTTGGGGTACAACAGTTGCCCCTGTTCAATCTTCTTGAACCTGAAGAGTTAGATTGGCGAGTTTGGTCTTTCGAGACTCGAAGGTAAAAGAGGATTGGACACTAGAGTGCCCGTAAATTTGCACTCGTCAAAATGTAACTGAGAGAATGGGCTTAAAGATGCCATTTGGAGATGATAGAATATTGCTGGAGATGGGCTTAAAAGATGCCATCTAAAACTTGTTTGTTGAAAAATCAGAAGCATGATAATCAGAATGGTATCCGCATCTGGAACGTATTTGAGTTGTATCCGGAGATTGGATTCATATGAGCAAAGGAATGGCGTCCGTGTCTGGAGCGTATCCGAGTTGTAATTGTATTTGGTTCTTGAATGAATATCAGAATGACTGTTGTGTCTGGAGTGTATCTGTATTGTATCCGAAATCTGGAATCTGAATGAGCGGCAGAAAGACATCCGTGTCTGGAGTATCTCTGGGCTGGGGAATAGGCTTGAATGGGTGACAGAATGGCAACCGTGTCTGGAGTGTATCTGGATTGTATCTGAAGTTGAGATATGTATGAGTAGCAAAATGACTTCCGTGTCTGGAATGTATCCGCACTGTAACTGGGATCCGGACAGGTGACAGAATGACTTTTGTGTCTGGAGTGCATCTGATCCTGAAATTGATAGTTGAATCTGAATGAGAAATAGAATGGCTTCTGTGTCTGGAACGTATCTAGTCTGTATATGATTGATGAAGTCTGAATGAGTAGTAGAATGACCGCCGTGTCTGGGGTGTATCCATACTATATTTGAAATCTTTGGACATTTGTTAAAGGTAGCTTTTAATTTTATCCTGAAAAGGGTAAAATGTTAGCCAAAACACAAAATTATGTTGCATGATATGTACGATGCAATAAAGTGTGCTTCATCAATGTTTATAATATATGAATGTAATGTATGCGCATGTAAGCTGATTAGTTGTCTTGCTGAGGAAAATATATCCTTCATAACTGGAGATAATGAAATCCTTGACTGCTGCCGGGGAAAGTAAATCCTTGACTGCTGTTGGAGATTCAAAATCTTTGATTGTTGAGAATGAGAAATCCTTGTACATTATTGGGGATTGAAAATCCTTGGTGACTTGTGGGGATTAACAGGAATTTTGACAACTTCTGCGAGGAATTGAGAATCCTTCATGACTTTCCTGGGCAATAAGGAAAACTCTGATGATCTCTACTGGGGAATTAAAATTTGGGAGGCTTCAACTGGAGAAATGAGAACAAGAATCTTCGTTCTGCTGGGAAATAACTCTGTAGGGAGCATGCTTATCCTGCTGGAGAAATCAGGAGTTTGGGTTGTATGCCAATCTACTGGGGATTCCTGTTTTGTTGTTTGAGGAGAACTCCGATGGGGATATGTATTTCAAGGTTTCAGCTTTGTTGAGGATTGGGATGATGTACTGCAGGGGATTTCCTCTGGAACAGCCTAAAGACATTTTCCTATACTTTCAACCTATCAGTAATTATCCTTTCTCATTTCGTTTTATTTGTGAGCAGTGATTATATTCAAATGCATATGCTCATTTAATAAATCTTTGGACGTTTTCAAATAAAAACACATGTGTAAAAAGAAAGAAAAGGAAAACAAATTTATGCACTTCGAAGTATCTTTGTATTAACTTTGTGTAAGTATTTTGTATAAAGGAGACAGACATCCTAGTAAGAGGATGTTGTCATAAAAAATGAGAAAAATTTATACAAAGAAAGATGGCTATGTGTAATAATTCCATGGGGTTCCCATTATGCTATAGCCTTCATAACTCTGAGTATCTTGTCCATTTGTCGCTTTGTTCGCAGATGATTGGATTGATCAGAAGCCTGGAGGTTGTCCGTGAAGAGATTGTCCTTAAAGTGATCCGACGAGACATAGTCATACGCTTTAATTCCCTAACTTTTTCCTGGACCGCCCTTTCGGGTTTTCAGTCCACCGGGAAACCCTTTTTTTCCCAAGTCGCCCTTTCGGGTTTTCAACTTGTCGGGTGTACAGATTTTTTTTATTTATCCATAATTTTTTCCTGAACCGCCCTTTCGAGTTTTCGATTCACCGGGATGCCCATTTTTTCCCAAGTCGCCCTCTCGGGTTTTCAACTTGTCGGGTCGTTTATGCGTAGTATCTTTTGACCATGTCTGCGTTCACAGGGTGCGGAAAGTCGTCGCCGTCCATGGTGGTCAGAATCATAGCCCCACCAGAAAAGATGTTTTTGATCACAAATGGTCCTTCGTAAGTAGGAGTCCACTTGCCCCTGGGATCACTTTGCGGCAAGATGATCCGCTTGATTACAAGATCTCCGACTTGATATACCTGGCGTCTGACTTTCTTGTTGAAAGCCTTGATCATTCGTTTTTGATACGTCTGATCATGACAAACAGCAGTAAGTCGCTTCTCGTCGATCAAGTTAAGTTGATCAAGCCAGGTCTGAATCCAATTGTCTTCACTTAAACCAACACCCTTCATAATTCTCAAGGAAGGAATCTGAACCTCCATGGGTAAAACAGCTTCCATGCCATTTACCAAAGAAAAGGGCGTTGCCCCAGTTGAAGTACGTGCCGTGGTACAATATCCATGCAGAGCAAACGGTAATGTCTCATGCCAGTCCTTGTAGGTGACTGTTATCTTTTGAATGATCTTCTTAATATTTTTGTTCGCATCTTCAATAGCACCGTTCATCTTTGGCCGATAGGGAGATGAATTGTGATGTTGAATCTTGAACTGTTCGCACAGAGCGGTGATCGCAGTGTTATTCAGGTTTGTACCGTTGTCCGTGATGATCATGTCGGGGATACCATACCGGCATATGAGGTTCTGCTTGATGAAGCGGGCAACCATATTCTTTGTAACGGAGGCGAAGGAAGCTGCTTTGACCCATTTGGTAAAGTAATCAATAGCCACCAGGATGAGGCCATGTCCATTGGATGCCGTAGGCTTGATCTCTCCAATCATGTCGATTCCCCACATCGCGAATGGCCAAGGAGATGTTAGAACGTTGAGAGGAACTGGAGGAATATGTACCTTGTCAGCATAGACTTGGAATTTGTGACAAGTACGGGAATATTGATGATAGTCAGCTTCTATGGTAGACCAGTAGTAGCCTGCCCTTAGAATCTTCTTAGCCATCGTATGTCCGCTCAAATGAGTGCCAAATGTGCCACTATGCAATTCAGTCATGATCAGCTCAGCTTCAACTTTTTCCACACAACGAAGTAGAACACAATCATGGCTGCGCTTATATAGGATACCATTGCTCAGGAAGAACTTGGCAGTAAATCTCCTTAAGAACTTTTTGTCGTTGAATGAAGCTCCTTCAGGGTATTCTCGAGTCTTGAGATACCTTTTGATTTCATGAAACCAAGGTTGTTCCACTACTTCTTCGGTATTAATCTCATGACAGTGCGCAGGTTCATCCATTCGCTCGATGGTGATTTGGGGAGCCTCATTATCCCAATTGAGTTTAAACATGGAAGACATTGTAGCTAGAGCATCTGCTAGCTGATTTTCTTCTCGCGAAAAGTGCTCGAAGGTAATCTGCTCGAAATGAGGTAACAATGTCAGGACATGTTCTTTGTATGGGATAAGATTAGGATGTTTAGTGTCCGACTCTCCTTTGATTTGACTGATAACCAAAGCTGAGTCCCCAAATACAACCATAGATTTGATTCCTAGGTCAATCGCAGCCTTGAGACCAAAGATACAAGCTTCATACTCGGCCATGTTGTTGGTGCAGCTGAAGCAGAGTCTAGCAGTGAAAGGTGTATGGTAACCTGTTGTACCCCAAAATTTGCCCTCTTATTTTTCCACAAGAAATCACGGCTTCGGGCTTTTCCTGATTTTTCAGACTGGCTCAAGAATCGGCCAAACAGACTTTTCTCGTTAGTCAGACAAAATTTAGGGTTTTCATTGATTTTAAAGCAGTTCAAGCAGATTGCTAAGGTTTGGTTGAGTTGGCTCAGGTTTTGATCAGGCAGGCGCTTCTTTGATATTTAAACAAGAATCAGGGTTTTGTGCACGCAGAAAGAACTAATTCTACAGTGCTTTTCAAATTAATCTGAGATATGGACTGAGGCTGCTGATTGAGAACTTGCAGTGTTTGGATTTAATCAGTGAAAAAAAGGACATGTGGACGTTTGTTGTTTAGCTGTGCAATGCTTTGATTATTCTGAATTCCGGACGTTTATTGATTATTTATTATTCTGAGTTAAAATGGTTGGGATTTATTTCCAGTTATTATAATTTAAGAATTATAAATAATTAAATAAATAGTTGAAGAAATAAAAAAGAATTAACTGATCAAAAAAGGATGTTTATTCATTTTGAATTGTTTGTTACAGATATTATTTAAATACTGTAAATTTATTTACAGTTATTTACATTAATATTATTACAAATAAGTTAAATTGAAATAAAACTATGTCCTAAATTTCCTAAATCTCCATCTTCTACTGCTACTCCTAATTTGCTCCATTGATTTTTATCTGCAAAACAAAGAAAAAGTCAAAAGCAGATGAAATGAAATAAAAGAAGCAGACAGTAATTTAAAGATTCATCATTAAAAGCGACTGGTCGGAATCAGTTTGCCCTCTCTGCAAATCACAAGATTTCTCTTGGTTCACAAAGAGGGATGGAATGTCTTGCAATTAAAGAATGAAATGCACAAATTTACAAATTGCACAAATTCAAAGTTTGTCAAACATACTGCATAAATCCAAAATTCCAAACCAAGGATAAAAGGCAAACTGAATAGCAAACTAAACTGTCCAGAATTGCAACATGTGCCTAACCAAAGTCCAAACTGGATAGCAAAACTGTCCAAAACTGTCCAAAGGTGTCAAGAGACAAAAAGCTGTCCAAAGAAGATATAGAAAGATATCAAGAAGTACACAATATGCAGGAAGTATAGAAAATATGCAGAGGAAAGGCTAACATACAAGCAACATCCAATTTCATCATTTTCCTAGGCCAATACCTTTTCAGAAATAGTACATTTCTAAAGCAATAAAAATTCTTTTTAAATGTGTGGAGAGAGAAAAAGAGAAAAAAAGAAGAAGGCTTACAGCAGGCTTAGGCTTGAAGAAATGATATAAACAAACATATCAGGACAAAGCAAAGGGAGGGGCAGAAAATACCAAAGAAACAAAAACTGTAAAAAGTCTCAAAGCTGCCTCCAACCTGCTTCAAACAAACAGCAAGCCTTCACCTGCATAACAAAATAACACAAAGCCCTCAAGCTTGCATCCTGCTCAAAAACTTGTGTGCCCAAAACACCATAGCCTAAAGCTTGTTTCAACTCAGAAGGCCAAAACCTGCTACAGCCTAAACCAGTTTTCAAACACAAGCTCTCAAAGCATACCAAACCTGCTGAGCCATACAAACAATCAAAACCAGAAGCACCAACAAACTGTCAAACCTTAAACCAGAAAAAAGCCTGAAGCCTGAATCTGCATCAAGCCTAAACCTGCCTCAAACAACACAAACTGTGTCAAATAGAACAAACTTCAAGCCCTGTAAAACCAGTTTTCAAACACAAATTAACAAGCCAAAAAGCCTTTCAACCTGTCCAAGCCTAAAGCCTGCTGAAGCCTCAAACAGAAGCCAAGCATGTGGCCTGTAACCAAGCCTCATACCTGCATCAAGTCTAAAGCCTGCTGAAACCAGAGGCTTACAAGCCATACAAGCCTGAAGCCTAAAACCTGTACCAACATAAAAGCCAGAAATAGCACAAGCATTCAAGGCAACTCAGATTCAACTGAACCAACAAAGCCCTCAGAAGGTTTTCATCACAGGGCTAGTGCATAAATATCAAAGGCATCAAAATCATCAAGGCCATCACTCAGAAGCATATCAGAGAGGCAAATATATCAAGCATTTCAAGGCAACTCAGCATCTCAGGGCATATAGAAGCAAGGGGCTAACAGAAGGAAAAGAATCAGAATCATCAAAGGCGATTGAAGCCAACATACTCAAAATCATCATCAAATAATCTCAAAGGCATACAGACACAAGCATACTCAAAATCAACAACAAATATTTAGGGGCAAACAGAAGAGAGAAAAAGAAGCAAATAGGCAAAAGGCTTTCAGGTGTTTCATCATCAAACCAAAAAGTGAAACAGAGTACCAGGTTTTCCAGCAAAGCAAGCTAGCTCAAACATCACGTGTTTCCCCTCGCCTCCGACCGCCCACAGCGCCTCCAAATCCGCCTCCTCCTCCGTCTCCAAGGGTCAAGGTAGTATCTCTTCTTTTCTTTCCTTTCACGCACATCTCATAGAAACAAATAACAAAAGTAATAATCAGAACATGCACGAACTAAAGCAAGAGACGTAAATGGGGAATTTCTTACCTATGCTTGTCGCTGTTACGCCCAACAATGGAAGGAAGAGGAGTAGACGGCAGCGCTCGGTGGCCCTAGGCGGAGGATCGGCGTTCAGTAACTTGGCTTGAGAAGGCGAAGGAAGCAAAGTAAGGAACGGCGCCTCTGAGATTCCACGAACCCTAATTTCCCAAAATGCAACGAAACAACAAAAACCCTTGCAAAATAATTTGTGAAACAAAATGGGCCTTGCCCTTTCCTAATCAGCCTAAGCCCAACGAAATATGGAGCACACCCCCCTTTTTTCCCTTTTTTCTACAAATTCTGTTTTGGGCCAAATTCCCCTAAAGCCCATGTTAATTCTTTTTTTTGTTTTGTTTAGAAATCAACTCTCTTTTTTTTTATCACATAATACTTTTTTACATATACATCATATCATACTAATTTTTCATGTTAAATTTAATTAACAATACTCTTTTTATTTTCTTTTTTATAATATGATTAAATTTTGTAAATAAAAAATAACACATTAACTCTTTTATATAAAAATGTCTTAATTACTTTTTATGTTAGCTAGTATAATTAAAATATATAGAGGAATAGAACTTTTGAGTTAAATAATTTTTCTTAAATTTAAAACAATTTTCATTCTTTTTTTTTTAAAACTTTTGTATATTTGTACATAAAAAAATACTAACATAAGGCATTAATGCATAAAACTTAAAATATTTTCTTGTTCTTAAACTTAAAACATTTCCTTTTCTTTTTTTAAAATATTTTGTCTTGTACATACCTAACAAAAATACAAAAAGAATAAATAAGCAATACTTAATAATATATTAAGTTAACACTTGTAAATAAATCATGCACTTACACAAATACAATACACATTTGATTATCTTTGTACATTGCTACATATTACATTTGCGATTGATTCGATTTGGTTGTGAATTTATTTGGACACTATGCTCCTATTAAAGTCTCATCCCCATTTGTAAATATTTGCACCCCCACTCCCAGATACTTATTTGTAATAGCGTAGACTTTAAATTCCCGCAATTTATCGCTTTCAATTATACCATGGTTAGACCTAGGGTTTGTATGTACACAAAATCAAACGCTAGATAACCTAATACAAAGACAAATGCATGACAATCAATACACAATCACACTTGCACCCCTAGGGTAATCCCGCTTGTTGCCTTCCAAAATGGGCCATGCTTGCATGTTGAGTTTCTTTGGCAAAACAAAACAAATCAAAATGATCATAGTCCCTCGATGACGCTTTCGAAAGTTGCCTATCAAAATGATCATAGTCCCTTCAAGCAAATTGCCAAAGACACTTGGCACCATTGCATTCATGGTCCATACGATGACCCGCGCCTGTCCCGTTAACATCCTAACGCAAGATTGTCCACCAAATACAATGGTGGAACAAAATTGTTAAAAGGGTTAAAACATGAGAGAAACCTTTGAGTACAATAGGGTAGACAAACTCTTAGTTACTTGATCAAAACTTGCAAAACACGCTTGCCTACTTTTCAAAACCCACTCCACAAACACTTTCAAAAACAAACTTCCAAAAACATTTGAAACATCTTTTCGAAAAGACATACACCTTTGTATATACTCAAACACGAGTCATTACAATGGTTTCCTAGACAAGGCCTCTTTTTCAAAACATTTTCAAAACACACACACACACCACCATTTCAAGCAATTGAAAATCAAAGGCAAGTGATCTAAAAAAGTAACTAAGAGCCCATGGATAACCATGGATGAAAAGGGTGCTAATACCTTCCCTTTTCATAATCTACCCCCCGAACCCACGAAACATCTCAAAAGGTTTTTTCCTGTGCTTTTTAACCTTTCCTTTAGGATAAAATAAAAAGTCGGTGGCGACTCTTGCTAAACCGAACAAGTGCGAATACAAACGCAAAACCCAAGTCAGTTCTCCCACCGTATCACAGAACTGGCGACTCTGTTGGGGATTAATTTAAAAGTGGGGTTACCTTAGGGTTTAGATCACCTTTACATTCTTGCCTTGATTGCCTTGGTTGCTTTACTTTTTGGGTTCCTTGTTTGGGTTTGTTGTAAATCCTACACCCGGATTTGGGGCACCTTTTTAGGTAAATAGCAAAAAACTGTGAGGGAACTGTGCGGGGTATACCGACATGGTTGAAGCAGTAAGCTATGTTAGTGTGACATATTTGTGAGTACCGGTAACCCTTGAGTTCAATCAAGGAGAGTACGGGGCCGCTGAGTGATGTCGTGAAGCACTAACGAACTCTTATAACCTTAATTGACCATCCTAGCCTTTTTAAGGGTAGTGAGATGACCGACTTTGGTGCAGTCCGAAGTTGGTAGATACTCGATACTACACTCATTGAGGGTTGTTTTCTTGGAATATTTTGGTCGCCAGTTAAGTGGCTAAACCAAAACAATGAACACAGAAAATAATCCAATGATATTGAGCTCCTTAGAACCCGGTTTCTATTCTAGGACAGGATGAGCCAACTGACTTCAAGAGGGTACTTACCTACAACCCCATGCAAGCCTAAACCTAAGGACTTGTTTTCTTTGTGTGAATATGTTTGTATATACACTTACTTTCTTTTTCATACATGTACATAACATCATGACATCATACCATAGCATTTTTCAATAACCATTTCAAGAATCTCGAGGGTTCTTTTGATGCAGGGTTACGTTGAACCAGACGTCTACCAAGGGGCAAGAGGTTTCTCCTCTAAACAAATGCCATCAAAGATTAAGTGCAACAACTTGAATCAGGGGCTATGACCCACTTGACATGGTGAGCTTGATTCTCGTGGAAAGACATCCACCGGTACAAAGTTCTCCAATCAAAGATCAAGTACAACAACTTGAATCAGGGGCTATGACCCACTTAACATGGTGAGCTTGATTCTCGTGGAAAGGCATCCATCGGTGCAAAGTTCTCCAATCGAAGACCGAAGTTCAACCTCTAACGTTCTCTTGTGTTTACCCCAAGAGATCCTTGAAAACATTGCATATATATCACACATATCATTGCATAGCAGGTTTCTCCTTTTCAGGTTTCCTTATTCTTCCTACTGTTTATTTTAGTAAGATGGATATGGAACAAACGGTGAAAGATCTCCAGGCTCAAAATGCTCAATTCCAACAAATGCTGCTGGCTATGGGTAAAAGGCAAGAGGATATGAAAGCTCTTCTTCTCAAAGACAAGGGGGTCAGTCTTGAAGAAGACCGCAATATGGGGATTGATGAAGCTGACTACTCCGAGGAACAGTATCCTCCCGCTGATGACAAGTACAAACAGTTAGAGGATCGCCTCAATACTATGGAGGTTCAACAAGTACCTGGCCTGGATTTAGGAGACTTGGGTTTAGTTCCTGGATTGGTCATTCTGCCAAAGTTCAAAGTCCCTACCTTTGCTCTGTACGATGGAGTTTCTTGCCCTAAGATGCATCTAATGTCTTATGTCCACAAGATTCAACCATATGCAACTGATCCAAGGCTTTGGATCCATTTCTTCCAAGAAAGTCTGGTAGGGGCTCCACTCGAGTGGTTCTATCAATTGGAGACTTCCCGCATCCACACCTGGGAGGATCTAGCTCGGGCCTTTTACAAACAGTATCAGTACAATGCTGATCTTGCACCAACTCGTGTGCAATTGCAGAACATGACCATGGGTTCTGACGAGAACTTCAAAGGGTACGCTCAAAAATGGAGAGATCTGGCTGGTAGGGTGCAACCCCGTTTAACTGACAGAGAGTTGATTGACATCTTCATGGGAACTTTGACAGGGCCTTTCTTCAATCACTTAATTGGAAGCTCTTCAGCTGGGTTCACCGAGCCAATACTGACCGGCGAAAGGGTCGAAGTGGGCATCAAAAGTGGGAAGATCCAAGGAGCTACTCCCTCTGATGTTCAGAAAATCCCCTAAAATGGGAAGAAAGAGTCCAATGCAGTGACTGGTCAAAAGAGTCGTCTTGATCAACATGCTGGGGCAATCTTGATCTCTGATCCCACGCCTGTTCAACAAAAACGGGGCAAGAGATGTAGGGTGAGATATCAAGAAAGGCAGTACACTGACATCAACATGCCTTTGTCTCAAGCATTACAACATTTGTTGGAGTTGAAGCTGATCACGCTGAAGGATCCTCCTCAAAATCCTGATACTTCCTCTTCCAAGTACAACTCGAGTGAGAGATGTGCCTACCATTCTGACAGCCCTGGGCATGACACCGACAGCTGTTGGACTTTGAAGAACCAGATTCAAGACTTGATTGATGCCAAGGAGATCAAGTTTTGACCCTCCGGAGACTCCAAGTGTGATCACTGCTGCTATGCCAAATCATTGAGGGCATCTTTGTTACTTTGAATTTTCAAGTTGTAATCTCTTTGTCATTCAAGCAATCATCTATTAATGTCAAACTTTGTTTCATTAATGCATTGCATATGTTTGTCTTGATTTAATCCACTCATTTTCATTACACTTGAACTATGCTTTCTACTTTCTTTATGATATTTGACTCTTGATAAAAAGCTGCAAGCCTTTAGAGGGAGGATGACGAAACAATACCATAATCTCATACAGTATGCTTTTGAACAGACCTTGCTGATGATGTACAGACATTTCTTTCAATTCCCAAACACTGGAGTTATAAGGAAGATAATCCCTAGTCAACCCCTTCGAGCCAAAGAAGTTGGAGCTTTCTGTTCTAAACAATCAAAACCTTTGATATAAACCTGGGGCAGGGTAGTCTCTCAGTTAATTCAAAAAAGGTGTGCATTAAAATCGCAAACTCTCAGTTCGTAATACAATGAACGACGTAAAAGAGAAAAGAATTCCTCTGGAATCAAAAGACAGTGATGGTTCCCTATCACCTAGGCAGTCAATCTCTCAAAAGAGAAAAGCCCACTAAGTCAAAACCTGTAAAGGAGGCTTAAGAAAGCTGGGGCATCCCGCTGACTGGGATCTCAAAAACGGGAACAGTCAGGTAAAAGTTAGGGATAACAAATCAAAATCAAAATAAAGAGGTCATTACAAATCCTCAACAACATGAAAAATGTTGCAAAAGAAAAAAGGAGATGATGACTGTCTCCCAAATTCAACTGGTGAACCATCACCCAAAGGTCGTTCCAAACTCAAACAGAGTGCGACGCACAATTAACTGAGCTTAGGATTGAAGAACATCACGAAGAGCGGGTGGGTACAAATATACTTTGAGCCTTTATCCTTTGTTTCTTAAACCGTGAACCAAGCCACGATACAACCCTTCAAAAGTCCTAATTGAAGCACGAGTTAGTTCGAAAGCATACTGTTACTAAAGGTATCCTGACTCCTGTAAGGCTTTGCTCTAAAATCTTGTGTTGAATTTGTCTTATGAAAAGTTTTCTGCTAAAAAACACATTTTTCAAAACTTCGAGACAAACATAAACTTTGCATTGTTTGAATATCACTGTTTGCATTTGACTATTTGTTTGACAGCGAAGAAATTCATACAGCGAATGTTCGGAGGAACGAAAACTCTCTCAGTGAGTAAAATAACTTCAAAAGGATGACACTTCCATTGACAAATCTCCTATCAACAAGGGGCACGGCATGTCACTATCCAGCACGCCTGGGGCAGTCCAGTCAAGGTTTCAACAGATCTTTCAAAGTTCAGTTAACCTGGGGCAGTCCAGTCAAGATTTCAAGAAATCTCTCAATTGCAGATTAACCTGGGGCAAGTCTTTGTCACCATCACTTGGGGCATTCGAATGTCAATCTTAAGGGTTACGAACAGACCAAGTTTCCTGGCAATATCACATGCATCTGATACTGGGGGCAGTGATGAAACCTCTCTAGCAAACTTGCAGTCATGGGTTTATTTCCCCAACATTTGTCAAGGATTTATTCTCCAAAACAAATTACCTTTCAACAGCATTCTTAACATATGCAGATTGATCGACAGATAAGGTTCCTTCATCTTGAAGTAGTAATCATCAAGGTTCCTTCATCTTGAAGTAGTAATCATTAAGGTTCCTTCATCTTGAAGTAGTAATCATCAAGGTTCCTTCATCTTGAAGTAGTAATCATCAAGGTTCCTTCATCTTGAAGTAGTAATCATCAAGGTTCCTTCATCTTGAAGTAGTAATCATCCAGGTTCCTTCATCTTGAAGTAGTAATCATCAAGGTTCCTTCATCTTGAAGTAGTAATCATCCAGGTTCCTTCATCTTGAAGTAGTAATCATCCAGGTTCCTTCATCTTGAAGTAGTAATCATCAAGGTTCCTTCATCTTGAAGTAGTAATCATCCAGGTTCCTTCATCTTGAAGTAGTAATCATCCAGGTTCCTTCATCTTGAAGTAGTAATCATCCAGGTTCCTTCATCTTGAAGTAGTAATCATCAAGGTTCCTTAATCTTGAAGTAGTAATCATCAAGGTTCCTTCATCTTGAAGTAGTAATCGTCAAGGTTCCTTCATCTTGAAGTAGTAATCATCAAGGTTCCTTCATCTTGAAGTAGTAATCATCAAGGTTCCTTCATATTGAAGTAGTAATCATCAAGGTTCCTTCATCTGTTGAAGTAGTAATCATCAAGGTTCCTTCATCTTTTGAAGTAGTAATCGTCAAGGTTCCTTCATCTTTTGAAGTAGTAATCAAGGTTCCTTCATCTTTTGAAGTAGTAATCATCAAAAAATTTCACATCACCTGCTGGAAATTACAACCACCAACAAGATAACAGACAACTGAAAAAATCTGTTTCTCTCAAGAATGAAGACTCTCATCCTCAAAACCTCAGAAGATTGGTACACTCCCAATTTATGACCCCCAACAGAATGAAGATTCTCCTGAGTTCCTAATTCCCCAAACAGAGTTAAACTTCAGGATCTTCAGCAGAGCAAGAGCTTTCTCAAAGCTGATTTCCCCAGCCAGAGAGCCTTCCAGAACTTAATTCCCCTCAGAGTCAAGTTTCAAAATCCCCAGTGGAGCCGAAACTATCAATCCCCAGTGGAGCCAAAACTGTCAATCCCCAGCGGAGCTAAAACTTCTAACTATCAATCCCCAAGCAGAGTGAAGACTCTCATTCTCAGTTCCTCACAGAATATTCGAATATTCCTCAGTGAAGACCTTCTCAAGACAGGAATCCCCAGTAGATTGGCATACAACCCAAGCTTCTAATTCCCCAACAGTGGTCCTAGGATTTCTCATTTTCAATGATCAAAAGATTCTTGCCCTCCCCAGCAGCAGCCAAGGAATTATTTTCCCCGACAACAGTCAAGATTCTTTTGTCTCCAGTCATCCAGGATTCATCTATCCTCAACAAGACAGCTCATCAGCTTACATGCGCATTCATCACATTCATATCATAAACATTGATGTAACATGCATTGCATCACGCATCATGACATTGCATACAACTAACTCTTTACCTTTTCAGGAAAGATCAGTCAACAGACAAAAATCATCATCTTCCGAGATTCATCCAGAGATAGTTCAGATGTGACCCAGACATAGCGACATTTTGATACTTATTCCAAATTCATCCAGATGCAGTTTTTCACGGACTCATCATCAGGAAACCCTACACCGGTTCCTCCTCCACTTCAAGACTTCTGAAAACAGTTTATGGATTCTCCAGTAACGGATGTTAATCTATCGCTTGTTCAGACTCAAGACTTCTGAAAATAGTTCACGGGTTCTCCAGTAACGGATGTTAACCTATCGCTTGTTCAGATTCTTCTCAACTTTTAAAAACAGTTTACGGACGCTTCCCATCAACGGATGTTGCTCTATTGCTTATTCAACTTCAAGACTTCTGAAAACAGTTCACGGGTTCTCCAGTAACGGATGTTAACCTATCGCTTGTTCAGATTCTTCTCAACTTTTGAAAACAGTTTACGGACGCTTCCCCATCAACGGATGATTCTCTATTGCTTATTCAACTTCAAGACTTCTGAAAACAGTTTACGGATTCTACAAACATGGATGTCAATCTATTGCTTGTTCAGACCCCCAGTTCAGAGATGTTCCAAAACATGGATACCTTTCTGATACTCGTCCACTCACCAATGACATACAGTTCAACACCTTCAGAGATGGCATCTATAAGCCCATCCTCCTCCAGACATTTCCAGATGGCATCTCTAAGCCCATCCTCCTTCCAGCAACTTCCAAATGGCATCTTTAAGCCCATTTCCAGATGGCATCTCTAAGCCCATCCCCCGACAAGATTCTGTCACATCCCTAGATGGCATCTTTAAGCCCATCACCAAATGGCATCTGTAATCCCATTCCCTCTACCATCACATCACCGAGTGCAAATTTTCTGGGCACTCTAGTGTCCAATCTTCTTGAACCCTCGAGTCGCGAAAGGCAAACTTGCCAATCTAGCTCTTCAGGTTCAAGAAGATTGAACAGGGGTGTTGTAACACCCCGTTTTCAATTAATTGATTTATTTAAATTTGGGAATTTATTTTATTAGAATTAATAAAATAAAAAGAATTATTTATTTTGGAGTATTTGAGGAAAATAAAAGAAATAAGGAATATTGGGATTTTTATGTTATTGGGCTTAGATGTTGTTAGTAAAGAGTGGGGGTGCAGAGAAATAAAGTTATGTTTGGGACTTAGGCCATTTTCTCATTTTTGGTTTTCACGTAAGAACAGAAGTTGGAATTTGGGAAAATAGAGCTCTGAAGAACGGAGAACGAAGAACATCGCTCAAGAACTCAAAGCTGCTAATTGATAAGGTAAGGGGGGTTTATACTCGATTTATATTTGTTTATGGGTTTATGTACGGTTGATTCGGGTAATCGTAGGAAATCCCAATTGTTAGATGTTTCTAGGGATCGATAACCTTAGGATTGAACTTTGTTAGAAAAGGTTTAAGTTCCCGATTTTATGAATCAATTAGAGACTTTAGGTTCCTATGATGGATTGGATGTCTTTGTACTATATTGCACCGCCGTAGAGAGGTATTTTCGTGCAAAAAAATGGGTATATGAGCTGCTGCAAAAACAGAAAAATTAGGTTCGCACTCATCAACACGGGCGCGTTGATTTACGCGGGCACCCGTGTTGATTCACTATATGCTGATGAAAATGTGTTTTCTGGCCATAATTCAACACGGGCGTGTTGATTAACACGGGCGCCCGTGTTGATTCACTGTGTTGGCATAAAAATGGGTTTTCTGGGCACAATTCAACACGGGCCGTGTTGATTTACACGGGCGCCCGTGTTGATCCCCTGTTTTGTCAAAAAAACGTGTTTTCTGGACACATTTCCACACGGGCAGTGTTGTTTTACACGGGCACCCGTGTTAAACCTCCTGTGTTGGTTTTTAAACTATGTTTTCCGTGCATGTTGTTAAGTACGGATTGATCCGGTTTTGATGTGCAGTGTTTGACATGTTTTGAATATGTGTTTATTGAATTCCTAGTGTTGATTGATGTGTGTATCGAATAACGATTGTATGTTATGATACCAACACTATGTGGATCTTATTGTCATGCTTTTTAGATGATGTTATCAAGCATGAATTATGATATAACTTGATATGATTGATGTTTAATAGTATGCTGAGTGGTTACATGCTATTCCTATCATGTTATGTTTGATATTGTTGATGTGCATGATATGTTGATTGATGTTCATAGTATGCTGAGTGTTACATACTTACATATCATGTTGCATTTGTTAATTCCCATTGTGTGGAATTAACATGGTGGCCAATATACGTGTCCGCGATATAATGGAACGTTGAGGTGGTAGCCGTGTCCGCGATATAATGGAACGGTGAGTTATCCGTGACCCGCGATTTAATGGGGCGGTGAAGTGGTACCACATGCATGGGTGTGTTGCATTACTCGAATATAACATGAATGGATGATTTTTCCAATGTTATATTTGATTGTTTGTATGCACGTATGATTTGATAAATGGTTGATGATGTTTGGTGAATATTTGCAAATATGAAAGGCAATATGTCATGGATATATGAATTGTAAAGGTTTTGTAAACTATGAAATATGCTAATTATTGGGTGATGCTTATGATTTCGTGAATTGATTGTTATGAATGTATAACCAAATGTATATTTGAGAAGCTCACCCTTACTGTTGAATATTTCAGATTGAGGAGCTTCGCTCAGGTGCTTGGCGAAGGCTTATCGTGTCTAGTTTAGTTTCGTTTTAGTATGTCCGGGTCATGCTCTGATAGTTGTAACTCCGGGAACGTTTGGTTGTCGAGCTGCTTTAGTCAGACTCGTTTATTTTCTTTTAATTGTTATAATATGACGTTGACTTTTCCAGGTGTTAATCCCTGATGATTTTGGAAAACATTATAACATTTGATTTTATTAAATAAATTATTCCGCTGTGTAGACATGTATGAGTTACCACTAAAATTATGCATGACAGGAATTTATTTTATTAAAAGAGAATTGTAGCATTCCTCGATTATTACATGTACTCTGAGTTTATAATTTTTAATATTTGCGAAAATTATATGCGGGGTTTTAGAGGGTGTTACAATAGTGGTATCAGAGCATAGTCGGTCGTTGTGACCAGAGTCTTGAGTCAGTCATTCCTTTTCGTATGCGACTAGTGCAAGGTAACACTGTCGATACTGTATTCTGATGTGGAGTATGTTTTAATTCTCAGGAATATGGCTGGAAGAGGTAATGGACGAAATGATGCTGCACTAGCTGAGGCTTTGGGGATGTTAGCTGGTGTACTTGCTGGAAACCCAACTGGAGGCGTGATTGGTGCTGATAGGCAATTGGGAAATTTCCAGAGGAACAATCCTCCGTTGTTCAAAGGTACACATGACCCCGAAGGTGCTCAGAAGTGGCTGAAGGAAATCGAAAGGATTTTCCGTGTGATCGATTGTGCTGAAGATCTGAAAGTCAGATATGGTACGCATATGTTGGCAGAAGAAGCCGACGACTGGTGGGTTGCCACAAGGACTGAAATGGTTCAGGATGGAGAGGCACTGACTTGGGCTAACTTCAGAAGGGCTTTTCTGAGGAGGTACTTTCCTGAAGATGTTCGGGGAAGAAAGGAAATTGAATTTTTGGAGCTTAAGCAGGGCAATCTGACTGTTAGTGAGTATGCTACTAAGTTCACTGAGCTGGCAAAGTATTATGCACACTACAACAATGATGAGGCTGGAGAATTCTCTAAATGTATCAAATTTGAGAATGGTCTCCGAGATGAGATTAAGCAGGGAATCAGGTACCAGCGTATTCGTAGATTTTCTGATCTGGTGGATTGTAGCAGAATCTTGGAAGAAGATATTACCAAGAATCGGTCGTCTCACTCTCGTGGGGCTGTTGATAAAAGAGGGAAGCAACATATGGACCGTGGCAAGCCATATGGTAGAGATAACCAGAGATCAGGCGGTTGGAAAAGGCCTAGTGGGGGAGATTCTAAGGCTCCTATCAGATGCTACAGGTGTGGTGAGTCTGGTCATCACATTCGAGATTGCAAGAGTGATGAGAAGAAGTGCTATAAATGTGGAAAGGCTGGTCATTTGTCTATTGATTGCAAAGGGAAGTCTGTTACTTGTTACAATTGTGGCGAAGAAGGTCACATTCGTCCGCAGTGTCCTAAGCCTAGGAAGGATCAGTCAGGTGGAAAAGTGTTTGCTTTGTCTGGATCTGAGACTACCCCAGAGGATCGATTGATTAAAGGTACGTGTTTTATTCATGGCACACCTTTAGTTGCAATTATTGATATTGGTGCAACTCATTCTTTCATTTCTTTGGATTGTGCTGAGAGGTTGAAACTGGACATATCTGGTATGCGAGGTAGCATGGTTGTTGATACTCCTGCATCGGGTTCAGTGACAACTTCACTCGTATGTAGGAATTGTCCTATTGAGATTTTTGGTAGAGGTTTCGGTATGGATTTAGTGTGCCTACCGCTTGAACAAATTGATATTATCCTTGGGATGAACTGGTTGGAATTTAACCGGGTTCATCTGAACTGCTTTGCTAAGACGGTGATTTTCCCAGAAGCAGTTGGTGTCGAGAATTTGACTATGACTGCTAGGCAGGTGCAAGAAGCAATGGAAGATGGTGCTAATGTGTTTATGTTATTTGCTTCGTTAGATGCAACAGGAAAGGTCAGGAGTAGTGAATTGCCAGTGGTGTGTGATTTTCCAGAAGTCTTTCCTGATGATGTTGGCGAGTTACCTCCTGAGAGAGAAGTGGAATTTTCTATAGATTTAATTCCTGGTACGAGACCGGTGTCGATGGCGCCATATCGTATGTCTGCGTCTGAATTGGCTGAATTGAAGAGTCAGTTGGAAGATTTACTGGAGAAGAAGTTTATTCGTCCAAGTGTTTCGCCTTGGGGTGCTCCGGTATTGTTGGTTAAGAAGAAAGAAGGTTCTATGAGACTGTGTGTTGATTACAGGCAATTGAACAAGGTAACCATTAAGAATCGGTACCTGTTACCGAGGATTGATGATTTAATGGATCAGTTAATTGGAGCCAGTGTATTCAGTAAGATTGATTTGAGATCTGGATATCATCAGATTCGTGTGAAAGCGGAAGATATTCAAAAGACTGCTTTTCGAACGAGGTATGGGCATTATGAATATTCTGTTATGCCGTTCGGAGTTACTAATGCACCTGGTGTTTTCATGGAATATATGAATAGGATTTTTCACCCATATCTGGATAAGTTTGTTGTGGTTTTTATTGATGACATTCTGATTTATTCCGAGAATGACGAAGAACATGCGGAACATCTCAGAATTGTGTTAGAGTTGTTGAAGGATAAGAAGTTGTATGCAAAGTTGTCCAAATGTGAGTTCTGGCTGAATGAAGTTAGTTTTCTTGGACATGTGATTTCTAAGAATGGTATTGCAGTGGATCCTACGAAAGTAGAAGCTGTATCTCAGTGGGAAGCGCCGAAGACTGTTTCGGAAATCAGAAGTTTTCTTGGTCTTGCAGGTTATTACAGAAAGTTTATCGAAGGATTCTCAAAGTTAGCATTGCCGTTGACGAAGTTGACTCGTAAAGGACAAGCGTTTATTTGGGATTCTGATTGTGAGAAAGGTTTCCAAGAATTGAAGCGGAGATTGACAAGTGCTCCTATTCTGATTTTGCCGAATCCGGTGGAATCTTTTGTGGTCTATTGTGATGCATCTCTGTTGGGTTTAGGTGGTGTTTTAATGCAGAATCAGCAGGTAGTTGCGTATGCTTCGAGACAGTTGAAGGTTCATGAAAGGAACTATCCTACTCATGACTTAGAGTTGGCAGCAGTTGTGTTTGTCTTGAAATTGTGGAGACATTATCTGTACGGTTCGAGGTTTGAAGTGTATAGTGATCATAAGAGTTTGAAGTATCTTTTCGATCAGAAAGAGCTCAATATGAGGCAAAGAAGGTGGTTAGAATTCCTCAAAGATTATGATTTTGGTTTGAATTACCATCCTGGTAAGGCAAATGTAGTTGCAGATGCTTTGAGCAGGAAGTCCTTGCATATGTCTATGATGATGGTTCGTGAATTGGATTTAATTGAGCAATTCCGAGATTTGAGTTTGGTTTGTGAAAGTACTCTGAAGTGTGTTTGTTTGGGTATGTTGAAACTTACTAGTGGTATTCTAGAAGAGATCAGGATCGGGCAGAAGTCCGATGTTAATTTAGTTGATAAATTGACATTGATCAACCAAGGTCAAGGTGGTGAGTTTAGGATTGATGAAAATGATGTTATGAGATTTGGCGATAGAGTTTGTGTTCCTGATATCGCAGAGATCAAGAAAAGTATATTAGAGGAAGGACATCGCAGTGGGATGAGCATTCATCCGGGTGCCACGAAAATGCATCATGATTTGAAGAAATTGTTTTGGTGGCCGAGAATGAAAAAGGAAATAGCTGAATTTGTGTATGCATGTTTAATCTGTCAGAAATCGAAGATTGAGCATCAAAAGCCGTCTGGGTTTATGCGACCGATGTTTATTCCAGAATGGAAGTGGGATAGTATTTCTATGGATTTCGTATCTGGGTTGCCAAGGACTCCTATGAATTGTGAAGCGATATGGGTCGTTGTGGATAGGTTGACTAAGTCTGCTCATTTTATACCGGTGCGAATGGATTACTCGATGGAGAGATTGGCACAGTTGTATATTGAGAAAATAGTGAGTTTGCATGGAGTTCCTTCTAGTATTGTGTCAGATAGAGATCCGAGGTTCACTTCGAAATTTTGGGAAGGATTGCAGAAGGCTTTGGGTACTAAGTTGAGATTGAGTTCAGCTTACCACCCTCAGACTGATGGACAGACGGAGAGGACGATTCAATCGTTGGAAGATTTATTGCGTGCTTGTGTTTTAGAGAAAGGTGGAGCTTGGGATAGCTATTTGCCATTGATTGAGTTTACTTATAACAATAGTTACCATTCGAGTATTGGTATGGCTCCGTTTGAGGCATTGTATGGTAGACGGTGTAGGACGCCTTTGTGTTGGTATGAATCTGGAGAGAGTTCGGTAATTGGGCCAGAGATTGTTCAGCAGACTACCGAAAAGATCAAATTGATTCAAGAGAAGATGAGAGCTTCTCAGAGTCGTCAGAAAAGTTATCATGATAAGAGGAGAAAGAATTTAGAATTCAGTGCTGGAGATCATGTGTTTATGAGAGTTACTCCGATGACGGGTATTGGTCGGGCGTTGAAGTCTAAGAAGTTGACTCCGCGTTTTATTGGTCCGTTTCAGATTACGGAAAGAGTTGGAGAAGTTGCTTATCGCATTGCTTTACCTCCGAGACTTGCGAATTTGCACGATGTTTTTCATGTTTCTCAGTTGAGGAGATACATTCCAGACCCATCTCATGTAATCCAAATAGATGATGTACAGGTAAGAGATAACCTGACAGTAGAAGCATTGCCTATGAGGATAGAAGATCGGGAAGTGAAACAGTTAAGAGGTAAAGAGATAGCATTAGTGAAGGTTGCTTGGGGAGGTCCAGCAGATGGAAATATCACTTGGGAGCTGGAGAGCCAGATGAAAGAGGCTTATCCGGAGCTGTTCGTCTAAGGTATGTTTTCGAGGACGAAAACTCTTTTAGTGGGGGAGAGTTGTAACACCCCGTTTTCAATTAATTGATTTATTTAAATTTGGGAATTTATTTTATTAGAATTAATAAAATAAAAAGAATTATTTATTTTGGAGTATTTGAGGAAAATAAAAGAAATAAGGAATATTGGGATTTTTATGTTATTGGGCTTAGATGTTGTTAGTAAAGAGTGGGGGTGCAGAGAAATAAAGTTATGTTTGGGACTTAGGCCATTTTCTCATTTTTGGTTTTCACGTAAGAACAGAAGTTGGAATTTGGGAAAATAGAGCTCTGAAGAACGGAGAACGAAGAACATCGCTCAAGAACTCAAAGCTGCTAATTGATAAGGTAAGGGGGGTTTATACTCGATTTATATTTGTTTATGGGTTTATGTACGGTTGATTCGGGTAATCGTAGGAAATCCCAATTGTTAGATGTTTCTAGGGATCGATAACCTTAGGATTGAACTTTGTTAGAAAAGGTTTAAGTTCCCGATTTTATGAATCAATTAGAGACTTTAGGTTCCTATGATGGATTGGATGTCTTTGTACTATATTGCACCGCCGTAGAGAGGTATTTTCGTGCAAAAAAATGGGTATATGAGCTGCTGCAAAAACAGAAAAATTAGGTTCGCACTCATCAACACGGGCGCGTTGATTTACGCGGGCACCCGTGTTGATTCACTGTATGCTGATGAAAATGTGTTTTCTGGCCATAATTCAACACGGGCGTGTTGATTAACACGGGCGCCCGTGTTGATTCACTGTGTTGGCATAAAAATGGGTTTTCTGGGCACAATTCAACACGGGCCGTGTTGATTTACACGGGCGCCCGTGTTGATCCCCTGTTTTGTCAAAAAAACGTGTTTTCTGGACACATTTCCACACGGGCAGTGTTGTTTTACACGGGCACCCGTGTTAAACCTCCTGTGTTGGTTTTTAAACTATGTTTTCCGTGCATGTTGTTAAGTACGGATTGATCCGGTTTTGATGTGCAGTGTTTGACATGTTTTGAATATGTGTTTATTGAATTCCTAGTGTTGATTGATGTGTGTATCGAATAACGATTGTATGTTATGATACCAACACTATGTGGATCTTATTGTCATGCTTTTTAGATGATGTTATCAAGCATGAATTATGATATAACTTGATATGATTGATGTTTAATAGTATGCTGAGTGGTTACATGCTATTCCTATCATGTTATGTTTGATATTGTTGATGTGCATGATATGTTGATTGATGTTCATAGTATGCTGAGTGTTACATACTTACATATCATGTTGCATTTGTTAATTCCCATTGTGTGGAATTAACATGGTGGCCAATATACGTGTCCGCGATATAATGGAACGTTGAGGTGGTAGCCGTGTCCGCGATATAATGGAACGGTGAGTTATCCGTGACCCGCGATTTAATGGGGCGGTGAAGTGGTACCACATGCATGGGTGTGTTGCATTACTCGAATATAACATGAATGGATGATTTTTCCAATGTTATATTTGATTGTTTGTATGCACGTATGATTTGATAAATGGTTGATGATGTTTGGTGAATATTTGCAAATATGAAAGGCAATATGTCATGGATATATGAATTGTAAAGGTTTTGTAAACTATGAAATATGCTAATTATTGGGTGATGCTTATGATTTCGTGAATTGATTGTTATGAATGTATAACCAAATGTATATTTGAGAAGCTCACCCTTACTGTTGAATATTTCAGATTGAGGAGCTTCGCTCAGGTGCTTGGCGAAGGCTTATCGTGTCTAGTTTAGTTTCGTTTTAGTATGTCCGGGTCATGCTCTGATAGTTGTAACTCCGGGAACGTTTGGTTGTCGAGCTGCTTTAGTCAGACTCGTTTATTTTCTTTTAATTGTTATAATATGACGTTGACTTTTCCAGGTGTTAATCCCTGATGATTTTGGAAAACATTATAACATTTGATTTTATTAAATAAATTATTCCGCTGTGTAGACATGTATGAGTTACCACTAAAATTATGCATGACAGGAATTTATTTTATTAAAAGAGAATTGTAGCATTCCTCGATTATTACATGTACTCTGAGTTTATAATTTTTAATATTTGCGAAAATTATATGCGGGGTTTTAGAGGGTGTTACAGGTGTGATCGGTGGAAATAGAACTGACTGTTGAACGTTGGTTCGCGAAATGTCGCGGAAGCAAGAGTCGCCGTCGTCTTTTATTTTCTCCAACATGGACAGGACAAAAGCACAGCAAAATTCCTTATGAGATTATCTCTCGGTTCGGGAGGTAGATTTATAGAAAGGGAAGGTGTCAGCACCCTTTCTATCCATGGTTATCCATGGGCTCTTAGATACTTCCTCTTATGTTTTCAAAATTGTTTTCTTTTCAATTGTGAGTGGGTTTGAAAAAAGTTTCATTGAAATATTTCGGAATAACTCTTGTATCAGTCCTCAAGAGTGTTTGAAAAATCGTTTTGAAAGCTTTTTGAAAAGTGTCAGTGTGAAGAGAGTTTTGGTTTGTTTTTTAGAGAGAGCAAGTATCTATGAGTCATCTACCTACCATAAGGAATTAAGCTGTGTAAAAGTCCTTAAGGTAGTGCCATCCCACCATTGAGAGGTAGGTAGCACCACCGTTGGAGGTGTTCGGGTCAATTCGATGTTAGGGACAGTGTGGTCACCAGAGCAACAGTAGGATACCTTAGAAGCTACCCTTATGTCCTTGATCCTTTCTTAATCGAGGCAACCGTTTCGAAACAACTGGATCATGGACATAAGGACTTACTAAAACGTCCTATACTCGACGACCACGTTTCGAAGGTAAGGCAACAGGTGAGGCGTACCCTAGAAGTGGTGTGTGTTTTTGTGTGTTATTTTCATGTTAGATTTTATCTTTGATCATTCATCATTGTGAGCTACGCTTGTTTTTAATTAACCATACATTCTTTCATGCAATTTAGAATTTAAGAGCGCGGAAAGTAAAAAGACGGAAACATAAATCCTACGCTATTACAAGGCGCGGGTCTATACATCGCCAAAATACAAAGACCCATTTGATAAAAGATGCGGAAAGTAAAAAGACCTAATTACTATTACAAGCCTTGAGCAGTTACATAATATTCGAAAGAAAATAATGCGCGAAATAGAATAAAAGTTAGGACGTCCGAGGGTTTTGACCCTTTTGAAATTAAATTGAAATTAAAGTCTAATTATTATTTAATTAAAGAAAAGAACTTGTTTTTTATGTTTTTGTATTTATGAAAGTAAAGAAAATTAAAATTAGAAGGAAACCCTAGTTCTACATATTCTAATTATTAATAAAAAGAAATATTAAAGTTATTCTAATTTACTAATTAATTAATATACATGTTTATTTACAAAAATAAATAGTAATTATAATAATAAATAAATGAGAAAAAAATTGATTAAGAAAAGGATGAAAAATGCCAAAGACCTAATTCTAGATATTTTTTATTTATTAAGAAAAAAAAGATTAAAGTTTAAAACCTAAATTAACTAAATTAATTATTAACATTTATTTACAAAAATAAATTAGTGATGAATTAATAATAATTAAATATATTTTACATTTTTTGATTTTTCTGTTTTTATTATGAAAATTAATTGTTTGAGGTGAATTAAATAAAAATAATTAAGGCAATTAAAGGAATTAAAAAGAAAAAGAAAATGAAAATATACAAACAAGGGGGGTGTCTGGCCTATTATGGAGGTAAGATTGGAGTAATTCAGGCCCACTGAAGCATAAGCTCGCTTGACTTTTCTGATCATGTGTAGGATTATTGACTGGAGCGCACCATAGAATTTACGTTATGGCCTTCAGATTGTTCATCCAGGCCATCTGACAAGCCCACGCGCTAGGACGTATGGTGGGACGTTGAGTCATTGCTGCATGGGAACGGATTAAGAAAAATAACAACAATTATATGGGGACCTGGGAATCGAACCCAGGTCCCAAGGCTTGCAACACATGTCCACTACCATCTGAGCTAGGCAACGCATTTGTATCCATAATGAAAAACGAATATTATATAAGAAAAATAATGGTTAATGGTATAACACAAAAAAGCGCGCCAGATGTTTGAACGCTCCAACCTTGTGACGACACGCTAGCTTCTTCTTCGTTGTTCCTGTAAATACAAAACAAGTAGCGGGGGTTATAAACCCCTACTAAACATAGCCATGAAAAATAGCGAATAGAAGATGCTTTAATATAAAAAGGGCGCGAGGTCATCATTCAATTCGTATGGAGCTCCTGAATTCAATGGCATAGGTCTCAAGGTCCAATTTTTCCATACAAGGAAAGCCCTATTTTGGAGCTTCTGAAACCCTAGGTTTCATCAATGGCAGATTTTGATACAAGCATCTTTAGAACAATTAGACGTTACCAAAAGCTTCAGAAGATCTTATTAGTATAAATCAATATTCAAAATATAACAATGATGCATGAAAAGCAGAATTCGATTATGGAAATTTTCGTGAGAAAGATGATTCTGTTCTACCGTTTCTTGGAGTATGGAAGCGTGTTCTTGATTGCAATCAATTCCTGAAAGGTTCAGAAACGTATTAGAATGCTTTTTATGCTTTGAAACGTGCTCCAATTATGAAATCAGTTTCAAGCTTTTGATTGAAATTTTGCAATTTGGTTATATGTTTGTGAGCAGCTTTTCGTGTTCTCTTGAATTAGGTTTCCTTGTGCATATGTAAGTGAAGCATTCTAGGTCAAAACAAAGCCCAAAAGTCCATTGAATTGATGATTTCAATATTTGATTTTTTCCATATATTTTCCAATCTTTTTTCATTGAAATCTTTGCCAATCATGGATGACTTTCCTTTTTTGGATGTGAAACGACCTAGCCAGCTTTCCCTAGTATGATTTGCTGCACAAAAAGATTTGAAGAGCATTATTTGATATTTTTCTACAATTAAATCTAATTAAATGAATTAATGTGAATAAAAATTCAATTAATTAATTAAAAATAGGAAAATAAATCATTTTTAGCTCAATGGGTCGTGCATATGCTTTGGGTAATGATTCAAGAAAGAAATTGAGGCCCATTAGCAATTTTGAAGTGTTTTAGGCAAAGTTGACTTTTCAAAATTCCCAAAAATTTCCCAACTTCTCCAATGCATATCTTGCTCAATTTTGAAGCTATGATCATGTTCTTGGATATTTTGGAAAGGTCTTGAAGTCCTCTAACCAATGACTTTGGTCCCATGTCATTTTGATTTACCAATCTCAAGTTATGGTCTTTGACTTAAGGTGCCTTTTTGTTGACTTTTGAAAATGACCTATAATGTTGAAACTGATAACTTTTTGTGAGAGCATTTCTTGGACTTGGAGTGTGACGATGAGTTGTAGGAAATGTTATTCTCTTCAAAATGAGCTTTGGATGGGATTTTTCTGATAAACCATGAAGAAGTTATGCCTTGGTCAAGTTACAGTTGACTTTCCAACTGTCCAAAAATAGAAACTTTTGCATCTTGAGACTTTTTGAGCCATGCTTTGAGAATCATGATCAAGAATTGATCAAATGATGTTTGTGGCTTCAAAATAAGATGTTGACCAAAAATTTGGATTTTTGACTGTCAAATGACCATTTTGCCCCTACAGTTGACTGTGAAGCAATTAGGGTTTTTTACTGTGCAATTTGATGCTGTGAGTCTTGAAATTTGACATATGGATGCTTGACAATGTATATAGGCATATGGGACTTGATTGGACCCTTGGAAACCTCAATTTCTTTGCAAGAACCAAAACCCTAATTTTTGACTGTGTTAGGAGGCAATTGGACTGTGCAACCCTTGAGAGATTTTGAATCATTGGAGACTGATCTTGGCAAATCTTGAAGAATATGGGAGGGCAAATTTTGGGGTACAACAGTTGCCCGTGTTCAATCTTCTTAGGCCTGAGGATGTAGATTGGCTTGCGTGCCTTTCGTAATCCGAAGGTGGAAGATGATTGAACACTAGAGTGCCCAGAAATTTGCACTCACATAGTAGAGTGTCTGCAGTATGATGTAGGGAATGGGCTTACAGATGCCATTTGGAGAGATGATAGATAGGGGATGGGCTTATATATGCCATCTGGAGACTGTAGTGGTAGTTGTGGAGATGGGCTTATAGATGCCATCTAGGTGTCGATCGCGTAAGAGATTCCTTAGCGAGAACTTGCGTACCTGAGAAAGAAAGATAATTACCTGGCCTGTAACAGGAGTTGATCTTCAAACTCTTCGTGTGGATGCGCCCTGGCTGGATACAAGAATCGAATCTTTAAACCCTTTATGTAGATGTGCCCTGGCCGGATACATGAATCGAGTCTATAATTGGTTACTCACAGATGTGCCCTGGCTAGATACAGGAATCGAATCTGGAATTAGTCGTCAACAGATACACCCTGGCAAGATACAGGAATCGGATCTTCGAACTCTTCAGACGTGCCCTGGCAGGATACAGGAATCGAGTCTGGAATATAGTCGTCAACAGATACACCCTGGCTGGATACAGGAATCGGATCCTCAAACTCCAGACGTACCCTAGCTGGTTACAGGAATCGAGTCCGGAAATAGTCGTCAACAGATACACCCTGGCGAGATACAGGAATCGGATCTTTAAACTCTTCAGACGTACCCTGGCTGGTTACAGGAATCGAGTCCGGAAACAGTCGTCAACAGATACACCCTGGGTGGATACAGGAATCGGATCCTCAAAATCTTCAGACGTACCCTGGCTGGTTACAGGAATCGAGTCCAGAAATAGTCGTCAACAGATACACCCTGGCGAGATACAGGAATCGGATCTTCAAACTCTTCAGACGTACCCTGGCTGGTTACAGGAATCGAGTCCGAAAATAGTCGTTAACAGATACACCCTGGCGAGATACAGGAATCGGATCTTCAAACTCTTCAGACGTACTCTGACTGGTTACAGGAATCGAGTCCAGAAATAGTCGTCAACAGATACACCCTGGCGAGATACAGGAATCGGATCTGGAATTGCGACATTTGATAGTAATCATCGTTGTATTGACTTTTTGTCCTGAAAAGACAAAACGTTAGTTGTATGCGATGTCATGATGTATGACATGCGTGATGTTCTCAAAATAAATGAAATTGTGGGTTCATGATGCGTGTATGCATGCTATAATGTATGAAGATGTGATGAATGTATGTTTTTTTCGTCTAGGAAAATAAATCCTTGACGAATGCCGGGAGTTTGTTGAATCCTGGGCTGATGTTGAAGAATAGAGTTCTTCATTTCCGCTGGGGATAGGATGTTTGCAAGAATACCGGTAGGAGAAGATGACTCTGTTGGGGAATAAACTTGGCGAATAGATTACTCTGCGGGGAGTGAACTCTGTGGGGAGAGAGGTACTTTGTTGAGATGTTGATGATAACTCCGCTGGGGATACCATTGTTGTGCTCTGTTGGGAAGTAAACTCCGCTGGGGATAGGAAGACTTCGCCAGGGACGATCTTTCCGTGGCAAATGGCTGAGGATAACCCAGTTATATCCTGGTAGGGAAATAACCTTTGAATAAAGTCCGGGAGACACGTTCGTGCTCTGCGGGGGTAAGCTTCCAGAATCTACTGGGGATAAGCTTCAAGACCTGCTGGGGGTATGGATTCCACTTTCCTAGGAAAGCTTTTGGACTGGGGAATGGTTCCACTTGATGTTCGGTATTCTGCCGGGGAACAATCTTAGATCAAGATTGTAGGGGATACTTGTTAGGAATGTTTGTGTACTCCGCTGGGGAATGTTGAGATCTTCTGGGGATAATCCAACTTCCTTAATGTTGATAGTAGGCTAACTCTGCTTGGAGAGAGTGTCGCTGACTTGCTGGAGATATTGTTCCTTGTTAGGGTTGATGGGAGACCAACTCTGCTTGAGGAGAATTGTTAAATCTTGGCGACTTCACTGGGGAATAAAGATATCTGGGTTACATTCTTCAGCCGAACTTACCTTGGTACCTTGGTGGACGGAGCAATTAGATTCCTTAGACCACTCATTATTGCCCCTGTTTCTGATGTTACCTGTAATTAATCCTTTGTTTTGCACGCAAATATTTATGAGTTAGCAATTAGTGTCAAATGCATATATCAAAAATTGAATATTGGACGTTCTTCGCAAAACAAAACAGAAAAAGGAAAAACAATTGGCAATTGGTCTGAAAAGTGATTTTGTATTGATTTTTAGAATTTGCCTGTAAATAGGCGTTTATGTACAAGAGGATGACGTCCTAGTAAGAGAACACCGCCGAACAACAGAGTTTATACAATTTTACAAAAAAGGGAAAACAAAACAGCTATGTGAAAAGAATAATCCCATTGGGTTCCAACTCTGCTATCGCCTTTATGTCTTCAAGCGTCTCATCACTTTGCTGCTCAGTTGAAGATGAAGTTGATTGATCGATGCCGTCTGAACTTGATGTTGATACCAGATTCTGGATGCAAGGTGATCCAATGAGACATAGTATTACGCTTTAATCCCTAACTTTTGCCTGGACCGCCCTTTCGGGTTTTCAATCCACCGGGATACCCATTTTTGCCCAAGCCGCCTTTTCAGGTTTTCGACTTGTCGGGTGTACAGATTTTTTTTTATGCATCCCTCATTTTGCCCGAACCCTTTTGGTTCGCCGGGAAGCCCTAATTTTTGCCTAGGTATGTCAACCTAGCGGGTCTTTTATCATGCGTAGTATCTTTTTACTATGTCTGCATTGGCGGGGTGAGGAAGGTCGTCACCGTCCATGGTGGTTAGAATCATGGCTCCTCCTGAGAACACATGTTTAACCACAAATGGCCCTTCGTACGTAGGGGTCCATTTGCCCCTAGGATCACTTTGAGGAAGGATGATGCGTTTGATTACCAGGTCCCCAACTTGATACTCTTGTGGTCTGACTTTCTTGTTAAATGCCCTGATCATCCGTTTTTGGTACGTTTAACCATGACAAATAGCAGTGAGTCTCTTTTCGTCAATTAGGTTTAATTGATCAAGTCGAGTCTGGATCCAGTCATCTTCGCTCAGATCTGCATCCTTCATTATCTGGAGAGAGGGTATCTGGACTTCAATTGGCAAGACTGCCTCCATGCCATAGACCAAGGAAAAGGGGGTTTCCCCGGTTGACGTTCTTGCTGAGGTATGGTACTCGTGAAGAGCAAATGGTAACATCTCGTGCCAATCTTTATAGGTCACTGTCATCTTCTGCACAATCTTCTTGATATTCTTATTAGCTGCTTCGACAGCCCCATTCATCTTCGGCCGGTAAGGAGAAGAGTTGTGGTGCTATATCTTGAATTGCTCGCAGAGCTCAGTGATCATCTTGTTATTAAGATTGGTACCATTTTCCGTAATGATCCTTTCCGGGACACCGTATCGACAGATCAGATTGTGTCGAATGAACCGTGCCACGACATTCTTGGTTACAGTGGCGTAGGAAGCTGCTTCAACCCACTTTGTAAAGTAATCAATCGCTACTAGGATGAAGCGATGCCCGTTGGATGCCGTAGGTTTAATCTCGCCGATCATATCAATGCCCCACATTGCAAAAGGCCAAGGTGCTGTCAAGACATTCAGAGGAACTGGAGGAACGTGCACCTTATCTGCATATATCTGGCACTTATGACATGTCCGAGAATGTTGGTAACAGTCGGCTTCCATTGTGGGCCAGAAATATCCTGCCCGAAGGATTTTCTTTGCCATGGTGTGTCCACTGGAATGTGTTCTGAAGGTACCTTCATGCAGCTCTGCCATGATTCTTTCTGCTTCAGTCTTATCCACACAACGCAGCAAGGTTGAATCGTGGTTTCGCTTGTACAAGATGTCGTTGCTGAGGAAGAACTTTGCTGCGAACCTTCTCAGAAACTTTTTATCATTGATGGATTCACCTTCAGGGTATTCTTGAGCTTCTAAGTACCTTTTCACCTCATGATACCAGGGTTTTTCAGTTACTACCTCAGTCTCAAGATCACAACAGTATGCAGGTTCGTCCAGTTTCCAGATAATGATCTGGGGAGTCTCATTGTCCCACTTGACTTTGAACATAGAAGACATCGTAGCCAACGCGTCTGCCAACTGATTCTCCTCTCTTGGGAAATGTTCAAAAGTTATCTCTGTGAAATGGGGGATCAATGTCAACACACATTCTCTGTAAGGAATAAGATTCGGATGTTTCGTATCCCACTCGCCTTTGATCTGATTGATCACGAGAGCGGAATCTCCGAAGACACTCAGAAACTTGATCCTTAAGTCAATCGCAGCTTGAAGACCCATGATACACGCCTCATACTCCGCCATGTTGTTGGTGCAGTTGAAACATAGCCGGGCAGTAAGTGGAGTATGAGTGCCTTGAGGGGATATGATCACAGCGCTGATACCGTTACCCAAAGCGTTGGAGGCTCTGTCAAAGTGCATAGACCATCGGGATCCTTCCTCAGGTCCTTCATCTGGTCCAGGTACTTCACAATCAGTTACTATCATGATGTTCTCGTCAGGAAATTCAAAGTTCATTGATTGGTAGTCGTCTACCGCCTGGTGTGCCAAATGGTCTGCCAATACACTTCCCTTGATAGCTTTCTGAGTCGTGTACTGGATGTCGTATTCCGTCAAGATCATCCGCCATCTTGCTATTCTTCCAGACAGAGCAGGCTTTTCGAATATGTACTTTATTGGATCCATTTTTGAAATCAATAGAGTAGTGTGAGTCAGCATATACTGTCTCAGCCGGCGAGCAGCCCATACCAAAGCGCAGCAAGTTTTCTCGAGCAGTGAGTATCGGGTCTCACAGTCGGTAAACTTTTTGCTAAGGTAATAAATGGCGTGCTCTTTTCGGCCAGACTCGTCATGTTGCCCCAGCACACACCCCATTGAGCTGTCAAGTACTGTCAGGTATAGTATTAGAGGTCTTCCTTCAACCGGTGGCATAAGAATGGGTGGTTCTTGGAGATACTCTTTGATTATGTCGAAAGCGGCCTGACATTCATCGTTCCAACGTACTACCTGATCTTTCTTCAGCAGCTTGAAGATTGGTTCACAGGTGGCAGTTAGATGCGAGATGAATCGGGCAATGTAATCCAGCCGTCCTAGAAAGCCTCTGACTTCTTTCTCTGTCTTGGGGACTGGCATCTCTTGTATGGCCTTAACTTTGGCAGGGTCCACTTGAATACCCTTGTCACTTACGACGAAGCCTAGCAACTTTCCAGATCTTACCCCAAATGTGCACTTGTTTGGGTTCAACCTCAGCTTGTACAACTTCAGACGGTCAAACAGCTTCTGTAGATGGTCAAGGTGTTCCTCCTCAGTTTGGGACCTTGCAATCATATCATCGACGTACACTTCAATCTCATGATGGATCATGTCATGAAATAAAGCGACCATAGCACGTTGGTAAGTTGCCCCAACATTTTTCAACCCAAAAGGCATGACCTTGTAGCAGAAGGTGCCTCACTGAGTAACAAAGGTAGTCTTTTCCATATCTTCAGGAGCCATCTTGATCTGATTATAGCCTGAAAAACCATCCATGAAGGAGAACACCTTGTGCTGAGCAGTATTGTCAACCAGAACATCAATGTGAGGTAGGGGGAAGTCATCCTTGGGGCTTGCCCTGTTCAAATCCCTGTAATCGACACACATCCTGACCTTACCATCTTTCTTTGGCACCGGCACCATATTGGCAACCCACTGAGGGTAAGAAGTCACTGCTAGAAACCCGGCATCGAATTGTTTCATAACCTCAGCTTTGATCTTTTCGGACATCTCTGGACGCATACGGCGGAACTTTTGTTTAATCGGAGGGCAGTCTTCCTTGGTAAGCAGATGATGGACCATAATGTCGGTATCCAACCCAGGCATGTCTTCATAAGACCAGGCAAAGATTTCCACATAATCATGCAACATCTGAATCAACCGTTGTTTCACGCTGAGCTCTAGATTTGCACCAATCTTGAATTCCTTTCTATCTGTCTCGGTACCCAGATTTACCGTTTCCACTGGCTCTTCATGTGGCTGAATGGCCCTCTCTTCCTGGAGTAACAGTCTTGCAAGCTCACCAGGCACTTCGCAATCATCTTCACCTTCGTCTTCGGCTAAGTTGATCGGATTTTCGAAGTCATAACTGGCAGTAGCAGAGTTGTTACCAGTGAGATCCAGAGTGGATTGGAACATGTATAGGTGAGTGTGTGTAAATGCAGTTGTTTTGTAATATATAAAAGAAAGAAAGAAAGGGAGCACAAGATTCGAAATGCGGAAAACGTCCAATGTTTTTATTCATGATATATGGAAATGACAAGTAATAATCCCTCACAAATGAAGCCACGGTGCCCCGAGTGAGACACCGGGCCATAAAGTTTCAATTTATTGTTCATTACAAATAAAAACAAAGGAATTCATTACTGCGTAACAAAAGTAACAGGTATGTAGTCTTTCGCGGTCCAATTGTTCAGTCCACCATCAGTCGTCGGGTAGATCCAGCTATCAAACTCTGATTCCTCCGCATCGCCTTCAATAGAATTCACTCTCGGGTTGGTGATGAACACGGGAGGTCTTCCGATCTTTGCTTTGTGTACAGCCCTCTGAGCCTCTGCAGTAAAACCCAGCTCAAACTTGTCAGTCTTAGGAGTAAAATCAGGGAGCCTGCCCCAGTTAGCACATTCACCTTTCTTAATTACAGCCCGGGCGTCCTTTAAGGAGGCCATCTTCAAAGGAAAGTCTTCTTCAATCACCGTCTCAGCTGACGCCAATGTTGGAGGTACCTCTTCAAAATGTTGAAAGGGGGTTTCAATAAACTCCTCGTCCATCTCTATATACCGGAACGAGTTCAGATGACTAACCATGTATTCTTTCTCCCCTGTACAGTAACAATCTTCCCTCTGACAGGGTATTTGAGCTTCTGGTGTAGAGTGGAGGTCACAGCCCCAGCCTTGTGAATCCAAGGTCGACCCAGCAAACAGGAATAAGATAGACGAATGTCCATCACATAGAACGTTGAATCAAAGACTTGAGAGCCAACCCGAATCGGAATATCTACCTCACCGTGCACCATCCTCTTCGACCCGTCAAAGGCTCGGACCACGATGTTACTAGGCTTCAACTCTAGACCCTCACAATCTAACCTGTCCAAGGCCTTCTGGGGCAATACATTCAGTGAAGAACCGGTGTCCACCAATACGTGTGCGAGAGTAGTGCCCCTGCATTCAATGGAGACATGTAGAGCATCATTGTGGTTCCTTCCCTTGGAGGTTAGATCAGCATCAGAGAAACCCAGCCCGTTGTCAGCGGTCAGGTTAGCCACGCAATCAGTGAATTGATCCGCAGATGTCTCCTGTGGCACATGGGCCGTCTTCAGAAATGAAATCAGGGCCTTGGCGTGGGCCTCTGAGCACAACAATAATGATAGCATGGAGATCTTAGAGGGGGTATGCCCCAGCTGCTCAACAACGTTGAAGTCGCTCTTCTTAATAATCTTGAGGATTTCCTCCATCTCTTGCTGGGAGGCTTCAACATTAACAGTTTTTGGTGCCTCCATCTGGGCAGGAATATCAGCAATCCCTTTGCCCTGAGTGTCAGATGACTCGGCAGCAGGGGTAGAAACTTGAACAGGTGCATTCGTAGGCGTGATAATAAGAGGTCTTCGGATAACTGGTGGTGCAATGTCAGGCGAGAAGAGTCTGCCACTGCGAGTAACTTTAGCAGGACCAGTGATGTTACTGATACCGGTATTAGTGTTGAACTCCTACTTCACTCCAAGTACATACACATCTGCCCCATAGTGCCATGGGACAGCCTTATCAGACTTGTAGGGGATTGGCCCCGGAACAGTAATGGTTATAGGTGCAACATACATGATTTTAACTGGCTTCCTCGGGGGAGCCTTGGTAGGATTGTTGAAGATGGTGACAACAGATACTTCTTCGGTAGGAACAACAGGAACAGCGGTCTTCTTGAACAAAATTTCCTTGCTATCCATCAGGTTTTGGATGCCTGACTTCAGCAATGGACAACCAGTAAGGGAAACAACACACAAAAGGCAACCCTTGCTACAACCCGGAAATAAACCGGCTAGCAACAGGTTCCTCTTAACAGTCAATAAAGGGGTAGCAACATCATCCACAAAAACTGCATACAAGTCTTCCTCAATAGCATTTACTCCATGCTGGGGCATAGGAGCGGTCACAACGTTGGGCCTTTCAGGTGCCTCAAACTGTATTTCCTTCGCATCGATAAGGTCCTGAACCTTATTCCTTAGGGCCCAGCAATCATCAGTAGAATGCCCCGGGCTATCAGAGTGATAAGCACAGCGGGCATTGGGATTATACTTCGGAGAGGTCGTGTTTACCGCCTTTGGAGCCTCTCTGACGGTTACCAAGTTGGTCGATAGCAGTTGCGGCAAGATCTGCGACAAGGTCATACTAAGCCGAGTGAATTCTCTTCTAGGTCTCTCAGCCCTTGGTTGGTTAAGTTGCCGAGGAGCGGCAGCAGGCTTTGCATTTACCACCGCGTTGACAGCTTGGCGGCGTTCTGGTTTGTTCTGCCTTCTAGGCCCATACACAGCACTGGCTTCCTTTTTGAAAGGCTTTTTCTCAGAACTTGAGGACGCACCTTTCTGAATTTTCCCTGATTTCATGCCAGCTTCTATTCTTTCCCCAGTCAAAATGAGGTATGTGAACCCTGCAGACGAATTGCCAATGAGATGATTGAAGAACGGCCCGGATAGGGTCCCCAAGAACATGTCCACTAGCTCACGGTCGGTTAACGGTGGTTGCACCCTGCCAGCCAGGTCCCTCCACTTCTGCGCATACTCTTTAAAACCTTCTCCCGATCCTAGCGACATACCCTAGAGTTGGGTACGTGTAGGAGTGAGGTCGGCATTATACTGATACTGCTTGTAAAAAGCAGTAGCCAAGTCCTCCCAGTTACGAACCTTGGTCCCATCCAGCTGATAGAACCATTTGAGATGAGTTCCTGAAAGACTCTCCTGGAAGAAATGGATCCACAAGTTCTTGTCCACAGTATACGGCTAAATCTTCTGCACATAAGATCTGAGATGTAGCTTAGGGCAGGACGCCCCGTCATACTTTGCGAAAGATGGTGCTTTGAACTTGTGTGGGATCACCACACCAGAAGATAGACCCAGGTCTCCGAAATCCAACCCAGGCACTTGTTGAATTTCCATGGCATTCAGACGATCCTCTAACTGTTTGTACTTGTCTTCAGCTGGAGGATACTGCTCCTCATTGAAATCAGTCTCGTTGTCAGAGACCACCGGACTAGGAACCCTTCCCCCTTGGGGACTGCCTTTTCCCACAGACGAACCAGCTTGATCAACCTCATTTTGCAGTGTGTTACCAAACCTCCGGCCAGTGTTGAATAGTACTGTTCTCTTCTTCTTCTTGACCAGCAGAGCCTTCAATTCCTCTTATCCTTGGGCCAAACTCATAATCAGCTCTTGGAACTGGGCGTTTTGTGCCTGGAGGGCCTTGATGGACTGCTCGGTAGATGATTCAGGGTTCATGATGCTGAAATAAACAGCGAAGAACATTAAGCAACCTGAAAAGAAGAGTACCTGTGATGCACATGATGAATGGAATGCGTATGATTTATGTTTTCAAAGACAATAGGGATTCAACTTTGTAAACAAAAAGGAATGCACTTTATTAGATTCAAACTTTGGAATTTAAATTGTTCAATAGATTGCCCTTAGGCGTTACATAAAATGGAAATACTGAAGAGGAAAATAAAAACTATAAAAGAACATCCAAAGCTCATCACTGATCCCAGGGTCTCCTCTTCTCAGTACAGATGTAGTCATTCAAAGCCCGCTCGCTCTCCAACTGCTTTGTCAGCTTCTGGATCTTCAATTCCTGCTCGTTGAACTTTTCCCGATAAGAATCCCGTTCTTCTCGCAGTTGCACCCAAGACCTCTTTAGTGTATCGACGTCAGTAGGCATCTGATGAGGGAGAACAGTTGGACGAGCCCCATCTCTGTCAGGATATTCAAGAATGATGGGTCTGGCAGCTTCGTATGGCATACCTAACTTCTGAGCACGGATGCGGACCCATTTGTAGTAGGCTTCCATAGGTAGAGAAGTCTTCGGTCCCAACTCTTGCGGGTCAGCTTTGTGAATTCTGTCCCAAGCCTTGATGAACCTACAACGCAGCTCGTCACTGTCTACTTGAAACTCAAAACTGATGTGAGGCACCAACATCTCATGAGGCCCTTCTCTTCTGGCTCTTCCAATCTGACGGAGAGCTAGCCATGGGTTATAAGAGATTCCTCCTTGGGTACCAATCAAAGGAACATTAGGATATTCTCTGCAACGATCAATAACAGCTACCTCATCCAAACCCCTGAAAGTCCAAATGATGTCATTATCAGTGAGAGACATTAACCTATGAGCCCAACCTCTTCCTTCTTTATTCTTCAGCACGAACTTAGGGAGGTGAGAAATAAACCACCTCACTAACAAAGGAATACAACACCACAGAGTTCCTCGTCTTTGGGCAGTACGAGCATAAATTTGTTGCAGAATATCACCCAAGAGAGTGGGCATCGGGTTCCGTGACATGAAGATCCTTATGGCAGTGACGTTAATGAAGTTATCAGGATTAGGAAACAGAACCAGACCATAGATTAAGAGAGCCAGAATGTCTTCATACGCCCTAAAGTCTAAGTCATTCCAGAAACTGTTAGCTTTACCGATCAGAAACTTGGCCAAGAAACCCTTAACTTTGCTCCTAGTCACCCAGTTGTCCATTACCTCTTTGTGGGTCAAAGGAAGGGCTGCAGCAACCTCCTCAAGCCTAAGAGTCTTTTCCCAACCAGTGAAGGGAGTCTGATCCAAGATAGGGATGCCAAGCAAGTCAGAGAACTCTTCCAGGGTAGGGACCAGCTGGAAGTCTTGAAAGGTGAAGCACTGGTACAGAGGGTCATAAAACTGGGTCAGGACACTCATCAGTTGTTGGTCCCACTTTGCCGTGACTAAACTGAGAAGAGAACCATGCCTCTGGATGAAGGAAGTAGTATTTGGAATTCTGCTAACCAACTCTTCAAGCAACTCAGGTGGGTGGACAAAATTGAACCGGATAGTGTTCCTTCGCATATGCATCCTGATGTCCTACAAAACAGAGTAAAGGTGAAACCCTCTTGTCTTTGAAATGGTCAGTCCTTATGCAGGATGCATGCAATGTTTATGATGGCATGATGTTATGATAAAGCACACCACAAATATTCACAAAGGCAAACATGATAAGGCACACAAGTCACACAAGACAGCCCTTAGGGTTTAGGCCAGCATGGGGTCTAGGTATTACCCTTTTTCAGTTTGTTGGTTAAGACCTGTCCTATCAGAAGTAACCGGGTTCTAGAGGATCCCAATATCATCGACTACCCTCAATCGGTCATAACTCCAACATCGCAATCTTTTCTTGCGGCCAGAACCATCGCGAGAGTTTAGCCTCAATGGGCGTAGCATACTGCTACTGTTCTATTGGCCAAGTTGGGTCATTTAAGGTTCTAAGGTCGGTTGGTGCTTAATGACTCCTCAGAAGACCCATATTCTCCTCGTTGTGACACAAGGGATATCGGTACAAACCAAGGCGCCACACCAACATAGCCACTGCTTCACCCATGTCGGTATACGCCGGACAGGTCCCTCACAGCTTATGCTACCTAACAGGGTATCCCCAGATCCGGGTTAGGATCTATGTAACTCCGAAACAGTACCCAAAATAATAAAGCAAACAAAACACAGAAATTGAAAACACAAGTCTGAGCTATCCTAAGGTACACCTCACTTTAAATACTCCCCAGCAGAGTCGCCAGTTCTGTGATCGGTGGAAATAGAACTGACTGTTGAACGCTGGTTCGTGAAATGTCGCGGAAGCAAGAGTCGCCACCGTCTTTTATTTTCTCCAACATGGACAGGACAAAAGCACAGCAAAATTCCTTATGAGATTATCTCTCGGTTCGGGAGGTAGATTTATAGAAAGGGAAGGTGTTAGCACCCTTTCTATCCATGGTTATCCATGGGCTCTTAGATACTTGCTCTTATGTTTTCAAAATTGTTTGCTTTTCAATTGTGAGTGGGTTTGAAAAAAGTTTCATTGAAATATTTTGGAATAACTCTTGTATCAGTCCTCAAGAGTGTTTGAAAAATCGTTTTGAAAGCTTTTTGAAAAGTGTCAGTGTGAAAAGAGTTTTGATTTGTTTTTTAGAGAGAGCAAGTATCTATGAGTCATCTACCTACCCTAAGGAATTAAGCTGTGTAAAAGTCCTTAAGGTAGTGCCATCCCACCATTGAGAGGTAGGTAGCACCACCGTTGGAGGTGTTCGGGTCAATTCGATGTTAGGGACAGTGTGGTCACCAGAGCAACAGTAGGATACCTTAGAAGCTACCCTTATATCCTTGATCCTTTCTTAATCGAGGCAACCGTTTCTAAGCAACTGGATCATGGACATAAGGACTTACTAAAACGTCCTATACTCGACGACCACGTTTCGAAGGTAAGGCAACAGGTGAGGCGTACCCTAGAAGTGGTGTGTGTTTTTGTGTGTTATTTTCATGTTATATTTTATCTTTGATCATGCATCATTGTGAGCTACGCTTGTTTTTAATTAACCATACATTCTTTCATGCAATTTAGAATTTAAGAGCGCGGAAAGTAAAAAGACGGAAACATAAATCCTACGCTATTACAAGGCGCGGGTCTATACATCGCCAAAATACAAAGACCCGTTTGATAAAAGATGCGGAAAGTAAAAAGACTTAATTACTATTACAAGCCTTGAGCAGTTACATAATATTCGAAAGAAAATAATGCGCGAAATAGAATAAAAGTTAGGACGTCCGAGGGTTTTGACCCTTTTGAAATTAAATTGAAATTAAAGTCTAATTATTATTTAATTAAAGAAAATAAATTTTTTTTTATGTTTTTGTATTTATGAAAGTAAAGAAAATTAAAATTAGAAGGAAACCCTAGTTCTACATATTCTAATTATTAATAAAAAGAAATATTAAAGTTATTCTAATTTACTAAATAATTAATACACATGTTTATTTACAAAAATAAATAGTAATTATAATAATAAATAAATGAGAAAAAAATTGATTAAGAAAAGGATGAAAAATGTCAAAGACCTAATTCTAGATATTTTTTATTTATTAAGAAAAAAAAGATTAAAGTTTAAAACCTAAATTAACTAAATTAATTATTAACATTTATTTACAAAAATAAATTAGTGATGAATTAATAATAATTAAATATATTTTACATTTTTTGATTTTTCTGTTTTTATTATGAAAATTAATTGTTTGAGGTGAATTAAATAAAAATAATTAAGGCAATTAAAGGAATTAAAAAGAAAAAGAAAATGAAAATATACAAACAAGGGGGGTGTCTGGCCCATTATGGAGGTAAGATTGGAGTAATTCAGGCCCACTGAAGCATAAGCTCGCTTGACTTTTCTGATCATGTGTATGATTGTTGACTGGAGCGCACCATAGAATTCACGTTATGGCCTTCAGATTGTTCATCCAAGCCATCTGGCAAGCCCACGCGCTAGGACGTATGGTGGGACGTTGAGTCATTGCTGCATGGGAACGGATTAAGAAAAATAACAACAATTATATGGGGACCTGGGAATCGAACCCAGGTCCCAAGGCTTGCAACACATGTCCACTACCATCTGAGCTAGGCAACGCATTTGTATCCATAATGAAAAACGAATATTATATAAGAAAAATAACGGTTAATGGTATAACACAAAAAAACGCGCCAGATGTTTGAACGCTCCAACCCTATGACGACACGCTAGCTTCTTCTTCGTTGTTCCTGTAAATACAAAACAAGTAGCGGGGGTTTTAAACCCCCACTAAACATAGCCATGAAAAATGGCGAATAGAAGATGCTTTAATATAAAAAGGGCGCGAGGTCATCATTCAATTCGTATGGAGCTCCTGAATTCAATGGCATAGGTCTCAAGGTCCAATTTTTCCATACAAGGAAAGCCCTATTTTGGAGCTTCTGAAACCCTAGGTTTCATCAATGGCAGATTTTGATACAAGCATCTTTAGAACAATTAGACGTTACCAAAAGCTTCAGAAGATCATTATTAGTATAAATCAATATTCAAAATATAACAATGATGCATGAAAAGCAGAATTCGATTATGGAAATTTTCGTGAGAAAGATGATTATGTTATACCGTTTCTTGGAGGATGGAAGCGTGTTCTTGATTGCAATCAATTCCTGGAAGGTTCAGAAACGTATTAGAATGCTTTTTATGCTTTGAAACGTGCTCCAATTATGAAATCAGTTTCAAGCTTTTGATTGAAATTTTGCAATTTGGTTCTATGTTTGTGAGCAGCTTTTCGTGTCCTCTTGAATTAGGTTTTCTTGTGCATATGTAAGTGAAGCATTCTAGGTCAAAACAAAGCCCAAAAGTCCATTGAATTGATGATTTCAATATTTGATTTTTTCCATATATTTTCCAATCTTTTTTCATTGAAATCTTTGCCAATCATGGATGACTTTCCTTTTTTGGATGTGAAACGACCTAGCCAGCTTTCCCTAGTATGATTTGCTGCACAAAAAGATTTGAAGAGCATTATTTGATATTTTTCTACAATTAAATCTAATTAAATGAATTAATGTGAATAAAAATTCAATTAATTAATTAAAAATAGGAAAATAAATCATTTTTAGCTCAATGGGTCGTGCATATGCTTTGGGTAATGATTCAAGAAAGAAATTGAGGCCCATTAGCAATTTTGAAGTGTTTTAGGCAAAGTTGACTTTTCAAAATTCCCAAAAATTTCCCAACTTCTCCAATGCATATCTTGCTCAATTTTGAAGCTATGATCATGTTTTTGAACATTTTGGAAAGGTCTTGAAGTCCTCTAACCAATGCCTTTGGTCCCATGTCATTTTGATTTACCAATCTCAAGTTATGGTCTTTGACTTAAGGTGCCTTTTTGTTGACTTTTGAAAATGACCTATAATGTTGAAACTGATAACTTTTTGTGAGAGCATTTCTTGGACTTGGAGTGTGAATATGAGTTATAGGAAATTTTATTCTCTTCAAAATGAGCTTTGGATGGGATTTTTCTGATAAACCATGAAGAAGTTATGCCTTGGTCAAGTTACAGTTGACTTTTCAGCTGTCCAAAAATAGAAACTTTTGCATCTTGAGACTTTTTGAGCCATGCTTTGAGAATCATGATCAAGAATTGATCAAATGATGTTTGTGGCTTCAAAATAAGATGTTAACCAAAAATTTGGATTTTTGACTGTCAAATGACCATTTTGCCCCTATAGTTGACTGTGAAGCAATTAGGGTTTTTGACTGTGCAATTTGATGCTGTGAGTCTTGAAATTTGACATATGGATGCTTGACAATGTATATAGGCATATGGGACTTGATTGGACCCTTGGAAACCTCAATTTATTTGCAAGAACCAAAACCCTAATTTTTGACTGTGTTAGGAGGCAATTGGACTGTGCAACCCTTGAGAGATTTTGAATCATTGGAGACTGATCTTGGCAAATCTTGAAGAATATGGGAGGGAAAATTTTGGGGTACAACAAGGGGCAACTGTTGTACCCAAAAAGAAATCACGGCTTCGGGATTTTCCTGATTTTTCAGACTGGCTCCAGAATCGGTCAAACAGACTTTTCTCGTCAGTCAGACAAAATTTAGGGTTTTCATTGATTTTAAAGTAGTTCAAGCAGATTGTTAAGGTTTGGTTGAGTTGGCTCAGGTTTTGATCAGGCGGACGCTTCTTTGATATTTAAACAAGAATCAGGGTTTTGTGCGCGCAGAAAGAACTAATTCTACAATGCTTTTCAAATTAATCTGAGATATGGACTGAGGCTGCTGATTGAGAATTTGCAGTGTTTGGATTTAATCAGTGAAAAAAAGGACATGTGGACGTTTGTTGTTTAGCTGTGCAATGCTTTGATTATTCGGAATTCCGGACGTTTATTGATTATTTATTATTCTGAGTTAAAATGGTTGGGATTTATTTCCAGTTATTATAATTTAAGAATTATAAATAATTAAATAAATAGTTGAAGAAATAAAAAAGAATTAACTGATCAAAAAAGGATGTTTATTCATTTTGAATTGTTTGTTACAGATATTATTTAAATACTGTAAATTTATTTACAGTTATTTACATTAATATTATTACAAATAAGTTAAATTGAAATAAAACTATGTCCTAAATTTCCTAAATCTCCATCTTCTACTGCTACTCCTCTTTTGCTCCATTGATTTTTATCTACAAAACAAAGAAAAAGTCAAAAGCAGATGAAATGAAATAAAAGAAGCAGACAGTAATTTAAAGATTCATCATTAAAAGCGACTGGCCGGAATCAGTTTGCCCTCTCTGCAAATCACAAGATTTCTCTTGGTTCACAAAGAGGGATGGAATGTCTTGCAATTAAAGAATGAAATGCACAAATTTACAAATTGCACAAATTCAAAGTTTGTCAAACATACTGCATAAATCCAAAATTCCAAACCAAGGATAAAAGGCAAACTGAATAGCAAACTAAACTGTCCAGAATTGCAACATGTGCCTAACCAAAGTCCAAACTGGACAGCAAAACTGTCCAAAATTGTCCAAAGGTGTCAAGAGACAAAAAGCTGTCCAAAGAAGATATATAAAGATATCAAGAAGTACACAATATGCAGGAAGTATGGAAAATATGCAGAGGAAAGGCTAACATACAAGCAACATCCAATTTCATCATTTTCCTAGGCCAGTACCTTTTCAGAAATAGTACATTTCTAAAGCAATAAAAATGATTTTTAAATGTGTGGAGAGAGAAAAAGAGAAACAAGAAGAAGGCTTACAGCAGGCTTAGGCTTGAAGAAATGATATAAACAAACATATCAGGACAAAGCAAAGGGAGGGGCAGAAAATACCAAAGAAACAAAAACTGTAAAAAGTCTCAAAGCTGCCTCCAACCTGCTTCAAACAAACAGCAAGCTTTCACCTGCATAACAAAATAACACAAAGCCCTCAAGCTTGCATCCTGCTCAAAAACCTGTGTGCCCAAAACACCATAGCCTAAAGCCTGTTTCAACTCAGAAGGCCAAAACCTGCTACAGCCTAAACCAGTTTTCAAACACAAGCTCTCAAAGCATACCAAACCTGCTGAGCCATACAAACAATCAAAACCAGAAGCACCAACAAACTGTCAAACCTTAAACTAGAAAAAAGCCTGAAGCCTGAATCTGCATCAAGCCTAAACCTGCCTCAAACAACACAAACTGTGTCAAACAGAACAAACTTCAAGCCCTGTAAAACCAGTTTTCAAACACAAATTAACAAGCCAAAAAGCCTTTCAACCTGTCCAAGCCTAAAGCCTGCTGAAGCCTCAAACAGAAGTCAAGCTTGTGGCCTGTAACCAAGCCTCATACCTGTATCAAGTCTAAAGCCTGCTGAAACCAGAGGCTTACAAGCCATACAAGCCTGAAGCCTAAAACCTGTACCAACACAAAAGCCAGAAATAGCACAAGCATTCAAGGCAACTCAGATTCAACTGAACTAACAAAGCCCTCAGAAGGTTTTCATCACAGGGCTAGTGCATAAATATCAAAGGCATCAAAATCATCAAGGCCATCACTCAGAAGCATATCAGAGAGGCAAATATATCAATCATTTCAAGGCAACTCAGCATCTCAGGGCATATAGAAGTAAGGGGTTAACAGAAGGAAAAGAATCAGAATCATCAAAGGCGATTGAAGCCAACATACTCAAAATCATCATCAAATAATCTCAGAGGCATACAGACACAAGCATACTCAAAATCAACAACAAATATTCAGGTGCAAACAGAAGAGAGAAAAAGAAGCAAATAGGCAAAAGGCTTTCAGGTGTTTCATCATCAAACCAAAAAGTGAAACAGAGTACCAGGTTTTCCAGCAAAGCAAGCTAGCTCAAACATCACGTGTTTCCCCTCGCCTCCGGCCGCCCACAGCGCCTCCCAATCCGCCTCCTCCTCCGTCTCCAAGGGTCAAGGTAGTATCTCTTCTTTTCTTTCCTTTCACGCATATCTCATAGAAACAAATAACAAAAATAATAATCAGAACATGCACGAACTAAAGCAAGAGACATAAATGGGGAATTTCTTACCTATGCTTGTCGCTGTTACGCCCAACAATGGAGGGAAGAGGAGTAGACGGCAGCGCTCGGTGGCCCTAGGCAGAGGATCGGCGTTCAGTAACTTGGCTTGAGAAGGCGAAGGAAGCAAAGTAAGGAACGGCGCCTCTGAGATTCCACGAACCCTAATTTCCCAAAATGCAACGAAACAACAAAAACCCTTGCAAAATAATTTGTGAAACAAAATGGGCCTTGCCCTTTCCTAATCAGCCTAAGCCCAACGAAATATGGAGCACACCCCCCTTTTTTCCCTTTTTTCTACAAATTCTGTTTTGGGCCAAATTCCCCTAAAGCCCATGTTAATTCTTTTTTTGTTTTGTTTAGAAATCAACTCTCTTTTTTTTTATCACATAATACTTTTTTACATATACATCATATCATACTAATTTTTCATGTTAAATTTAATTAACAATACTCTTTTTATTTTCTTTTTTATAATATGATTAAATTTTGTAAATAAAAAATAACACATTAACTCTTTTATATAAAAATGTCTTAATTACTTTTTATGTTAGCTAGTATAATTAAAATATATAGAGGAATAGAACTTTTGAGTTAAATAATTTTTCTTAAATTTAAAACAATTTTCATTCTTTTTTTTTTAAACTTTTGTATATTTGTACATAAAAAAATACTAACATAAGGCATTAATGCATAAAACTTAAAATATTTTCTTGTTCTTAAACTTAAAACATTTCCTTTTCTTTTTTAAAAATATTTTGTCTTGTACATACCTAACAAAAATACAAAAAAAATAAATAAGCAATACTTAATAATATATTAAGTTATCACTTATAAATCAATCATGCACTTACACAAATACAATACATATTTGATTATCTTTGTACATTGCTACATATTACATTTGCGATTGATTCGATTTGGTTGTAAATTTATTTGGACACTACGCTCCTATTAAAGTCTCATCCCCATTTGTAAATATTTGTACCCCCACTCCCGGATACTTATTTGTAATAGCGTAGACTTTAAATTCCCGCAATTTATCACTTTCAATTATACCATGGTTAGACCTAGGGTTTGTATGTACATAAAATCAAACGCTAGATAACCTAATACAAAGACAAATGCATGACAATCAATACACAATCACACGTGCACCCCTAGGGTAATCCCGCTTGTTGCCTTCCAAAATGGGCCATGCTTGCACGTTGAGTTTCTTTGGAAAAACAAAACAAATCAAAATGATCATAGTCCCTCGATGACGCTTTCGAAAGTTTCCTATCAAAATGATCATAGTCCCTTCAAGCAAATTGCTAAAGACACTTGGCACCATTGCATTCATGGTCCATACGATGACCCGCGCCTATCCCGTTAACATCCTAACGCAAGATTGTCCACCAAATACAATGGTGGAACAAAATTGTTAAAAGGGTTAAAACATGAGAGAAACCTTTGAGTACAATAGGGTAGACAAACTCTTAGTTACTTGATCAAAACTTACAAAACACGCTTGCCTACTTTTCAAAACCCACTCCACAAACACTTTCAAAAACAAACTTCCAAAAACATTTGAAACATCTTTTCGAAAAGACATACACCTTTGTATATACTCAAACACGAGTCATTACAATGGTTGCCTAGACAAGGCCTCTTTTTCAAAACATTTTCAAAACACACACACACACCATCATTTCAAGCAATTGAAAATCAAAGGCAAGTGATCTAAACAAGTAACTAAGAGCCCATGGATAACCATGGATGAAAAGGGTGCTAATACCTTCCCTTTTCATAATCTACCCCCCGAACCCACGAAACATCTCAAAAGGTTTTTTCTTGTGCTTTTTAACCTTTCCTTTAGGATAAAATAAAAAGTCGGTGGAGACTCTTGCTAAACCGAACAAGTGCGAATACAAACGCAAAACCCAAGTCAGTTCTCCCACCGTATCACACAACCTTCTGGAGAAATAAGTACCACGCCAATACTGTTGCCAAGTGCATTTGAAGCACCATCAAAGTTTAAGGTCCATCAGGATCCTTGTTCAGGTCTTTCATACAGTATGTTACCTTCAATGTTATCCAATGTCATAATGTCCTCGTCAGGGAAGTCGAACCTCATATATTGGTAATCATCGATGGCTTGATGAGCTAGATGGTAAGCTAGTACACTCCCCTTTATAGCTTTTTGGGTTGTGTACTGGATATCATACTCAGTCAGGATCATCTGCCATCTAGCGATTCTTCCGGATAAAGCAGACTTCTCGAAGATGTACTTGATCGGATCCACTTTTGAAATCAGCAAAGTGGTATATGTCAACATATGCTGCCTTAGTCGGCGAGCAGCCCATACCAAAGCGCATAAAGTTTTCTCGAGCAGTGAGTAGTGAGTCTCACAGTCGGTAAACTTTTTGCTAAGGTAATAAATGGCATGCTCTTTTCGGCCAGACTCGTCATGTTGGCCCAGTACGCACCCCATTGAATTATCCAAAATAGTCAGATACATGATTAACGGCCTTCCTTCGACGGGTGGCATCAAGATAGGAGGTTCCAACAAATACTCTTTGATCTTATCTAAAGCAACTTGACAATCATTGTTCCATTCAACCACCTGATCTTTCTTCAACAGCTTGAAGATTGGTTCACAGGTAGATGTTAGGTGAGAGATGAACCTTGCAATATAGTTTAGGCGTCCCAAGAAACCTCTGACCTCCTTCTCGGTGCGGGGGGCCGGCATTTCTTATATAGATTTGACTTTAGCAGGATCAACTTCAATGCCTTTGTTGCTGACGATGAATCCCAAAAGTTTACCAGACCTGACTCCGAAAGTGCACTTGCTAGGGTTCAGTCTGAGCTTGTACTCCTTCAATCTGACAAACAGCATTTGCAGATGGTCGAGGTGTTCTTCTTCTGTTTGTGAACGAGCTATCATGTCGTCTACGTAGACTTCGATCTCACGATGTATCATGTCATGAAACAAAGCTACCATGGCTCGCTGATAGGTTGCCTCAGCATTCTTCAGTCCGAATGGCATCACTTTATAGCAGAAGGTACCCCACTGCATAACAAAAGCAGTCTTCTCCATGTCTTCGGGGGCCATTTTGATCTGGTTGTACCCTGAAAATCCGCCCATGAAAGAGATTACTTTGTGTTGAGCAGTGTTGTCAACCAAGATGTCAATGTGTGGTAGTGGAAAGTCATCTTTAGGGCTAGCCCTGTTTAATTCTCTATAGTCCACACACATTCTGACTTTGCCGTCCTTCTTAGGCACGGGCACAATGTTAGTGACCCATTGTGGATAGGAAGTAACATCCAGAAAGCCAGCATTGAACTGTTTCATCACTTCAGCTTTGATCTTCTCAGACATATCGGTCCTCATTCGGTGGACTTTCTGTTTGATTGATGGACAATCTTCTCTTGTAGGGAGACGGTGAACCACAATATATGTATCCAGTCCCGGCATGTCTTCATAGGACCAGGCAAAGATCTCAACATATTCATTCAACAACTGAACTAAGCGCTCTTTGACATTTGGCTCCAGGTTGGCACCCACTTTAACTTCTTTTCTGTCTTCGGCAGTACCCAAATTGATAGTCTCTAACAACTCTTCATGGGGCAGAATAGCCCTTTCTTCTTGTTGCAAAAGCCTAGCCAGCTCTCCAGGCACTTCACAGCCTTCATCACCTTCGTACTCGGCATGATTGACCAAATCTTCAGAGTCACTGAAGGCCAAAGCAGAATAGTCACCCATGGAATCCGGAGTGGATGGGTACCAGCATTTTGTGAGTGTGGGTGTGTGTAAGGGATAGCCATCCTTAAACAAAATAAAATGTAAAAGGAAAGAAAATGAACACAAAAGTTTATAGATGAAAACGTCCATGATTCATTAAAAATGGCATATGAAAATGAAGAATCAAAACCCTTACAAATGGACCTATATGCCCCGGGTAAGGCATAAGGCGAAAAGAGTGTACGAATTGTTTAATAGTTATTACAGACCAAACAGGAAATGTTCAAAAGATAAATTACTGATTGATGAAAGTAATGAGAACGAAGTCTTTCGCCTCCCAGTTGCTCAGTCCTCCTTCAATGGTTGGAAAGGTCCAATCTTCAAAATTTCCTTCTTCATCATCATCTTCTAAAGCATGAACTCCATGATGAGTGATCTTTAAGGGTGGTCCTCCAGCCCGGGAGCGACGCACAGCTTTCTGGCTAGCAGCAGTGAAACCCAATCCGAACTTGTCTGTCTTGTGAGGAAAATCTGGCAGTTGACCCCAGACTATACTTCCTCCCTCCTTGATTACAGCTTCCGCATCTTTAAGGGATGACATCCGGGACACAGGCTTGGTAATGATAGGTACATCAGTTATTGTCTTTGCTACCGCGACCTTAGGAGAAACCTCTTCAAAGTGTTGGAAAGGTGTTTCTATGAATTCACCATCTAACTCCACGTAGCGGAAAGAGTTAAGGTGGCTTATCATATACTCCTCCTCACCATGAACTGTTATGATCTTACCCTGGACTGGGTACTTGAGCATCTGGTGTAGAGAAGAAGTGACTGCCCCAGCGTTGTGGATCCATGGCCTTCCCAACAAGCATGAATATGAAGGACGGATGTCCATCACATAAAAAGTAGAGTTGAAAATTTCTGTTCCCACCTTAATTGGGATGTCCACTTCTCCGTGAACCATCCTCTTAGAGCCATCGAAGGCTCTAACAATGATATTACTGGGATTTAGGGTCAAACCTTCACTTTCCAATATGTCCAATGCTTTCTTTGGTAGGACATTTAAAGATGAGCTGGTATCAACCAGAACATGAGCAAGTGTGGTCCCCTTGCACTCTACCGAAACATGCAGCGCATCATTATGCTTTCTTCCCTTGGACATTAGATCGGCATCAGAAAAGCCCAGACCATTGTCGGCTGTAAGGCTGGCTACACACTCTTGAAACTGATCCGCAGAAGTTTCTTGAGGCACGTGTGCCGTCTTTAGAAATTTGATCAAGGCTTTGGCATGAGCCTCGGAGCAGAGCAATAGAGCCAGCATAGAGATTTTTGAAAGGGTTTTCCCCAGCTTCTCTACGACATCATAGTCGCTCTTCTTAATTATCTTTAAAATCTCCTCCATCTCCTTTTGGGTTGTCTCGGGGATAACCAAAGTCTGAGCCCTCGTCCTGACGGGCATTTCTTGGATCCCCTTACCTTTATCAGCAGTAACAGCAGAGGGTATATCTTCGGGAGTAACAATTTCTTCAATCACTGGACTTTGCACAGATATCTTGGCAGGAACAGGAGCACTTGAGGGTCCGAAGACTGCCCGTGGAGGAGCAATCTCCAGAGAGAAGATTCTTCCTCTACGAGTTATCTTACTCGTCCCCGCAATATTTCCTACATCATGAGTTTCTTCATCGGAATTCTCTTTGGGTGATTCGATCTGCTTGACACCATGGTAGAAGATCTCTCCTCCATAATTCCACGATATCGTCTTGTTGGACTTATATGGGATAGGCCCCGGCATGGTAATCTTCAGCGGTATAAACTTTGGATCAGGTGTAATCTTAACAGGCCTTTTGCAGGTCTTGGAAAGATTGTCAGAAATGGTGATTATGGCAATATCATTGATTGGAGTAACAGGAGTAATAGTATCAATAGGAGTTTTCTGAAAGAGGATTTCTTGAGTATCCATTGGGCGTTGGATGCCTGATTTCAATAGCAGACAATCGGTTTGCAAATTTGAACAGAAGTAAAAATCTTTTTCACAGCCCGGGAAGATCCCGGCTTTCAACAGATTCATTTTGATCATTGGCAATGGAGTCATTAAGTCATCAACAGCGGTAACATGAAGATCTTCTACAATAGCATGGACATTATGACCATGTTTTGGCATAGGAGCGGATATCACATTAGGTTTTTGGGAGCATCAAACTCTACCTTCTTGGCATCTATCAAATCTTGGATCTTGTTTTTAAGGGCCCAACATTTGTTGGTGTCATGCCCCACACTGTCCGAATGATATGCACATTTTGCATTTGAATGATAATAGGGAGAAGAGTTATTTGGGTTTTTCAGCGCTTCTTTCAAGTTGGTAAGGTTTAACTTTAACAGATGAGGGAGGACCTGAGCTGGTGTCATATTGATTTGAGTGAATTGCCGTTGTGGCCTTTCCACCCTATTTTGGTTAGCCCTAGGTTGACTGCTTCGAGGTTGATCGGTTGAGGAGTTATGGATCATCACAGCCCCTACCATTGGTCGGCGCTCCGTTCTTCCTTGATTTCTCCGGGTGTAAACAACAGAAGCTTCTTTCTTGGCTGGGAAGGTCTTCTTGACAGCAGTGGAAGCAGCTGCATCCTTCTGAATTTTACCACTCTTAATGCCAGCTTCAACCCTTTCACATGTCAGTATTAATTCGGTGAACCTTGTAGATGAGCTCCCGATTAAGTGATTAAAGAATGGACCTGACAGGGTCCCCAAAAACATGTCAATCAGCTCTCTATCTGACAATGGTGGATGCACCCTTCCAGCCAAATCCCGCCACTTCTGGGCATACTCCTTAAATCCCTCGTTAGAAACCATACCCATACTTTGTAGTTGAGTACGAGTAGGCGCTAAATCTGCATTGTATTGGTATTGTCGGTAGAAAGCAGTATTTAAGTCCTCCCAGTTATGAACATCAGATCTCTCAAGTTGATAGAACCAGTCCAATTGTGTACCCGAAAGTCTATCTTGAAAAAAGTGGACCCACAGATCCTTATCAAAAGAGTGAGGTTGGATCTTTCTGACGTAGGACCGCAGATGCATCTTCGGACAGGACAAACCGTCGTATTTGGCAAATGTAGGCACCTTGAACTTGGGGGGAATGACGATCCCAGCAACCAACCCTAGTTCTTCGAAATCCAACCCGGGAACCCTTTGTACTTCCATGGCTGCCAACCGTTCTTCCAGATTTTTATACTTATCGTCCGTAGGAGGATATTGTTGCTCAGAGTAATCTTCCTCCTCTTCTTCTTCTTCCTCTTCAGCTTCAGATTCGGAGGGCATTGCAACTCCCTTACCTTTACCAACCCCTTCGTCAGACGTCGAGGGGAACTCGAGGACCCTTCTAGCCTAGTTCTCAAACCTTCTTCCTATAGTGGCCACACCAGCCCTTTTCTTCTTTTTCTCTTTGTCTTTCTCTTTCTCTAATAGTGTTTTAAGGTCCTCTTGACCCTTTGCCAAGGTCATGAGGAGTTGTTGGAACTGAGAATTTTGTGCTTGCAGATCTTTGACCGTCTGCTCTATATCCATCTTGCTGAAATAAACAGTAGAAAGATAAGGAAACCTGGTGTGAAGACCTGTTTATGCATATGATGAATGATATGTATTCATGTAATGCATTCAAGGATTCAAAAATTCAAAGTTGTTGCAAATAAAAAGAACACACGTCATATTAATAAGAAGAAATTTTTTAGTACATAAATTCCCCATGGACAAAATATTACAAAATTCTTAATGTAAAAATACATTGCGCATCCTTTTTGGGGCGATGTAAGTGTTAAGAGTCTCCTCTTCATGAAGTCGGCGGGTAAGTTCCAAAACCTTCTTCTCACTGGCATAGAAGTTGGCTTCAAAAGTATTCCGCTCTTCCTTGAGCTGTATCCAACTCTTTTGTAATTCTTCCAATGATGTTGGCATGTCAGGATGTAGGAGGGTGTATGGAACCTCTCCTTCCATAACAGGCTCTTTGATCATGGGGAGAATGTGGGGGTAAGGCATCATAAGACTCTGGGCGCGGGTTTGTACCCACTTGAGATAAGGCTCAAGATGGGTGGAATTCTTGTGTCCCAGTGTCTTACTATCCACTTTGTTGGGCATCCTCCAAGCTCGGATAAACCTTTGTCAAAGTCCTTGAGCATCATTGTCGAAGTCAAAAACCAAGTAAGGAATCAACAAGTCATGAGGGCCATCCCTCCGGGCATACCCAAATTATCTCATAGCTAAACAGGGTTTGTAGGTAATGCCTCCCCTAATGCCAAGTAGTGGGACATTAGGGAATTCCCCACAACGATCAATGATGATGACATTTTCTCTGGACCGAGAACACCAATGAACATCAGAATGTGTGAGGGTCATCAACCGTTGTGACCATCTTAAACCCTGCTCATTCTTCAAGACTAACTGGGGAAGGTGAGAAATAAACCACCTTGCTAGAAGAGGAGTACAGCACATGAGAACACCTCTTTTCCTCATTGTTTGTGTGTGAAATGAGTGTAGGATGTCCCCAAGCAATGTAGGCACAGGATTCTGCGATATGAAAATCTTGACAGCATTCACATCTATAAGCTGATCAAGGTTTGGGAACAAGACCAACCCATAGATGAGAAGTGCTACAATCTCCTCAAAAGCTTGCAGATCTAGAGAATTCCAGCAGTCTTGTGCCTTCTCAAACAGAAACTTTGCCAAGAAACCCTTGACACCACTTCTGGTTTCCCAATGACCTTTGATATCAAATGGTTGCAAGTGTAATGCTTGAGCAACCTCTTCAGGCTTTGGTACTCTTTTCGTACCGTTGTAGGGTAGTTTATGGAGAATAGGAATCCTCAGGAGTTGAGAAAATTCCTCTAAAGTAGGTACTAGTTGGTAATTAGGAAATGTAAAGCAATGGTGTAGGGGTCAAAGAACTGGAAGAGAACTTTCACCATGTCTTCTTCAATGTTGGAGTTGACAAAGTTGAGAAGTCTACCATGTCTTTCACTGAAGAGAGAGTTTTCTGGAATCTTGGAAGTAAGCTCCTTGAGTTAAGGAGGGATTCTCAAAAGGTTTACTTGAATTGTTTTCCTGTGAAGAGATTCCATGACCTACAAAACAAGAACAAATATGAAGATCCAAATCCTTGAAATGGTTAGTAGATGCATATGATGCTTTATGATAATCATGATGTATGTACAAGCATATGTGCAAGCAAGTCACACAAGATCCTAGTTTTAGGCTTGCATGGGGTTTCATAGGTAAGTACCCTCTTGAAGTTAGTTGGCTCAACCTGTCCTATAAATAGTAATCGGGTTCTAAGGAGCTCAATATCACTGGATTATTTTCTGTGTTCATTGTTTTAGTTTAGCCACTTAACTAGTGACCAAAATATTCCAAGAAAACAATCCTCAATGAGTGGAGTATCGAGTATCTACCAACTTCGGACTGCACCAAAGCCGGTCATCTCACTACCCCTAAAAAGGCCAAGATGGTCAAGTAAGGTTCTAAGAGTTCATTAGTGCTTCATGACATCACTCAGTGGCCCTGTATTCTCTTTGATTGACTCAAAGGCTACCGGTACCCACAAATATGTCGCACTAATATAGCTATTGCTTCAACCATGTTGGTATACCCCGCACAGTTTCCACAACGTATTTCTATTTACCTATGAATGTTTCCCAAATCCAGGTAGAGGATTTCAAGCCCAAACAATAGATCTAAATGTAAAGCAATCAAAGCAAAAAAGATAAGCATGTAAAGGTGATCTAAACCCTAAGGTTACTCCACTTTTAAAATTTTCCCAAGCAGAGTCACCAGTTCTGTGATATGGTGAGAGAACTGACTAAAGGTTTTGCGTTTGTGTTCGCAAATGTTTCGGTTTAGCAAGAGTCACCACCGACTTTTATTTTACCCTAAGGAAAGGTCAAAAAGCACAGGAAAGACCTTTGAGATGTTTTCTTGGGTTCGGGGAGTAGATTATGAAAAGGGAAGGTACAAGCACCCTTTTCATCCATGGTTATCCATGGGCTCTTAGTTACTTGTTTAGATCACTTGCTTTTGCTTTTCAATTGTTTGAAATGGTGCTTTGTGTGTGGTTTTGAAAGATGTTTTGAAAAGAGGCCATCGTTGTGGCAACCTTTGTAATGATTCTTGTTTGAATGTATACAAAGGTGTATTGTCTTTTTGAAAAGATTTCAATGTTTGAAAGTTTTTTTTTTGGGAAATATTTTGAAATTGTATGGTGAAGTGTATTTGAAAATAGCAAGGATGTTTTGCAAGTTTTTGATCAAGTGACTAAGAGTTATCTACCCTATTTTACTCAAAGATCTTTCCTATATGTTTTTAACCCTTTTGACAGTGTTGTTTTACCATTGCATTTGGTAAACAACCTTGTATTAGGATGTTTAAACGGGACAGGCGTGGGTCATCGTATAGACCATGATAGCAATTGTGTTAAGTATTTTTGGCAAATTTTCCGAGGGACTAGATCATTTTGTTTAGGCAACCAAGATAGCGTCATCGAGGGACTATGATCTTTTGTTTTGTTTTTGTTTTTCCAAAGTACCCAACATGCATAACATGGCCCATTTTTAAGGCAACAAGTGGATGAAACCCTAGGGGTGCAAGTGTGCATTGTATATTGATTTTCACGCATTTTTGTCTTTGTATTAGTCAAGCTACTTGTTGATTTTGGATTTTTTGCATACAAACCCTAATCTCTAATCATGGCATAATTGAAAGCGTAAATGCGTAAAATAATCTATACTATTACAACATGATTATGGGGAGGGGGATACAATTTTTGAATGGGGATTATTTGACAAGAAAATTAAAACCCTAGTTTTACTATTACATCCAAATTGAATCAAATGGCATAAATAATGAGTGAACAATATTCAAATAAATAAATTAAATAAATATGCAACAAAAAAGGTTTTTGTTTATTTCTATGTATGTAAAAATATTTAATGTAAAAAAGGAAAGAAATAAATAAAAAGATTATTTTTTGGTTAAGGGTAAAACCCTAATTTTCTTTAAGAAAATAATTATATTAATTATATTATTTATATACAATAAAATAGTATGTGTAAGAAAAAAAAAAAAATATATATATATATATATATATATATATATATATATATATATATATATATATATATATATATATATATATATATATATATATATATATATATATATATATATATATATATATATATATATATATATATATATATATATATATATATATATATATATATATATATATATATATATATATATATATATATATATATATATATATATATATATATATATATATATATATATATATATATATATATATATATATATATATATATATATATATATATATATATATATATATATATATATATAGAAAAAGTATTTTTTAAGTATAAATAATAATAAAAATAAAAGTGTAATATTTTTATATTTTTATTCTAAAATATCTAATAAAATAAAAGTATATATATATTTAGAAAATAAGAAAACAAAATCAGAAATAAAAATAAAAATGGAAAAATACAAAAGTATGAAGAAATGGGCCAGAGGGTGCAAAAAGTAAAAGGGGGTGTCAATAGTGAGCCAGGACCAAGCCCAGCCCACCACACTTCATCTTCAACCTCTGACTTTCAAAAACGCGTGCGCCCTGTACAATTGCTAGATCCTGCATACGAGCTCTATTGCAAAAACACATAACATCAAAGTTGTAGAGCTTTTCAAGACGAATCCAACCATATAAACAACTTGTCCTAACTCTCAAAGACCAGAGAGAATTTCTCTGGCCCTAAAATCTAACCTAATTTTTTCATTATATTCATGGACCAAATTCTCTTAGCATGCTTAATAAAAATGAAAACTGAGCATATGTACAGCTTCATGGCTATGAATACTACATTTCTTATTCACAAACCTAAGTCAAAATGTTCCTAAATAGAGAGATAAGAAGTTGATAAAAACCTGTTTCAGCTGACTTCGTATATGGCAATGTGGAGCTTTTCAACAAGGCTTGAGATGTCTGGGAGCTTGCTTGAACTTCACTTGACCTTCTCCAATACCCTGCTTGCCTTGAATATGCTTGAACAAGACTACAGAACTCAACCTGCACAAGCTCAAAATGAAAATGGAAAACCCTGTAAATGGAGTTACAAGTGGTGTTTAAGGTTTGGGATAGCTTGGATGAGTTCTGTGGAAGATGTTTGAACCAACTTGGGGCAAAACGCACGAGCAAAATGTGAGATAGAACTCAAGTTGCAGATGTTGCCTTGTTTTGCCAATGGAAGGTGATTTTGAGATATGGGATGTTTGAGGGCTCAAAGGGTCGTGTTTCTAGCTCAAAGGGGTGTGAGAAAGATGTCTCAAATGCTTGCACAAGTTGGTTTTGGCTGATGTTCAAGTTCTAGTGTTTTGGATATCTTTCTTGTATTTTAAGCAAACATGAGAAGTGATGTCCAACAGGCATGTACAGGCTATCCATATGCTTGCACACTTTGCCCTTGGCGCCTCTAATTTTTGGATTTGATTTGCTACATAAGATATGGACCAATGCTCAAGAAATCAGTTTTGACATAAAGCATGATTTAAGCAAAAATGGGAATATTGCTTTTTCTACTTAGGGAATAATCCAAGGTGCAATACTCTAATGACTAAAACAATGCCTTAGACCAATGGTTTTGCACTTAATTATTGAGTGTGAAATTGTTTTGAGGCATGTAATCTAGTGTAAAGCAAGCTGATTTGAATTTGCAACTTGTATGAACATGAACATGCCATGGATGAAAAGTGAGTTTTTGCCAATTTTAAGCCTTCGATTCTCCCTAACCACAAATGATTTTGGAGAGTTATTGGACATTTTGGAAAGCTTTCAACATGATCTACAATCCATCTTTGAAATGAAATTTGAGATTCCAAGTGGAACTATGTGAAAAATGGCCATGAAGATAGGCCAAAATCCTGCCTAAACTAGGGCAAAATTTCATTAAGTTAAAAGTTTTAAGGACCCTTGTTCCAAAAATTATAACTTGAGATCCAAGACTCTTTTGGGAAAATTTTGTGAATCAAAGTTGTAAACTTTGTGGAGGACTAAAACTTTTATGTCAGAAGTTTTTTTTTGAATCCAAATGCATCGTGGTGAAAATGTTGGGCAAAGTTAGAAAAAATTAAGAAAATTTCATAACTTAGAAAAATTCTAAGTTATGAAATTTTTCAACTTTAATCCCTAATTTGAAAAAATGGGTTTCTTGATGAACATGCTTTGACATATTTTGATGAAAAATGACCCTTGGCACTTGGTTTTGACCAAAAAGTCAAAGTTTGACTTTTCAGTGTACAGTCAAAATTTGATCAGTTGACTGAAAAAATTCATCTGTCAATCCAATGCAATTGAGATCTTTTGAACCTTGTGAATAAGTCAAGATGATGCCATTTAGTATTTGAATCCATGCTTGAACCCAATTTGCCATTGGCTAGGTCCAAAATCAAAAATTGCCCTTGTGCAGTCAAAACCCTAAAAATGACCATTTTGCCCTTTTGGTGATCTGATCAAATTTCTTGTGGAGTTGTGGTACAAACTTGATCAAATGGTTCATATGAGTTCATAATGTTGATGTGGGTCAAAATTTATGAGGTTTGACTGTAATTTGGCCAAAGTTGACTTTTTCCCCAATACAGTTGATTTCTAGGTCAACTGTCCAATTAACTGAGCAAAAATTTGATTCAAGACTTGAAACTTGGTAGAGGTAATATTGTAAGTCCAACATGAAGTATGAAATCCATTTTGAGCATTAGAAATCCAAAAATCCCTGTGCAAACTCAAACCCTAATTTAGGTCAATAGTGCAAGGAGATGTCTTGGGCAGAGCAAACCCTAGCTTGATCTTGAGTTCAAAGAGCCTTGTGATGAGAAATGTTGATAAAATAAGAGGGCATATTTTGGGGTATAACAATGAGACTTGAATGGTATATGCTTTAATGTTAAAGTCCAATGAACACACGATTCTTCCTTTCTAATTACTTTCTTTTTATAGTATTTGAAGTTCAAATGATAGATTCTCATCTAAAGCAAACTTCTTTTCTTTCTAATTACATAATCTTTAACCATGGTACTCATACTTGAATTTGATATGAATGAGATTAAATGGAAATTAATGATGAAACTTGAAATGTAAGCTTGGATGACACTTGAAGAGCTTTGAATCAATACTTGAATGAGTCTTGGTTGAAATAAGAAATTAACCATGAATGGATCTTTCAACCTTTCTTGAATTAACTTTTGATATCGTAAACACACCTATGATCTTGAATAATTTGAACTCAATGGATCAAGTAATCACCAATGAATCCAAATATTTAATTCTCAATGAAAGCCTATCTTAAATTCTCAAATCCATGTTAACTTGTATTCCAAGAAATCGAAATAATCCAACTACAGCCTATTTTCTTGCAAGCTTCAAACACTTTGATTCATTTGAATACTTTTAGAAAACTTGAATGAATACCAACCAAATGGTGATTTTCAAATCAGCTTCAATTCTTAATAAACAAAACCAAATCCACATACAACTTCAATGAACCCCTCAACACAATACTAATGTCCTCGAGGAACACCTTTGATAAGTCTTGAAGCACATAGGAATACTCTTGTCATGAAAACCCTATCTCAAAGGAAGAAACCCTAGAAATCTTTCCTTGAAGCTCTTGAAGAAAGAGCGACCTGAGGTATTGAAGAGAAACCAACCTCTAATTCAAAACAATCTTGAATGGAATGCAATCTTTTGAAGCCATAGAGAAACCCTAATGATCTTGATATTCCTGAAAGAAATGAAAATTATGATTGATAAATGATCACCTTTAATAACCCTTGATTGAAGATGATATCCTCAAAGCCATGGAAACAATGATTCCACACTTCACTGATTGAAGAATAACTAGAAGAAACAGCATTTATTGAATTTATACACCTCATGTAAAACCCTAATTTGCACAACCACTAAACTTTTGAACCATATGTGCTTTATTGAATGAAATGCATGAATATGAAAATGTCCTAATGAAATGTATGTAGATGAAATGATAAGCCTAATCCAGATAAAAGAAAATAGGAGGGAAAATTTTGGGGTGCAACAAAAGTCTTTGATGTCTGAGGGATCAAATTTATGGATTAATTTCCATCACCCATGGGAAATAAGTACATACTCGTGGTTGTCGATTACTTATCTAAATGGATCAAGGTTATTGCCTCACCTACTGTTATACCCTAAAATTCGCCCTCCCTTTTTACTCAACACATGCCCATTGAGGTCCACAACTTGCCCAAGGATGACCAAGAATTGACCAGACAAATTCTCCTCCTAAGGCAATGAACCTCTAACTAGGGTTTCAATTTTCATCAAGATTTGTGAGCTCCAAAGGTCTCAAATGTTTTCCATGGTTATACTATGTATTCAAGATAGTCCATGCCAGATTTCATGTTTTGCACAACAAGTTTGCTCAGTCAATTGCTCAAATGCTTGAAAATCAACTAGACCAGGTCAAAAGTCAACGGTGGCCTATATACAGTCAAACTTCAAGATTTTTTTGTCAACCTTAAAATTTTTAAGTGATATCCATTATTTGATCAAGGGTTGATCATGATTCCTCAAGAAATGCTCCTAATTCATCAAAAGTCAAGAATTGCTAATTAGGGTTTCTATAGGAAAAGTCAACCAAACTTTGACCAGGCATAAGTTTCTCATACTTTATCAGAAAGTTTTCCACCAAAGCTCATTTTTAATAGAATCCAATTCCCAACAACTTCACTTCACCCCTCAAGTTCAATAAATGCCCCAGTTAAAAGATAAAAACTCATACATTATGGGTCCTTTCAAAAAGTCAACAAAAACACATTTTGGGTCAAAGCTTGGTAGATGAACATGGAAGATCCAATTGAGATGAAACCAAAAGGGTTGTTTAGAGGACATCCTAAGCCCTATAAAAAGTCCAAGAACACCCTCATAGGATTAAAATTGAGAGAGATATGCCTTGCTAAGGTTGACCAATTTTGAAGAAGTGCATGAAGAAAATATTGACCAATCTTGGTTTTCTTCCAAATGGGCCTTGGTTTTTATGATCTGAACTTATTCCTAACATGGACCGTAACTTATAAGCTCAATTACACGCCCTCCTTTTATTTATTTAATTTATTTTGAATTAAACCTTTAAAATTCAACTTTAATTAAAATAAAATGCAATGAGAGACTTAAAGGCGTGTGGGCTTGATATCCAAGTCTCTTAAAAGCCAAGACAACTCATGCAAGGTTGTGACATGACAAGAGAATCATGCAAGGCCATGAAAAAGGAAAAAATCTTCAAAAATGGAAAGTTTAGAAATATTTTGAAACACCACAATTCCATTGGATTTGTGCCATATTTGTTACCCTAATCTTGTCTCACATATAAGCATAAACATTACAGCCTGCATACACATGCGCAGCTACCTCTTAAATCCCTAGCCAAAAGTTCAAAAAATTTCAAAGATTGGTGCAATTCAGAAACTCTCGATCCATCCAATCTCCATAAGCTCCAAGAATCCTATCACCCTTCTGAGGATCCTAAGGGTTGAACTAACCCATTTTTGAAGGCCAAAGCGCACATAATCGTCCTAGCCCACAACTCACGGTTTGGTAAATTTCTCAAACCTCAAACTTTTGATTCATGTGATATAATCCAACTATTTGCATTGGCATATGTTCATAATGATATTCTAAGTTGTTTTGAACCATTAGTTTCAAGCATGCACGCAGGATCCTCAAAGTGTCATTGTTAGGACACGAAAGTTCTTTTTCTTTGTATCTGAGCTTGCAGGACATTTCAGCCAAAAAGAGGACCGCCAGCGTGATCGCAACCCTCGAAATAGGGGGTAGGATACCATTTACACCTTTATTCACTGTGTTTTGCAGGTTTGGTATTTTAAGTCAACTGGAGAAGGTGACTGGAGTTGGACTCCGGCACCGTTGACTGGCTTGGACTCCAGTGGCTTAATTGTCATCCTTTCATTGGTCCAGTTAAAATTTGATCTGGCGCGTTTTGAAAATTTGACACTTTGATTGAATTTATCAGTATATTATTTTCATTTTATTATATATATGAATGAATTGACTGCGCAATTGGCAAAGGCACAGGCTTGTGAGGGGAAGGATCTGGGTTCAATCCCAGAAATCTGTATTTTGCATTTTCTAACAAGCTTATTTCATATCCAATGCTCCACGGTCAGGCGCGCGCACTATGTTTCATCAAGTGTTCATCGTTGGATCTATGAAGCCCTAGATCTAACGTCCCATATCTAAGAGCCCATGATGGACCCTGAGGAGCAGGCAACGTGAGATCTACGCAGGACATTGGGCTATGCATGTCATGGGCCTAACAGATTTTCAGATTACACCCCAGCTGCTTCCTATTGTAAGGTCCATTTGCCTATTTTTTAATTTAGTTTATTTTAGCTTTATTTATTTATTTTATATCATTTAAAAAAAATCCATTTTTCATTTAATCATAAAAATAAAAAAAATCACAAAAAATAGATTTATTTATTTTTTCAATTAAATTTATATTTTTGTAAATTAACTAACTTAATTACTTTAACTTGATTATTTCATTAAATAAAATTAATAAGAAATTAGGTTAAAATATAAAAATTTTCTCAATAAAATACAAAAATATTTTTCTAAATCAATTAGATTTTTAGGACTTTTCAACTTGTTCCCGTCTTGATCTTCGCGCGTTTATCTTTTCCCATTTTATTTTCTTTTCCAACTATTGTAAATGTTGATGGTTTGTAATAGCTTTTGAAATATGGTTTATTTACTGCTTTTGATTTCCGTACTCCCTAAAGTTTTGGTTATGTATCCCCCTCCTCGAGGCCCTGTAATAGCTAGGTTTAATTTCTGGATTTTAAATTCTTGCACTAATATTTGAACTGCTAGATTAATAAGATTGTATGGAAAGATTCTAAAAGAAAATGATTAGATAACCCTAAATGTGCAAGATAAATGAACTGAATCAATACACTTGCATATTCTCACCCCTAGGGTATCTCCCATATCGGTTGCCTTCGAAAACGGTCACAATTCTCGAAAGGTGAGAATTTTTAGTGGTTGTCCTTTAGTTCAAGAGATCACAAGTCCCTCGATGACCCTTTCAATGCCGCCTCTATTAAAATGTGATTTTAGAACGTTAGGACAATTACTAAAAGTTCTTCCCCAGTTGCCTTAGTGACTGTAAACGTCCCTTTGATAGTCCCTCAACATCCAACGATATGGCTACCTACTCACTAATAGTAGGATTGCACTATCTAATGGAAAGGAGGAAAAGAACACCTTTTTTGAGTAGGTAGATAACTGTTAGGTACTTGCTCAAAAATAACCTTTTTCACACCACACATTCAAAACATTTTCAAAAACGCTTTATTAATACTCTTGAGGACTGATACAAGAGTTATCATAAAGAAAATAAGCTTTTCAAAACACACAAACACGAAATCAATTTTCAAAGTGAGCAAGTGCCTTAGAGCCCATGGAAAGCCACAGATGGAAAGGGTGCTAACACCTTCCCTTTCCATAATCTACCCCCCTTACTGAGAAACTCTCGAAAAAGGTCTTTTTATGTTCTTTTCACCCTTTCCTTTATTGGATAAAAGAAAAGTCGGTGGCGATTCTTGCATACCGCACAATTGCAAATACAAAACACAAACCAGAATTAAACAGTCGGTTATGCCACCATATCACAGAACTGGGGACTCTTATGGGGAGAAGATAAAGTAGGGTTACCTTAGAGTTTTAGTTCATCATTTTAAATGCTTTATTGTGTGTTTGCTTGCTTTATCTTTGAGATTTTGTTGGGGTATTCTTGTAAAATCCTACACTCGGATCTGGGGCACCTTATTAGGTAAGTAGCAATAAATCATAGAAGTTGTACAACGTAGACCAATACGGACGAAGTGGTGGCTACGTTAGCGCGATACTCTGGATTGTACTAATGTTCCTTGAGTAAGTCAAGGATAACATTAGGCTTCCTCATAGTGTCACTAAGCAATAACTGACCTTTAGAACCTTTAATTGACTCATCCTAGCCATTAGGAAGTAGTGAGATAACCGGCTTTGGTTCCGACCGAAGATTGGTTGATACTCGATGCTACACTCATTAAGACTGGACTTTCAGGATTTTTTGGCCGCAATACTTTGGTGTGTGAGCTAAAACAATTCCTAATGGGAAGGTCAATGATATTGAGACTCCTTAGAAACTAGTTACTATTAATAGGACAGGTTGAGCCATCTGAATATTCAAGAGGGTACTTACCTTAAAACCTCATGCAAGCCTTTGAACCTAAGGTCTATTGTGTTATTTGCTTGTGTTTATCTGTGATTTAAGCATAATCATGACATCATAAACATCATGAGATTCATATATACTAACAATTTCAAGGACCTTTTGGATTTACCTCTTTGTTGTTTTGTAGGATATGAATTCAGGTCGCAGAAAAACCATTCGGATTAACTTCACAGAAATCCCTCTGCTATATAGGTGGTTTATTTTACACCTTCCTCGATCAACAATGCAGAACGATTTAGGCTTAAGATGGAGTCAAAGATTAATGTCTCTCTCTCACTATAACATCCATTGGTGTCCTCGCTCTCAAGGAGACACCTCTTTTATTGATCGCTGCGGAGAATTTCCTAATGTGCCACTTCTGGGCATTAGGGGAGGCATCACCTAAAATCCTTCTTTAGCACTACTTCAGTTTGGTTACGCATGAAGAGATGGTCCACCTGATATGCTCATCCAGGGTATTATGTTCAACTACTTAAATGATCTACAAAATTATCGTCAGAGATTCATCCGCGCTTGGGGCATTATTAAGATGACTAATAGTAAGACTCTGGGGCGCAAGAACTCCATCCCTTTGGAACCTTACCTCAAATGGGTACGATCTCGAGCCTAAAGTCTTATGATGCCATACGATGACATCTTACCGGTGATCTTAGAACCTTTTGTTAAAGGGGGCGAGTCCCGCATTATTCTCCATCCTGATATGCCAACCAACTTCGAAGAGTTGCAAAAGTCTTGGATCCAGCTCAAGGAAGAATGAGATACTTTTGAGACTCAATTCTATGCAAGTGAGAAGTAAATGCTGGAATTAATAAAGCAGCTTCACGAAGATAAGAATCTCAATACCTACCTCAACACCAAGAGGAAGCGCCCATGGGAGACTTAGGAGTTTATGATTTCCTTTCAATGTTTATTCTTGTGTAATCTTTTGTTTCCTTAAAAACTTACTAATAAAGAGTTTTGTTTCCTGTTTTGTTTAAAACAGCTTAAATCCAATAAGGTCCTTGAAAGAATTGCATAAGCATATCATACATTTCATTGCATAAGCAGGTCTTCAGTACATGTTTCTTATTTCTTTCCGCTGTTTATTTCAGCAAAAGAAATGGCTCTCGAACAAACAATGAAGGACCTTCAAGCTTAGAATGCTCAGTTCTAACAAATGATCATGGCCCTGGCCAAGGGGAAAGAGGAGCTAAAGGCCTTGATTGTCAAAGAGAAGACCAAGAAGCCAAAGAAGCCAACTGGTGTAGTGAATTTGGGAAGAAGGATCAGAGGACCAGTGCGGCGAGCTTCAGAACTAGCAACTTCGTCAAAAGAAGGGGACACTCGAGAAGGGGAGACAAGAGAGGAAGACCTCAGCCCAAAGGGATCTGATAATGAATCTGATTATAATGAGGAGCAATATCCTCCTGTTGATGATAAATACAAATAGCTAGAGGATCGTCTGAACGCAATGGAAATCCAGAGGGTGCCTGGGCTGGATTTTCAAGAGTTGGGTTTGGTTTCTGGGGTTTTCATCCCGCAGAAGTTTAAGGTTCTGGTGTTTACTAAGAATGATGGGGTCTCATGTCCCAAGATGCATCTCTGATCTTATGTGAGGAAGATTCAACCTCACACCGCTGGCAAGGATTTGTGGGTCCACTTCTTCCAAGACAGTCTATCCGGGACACAGCTAGAGTGGTTCTATCAACTCGAGGGAATCAATATTCGTAATTGGGAAGACCTGGCTGCTGCTTTCTATAAGCAGTAGAAATATAATGATGACCTTGCTCCAACCCGTACACAACTCTAAAGTATGTCCATGGGTTCTGGAGAGGGCTTTAAATACTACGCCCAAAAGTGGAGAGACTTAGCAGGAAGGGTCCAACCTCCTCTCTCTGATAGAGAGTTGGTGGACATGTTTTTGGGTACTCTATCTGGTCTATTTTTCAACCATCTGATTGGAACCTCCTCAGCTGGTTTACTGAGTTAATCTTAACTGGAGAAAGAGTGGAAGCTGGGATTAAGAGCGGAAAGATTCAAAAGGATACATCTCCAAGTGCAGGAAAAAGACCTTTCATGGGAAAGAAAGAGGTCAGTGCTGCTTACAGTCAAAGAAATCAGGGCAGAACCGAACTCCTTCCAACGGTAGGGGCTGTAGTGATATCCAAGCCTGCAGTTACTCAACAGCGAAACAATCAGCCCATAGCAGAAAGGCCTATGAGACAGTTTACCCGGATCAATATGACCTTGTCTCAAATTTTACCACACTTACTGAAATCTAATCTAGTAACTTTGAGGGAAGCTTCCAAAAATCCCAACACTGCCTCTCCTCACTATAACCCAAAGGCTCGATGTGCCTGCCATTCTGAAAGTTTGGGCCATGATACCAACGACTGCTGGGCTTTGAAGAACATGGTGCATGACCTGGTCGAGGCAAAGGAGATTGAATTCGATGCGCCAAAGACTCCTAATGTTATAACTGCCCCATGCCCAAGCACGACCATGGTGTTAACACTGTTGACGATGATATGTCTGTTGCTTCTGTTGGGGAACTTGTTACTCCTCTCATGACTGTTAAAAGGAATTTGTTGCAAGTCGGTTTATTTTCAGTATGTGGTGATGGTTGCCACTTATGTTTATTTCTACCAAATGGTTGCCATTTGTTGAAAGAATATGTTCGACGCGTGATAGATGATAAAGAAATTTTATTTGAGAAGACTCCAGTAACAAGTGTTTCATGTAAAGACATTTCTATTATAACCATTTCCGCCAATCCTCTCAGGGTCTCCACCAAAAGACCCGTCGGGATTACATCTGTTTCAAAGTTTGTTCCCTTGATCATCACCATGCAAGGGCCAATACCATATTCCTCGGATAAAGATGTTCCTTGGAATTATGGGGTTGACTTCTATTACCATGGCATCAAGCAAGACCTGTTGGCTGCTGAAGACAAAGTTACTAAAGGTATTGATTCTGACATCGGCAATATCGTTGAGACCAGTAAAATAACAAGAAGCGAAAGAGTTTTCTCTCCCGAGATCTCTCCTCCTAAAGTTGTTACTACTCCTGTGATTGTCCATGCTGCTACTCTTGTCGGTATTCCTATGTCAACTCCTACTTCTAGCCCTGGTGACACCCCTATCACCGAGTCGGCTGAGACTCGGGGCAAATAGATATTGGTTGAGCTTGTCCAGACGAAGGAGCATTCAGAATCCATTCCTGAGGTTTTTAAGAAGGAAATGGAATAATTCCTGAAAATAATTAAAAAGAGTGACTACAATATGGTTGAACAACTGGGGAAGATTCCTTCCAAGATCTCAATGCTGGCCCTATTGTTGTACTCCGAAGCCCATGCAAAGGCTTTGGTAAAATTCCTCAAGACAGCTCATGTGCCACAAGAAACCTACACTGATCAATTCGAAGATTGTGTGGCTAGTTTGACCGTTGATAATGGACTGGGTTTTTTTTATGTTGATTTGACACCCAGAGGAAGAAAACACAATGATGTGCTGCATGTCTCCATCGAATGTAGGGGAACTACTTTGGCCCATGTTCTAGTAGATACCGGTTCATCGCTGAATGTTCTACCCAAGAAGGCTCTTGACAGATTAGATTGCAAAGGTTTAACTCTGAAGCCCAATAACATTGTGGTGAGGGATTTCGATGGTTCGAAAAGAATGGTACATGGGAAGGTGGACATCCCTATAAAATTTGGTTCCCAAACCTTTGAATCCACCTTCTACGTGATGGATATCCGACCATCTTATTCCTATTTGTTGGGACGCCCTTGGATCCATGGGGCTAGAGTTGTTACTTCCACTCTACATCAGATGTTGAAGTACCCAGTGAAGGGAAAGATTGTCACAGTATGTGGTGAAGAGGAGTACATGGTAAGCCACATGAACTCTTTCAGGTATGTCAAAATAGACTACGAGTTCATCGTGGCCCCTTGTCAGAACTTTGAAGAGGTACCTCAGACCATGGATGCAATCGAGACTGTTACTAGTGTGCCAAATATCACCAGACCTCCATTGAAGATGGCTTCTCTCAAGGACGCCAAAGCAGTAATTGAAGAAGGGTCTCAAAGGGCTTTTCTTCATGCTCGTGCCGGAGAACCTCCCCTACGCATCAGTAATTATGGGATCAACCCTTTAGAAGATAGTGATGGTGAATGTGACATGGACAGTTGGATCTTCCCTACTACCAATGGTGGACCTAGCAATTGGACGGCTAAAGACTGTATGCCGATTACTTTTATTCATGAGTACTTGTCTTTCTTATTTTCATATATGTAATAAATAAAAAATATAAACTCTATGGCTTTGTGTTTTACTCGAGGCACAATGGTTTATTTGTGAGAGTTATCATTTTCAATCTCATGTCATTAATAAAGCATGGGACGTTTTGCATACAAATTTTGCGCTATCTGTCTTTCTTTTCTGTTTTTACTTTATCAATACAGCTATGCTCTTACATACACTCACGTAATAAATTGCAGATCCACATCCTTTCTGGATCCCATTGATAACGGTTCTGCTATTTCTAGTTATGAATTTGAAAATCCGATCAACCAAGCCGAGGACGAAGGTGAGGAAGATTGTGAGGTACCAGGAGAACTTGCTAGACTGTTACAACAGGAAGAAAGGGCTACACAACCTCATGAAGATCCAGTTGAGACAGTGAACTTTGGTACAAAAGAGGACAAAAAAGAAGTCAAGATATGTGCAAATTTGGAGCTTAGTGTCAAACAGTGATTAATTCAGATGTTGCATGATTATGTGGAGATCTTTGTCTGGTCATATGAAGACATGCAAGGGCTGGACACTGATATTGTGGTTCATCGTCTGCCAACTAAAGAATATTTCCCTCCAGTGAAGCAGAAGGTTCGTCGTATGCGTCTTGAGATATCAGAAAAGATCAAGGCTGAAGTCATGAAACAGTTCAATTCCGGATTCCTAGCTGTCACTTCTTATCCATAATGGGTTGCTAATGTTGTTCCAATACCTAAGAAGGACGATAAGGTACGTATGTGTGTGAATTTTAAAGACTTGAATAGGGCAAACCCCAAGGATGACTTCCTGCTTCCCCACATTGATGTTCTGGTTGACAACACCGTACAACATAAGGTATTCTCCTTCATGGATGGCTTCTCAAGGTATAATCAGATCAAAATGGCACCTGAGGACATGGAGAAGACAACCTTTGTCACACAGTGGGGCACTTTCTGCTACAAGGTTATGCCCTTTGGGCTGAAGAATATTGGGGCAACCTATCAGCACGCCATGGTAGCTCTGTTTCATGACATGATCCATCACGAGATAGAGGTTTATGTCGATGATATGATAGCTAGGTCTCAAACTGAAGGAGAGCACCTTGATCACTTGAAAAAGTTATTTGATAGACTGAAGACGTACAAGTTGAGGCTGAATCTGAACAAGTGCACCTTTGGGGTAAGGTCTGGTAAACTCCTAGGTTTCATTGTCAGTGACAAGGGTATTCAGGTAGACCCTGCAAAGGTTAAAGCTATATAAGAAATTCCAACTCCTTGCACTGAGAAGGAGGCCAGGGGGTTTCTTGGGACGTTTAAATTACATTGACAGGTTCATTTCCCATCTAACTGCTACTTGTGAGCCAATCTTCAAACTCCTGAAGAAAGATCAAGTGGTAAAGTGGAATGACGAATGCCAGACTGCTTTTGATAGAATCAAGGGATACCTTCAAGAGCCTCCAATTCCGATGCCTCCGATTGAAGGAAGACCTTTTATAATGTACTTAACAGTATTAGATAATTCAATGGGGTGTGTGTTGGGGCAGCATGACGAGTCTGGTCGAAAAGAGCATGCAATATACTACCTTAGCAAAAAGTTTACCGACTGTGAAACAAGATACTCACTGCTCGAGAAAACTTGTTGCACTTTGGCATGGGCTGATCGCCGACTAAGACAGTATATGTTGACTCACACTACCTTGTTGATATCTAAGATGGACCCTATCAAATACATCTTTGAGAAGTCCGCTCTCTCCAGAAAAATAGCGAGATGGAAAATGATCTTGACCAAATATGACATTTAATACACAACCCAGAAAGCAATTAAGGGAAGTGTACTAGCTGATCATTTGGATCATCAGGCTATGGACAACTACCAATCCATGAATTTTAAGTTCCCGGACGAGAACATCATGTTAATAACTAATTGTGTAAAACCTGGACCGGATGAAGGACCTGAAAAAGGATCCCGGTGGACCATGGATTTTGATGGAGCTTCCAATGCACTTGGAAATGGTATCGTTGTTGTAATTATATCTCCCGAGGGCTGTCAAACCCTTTTCACTGCTAGGCTATGCTTCAACTGCACCAACAATATGGTTGAGTATGAAGCATGTATCATGGGTCTCAAAGCTGCAATTGATCTAAGGATCAAGTTCTTAAGTGTGTTCGGAGACTCGGCTTTGGTAATCATCCAAATCAAAGGAGAATGGGACACGAATCATCCTAATCTCATCCCATATAAAGAGCACGTGTTGACATTAATCCCATACTTTGAAGAAATTACTTTTGTGCATTTTCCACGAGAGCAAAATCAATTAGAGGACGCGCTAGCCACTATGTCATCCATGTTCAAGGTCATGTTGGATAATGAGGCTCCTCAGATCACTATTGAGAGAATGGATGAACCAACATACTGTCACGAGATTGATACTGAAGAAGTAGTGGACAAACCTTGGTTCCATGAAGTCAAAAGATATCTCGAAGTCCAAGAGTATCCTGAAGGAGCTTCAGTCAATGATAAAAAGTTCCTAAGAAGGTTCTATGCCAAATTCCTTCTCAGTAACGGGATCCTCTACAAGCGCAACTATGATTCTACTTTGCTTCGGTGTGTAGACAAGAATGAAGCTGAAAAGATTATGGCTGATTTACATGAAGGTACCTTTGGCACTCAGTCTAGTAGACACACTATGGCTAAAAAGATCCTACGGGCAGGATACTATTGGTCCACTATAGAAGCAGACTATTATCAACATTCGTGGATTTGTCACAAGTGCCAGATTTATAAAGATAAGGTGCACATACCTCTGGTTCCTCTAAACGTCTTGACCGCTCCTTGGCCATTTTCAATGTGGGGCATCGACATGATTGGAGAAATCAGACCTATCGCTTCTAACGAGCATCGCTTCATCCTTGTTGCCATTGATTACTTCATGAAGTGGGTTGAGGCTGCCTCTTTTGCTACTGTTACGAAGAATGTTGTGGCACGGTTCATCAAGCATAACCTTATTTGTAGGTATGGTATCCCCGAAAGAATCATTACAGATGATGGTACAAATATCAACAACACTATGATCACTGAACTCTGTAAGCAATTCAAGATCCATCATCATAACTCTTCTTCTTACCGGCCGAAGATGAATGGCACTGTAGAGGCTGCTAATAAGAACATTAAGAAGATCATCCAGAAGATGACAGTGACATATAAAGATTGGCATGAGATGTTACCATTTTCTCTTCATGGTTACCGCACCACAGTACGCACATCAACAGGGGCAACTCCTTTCTCTTTGGTATATGGTATGTAAGTTGTCCTACCTATTGAGCTCCAGATCCCTTCTTTGAGAATCATGAAGGATGCAGGGTTGAATGAAGACGGATGGGTTCAGACTCGACTTGACTAATTGAACCTGATTGATGAAAAAAGGCTCGCGGTTGTTTGTCATGGTCAGATGTACCAAAAGCGTATGATCAAAGCTTTTAACAAGAAGGCCAAACGTCAGGTATGTCAAGTTGGTGATCTGGTAATCAAGCGCATCATTCTGCCGCAAGTTGATCCCTAGGGAAAATGGACTCCCATATATGAAGGGCCATTTGTAATCAGGAGCATATTTTCTGGTGGAGCCATGATTCTAACCACTATAGACAATGAAGACCTTCATCACCCTGTCAATGCGGACATAGTTAAAAGATACTACGCATGAATAAAGACCCGCTAGGTTGACTGGCCTAGGCAAAATTAAGGGCATCTCGGCGAACCAAAAGGGTTCGGGAAAAAATTAGGTATATACATAAAAGATATGTACACCTGGTATGTCCAAAACCTGAAAAGGCGGCTTGGGAAAAAAAGGGTATCCCGGTGGACTGAAAATCCAAAAGGGTGGTCCAGGAAAAAGATAGGGATCTAAAGTGTATAACTATGTCCCGTTGGATCACCTTTCAGCAAGACTTTAATATCAACTATCAAGCTCAAACGATACCAATCAATCCAGTCAGCTTCAGACAAGCAGCAAAGTGATGAGACGCTCAAGGACATAAGGGCAATAGCAGAATTGAAATAAATGGGATTATTAAACATAGTTGTTTTCTCTTTGTACACTATTTTGTATAGTTTTCATTTTCACGACGGCATTCTCTTACTAGAATGTCAGTCTCTTTGTACAAAAAAACGCCTGTTATAGGCAAACTTCTTCAAAATCAATACAAATCATTTCTTTGAAAGTATAAAACTATTTGTTTTCTATTTTTCTACTTTGTTTAGCAAAAATGTCCAGTGATTATTTTTGACATATGCATTTGAATACGATTACTGTTTACAGATACTTGCATTAAAAACAGAAAGACAATTGATAATAACTTTAAGAAACGGGACAATGCCTAAAAATCCATCTGTAATCCCCACAATTACTTTCTCCGGCAGGTACAGGGGCAGAGACGTCCTGATGCAAAGTCACCCTCGTATCCTCAGCATACGTCCTGGTGATGTCTATATCCCTGCAGAGTGAAAACAACCAAAGTTTTGACCTCTTTTTTTCCCAAGCAGGAATTACCTTCTCCAGCAAAGTTCCCTCAGAGAGGTTAAATCAATGTTCCCCAGCTGAGTTTTACAAATCTCAAACAGTTTATAAATCCACATCCCCGATAGAGTTTATTTCTCTAGCTGCAGAAGTTCATCCCCCAATAGAGTTTATTCCTCAACATTGGTAAGATCTTCCAACAGAGCATCGTCTCCCCGACGGAACATTCTCAAGCAGAAGTTAAAGATCCCCGACAGAGTATATTCAAACGGAAAGAGGAAATCCCCGGCGAATCATCTTCATTCATCATTCCCAGCGGAAATGAAAGAACCACTTCCCTCATCTACCAAAAAGCAGTCTGGGATTCAGCTTCCCAGTACTCTCCAGCAGCAGTCAAGGATTTATTTTCCCAGACTAGGAAAATTCGCAACAACATTCCATGTTCATACATCATGGCATGTGTAACACCCCAATTCTACCCCTCGTAATTAATAATAAAATCAGAGTTTCAAAATTTCATCCAAACATAATTAAGGTATCACATATTCGTGTTTTTCATCACTTTGCATTATAATGCACATCACAAAATCAAAAGTCAGATATGCCGATCCATATTATAAATCATCATATAAACATATGACTAATCACAGCACAGCGGATGTGTTCACAAAATGTACATATCATCATGTTATCATCAATACATAAAGTCATAAGATAGTATACATAAACTACCCTATTAAAATAATAACGTCTCCCAAATCCCGAGTGTTACTACTATCAGAGCAGAGCGACTCAAAATAAAGAGACTCGAGCTAATCCTCATCATCCTCGCAGATCACCTGCACGTTACCAATATAAAGGCAACAGCGAAACAAGTAAAGGGTGAGATACTCCAAAACATATAATTAAAGGCATGATAAAATATATAAATAGTTTTGGAATCATAAATGATATATGATTAATAAGAATATGTCAACAAATATCAAAATCTCACATACTTTAAAATCATCATTTAGTGTATAAAATCAACACTTTAATTTCATCACATAATCACCATAATCATATCAAAACAAAACATAAACTCCATCGCCATAGCTCATATCGTCGCTTTACCGTCATGTTGTATTCATCGCTTACTCATCAGGATATCATCACATATATTCACTTTATGTTCAACACAAAAATCATCACAAACAAAGTATCATATAACATCGCAATTCGTCATAAGCCATCAAATAAAACTCAACGCCAAAAGACTCAAACATAAACATAACCGACTCCATGAGACACAACTATGTTATGCATGTGGTACCCATCGCTTTGTCCATAATTAGGGACATCCGGCATAAAAGTCCATCGTTGCTTTGGCATAAAAGCCCTCGTCGCTTGGCATAAAAGCCCTCGTCACCAATGCAATGTATATGACTCGACAACACGACATCACAAACACGACACAACAAAACTTCATCATCGCATATCAAAACTGGTATAAAACCCACGTCGCCATATTTATCCACATCAAGATAAACATATCATCGCATCACATATCATCAAGTATTCATTATAAATAAACCGTCGCAAACATCATATTTAATCACACCACATCATTATCAAATAATTCACTAAATTTCAAACACGGAAAAATAGTCAAACATCAATAATCGTCGTGAAAATCATTCATAATAATTGGCACCAATCATAATCATTAACGTCGCAATCGGATTGTCCATACGTGTCATAAACTGACTAAAACGTAACCCGGTTCAACTTAACCGTAAATTGACTTATTTCGGGTTGCTCCATTAAAAACTCATAATCTCGAAAAACTAACCTCGCCACGACGTTCTACACATCAAAATTATCTAGCATGTCAATTTTCGTTAAATTCGGAGCAACTTGCTCCGTCGCCGAAATTGCCGAAATCGGGAAATCGAAACATAATCGGGTTCCAAATTAAATCGGCTAACTTGTGTGATATTTGTATTTAATTAATATAAATGTTTAATATATTAAATTAAGAAGAAAAAAAAACATAAATTAAAATACTGCTATTTACTTTTTCTAAGCATAACTTAAATACTATATTGTTAGTTTTGTTTTAGTTATAAGTCATTTTGCAGACTACGCTAAAATTCTAAGACTAGGTAGACTCCTTTCAATTCTTGCGTATTTAATTTTTCACAATCTCTTTATATTCTGATACAATATTTGGAACAAACTAATGAAGTTAATATGGTTTATCATGGTAGGACCTTGAATAAAGATATTATTAAGAGGGAAAAAAATTGAAAGAAAAAATATCTAAGTTGTAAATGAACATGCTATTAGAAAGGTATAAACAATAGAGAGAGTTTAAAGTTCTAACTATACTGCATAATTTTATTTTAGTTTCAAAAATTAATTTAATTAATATAATCTCTATTTTCTTTTTAATTTCAATTTAACTAACCTAATACTAATTCAACAACAACACCTAATTAACTCTTCTAATTTCTATCACAAATCCTCAACAAAACTCAAAAAAACCTAACATCAATTTTTTTCCCAAATCTAAAATATATCAAATCAAACTCTAACTATAAGCATTGGAAAATCAAACCCCTTACCTTAAATGCTTGAATTGATTCTTGATGTTCCAACCCTAGCTTTGGCTTTGTTCTTGCTCTTCTCTTCTCCAAGACTCTCTTCTCTCAAACTCTCTCTATGTGTTTTTGTATGTTATGACAAAACAATGAGTGTTTGGTGTGGTTTAGTAGCAAGACACTAGCAAGCAAAAATACCAAAAAGCCCTTGGTCTTCTACTAGTTATAACACTAATAATACTAAATAATATTATTAACCCAAATAATTAAAATAACTCTGAATAATTAAATATCGGTCCGAATAATATTTTACCGAACCGAATGGAATAAAAACTGGACCGAACAAAATAATTACCAGTCCCTCAAAACAAATACCAGACCGAATAAAATAATTACCGGTCCGAATAAAATGTCGCCGAATATATTAACGGATATACCGGTTAATTTAAATATTCTCGTCGCAAAAATAAACGTCAAACGGTAATTCGAAAATATTAATATAATATAATATTAAATAAAATGGGGCGTTACAACTCTCCCCCACTTAAAAAAAGTTTCGTCCTCGAAATTACCTGACTCGAAAAGCTCGGGATAGGAATCCCGCATCTTGCTTTCTAACTCACACGTCGCACTTTCACCAACTGCTCCTATCCAAACAACTTTGACCAAGGAAATCTCTTTGCCACGAAGAGACTTCATCTCACAATCTTCGATCTTTAATGGCATCGTCTCCACCGTAAGATTGTCTCTCACTTGAATATCATCCATCTCAATCACATGAGAAGGATCCGGAACATACTTCCGAAGTTGCGACACATGGAACACATCATGCAAGTTCAAAAGCTTTGGCGGTAACGCCACTCTATAAGCCACTTTTCCCACTTTACTAGTAATGTGATGAAAGAACCACTTCCCTCATCTACCAAAAAGCAGTCCGAGATTCAGCTTCCCAGTACTCTCCAGCAGCAGTCAAGGATTTATTTTCCCAGACTAGGAAAATTCGCAACAACATTCCATGTTCATACATCATGGCATGTGTAACACCCCAATTCTACCCCCGTAATTAATAATAAAATCAGAGTTTCAAAATTTCATTCAAACATAATTAAGGTATCACATATTCGTGTTTTTCATCACTTTGCATTATAATGCACATCACAAAATCAAAAGTCAGATATGCCGATCCATATTATAAATCATCATATAAACATATGACTAATCACAGCACAGCGGATGTGTTCACAAAATGTACATATCATCATGTTATCATCAATACATAAAGTCATAAGATAGTATACATAAACTATCCTATTAAAATAATAACGTCTCCCAAATCCCGAGTGTTGCCACGAAGAGACTTCATCTCACAATCTTCGATCCTTAATGGCATCGTCTCCACCGTAAGATTGTCTCTCACTTGAATATCATCCATCTCAATCACACGAGAAGGATCCGGAACATACTTCCGAAGTTGCGACACATGGAACACATCATGCAAGTTCGAAAGCTTTGGTGGTAACGCCACTCTATAAGCCACTTTTCCCACTTTACTAGTAATTTGGTAAGGACCAATAAAGCGAGGAGTTAGCTTCTTCGACTTCAATGCTCGCCCAACGCCGGTTGAAGGAGTAACTCGCAAAAATACATGATCACCATCTTGAAATTCCAAGTCTTTTCTCCTTTTATCATGATAACTCTTTTGTCGACTTTGAGAAATTCTCATCTTTTCTCTAATCATCTTCACCGTCTCAGTAGTCTCTCTAACCAATTCTGGTGCAAGCACCACACTTTCACCCGACTCATGCCAACACAAAGGAGTTCTAAACCTCCGACCATACAAAGCCTCGAACGGTGCCATTCCAATACTAGCATGAAAACTATTGTTATAAGTAAACCCAATCAAAGGAAGATATGTATCCCATGAACCACCATGTTCAAGAATACAAGCACGCAACAAGTCTTCCAACGATTGAATCGTCCTTTCTGTCTGACCATCAGTTCGAGGATGATAAGCCGAACTCAACCTCAACTTTGAGCCCAAAGCCTCTTGCAAGCTTTTCCAAAATTCAGAAGTAAACCTCGGATCTCTATCCGAAATAATACACAAAGGAATACCATGTAATCTCACAATCACATGCGTATAAATTTCTGCCAACTTCGATACGGGATAAGTGATGTTAATAGGAATAAAGTGAGTTGACTTCGTAAGCCTATCAACAATCACCCAAATCGCATCGTGTCCTCTTGGTGTATTCGGTAACCCCGTTACGAAATCCATAGAAATGCTATCCCATTTCCATTCTGGAATCTTTAACGGTTGCATCAACCCTGCAGGTTTCTGATGCTCCACTTTAGACTTATGACAAGTCAAACAAGCATAAACAAACTGAGCCACCTCTCTCTTCATGCCCGACCACCAAAATAGTTTCTTTAAATCTTGATACATTTTGGTCGCTCCGGGATGAATACTCAAATTGCTTCTATGACTTTCTTCCAAGATCATTCTCTTCAAATCCATATCATCGGGAATACAAATCCTATCTCGGAACCTTAATACACCCTGAGCATCCAACTTGAAATCTTCATTTTCAGTTTGTCCAATACCAACCAACAAATTAACAAGTTTCACATCAAGCTTATGAGCTTCTCTAACACTATCAAGGAAATAATTATTAATCTTTAACATTCCCAAGATAACACTCTTCGGCGTCACTTCTACTACAAGACTCATATCTCTAAATTGCTCAATCAATTCCAACTCTTTCACCATCAACAGTGACATATGCAAAGTCTTTCGACTTAAAGCATCGGCCACCACATTAGCTTTACCAGGATGGTAATTCAATCCAAAATCATAACCTTTCAACAATTCAAGCCACCGTCTTTGTCTCATATTAAGCTCTTTCTGATCGAACAAGTACTTCAAACTTTTATGGTCACTAAATACTTCAAATCTAGAACCATAAATATAATGCCTCCAAATCTTAAGCACAAAAATAACCGCTGCAAGCTCCAAATCGTGCGTAGGATAATTCTTCTCATGAATCTTCAATTTCCTAGAAGCATAAGCAACCACTTTGCCATTTTGAATAAGTACACCACCTAAACCCATCTTAGAAGCATCACAATAAACAACAAACGGTTCTTCAGGATTAGGTAGAATCAAGATCGGGGCCGTTGTCAACCTTTTCTTCAATTCGACAAAAATTTCTTCACACTTGACATCCCATACAAATGCGGATCCTTTACAAGTCAACTTTGTCAAAGGAAGCACCAACTTAGAAAAACCTTCGATGAACCTTCTATAGTAACCAGCCAAACCCAAGAAACTTCTAATCTCAGTAACAGACTTAGGAGTTTCCCATCTTAACACAGCATCAACTTTAGAAGGATCTACAGCAATGCCATCACCAGAAATGACATGCCCCAAAAAGCTCACTTCACTTAACCAGAACTCGCACTTTGACAACTTAGCATAAAGCTTCTTCTCTTTCAGAACTTCCAACACGATGCGCAAATGTTCTGTGTGCTCTTTTTCCGATTTAGAATAAACCAGAATATCATCAATGAAAACAACCACGAAACAATCCAAGTAAGGATGGAATATAGGATTCATGTACTCCATGAATACTCCCGGTGCATTAGTGACACCGAAAGGCATCACCAAATATTCGTAATGTCCATACCTCGTCCTGAAAGAAGTTTTCTGAACATCTTCTTCTTTCACCCTTATTTGATGGTAACCCGGTCTCAAATCAATCTTACTAAACATGCGAGAGCCAACCAATCGGTCCACCAAATCATCAATTCTAGGAAGTGGGTACCTATTCTTGATAGCCACTTTATTCAACTGACAATAATCAATACAAAGTCTCATGCTACTGTCTTTCCTCTTCACCAATAACACAGGAGCTCCCCACGGTGACACACTAGGTCTAACAAACTTCTTCTCGAGCAAATCTTCTAATTGGATCTTCAATTCTGCTAACTCAGATGCGGACATCCTGTATGGTGCCATAGAGATAGGTCTGGTACCAGGGACAAGATTCACAGAAAATTCAACTTCTCTTTTTGGAGGTGCACTAGGAATCTCATCAGGGAATACTTCAGGAAATTCGCACACCATCGGAAAGTTTGCTATCACAGCTTGACTCTCCACAGAAAGATTCGCCATCAACAAGAAAACCAACGCCTCATCCTTCATGAACTCATTCAACTACTTCGTCGACACCAACATAGATTGTTCTTCTTCTACTAAGGAAGAAAACCTCACAGTGTTGTCATAACAATTGATATGGACATAATTAGCTTTTAACCAGTCCATACCTAAAACCACGTCCAACCCGACAAGTGGTAAACAAACAAGATCAACCACAAAGTCTCTATCAAAGATTGATAAAGGGAAACTTGCACACACAAAAGAAGTAGTAATTGTTCCCTTAGCCAGAACTTCTACCACCATATCTCTATCCAGAGACGACAAAGTGAGACCCAATCTCTTTACACAATCAGCAGCAATAAAACAGTGAGTAGCACCAGTATCAATAATAGTAATAAGAGGAAAGCTATTAATGAAACTAGTACCTCGAACAAGACCATCCTCGTTTTCCGTCGGAGCACCCGACAAAGCAAACACCTTTCCTGCTCCTTGAGTCCTCTTAGGCTTCTTACATTGAGCACTAATGTGAACTCTCTCGCCACAATTAAAATAGACCACGTCCTTATGTCTACAATCGCAAGTCGTATGGCCCACTTCTCCACATCCAAAACATCTCACCTCATTCTCCTTAGCTCTAACATCGCTTCGACAAACATTACTTTTGTGGCCAGGTTTCCCACACTTGTAACAAACAATACTAGCAGGAGCATCTCCCCCACTAGTTCTTCGCCCTTGAAACGCTTTATGTTTCCCCTTACCAGCTGGAGCATCATATGGTTTTCCACGGTTTTGCTGACCTTTGTTTCTCTTATCAGACATAATCTTATAATGAGCATTACTGTCCTCCTCAAAGATCCTACAACTATCAATCAAATCCGAAAAGACACGGATTTTTTGATAACCAACAGCTTTCTTAATCTCAGGATGCAAACCATTTTCAAACTTGATGCATTTAGAGAACTCGCCATTCGGACCATCATAATGAGGATAGAACTTGGCCAACATAGTGAACCTTGTAGCATAATCAGTGATAGACATGCTTCCTTGCTTTAATTCAAGGAACTCTATCTCCTTCTTTCCCCGAACATCTTCCGGGTAATACTTCCTCATGAATTGCCTTCGGAAAACTTCCCATGTCACTTCCTCACCAGTAATCTCAAGCCTCTGACGGGTTTCAACCCACCAGTCATCCACTTCAGCACTTAGTTTATGAGTACCATAACGGATCCTTTACACAGGAGTGCAATCCCTCACACGAAAGATTCTTTCAATCTCCTTCAGCCACGCCAAAGCACCTTCGGGATCATAATTTCCTTGGAAAGTATGAGGATTCTTTCTTTGGAAGGTTGCCAAATTATGAGACCCAGCGTTTTCGTCAGCATTCGGCGGGTTTTGGAAAGCCTGAGCCATTGTCTGCATAGCAGCAGCAAGAGCCTCATCATTCCTACCAGTGTTCCTTCCAGCCATAACAACTTCTGCTCAAAACAAAACAAGGATTAGAATCAACAAATAACAATACTTGATTGTTAGACAACAACAAACTCAACAACTTGGCCGGACAGACCGACCTACTTTGATACCACTAATGTAACACCCCAATTCTACACCTCGTAATTAATAATAAAATCAGAGTTTCAAAATTTCATCCAAACATAATTGAGGTATCAAATATTCGTGTTTTTCATCACTTTGCATTATAATGCACATCACAAAATTAAAAGTTGGATATACCGATCCATAACATAAATCATCATATAAACATATGACTAATCATAGCACAGCGGATGTGTTCACAAAATGTACATATCATCATGTTATCATCAATACATAAAGTCATAAGATAGTATATATAAATTATCCTATCAAAATAATAACATCGCCCAAATCTCGAATGTTACTACTATCAGAGCAGAGCGACTCAAAATAAAGAGACTCGAGCTAATCCTCCTCATCCTCCAGGATTACCTGCACGTTACCAATATAAAGGCAACGGCGAAACAAGTAAAGGGTGAGATACTCCAAAACATATAATTAAAGGCATGATAAAATATATAAATAGTTTTGGAATCATAAATGATATAGGATTAATAAGAATATGTCAACAAATATCAAAATCTCACATACTTTAAAATCATCATTTAGTGTATAAAATCAACATTTTAATTTCATCACATAATCACCATAATTATATCAAAACAAAACATAAACTTCGTCGCCATAACTCATATCGTCGCTTTACCGTCATGTTGTATTCATCGCTTACTCATCATGAGATCATCACATATATTCACTTTATGTTCAACACAAAAATCATCACAAACAAAGTATCATATAACATCACAATTCGTCATAAGCCATCAAATAAAACTCAACGCCAAAAGACTCAAACATAAACATAACCGACTCCATGAGACACGACTATGTTATACATGTGGTACCCATCGCTTTGTCCATAATTAGGGACATCCGGCATAAAAGCCCATCGTCGCTTTGGCATAAAAGCCCTCGTCGCTTGCCATAAAAGCCATCGTCGCCAATGCAATGTATGTGACTCGACAACACGACATCACAAACACGACACAACAAAACTTCATCATCGCATATCAAAATTGGTATAAAACCCACGTCACCATATTTATCCACATCAAGATAAACATATCATCGCATCGCATATCATCAAGTATTCATTATAAATAAACTGTCGCAAACATCATATTTAATCACACCATATCATTATCAAATAATTCACTAAATTTCAAACACGGAAAAATAGTCAAACATCAATAATCGTCGCGAAAGTCATTCATAATAATCGGCACCAATCATAATCATTAACATTGCAATCGGATTGTCCATACGTGACTTAAACCGACTAAAACGCAACCTGGTTCAACTTAACCGTAAATTGACTTATTTCGGGTCGCTCCATTAAAAACTCGTAATCTCGAAAAACTAACCTCACCACGACGTTCTACACATCAAAATTAGCTAGCACGTCAATTTTCGTTAAATTCGGAGCAACTTGCTCCGTCGCCAAAATTGCCGAAATCGGGAAATCGGAACATAATCGAGTTCCAAATTAAATCTGCTAACTTATGTCATATTTGTATTTAATTAATATAAATATTTAATATATTAAATTAAGAAAATAAAAAAAATAAAACATAAATTAAAATACTGCTATTTACTTTTTCTAAGCATAACTTAAATACTATATTGTTAGTTTTGTTTTAGTTATAAGTCATTTTGCAGACTACGCTAAAATTCTAAAACTAGGCATACTCCTTTCAATTCTTGCGTATTTAATTTTTCACAATCTCTTTATATTCTGATACAATATTTAGAACAAACTAATGAAGTTAATATGGTTTATCATGGTAGGACGTTGAATAAAGATATTATTAAGAGGGAAAAAAATTGAAAGAAAAAATATCTAAGCTGTAAATGAACATGCTATTAGAAAGGTATAAATAGTAGAGAGAGTTTAGAGTTCTAACTATACTGCGTAATTTTATTTTAGTTTCAAAACTTAATTTAATTAATATAATCTCTATTTTCTTTTTAATTCCAATTTAACTAACCTAATACTAATTCAACAACAACAACACCTAATTAACTCTTTTAATTTCTATCACAAATCCTCAACAAAACTCAAAAAAACCTAACATCAACTTTTTTTCCCAAATCCAAAATATATCAAATCAAACTCTAACTATAAGTATTGGAAAATCAAACCCCTTACCTTAAATGCTTGAATTGATTCTTGATGTTCCAACCCTAACTTTGGATTTGTTCTTGCTCTTCTCTTCTCCAAGACTCTCTTCTCTCAAACTCTCTCTATGTGTTTTTGTATGTTATGACAAAACAAGGAGTGTTTGGTGTGGTTTAGTAGCAAGACACTAGCAAGCAAAAATACCAAAAAGCCCTTGGTCTTACTACTAGTTATAACACTAATAATACTAAATGATATTATTAACCCAAATAATTAAAATAACTCTGAATAATTAAATATTGGTCCGAATAATATTTTACCAAACCGAACGGAATAAAAACTGGACCGAACAAAATAATTACCGGTCCCTCAAAATAAATACCGGACCGAATAAAATAATTACCGGTCCGAATAAAACATCGCCGAATATATTAACAGATATACCGGTTAATTTAAATATTCTCGTCACAAAAATAAACGTCAAACGGTAATTTGAAAATAATAATATAATATAATATTAAATAAAACGGGGCGTTACAGCATGCGCATACATATTGCATACAACACAATCTCATTTATTTTGGGAACATCATTACACAGTGCATTTCATACATCATGACATTACATACAATTAATTCTTTACCTTTTCAGGAAAGATCAATCAACAAACATCATTAACTACTTACATGGCCTGACAGTCTTCTCAAAGGCTACATCTGATGAAGGGCTATTTCAACATTTTCCTCAAAAAGATAATTCAAGACCTCTGTTGGTTCAGTTTAAATCGACCAATGATTTTATTCTGATTCTTTTCCGGTAGACACTTTCTCTGGTTCCGTTAAATTGACCCTAAGATTTTTCTGATTCTTATCCAGTTAAAGATAACTCAAGACCTATGTTGGTTTAGTTTAAATTAACCAATGATTTATTCTGATTCTTTTCTGGTAGATACTTTCTCTAGTTTAGTTAAATCGGCCCTAAGATTTCTCTGATTCTATTCCAGTTGAAGATAATTCAAGACCTCTACTGGTTCAGTTTAAATTCACCAATGATTTTATTCTGATTCTTTTCCTGTAGACACTTTCTCTGGTTCAGTTAAATTGACCCTAAGATTTCTATGATTCTATTCCAGTTGAAGATAGTGTAATACCTCTCCTGGTTCAGTTTAAATCGACCAATAATTTATCCTGATTCTTTTCCGGTAGATACTTTCTCTGGTTCAGTTAAATCGACCCTGAGATTTTCTGATTCTTATCTAGTTAAAGATATTGTAAAGCCTGGAGTCCAGCCAGATAGCAGTTTATTTTGTTAATTACTATGAAGCCTGGACCCGACCTGATGATAGTATAACCTATGACACTGAAGCTTGGACCCGACCAAATAACAGTATACCTCGGATTCAAGTTGAAGCCTAGACCCAAATAGATAACAGCTTAATTTCTTCAAATCACTGAAGCCTGGATACGACCAGATAATAGTTCAATGTCTATAATTACTGCGAAGGCTGGAATCGACCAGATAGCAGTTAATTTCATATTCCCCAATAGATCCCTATGAAGCCTGGAATACGACCAGATAACAGCCAACCTTATTGTCCTCAGCAAGTTCCTGTAAAACATGGATCCCGACCAGATAATAGTTAACTTTCAGCTCTCCAGTCAAGAGATAACTCCCCAATAGAGTAATGGACAACTGAAGCTCATAGACTCTATTTCCCAAGACAGAGAGCAATATTTCTCATAGGAGTCTTCCTCAAACGACAGGAACAGGAATCCCCACAAAGGAATCTCTCATGAAATCAGCATGTTCTCTAGATGGCATCTTTAAGACCATCTCCGACGACTCTTCGTCATTTTCTCTATATGGCATCTTTAAGCCCATCTCCGACAGTCTTTTGTCAACTTTTCCAAATGGCATCTGTAAGCTCATTCCCAATATTATCCACCAATAGTATCACTTCAGACGAGTGCAAATTTCTGGGCACTCTAGTGTTCAATCATCTTACACCTTAAGATCATGAAAGGCAGACAAGCTAATCTAAATCTTCAGGTTTAAGAAGATTGAACATGGGCAGCTGTTGTACCCTAAAATTTCCCCTCCCTTTTTACTCAACACGTGCCCATTGAGGTCCCTAACTTGCCCAAGGATGACCAAGAATTAACTAGACAAATTCTCCTTCTAAGGCAATGAACCTCTAACTAGGGTTTCAATTTTCATCATGATGTGTGAGCTCCAAAGGTATCAAATGTTTTCCATGGTCCTAATATGTCTTCAAGATAGTCCATGCCAGATTTCATGCTTTGCACAACAAGTTTGCTCAGTCAATTGCTCAAATGTTTGAAAATCAACTTGACTAGGTCAAAAGTCAACTATGGCCTATATACAGTCAAACTTCAAGATTTTTTTGTCAACGTCAATATTTTGAAGTGATATCTATCATTTGATCAAGGGTTGGTCATGATTCCTCAAGAAATGCTCCTAATTCATCAAAGGTCAAGAATTGCTAATTAGGGTTTTTATAGGAAAAGTCAACCAAACTTTTACCAGGCATAACTTTCTCATACTTTATCAGATATTTTTCCACCAAATCTCATATTGAAGAGAATCCAATTCCCTACAACTTCTCTTCAGCCCTCGGGTTCAAGAAATTCCCTAGTTAAAAGATATAAGCTCAGACATTATGGGTCCTTTCAAAAAGTCAACAAAAACACCTTTTGGGTCAAAGCTTGGTAGATGAACATGGAAGATATAATTGAGATGAAACCAAAAGGATTGTTTAGAGGACATCCCAAGCTCTCTAAAAAGTCCAAGAACACCCTCATAGGGTTAAAATTGAGAGAGATATGCATTGCTAAGGTTGACTAATTTTAAAGAAGTGCATGAAGAAAATATTGACCAATCTTGATTTTCTTCCAAATGGGCCTTGGTTTTTATGATCTGAGCTTATTCCTAACATCACCCATAACTTCTAGGCTCAATTACACGCCCTCCTTTTGTTTATTTAATTTATTTTGAACTAAATCTTTATAATTCAATTTTAATTAAAATAAAATGCAAAGAGAGACTTAAAGGCGTGTGGGCTTGATATCCAAGTCTCTTAAAAGCCAAGACAACTCATGAAAGCCTGTGACATGACAAGAGAATCATGCAAGGCCATTGTGATACGGTGGGAAGAACTGACTATTTTTTTGGAATGCTGGTTTGCGTTTTGCGTTTGTTTTTGCAAAATGTCGCGGTAAGCAAGAGTCACCACCAACTTTTATTTTATCCAAACAAGGAAAGGAAAAAATCACAGAAAAATTCCTTTTTCGAGATTATAGAAAGGGAAGGTGTTAGCATCCTTTCTATCTGTGGTTATCCTCGGGCTCTTAGGTACTTGCTCAATTGTTTTCAAAATTGTTTTTTTTTTGTGCTTGTGGGTTTGAAAAAGTTTTTGTTTGAAACTTCGATTTAACTCTTGCTTCTGTCCTCAAGAGTGTAATGAAGTGTTTTGAAAACTTTGTTCGAAAAGGAGTGTAAGTGTGAAAAGTTTTGTTTTTTGAAAGAGCAAGTATCTAAGAACCATCTACCTACTCGAAAAAGGAATCGTTCTATGCTATTTTCCTTTAGACAATGATATCCCACTATTAATGAGTAGGTAGCACCGTCATTGGAGTTTTAAGGGTCAATTAGAATGAGGGACATACGGTACTAAAGCAATGTTAGGACGCCTTAGCGGTAACCCTAATTTCTTAGATAATTTGTTTGAGGCAACAATATCCGAGGCAACCATTTCGAGGCAACTATGATCTTTTAGACAAGAGGACGACCTCTAAAACGACCTATACTCCATGACCGTGTATGAAGGCAACCAAGTGGGGTGTACCCTAAGAGTGCACATGTGCGAGTGTGTCATTTTCAGTAATTTTTATCTTTATACATGTTAAGGGTGATCTAACTTGATTTTAAGATTAGCATTCAGTCTTGTCATGCAAACCCTATTATCAAACATCTAGCTGTTATAATTTGCGGAAATAAAATGCGGAATTTAAGTTACAAGGCGTCGGGTATTTACATCGCCAAAGACAAATCCTTTGAAAAATAAAATAAAGCGATAAAAATAATTAAATGTCCTATTTAACTATTACAATCCGGAAGCAGGTACATTATTGGATAAAAATAAGTAACGCGCGCGGGAAATTAAATCGAATGTGAACTTTAGGGTTTTGACCCTTTTGGTTAAAGAAAATATCTTTTTTAGGTTTTTGTTGTTTTTATTTAAGGAAAAGAAATTAAACCTAAATTAAATGCCTAAATTAAATTAATAAATTAATTAAATGAAAAAAATAAATTATTTTTGGAGTTTTTGATTATTTAGGAAAGAAATTAAAAATGATTAAATTAGTGGTTAATATCTAATTAAATCTAATTAATTAAAATTATTTACAAAATAAATTAAAGTTTTCTAATTAAAAACATAATCAATTAATAAATTTATTAATAAAAATAAAAGTTTAAAATTTGATTGAAATAAAAATATTTTTTGTGATTTTATTTGATGATAAAAGAATTTTCTGATTGGTTAGAAAATTAATTAAATAAAATAAAACAATTAATAAAACAAAACAAAATAAATAAAAGAGAGAGGAGTGTTGGGCCTGATTTGAGGGTGTGAGAAGCAATTCTGTAGGCCCATTAGCAGCTGGCCCTTTTGACTTTTTGTGATCCAGTGTGGATGCATGGACTTGGCTCTTGGTGGACCTCCAGCCATTGACCACCAGATCTGGCCCCTGGCCATCTGGCGTTTGGATAGATGAGGGAGTATGGTACATTCCAAGCCTGAGCGTGCACTGGAACATCTGAAAAATAATAACATTGAGGAAGAGGGGGACCTGGGATTCGAACCCAAGTCCTAAAGGTATATCAAATGCTCGCTTACCACTACGCCAGGCTGTTTTAGTTGTTATATAATACAAATAATTAATAATATAATAAAAAAATTCCAATGCCAGAAAAAACAAAAAAAAAGGCGCGCTTGGTTTGAATGGCCCAATGGACGGAGGACACCTCATCGTCCCTGTCCTCAGACCCCTGTAAAAATTACCTGCGGATTTTCATCCGCAGCAAAAAACGCAGGTTACTCTTAAAATCGTCCTCAGGCAATAAAAATGACTTTCAAGGGCATGGTTCAATTCGTCATGGCCTCCTGATCAAAAACATGTTCTTCTTGTGTTTTAATTTTACCTGAAACAGAAAACCCTAAAAACAAACGAAGAACCCTAGCTATGGTGGTTCTCCATTCAGGCCAGATAAATGCAATTGAATGATACCAAACGCTTGCAAATGTTTTGTAGATTCAAAATATGTTATTAGTTCATGAAAAAGATGCCTAATTTCAGAGTTACGAAATCAAGAACAGGAGCAGTTTGCGTGGGACTTACAGTGCATTTGGAGGCCTGAGGGTGCATGGTTTTGATCGAGTTAGCTTGTGTGAATGTCCAGGAATCGATTGGGACAAGTCTTGATCCTTGAAAACGCCTATAACCCTGATTTTGGTCTCTCACTTTTTTGTGATTTTTCTCACTTTTGTTCTGCCTCTACCAATGCTTGCCAACCCTTATTTCGTGTGCTTTAGCCTCCTTATGTAATGCTCAGTGCATTAGGTTAATAAAATTGGTCCAAATCTTGCCTTATCAATACTTTCATATTTGATTTGATCTCCCTTTACAAACTTGCCAAATTTGCCTAATTCCAATCTTTTTGCACATGATTTGATTTGGTACGAATTTGATGATAATAATTGTTGTATTTGGAGCCTGAAATAGCCAAAAGATCATGTGTTATCAAAGCTTTAGATTTTATATGATTTTATTTGATTTAAAATAAATTAATTCAAATAAAAATCAAATTAAATAATAAAAATGTGATGTGGACACATGGCTGAAGTTAGAGCACGTGGGCAATAATGCAAACTCAACTCAAGTGGAAAAGAATGGGCCCATTTGGCAAAATTTGAAGTTTTGGGGATAGTTGACTTTTGGCAATTTTGCAAAAAAAGTCCAACTTCAACAATGCATAACTTCTTCAATTTTGAAGTTTTGGAGGTGTTCTTGGATGTTTTAGAAATCTTGAGATGTCCTCTAACCAACCCTTTTGGTCTCATCTCATTTTGATATTCCATACTCAAGTTATAAGCTTTGGCAAAAACAAATGTTTTTGTTGACTTTCAAAAATGACATATAATGTCCAAATTCATAACTTCCTGTGAGTGCATTTTCTGATCTTGGGGTATGAAGATGTATTGTAGGGAATTGCATCCTATTCAAAATGAGATTTGTATGGGTCATTTCACATAAAGTATGAGAAAGTTATGTTTGGTCAAAGTTGAGTTGACTTTTGCTACAAAACCCTAATTTAGCAACTTTTGAATCTTGATGAATTTTGAACAATCCTTGGTGAATCATGATCAAACCTTGATCAAATGATGAAATATCCTTCAAAATGAGAATGTTGGCAAAAAATCTTGAAGTTTGACTGTTTGTAGGTCACAATTGACTTTTGCCCTAGCAAAGTCGATTTTTGGACCTTTGAGCAATTGACTGAGCAAACTTCCTCTGCAAGGCTAGAAATTTGACATGGATGATCTTGAGAACACATTAGGACATTGGTGAGCACTTGGGGTCACTTGGACTCAAGGATCCTGATGCAACACCAAAACCCTAATTTGGGGTAGACTGCCTTAAGAGATAGCTTGTCTGACCAACTCTTGAGCAACCTTGAGCCACTTGGAGATTTTTCTTGCAATATTTTGAGAAATATGGGAGGGAAAATTTTGGGCTACAACAGCTTCCCCTGGTAAATTTTCTTAAACCTGAGGATGTAGATTGGCTTTGGAGCCTTTCGTGATCCGAAGGTGGAAGATGATTGAACACTAGAGTGCCCAGAAATTTGCACTCGCATGAAGTGGTATCAGCCTTGTGATGTCGATAATGGGCTTACAAATGCCATTTGGAGGGGTGTCGATCGCATGAGAGATTCCTTAGCGAGAGCTTGCATACCTGCTGTTGAGGAATATTCTGCTGGGGAAGTCTAATTTTGTTGAGATTTAGGAACTTGCTTGTACTTCAGCTGAGAGAACATCTCTGCTGAGTTTTAAGAACTTGCCCGTAATTCAACTGAGGGGGAAATATCTTCGTCAAGATTTAAGAACTTTCCCGTAGTTCAACTGAGAAAACTCTGTTGAGATTTAGGAACTCGTCTGTAATTTGACGGAGGAACTTTGTCGAGATTTAAAACCTTATCTGTAATTCAACTGAGGATAATTCGCTTGAGATTTAAGAATTGGTCAGTAGTTCGACTTTGGGGAAACATCTTCATCGAGATTTAAGAACTTGTCCGTAATTCAACTGAGAAAACTCTGCTGAGATTTAGGAACTCATCTGTAATTCGACGGAGGACTTTGTCGAGATTTAGGAACTTGTCTGTAATTCAACTAAGGATAATTCGGTTGAGATTAAAGAACTGGTCAGTAGTTCGACTTTGGGGAAACATCTTCGTCGAGATTTAAGAACTTGCCCGTAATTCAACTGAGAAAACTCTGCTGAGATTTAGGAACTCGTCTGTAATTCGATGGAGGACTTTGTCGAGATTTAGGACCTTGTCTTTAATTCAACTGAGGATAATTTCGTTGAGATTTAAGAACTTGTCAGTAATTCGACTGGAGGGAAACATCTTCATTGAGATTTAAGAACTCGCCCGTAATTCAACTGAGAAAACTCTGCTGAGATTTAGGAACTCGTCTGTAATTCGACAGAGGAACTTTGTCGAGATTTAGGACCTTATCTGTAATTCAACTGAGGATAATTCTGTTGAGATTTAAGAACTGGTCAGTAGTTCGACTTTGATAAAAGCTTCATAGATTTGAATTTTGTGAGAACTTAACCGCATCCTTCATGAAAGGTAAAGGTTATTTGTATGCAATGCATGATATGTATCATGCAATGATGTTCCCAAAATAAATGAGATTGTGTCGTACGATGCGTATATGCATGTGTCATGATGTATGTAATGTTTTTAGCTGGGGAAAATAAATTCCGGATAGCTGCTGGAGAAAGGAGTAGAATTCTTCGTTTCTGCTGGAGATAGCGAATGAAGATATTGGTGAGAATAAACCGGTAAGAGAGGATAACTCCGCTGGGGAATATACTGATGAGGAGATTACTCTGTGGGGAAGAGATGCTCTGTAGAGGATTCCACCGATAAATTCCCCTGGGGATGAATTATCGTTGCTGGTGATACTGAATCCTGTTAGGGATTGAATTTCTGTTTGTGAAAGGAATGAACTCCGCTGGGGATGATCTTTCAGTTGCGACTTCACTGGGGATAACCTTTTTAGACTCTAATGGGGATAATCCTTTGAGCTCTACTGGGGACAATCATCCAAAGTCTACTGGGGATTACTCTCCAAACTCCACTGGGGAAGCTTTTTTCAGACTGCGCTGGGAGAAATTTCATACTTTACTGGGGATACTTTGTATTCTGCCGGGGAATATTCTTATACTCCACTGGGGAATATTAAGACCTTTCAGTGCTGATGGTAAATAAAACTCTACTTGGGGAGAATATTACTGATTCATTCACAGTTGCAAGTCTCAGTTGGGGAGAGTTAACATTACTGTCTTAATCTGCGGGGAGTGAATGCATCTCAACCATATTCTTCAGCTAAATCTACCTTCGTACCTGGTGGATAGAGCAACTGTAAAGCTTGGACAAATCTTATTGCCCCTATTTTTGATATTACCAGTAATCGTTTTTAGTTTCGCATGTAAATATTTATGAGCAGCAGTTAATGTCAAATGCATATATCAAAAATGAACATTGGACGTTCTTTGCAAAACAAAACAGAAAAAGGAAAAACAGTTTGAAATTTCTCGGAAAATGAATTGTATTGATTTTTGAAGTTTGGCCTGAAAATAGGCGTTTTTTGTACAAGAGGCTGGCGTCCTAGTAAGAGAACACCGCCAAATAATAGAATTTACACAATTTGTGAAAAAATAAACAAAACAGCTATGTGAATAATCCCACTGGGTTCCAACTCTGCTATTGCTTTTATGTCCTCGAGCATCTCATCACTTTGTTACTTGGTTGAAGGTAGATCAGATTGATTAGTGTCGTTCGAGCTTGACAGTCGATACCGAATTCTGGCCGTAAGGTGATCCAATGAGACATAGTGTTACGTTTTGATCCCTAATTTTTGCCTGGACCGCCCTTTCGGGTTTTCAGTCCACCGGGATACCCTTTTTTGCCCAAGTCGCCTTTTCAGGTTTTCGACTTGCCGGGTGTACAATTTTTTTTCATTTTTATCCCTTATTTTTTCCTAGGCCAATCAACCTAGCGGGTCTTTGATTATGCGTAGTATCTTTTCACTATGTTTGCATTGACGGGGTGAGGAAGGTCGTCACCATCCATGGTGGTTAGAATCATAGATCCTCCTGAGAAAATGTTCTTAACCACAAATGGCCCTTCGTAAGTAGGGTTCCATTTGCCCCTGGGATCACCTTGTGGTAGTATGATGCACTTGATAACCAGGTCCCCAACTTGATATTCTTGTCGTCTAACTTTCTTGTTAAATGCCTTGATCATCCGCTTTTGATACGTTTCACCATGACAAATAGCAGTAAGTCTCTTCTCGTCAATTAAGTTCAACTGATCAAGCCGGGTCTGAATCCAGTCATCTTCGCTCAAATCTGCATCCTTCATAATCCGAAGAGAGTGTATCTGAACTTCAATGGGAAAGACGGCCTCCATGCCATAAACCAAGGAATAGGGTGTTGCCCCTGTTGACGTCCGTGCTGAGGTACGGTACCCATGAAGAGCAAATGGTAACATCTCGTGCCATTCTTTGTATGTCACCGTAATCTTCTGCACAATCTTCTTGATATTTTTATTAGCCGCTTCTACAACCCCATTCATCTTCGGCCGGTAGGGAGAAGAGTTGTGATGTTGTATTTTGAACTGTTTACAGAGCTCGGTGATCATCTTATTGTTGATATTTGTATTGTTATCCGTAATGATCCTCTCTGGTACACCATATCGACATATCAGATTATTCCAATGAACTGTGCCATGACATTCTTGGTTACTGTAGCAAAGGAAGCTGCTTCAACCCACTTCGTAAAGTAATCAATAGCCACTAAGATGAAACGATGCCCGTTAGATGCCGTAGGTCTGATCTCGCCGATCATGTCGATGCCCCACATTACAAAAGGCCATGGAGCCGTCAAGACGTTCATAGGTACTGGAGGTATGTGCACTTTATCAGCATAAACTTGGCACTTGTGACAGGTCCGAGAATGCTGATAACAGTCGGCTTCCATTGTGGACCAATAATATCCTGCCCGGAGGATTTTCTTTGCCATGGTGTGTCCACTGGAATGAGTCCCGAAAGTACCTTCATGCAATTCTACCATAATCCTTTCTGCTTCATTCTTATCCACACATCGCAGTAAGGTTAAATCATGGTTACGCTTGTAAAGGATACCATTACTGATGAAGAACTTCGTCGCAAACCTCCTCAGAAACTTCTTATCATTAACAGATGCACCCTCGGGGTATTCCTGAGCCTCAAGATACCTCTTCACCTCATGAAACCAGGGTTTATCTGCTACCTCTTCAGTCTCAATGTCACAGCAATGTGCAGGTTCGTCCAACCTTTCAATTATAATCTGGGGAGCTTCGTTGTCCCAATTAACTTTGAACATAGAAGACATCGTAGCCAGCACGTCCACCAACTAATTCTCCTCTCTAAGGAAGTGTTCAAAGGTTATCTCCTCGAAGTGCGGAAGCAATGTCTACACATACTCCTTGTAAGGAATAAGATTAGGGTGTTTCGTATCCCACTCGCCCTTGATCTGGCTGATCACGAGAGCGGAATCTCCGAAAACACTTAGAAACTTAATCCTTAGGTCAATAGCTGCTCGAAGACCCATAATGCACGCTTCATACTCCGCCATGTTCTTGGTGCAGTTGAAACATAGTCGGGCAGTAAATGGAGTATGAGAGCCTTTAGGAGATATGATCACGGTGCCAGTGACATTTCCCAAAGCGTTTGAAGCTCCATCAAAGTACATAGACCATCGGGATCCCTCCTCAGGCCCTTCATCCGGTCCAGGTTCTTCACAGTTAGTCACTATCATGATATTTTCATCCAGAAATTCAAAGTTCATAGACTGGTAATCATCCACTGCCTGATGTGCCAAATGGTCTGCCAACACACTTCCCTTGATTGCCTTTTGGGTCGCATATTGGATGTCATACTCAGTCAAGATCATATGCCATCTTGCTATTCTTCCGGAAAAGGCAGGCTTTTCGAAGATATACTTGATTAGATCCATCTTTGATATCAATAGAGTAGTGTGAGTCAACATATATTGTCTCAGCCGGCGAGCAGCCCATGCCAAAGTGCAGCAAGTTTTCTCAAGCAACGAGTATCGGGTCTCTCAGTCGGTAAACTTTTTGCTAAGGTAATAAATAGCATGCTCTTTTCGGCCAGACTCGTCATGCTGCCCCAGCACGCACCCTATTGAATTGTCGAGTACTGTCAAGTATAAGATCAAAGGTCTCCCTTCAACTGGAGGCATCAGGATAGGTGGCTCTTGGAGATACTCTTTAATCCTTTCGAAAGCGGCCTGACATTCATCATTCCATCTTACCACTTGATCTTTCTTCAGTAACTTGAAGATTGGCTCACAAGTAGCAGTCAGGTGTGAGATGAATCGGGTAATATAGTTCAGACGTCCCAGAAAGCCTCTGAATTCTTTTTCTGTTCGAGGAGCTGGCATTTCCTGTATATCCTTCACCTTTGCAGGGTCCACTTGAATACCTTTATCACTTATGACGAAACCCAGCAGCTTACCAGATCTCACCCCGAAGGTGCATTTGTTCTGGTTTAACCTCAGCTTGTACAACTTCAACCTGTCAAATAACTTCTGAAGGTGGTAAAGATGCTCTTCTTCAGTCTGGGATCTTGCGATCATTTCGTCGACGTATACCTCAATCTCATGATGGATCATGTCATGGAACAAAGCGACCATGGCACGCTGATACGTTGCCCCAGTATTCTTCAATCCAAAAGGCATGACTTTGTAGCAGAAGGTACCCCATTGAGTAACAAAGGTTGTCTTCTCCATGTCTTCGGGAGCCATTTTAATCTGATTATAATTGAAGAAACCATCCATAAATGAGAAGACCTTGTGCTATGCGGTGTTGTCAACCAGAACGTTGATATGAGGTAGAGGGAAATCATCCTTGGGGCTAGCCCTGTTCAAATCCCTATAGTCAATACACATTCGAACTTTATCATCCTTCTTCGGCACAGGAACCACGTTGGCCACCCACTGTGGGTAAGAAGTAACTGCTAGAAAATTGGCGTCAAACTGCTTCATCACTTCAGCCTTGATTTTCTCAGACATCTCTAGGCGCATTCGGCGGACTTTCTGTTTCACTGGAGGACAGTCTTCCTTGGTAGGAAATCGGTGAACCACAATATCGGTATCCAACCCAGGCATATCTTTATAAGACCAGGCAAAGATCTCGACATAGTCACGCAGCATTTGAATCAATCCTTACTTAACACTAGCTTCCAGATTTGCACCGATCTTGACCTCTTTCTTGTCTACCTCCGTACCCAGATTCACTGTTTCCATCAGCTCTTCATGCGGCTGTATGGCCCTCTCTTCCTGAAGTAACAGTCTAGCAAGTTCACCAAGCACTTCGCAATCATCTTCACCTTCGTCTTCGGCTAAGTTGATCGGACTTTCGAAGTCATAACTGGAAGTAGCAGAGTTGTTATCAGTAGGACCCAGAGTGGATGTAGACCTGTATATGTGAGTGTTTGTAAAATAGTTGTTTTGTGATATATAATAAAAGAAAAATAAAGAGCGCAAAATTTGAAATGCAAGAAACGTCCAATGCTTTTATTAATGATATATGTAGATGACACACATAAAGCCCTCACAAACAAAGCCACGGTGCCTCGGGTAAGACACCAGGCCGTAAAGTTTAAAACATTGTCTGTTACAAATTCAAAACAAAAGTCTCATTACTGGGTAATAAAAGAAATTGGGATGAAGTCTTTTGCTGTCCAATTGCTTAGTCCACCATCAGTAGTAGGATAGATCCAACTGTCGAACTCAGATTCTTCAACATCGTCTTCAATGGCATTTACTCCTGAATTGCTGATATACAGGGGAGGTCTTCCAGTCCACGCACTCTGAACAAACCTTTGAGCTTCTGCGGTGAAACCCAAACCAAACTTGTTAGTCTTATGTGAAAAATCATGGAGTTGGCCCCAATTTGCACACCCACCTTTCTCAACAACATCCCGGGCATCCTTGAAGGAAGCCATCTCCATTGGAGGATCTTCAATAACAATTTCAGTTGATGCCAGCGTCTGGGGAACCTCTTCAAAATGTTGAAACGGGGTTTTAATGAACTCCCCGTCCATCTCTACATACCAGAAAGAGTTGAGATGGCTCACCATGTACTCTTCCTCTCCTCGTACCATAACAATTTTCCCTTTGATTGGGTATTTCAGCATCTGGTGAAGCATAGAGGTGACTACCCCAACTTTGTGGATCCACGGGCGACCCAACAAACAAGAATAAGATGGTCGAATGTCCATCACATAGAAAGTAGACACGAATATCTGAGAACCAACCTTAACTGGAATATCCACTTCTCCATGTACCATTCTCTTGGACCCGTCAAAGGCCCTAACAACAATGTTACTTGGCTTCAACTCTAAACCTTCACAGTCCAACCGGTCTAGAGCTTTCTTAGGTAAAACGTTCAACGAAGACCCCGTATCCACCAATACAAGAGCTAGAGTAGTGCACCTGCATTCAATGGAGACATGCAGGGCATCATTGTGATTCCTCCCCTTAGAAGGCAAGTCTGCGTCGGAGAAACCCAACCCGTTATCAGCAGTCAGACTAGCCATGCAATCTTTAAACTGATCAGCTGATGTCTCCTATGGTGTAACACCCCTTCTAAAATACCCTAAATAATATTAATTATATCAATGATTAAAGACATATTCCATTAGAGTTAACACGGAACAAGGGATGTCACAATTATGAAATAAATAAAACTTCCAATAAAACAGTAGTCATGCTACACTGAGGGTCATTATTCAAATAATTCAATCAACTTAAGACCATGTCTTACACAGCGGAAAAATACCATAACCAAAACGGAATAAACCAAAACATAATTATTCCCAATGAAATTCAAAGAAACAATTGAATAATAACTAATTCCTCAACTAAACGTTCCCCAGTGTTACAACCTATCAGAGCACGACACTGACACGCGGACTTAAAGTAACATAGCTCTAGAGCCATCCTCACCAACTCCTGAGCTGCTAACTTTAATCTGAAATTGTTAAAGTAAGGGTGAGATTTCTCATAATTAACATGCATTATAAGCTTCTCAATCAACATTATATCACAAGCATATTATTTCACCCATTTTAGCATAAATTCATATTCAACACGCAGTTCCAATCATACAAGTCATTATGCACAAATCAATAATCAACCAAATAATTGTAACACTGGAAGACATCCTAACATGTTACAGTTCCATGCAAACACAAATGCAGACACAATGCATGTGGTACCAACATGTGACCAAGTCACCCAACACTGATCCATCATCAACCGGATACAGCAACCATCGATTCGTCCATAAACACCCGGACACGAATCCAGCCTAACCACCCATCATCACCCGGGTATCGGTTAACGGCAATACAAGTAAAATTCCACACAATGGGAATTAACTTCACCAAAACAATGCATATGCACGCACATCACTAGCATGCAACATCAAATCAGTCTATGAAATACATCAATTTATCATAACTGAACCAAAACCAAAAACATGATATCTCAACGATCATGCACACCATCATTAGCAATATAAACATGCCTTTAATTCACACAATACTAATACATCCATCCATCACAGGTTCACTGCTACATACACACCCATGTGCGTTAGCCAATAATCACTTATTCCGGGATTTGACTCATTTTCAAAATAATTTCAGGTTTTAGGAAATCTTTTCATTTTATAAAATAGAGCATTAAAGTTAATAAATAACGTCCAAAACGGCACTCAAAACGGACTTACGCTTTGAAAGTTATGAATTTTCAAAGTTTAATATTTTTCAAAAGTTACAGCAGAACCCGGTTCCTACATATGCAGGAACCGGTTCCTGCGAAGTTCAAAAATCACGCTTCTGGAAAAATGTATGGGAACCCGGTTCCTACCTATACAGGAACCGGTTCCTACGTGCATTTTTGCCAGTTTTTATAAATTCACACAGTGGAACCCGGTTCCTCCCCACTGGAAACCGGTTCCCACGACGTGCAGAGTCAAATTCTGCACTTTTGACAGCATTTATTCATTCTAAACCAATTCCAAACATACCCATACGAATTGCAATATGAGAAACACCAAAACACATCCATTTTGCACCATTATAACATCAAACAACATTATTTCATCATTCCTTTTTATCATCTGACACCCTAATGGTTTTCAACCTACAATTCGACGCAATAGGGACAATTCTACGGAACCCTAGAATTCCAAACCGGGATTCCCTAACATACTATGATCCATACTATTGAATATCTAAACCGATAATACGAATTAACTAATCGAAATCACCCCTTACCTTGTGGGTTCTTCGAATTCTGACACTTCTGGTTTTCTCCTTCTTTTTCCTCTTCTCAAATGCACGTATGATGAATATTCCAAAATAACTCTCTTTCTCTTCTTTTTCCTTTTAATACTCCTTTTATTATTCCAATAAAATAATTAAATTAGTAATTAGTAAGAGTAGAGTATTTTACCCCTCACACCCTCTAATCACTCTTCACACCACCAATACTTCTTTCCTTTAATTAATTAAATTAATCTCAATAATCCAAAAATACCAATAATTAAATTTCCAATTAAATTAATAATTAAAAATTCTAATTATTTAATAATCGGATTATTTGGGGTGTCACAACTCTCCCCAACTAAAAGAGTTTTCGTCCTCGAAAACATACCTTAGACGAACAGTTTGGGATACGAGTCCTTCATCTGACTCTCCAGCTCCCAAGTGACATTTCCATCTGTTGGTCCTCCCCAAGCCACTCTTACCAACGCGATCTCCTTGCCTCGCAACTGTTTCAACTTCCGATCCTCAATTCTCGCAGGTACCGCTTCTACAGTCAAATTCTCTCGTACCTGTATATCGTCTACCCGAATCTCATGAGACGGATCAGCAATGTACTTCCTTAGCTGAGATACATGAAAAACATCATGCAAATTTGCAAGTGACGGCGGCAAAGTAATCTGATAAGCAACTTTCCCAACTCTCTTGGTAATCTGAAATGGACCAATAAAACGTGGAGTCAACTTCTTTGACTTCAAAGCTCGACAAATACCAGTCATCGGAGTAACTCGCATAAAAACATGTTCTCCTTCGCTAAACTCAAGATCTTTCCTCCTCTTATCGTGATAACTTTTCTGACGACTCTGAGAAGTCCTCATCTTCTCCTGAATCATCTTAATCTTTTCTGGAGTCTATTGGATAATTTCTGGTCCAATCACAGCACTCTCTCCAGATTCATACCAACACAACGGTGTCCGACACCTCCTACCATACAATGCCTCAAACGGAGCCATACCAATGCTCGAATGAAAACTATTGTTGTAGGTAAACTCAATCAATGGTAGATAACCATCCCAAGCTCCACCTTTCTCCAACACACAAGCTCTTAACAAATCTTCCAACGACTGAATCGTTCTCTCCGTCTGACCATATGTCTGTGGATGATAAGCGGAACTCAAACGCAACTTAGTACCCAAAGCTTCTTGCAATCCCGTACAGAATTTAGATGTAAACCTCGGATCTCGATCCGACACAATACTAGAAGGAATACCGTGCAAACTCACAATCTTCTCAACATACAATTCTGCCAACCTTTCCATCGGATAATCCATTCTTATCGAAATAAAGTGAGCAGATTTCGTCAACCGATCAACAATAACCCAGATAGAATCACAATTCTTCTATGTCCTTGGCAAACCAGACACAAAATCCATAGAGATTCCATCCCATTTCCATTCCGGAACAAACAACGGTTCCATCAATCGTGACGGTTTCGGATGCTCAATCTTCGACTTCTGACAAACTAAACAAACATACACAAACTCAGCAATTTCCTTTTTCATTCCCGGCCACCAAAACAACTTCTTCAAATCATGGTACATTTTAGTAGCACCAGGATGAATACTCAATCCACTACGATGTCCTTCTTCCAAAATACTCTTCCTAATCTCTGCAACATCCGAAACACACACCCTATTACCAAATCTCATAACACCATTCTCATCAATCTGGAACTCGCCTCCTTGACCTTGGTTGATCAATGTCAATTTATCAACTAACCCAACATCGGACTTCTGTCCATTCCGAATTTCTTCCAGAATACCACTAGTCAGTTTCAACATACCCAATTTCACACTATTCGGAGTAGTTTCACATACCAAACTTAAATCTCTGAACTGCTCAACCAAATCTAACTTGCGGACCATTAACATCGACATATGCAAGGACTTCCTACTCAAGGCATCCGCAACAACGTTTGCCTTACCAGGATGGTAATTCAAACCGAAATCATAATCATTTAGAAATTCTAACCATCTCCTCTGCCTCATATTCAACTCTTTCTGATCAAAGAGACACCTCAGACTTTTGCGATCACTGAAGACCTCAAACCGAGAACCATATAAATAATGCCTCCACAACTTCAAATCAAACACAACAGCTGCCAACTCCAAATCATGAGTCGGATAATTCCTTTCATGTAATTTCAATTGTCTCGAAGCATAAGCCACCACCTGCTTATCTTGCATTAACACACCACCTAATCCCATTAATGATGCGTCACAATACACAACAAAAGACTTAGTCGGATTTGGAAAAATCAAGATCGGAGCACTTGTCAACCTCCTCTTCAGCTCTTGAAATCCTTTCTCACATTCAACATCCCAAACAAACATCTGACCCTTCCTGGTCAACTTAGTCAACGGTAACGCTAATTTGGAAAATCCTTCTATAAACTTCCTGTAATAACCTGCAAGACCCAGAAAACTACGGATCTCAGAAGCATTCTTCGGCGCTTCCCACTGAGATACTGCTTCTACCTTCGTAGGATCCACAGCAATTCCATTCTTGGAAATTACATGGCCAAGAAAACTTACTTCACTTAACCAGAATTCACACTTGGACAACTTCGCATAAAGCTTCTTCTCTTTCAACAATTCCAACACAACTCTGAGATGTTCTGCATGCTCTTCATCGCTCTTCGAATAAATTAGAATATCATCAATGAACACCACCACAAACTTATCAAGATACGGATGAAATATCCTACTCATATACTCCATGAAAACACCAGGTGCATTAGTAACTCCAAACGACATAACAGAATACTCGTAATGTCCATACCTCGTTCTAAATGCAGTTTTCTGAATATCTTCCGACTTCACACGAATCTGATGATATCCAGATCTCAGATCAATCTTACTAAATACACAAGCTCCAACTGGTTGATCCATCAAATCATCGATCCTCGGCAAAGGATACTGATTCTTGATTGTAACTTTATTCAGTTGTCTGTAATCAACATATAATCTCATTGAACCTTCTTTCTTCTTAACCAACAACACCGGAGCACCCCACGGCGAAACACTCGGACGAATAAACTTCTTCTCAAGTAACTCCTCCAACTGTTTCTTTAACTCCGCTAATTCAGATGCCGACATACGGTAAGGCGCCATCGACACCGGACTAGTTCCAGGAATCAAATCTATAGTAAATTCTACCTCCCTCTCAGGTGGCAATTCACTAACGTCTTCCGGAAACACCTCTGGAAATTCATTCACCACTGGCAATCCATCACTCTTTGCTTTTCCCTCCGCTTCTATTGCAGAATACAACATAAATACCACAGCACCATCTTTCACAGCTAGGTTCATCTGTTTAACCGACATAGTCACATCTTCGACACCAACCTCTTCAGGAAAAATAACCGTCTTCGCAAAACAGTTGATATGAACCTGGTTGAATTCCAACCAGTTCATTCCAAGGATGATATCAAGTTGTTCTAACGGTAGGCACACTAAATCCATACTGAAACCCCTACCAAAAATCACAATAGGACAATTCCTACAAATATACGAAGTAGTCACTGAACCCGACGCAGGAGTATCAATAACCATACTTCCATCCATATTAGAAATTTCCAAATTCAATATTTTAGCACAATCCAAAGCAATAAAAGAATGCGTAGCTCCAATATCAATAATCGCAATCAAAGGTATGTCATTAATAAAACATGTACCTTTAATCATCCGATCATCTGGCTTAGTCTCTGACCCAGACAACGCAGACACTTTACCACCAGCTTGCTCCTTCTTGGGTTTTGTACACTGAGGACGAGTATGACCTTCTTCACCACAGTTGTAACAAGTCACCACTCTTACTCTGCAATCATTGGCCACATGGCCGAGTTTCCCACACTTGAAACACTTCTTATCATTACTTTTGCAATCCACCATACGATGTCCTGTCTCACCACACTTGTAGCACTTAATGGAAGAACTAGAATCTCCTCCATCAAACTTCTTCCAACCACCGGGTCTCTGATTACTTCTATCATAAGGCTTACCACGATCCATTTGTTTCTTACCCTTCCTATCAACATACCCTCGAGCATTCGACTTAGTGCTAGCAAGATCCTCCTCTAAAATCCTACTACAGTCAACCAGATCAGGAAATCTTTGGATACGCTGATACCGAATACTCTGCTTAATCTCATCACGAAGACCATTCTCAAACTTGATACATTTGGAAAATTCTCCATCTGCATCGTTAGTATAATGAGCATAATACTTCACTAACTCAATAAACTTCGAAGCATACTCACTAACAGTCTTGTTACCCTGCTTGAGTTCCAGAAAATCAATCTCTTTCTTGCCTCTGATGTCCTCAAGAAAGTACCTCCTCAGAAAAGCCCTCCTGAACACAGCCCAAGTCAACGCAATACCATCTTCTTCCATTTCAGTTCTAGTAGCAACCCACCAGTCATCAGCTTCCTCTGCTAACATGTGAGTTCCGTATCTCACCTTCATCCCTTCAGCACAGTCAATTACTCTGAAGATCCTCTCGATCTCCTTCAACCACTTCTGAGCACCTTTGGGATCATGTGCACCCTTGAACAACGAAGGATTATTCCTCTGAAAATTCCCCAATTGTCGGTCAGCACCAATCACAGCTCCCTGCTGGTTCCCTCCGAGTACTCTAGCCAACATTCCCAATGCTTCAGCAATAGCATCGTTGTTTCTTCCGTTACCTCTTCTGGCCATTGTTCTTTAACATTACAAAACAACCTCATCAGCACACAAGTATCGACAGTGTCATCTTACACTAGTCGCATACAAAAGGGATAACGACACAAGACAAGACCGACTATGCTCTGATACCACTATTGTAACACCCCTTCTAAAATACCCTGAATAATATTAATTATATCAATGATTAAAGACATATTCCATCTGAGTTAACACGGAACAAGGGATGTCACAATTATGAAATAAATAAAACTTCCAATAAAACAGTAGTCATGCTACACTGAGGGTCATTATTCAAATAATTCAATCAACTTAAGACCATGTCTTACACAGCGGAAAAATACCATAACCAAAACGGAATAAACCAAAACATAATTATTCCCAATGAAATTCAAAGAAACAATTGAATAATAACTAATTCCTCAACTAAATGTTCCCCAGTGTTACAACCTATCAGAGCACGACACTGACACGCGGACTTAAAGTAACATAGCTCTAGAGCCATCCTCACCAACTCCTGAGCTGCTAACTTCAATCTGAAATTGTTAAAGTAGGGGTGAGATTTCTCATAATTAACATGCATTATAAGCTTCTCAATCAACATTATATCACAAGCATATTATTTCACCCATTTTAGCATAAATTCAGATTCAACACGCAGTTCCAATCATACAAGTCATTATGCACAAATCAATAATCAACCAAAGAATTGTAACACTGGAAGACATCCTAACATGTTACAATTCCATGCAAACACAAATGCAGACACAATGCATGTGGTACCAACACGTGACCAAGTCACCCAACACTGATCCATCATCAACCGGATACAGCAACCATCGATTCATCCATAAACACCCGGACACGAATCCAGCCTAACCACCCATCATCACCCGGGTATCGGTTAACGGCAATACAAGTCAAATTCCACACAATGGGAATTAACTTCACCAAAACAATGCATATGCACGCACATCACTAGCATGCAACATCAAATCAGTCTATGAAATACATCAATTTATCATAACTGAACCAAAAACAAAAACATGATATCTCAATGATCATGCACACCATCATTAGCAACATAAACATGCCTTTCATTCACACAATACTAATACATCCATCCATCACAGGTTCACTGCTACATACACACCCATGTGCGTTAGCCAATAATCACTTATTCCGGGATTTGACTCATTTTCAAAATAATTTCAGGTTTTAGGAAATCTTTTCATTTTATAAAATAGAGCATTAAATTTAATAAATAACGTCCAAAACGGCAGTCAAAACGGACTTACGGTTTGAAAGTTATGAATTTTCAAAGTTTAATATTTTTCAAAAGTTACACCAGAACCCGGTTCCTACATATGCATGAACCGGTTCCTGCGAAGTTCAAAAATCACGCTTCTGGAAAAATGTATGGGAACCCGGTTCCTACCTATACAGGAACCGGTTCCTACGTGCATTTTTGCCAGTTTTTATAAATTCACACAGTGGAACCCGGTTCCTCCCCACTGGAAACCGGTTCCCACGACCTGCAGAGTCAAATTCTGCACTTTTGACAGCATTTATTCATTCTAAACCAATTCCAAACATACCCATATGAATTGCAACATGAGAAACACCAAAACACATCCATTTTGCACCATTATAACATCAAACAACATTATTTCATCATTCCTTTTTATCATCTGACACCCTAATGGTTTTCAACCTACAATTCGACGCAATAGGGACAATTCTACGGAACCCTAGAATTCCAAACCGGGATTCCCTAACATACTATGATCCATACTATTGAATATCTAAACCGATAATACGAATTAACTAATCGAAATCACCCCTTACCTTGTGGGTTCTTCGAATTCTGACACTTCTGGTTTTCTCCTTCTTTTTCCTCTTCTCAAATGCACGTATGATGAATATTCCAAAATAACTCTCTTTCTCTTCTTTTTCCTTTTAATACTCCTTTTATTATTCCAATAAAATAATTAAATTAGTAATTAGTAAGAGTAGAGTATTTTACCCCTCACACCCTCTAATCACTCTTCACACCACCAATACTTCTTTCCTTTAATTAATTAAATTAATCTCAATAATCCAAAAATACCAATAATTAAATTTCCAATTATATTAATAATTAAAAATTCTAATTATTTAATAATCGGATTATTTGGGGTGTCACAACTCTCCCCAACTAAAAGAGTTTCCGTCCTCGAAAACATACCTTAGACGAACAGTTTGGGATACGAGTCCTTCATCTGACTCTCCAGCTCCTAAGTGACATTTCCATCTGCTGGTCCTCCCCAAGCCACTCTTACCAACGCGATCTCCTTGCCTCGCAACTGTTTCAACTTCCGATCCTCAATTCTCGCAGGTACCGCTTCTACAGTCAAATTCTCTCGTACCTATATATCGTCTACCCGAATCTCATGAGACGGATCAGCAATGTACTTCCTTAGCTGAGATACATGAAAAACATCATGCAAATTTGCAAGTGACGGCGGCAAAGTAATCTGATAAGCAACTTTCCCAACTCTCTTGGTAATCTGAAATGGACCAATAAAACGTGGAGTCAACTTCTTTGACTTCAAAGCTCGACAAATACCAGTCATCGGAGTAACTCGCATAAAAACATGTTCTCCTTCGCTAAACTCAAGATCTTTCCTCCTCTTATCGTGATAACTTTTTTGACGACTCTGAGAAGTCCTCATCTTCTCCTGAATCATCTTAATCTTTTCTGGAGTCTATTGGATAATTTCTGGTCCAATCACAGCACTCTCTCCAGATTCATACCAACACAACGGTGTCCGACACCTCCTACCATACAATGCCTCAAACGGAGCCATACCAATGCTCGAATGAAAACTATTATTGTAGGTAAACTCAATCAATGGTAGATAACCATCCCAAGCTCCACCTTTCTCCAACACACAAGCTCTTAACAAATCTTCCAACGACTGAATCGTTCTCTCCGTCTGACCATATGTCTGTGGATGATAAGCGGAACTCAAACGCAACTTAGTACCCAAAGCTTCTTGCAATCCCGTCCAGAATTTAGATGTAAACCTCGGATCTCGATCCGACACAATACTAGAAGGAATACCGTGCAAACTCACAATCTTCTCAACATACAATTCTGCCAACCTTTCCATCGGATAATCCATTCTTATCGGAATAAAGTGAGCAGATTTCGTCAACCGATCAACAATAACCCAGATAGAATCACAATTCTTCTATGTCCTTGGCAAACCAGACACAAAATCCATAGAGATTCCATCCCATTTCCATTCCGGAACAAACAACGGTTCCATCAATCGTGACGGTTTCGGATGCTCAATCTTCGACTTCTGACAAACCAAACAAACATACACAAACTCAGCAATTTCCTTTTTCATTCCCGGCCACCAAAACAACTTCTTCAAATCATGGTACATTTTAGTAGCACCAGGATGAATACTCAATCCACTACGATGTCCTTCTTCCAAAATACTCTTCCTAATCTCTACAACATCCGAAACACACACCCTATTACCAAATCTCATAACACCATTCTCATCAATCCGGAACTCGCCTCCTTGACCTTGGTTGATCAATGTCAATTTATCAACTAACCCAACATCGGACTTCTGTCCATTCCGAATTTCTTCCAGAATACCACTAGTCAGTTTCAACATACCCAATTTCACACTATTCGGAGTAGTTTCACATACCAAACTTAAATCTCTGAACTGCTCAACCAAATCTAACTCACGGACCATTAACATCGACATATGCAAGGACTTCCTACTCAAGGCATCCGCAACAACGTTTGCCTTACCAGGATGGTAATTCAAACCGAAATCATAATCATTTAGAAATTCTAACCATCTCCTCTGCCTCATATTCAACTCTTTCAGATCAAAGAGACACCTCAGACTTTTGTGATCACTGAACACCTCAAACCGAGAACCATATAAATAATGCCTCCACAACTTCAAATCAAACACAACAGCTGCCAACTCCAAATCATGAGTCGGATAATTCCTTTCATGTAATTTCAATTGTCTCGAAGCATAAGCCACCACCTGCTTATCTTGCATCAACACACCACCTAATCCCATTAATGATGCGTCACAATACACAACAAAAGACTTAGTCGGATTTGGAAAAATCAAGATCGGAGCACTTGTCAACCTCCTCTTCAGCTCTTGAAATCCTTTCTCACATTCAACATCCCAAACAAACATCTGACCCTTCCTGGTCAACTTAGTCAACGGTAACGCTAATTTGGAAAATCCTTCTATAAACTTCCTGTAATAACCTGCAAGACCCAGAAAACTACGGATCTCAGAAGCATTCTTCGGTGCTTCCCACTGAGATACTGCTTCTACCTTCGTAGGATCCACAGCAATTCCATTCTTGGAAATTACATGGCCAAGAAAACTTACTTCACTTAACCAGAATTCACACTTGGACAACTTCGCATAAAGCTTCTTCTCTTTCAACAATTCCAACACAACTCTGAGATGTTCTGCATGCTCTTCATCGCTCTTCGAATAAATTAGAATATCATCAATGAACACCACCACAAACTTATCAAGATACGGATGAAATATCCTGCTCATATACTCCATGAAAACACCAGGTGCATTAGTAACTCCAAACGGCATAACAGAATACTCGTAATGTCCATACCTCGTTCTAAATGCAGTTTTCTGAATATCTTCCGACTTCACACGAATCTGATGATATCCAGATCTCAGATCAATCTTACTAAATACACAAGCTCCAACTGGTTGATCCATCAAATCATCGATCCTCGTCAAAGGATACTGATTCTTGATTGTAACTTTATTCAGCTGTCTGTAATCAACATATAATCTCATTGAACCTTCTTTCTTCTTAACCAACAACACCGGAGCACCCCACGGCGAAACACTCCGACGAATAAACTTCTTCTCAAGTAACTCCTCCAATTGTTTCTTTAACTCCGCTAATTCAGATGCCGACATACGGTAAGGCGCCATCGACACCGGACTAGTTCCAGGAATCAAATCTATAGTAAATTCTACCTCCCTCTCAGGTGGCAATTCACTAACGTCTTCCGGAAACACCTCTGGAAATTCATTCACCACTGGCAATCCATCACTCTTTGCTTTTCCCTCCGCTTCTATTGCAGAATACAACATAAATACCACAGCACCATCTTTCACAACTAGGTTCATCTGTTTAACCGACATAGTCACATCTTCGACACCAACCTCTTCAGGAAAAATAACCGTCTTCGCAAAACAGTTGATATGAACCTGGTTGAATTCCAACCAGTTCATTCCAAGGATGATATCAAGTTGTTCTAACGGTAGGCACACTAAATCCATACCGAAACCCCTACCAAAAATCACAATAGGACAATTCCTACAAACATACGAAGTAGTCACTGAACCCGACACAGGAGTATCAATAACCATACTTCCATCCATATTAGAAATTTCCAAATTCAATCTTTTAGCACAATCCAAAGCAATAAAAGAATGCGTAGCTCCAGTATCAATAATCGCAATCAAAGGTATGTCATTAATAAAACATTTACCTTTAATCAGCCGATCATCTGGCTTAGTCTCTGACCCAGACAATGCAAACACTTTACCACCAGCTTGCTCCTTCTTGGGTTTTGTACACTGAGGACGAGTATGACCTTCTTCACCACAGTTGTAACAAGTCACCACTCTTACTCTGCAATCATTGGCCACATGGCCGAGTTTCCCACACTTGAAACACTTCTTATCATTACTTTTGCAATCCACCATACGATGTCCTGTCTCACCACACTTGTAGCACTTAATGGAAGAACTAGATTCTCCTCAATCAAACTTCTTACAACCACCGGGTCTCTGATTACTTCTATCATAAGGCTTACCACGATCCATTTGTTGCTTACCCTTCCTATCAACATACCCTCGAGCATTCGATTTAGTGCTAGCAAGATCCTCCTCTAAAATCCTACTACAGTCAACCAGATCAGGAAATCTTCGGATACGCTGATACCAAATACTCTGCTTAATCTCATCACGAAGACCATTCTCAAACTTGATACATTTGGAAAATTCTCCATCTGCATCGTTAGTATAATGAGCATAATACTTCACTAACTCAATAAACTTCGAAGCATACTCACTAACAGTCTTGTTACCCTGCTTGAGTTCCAGAAAATCAATCTCTTTCTTGCCTCTGATGTCCTCAAGAAAGTACCTCCTCAGAAAAGCCCTCCTGAACACAGCCCAAGTCAACGCAATACCATCTTCTTCCATTTCAGTTCTGGTAGCAACCCACCAGTCAACAGCTTCCTCTGCTAACATGTGAGTTCCGTATCTCACCTTCATCCCTTCAGCACAGTCAATTACTCTGAAGATCCTCTCGATCTCCTTCAACCACTTCTGAGCACCTTTGGGATCATGTGCACCCTTGAACAACGAAGGATTATTCCTCTGAAAATTCCCCAATTGTCGGTCAGCACCAATCACAGCTCCCTGCTGGTTCCCTCCGAGTACTCTAGCCAACATTCCCAATGCTTCAGCAATAGCATCGTTGTTTCTTCCGTTACCTCTTCCGGCCATTGTTCTTTAACATTACAAAACAACCTCATCAGCACACAAGTATTGACAGTGTCATCTTACACTAGTCACATACAAAAAGGATAACGACACAAGACAAGACCGACTATGCTCTGATACCACTATTGTAACACCCCTTCTAAAATACCCTGAATAATATTAATTATATCAATGATTAAAGACATATTCCATCTGAGTTAACACGGAACAAGGGATGTCACAATTATGAAATAAATAAAACTTCCAATAAAACAGTAGTCATGCTACACTGAGGGTCATTATTCAAATAATTCAATCAACTTAAGACCATGTCTTACACAGCGGAAAAATACCATAACCAAAACGGAATAAACCAAAACATAATTATTCCCAATGAAATTCAAAGAAATAATTGAATAATAACTAATTCCTCAACTAAACGTTCCCCAGTGTTACAACCTATCAGAGCACGACACTGACACGCGGACTTAAAGTAACATAGCTCTAGAGCCATCCTCACCAACTCCTGAGCTGTTAACTTTAATCTGAAATTGTTAAAGTAAGGGTGAGATTTCTCATAATTAACATGCATTATAAGCTTCTCAATCAACATTATATCACAAGCATATTATTTCACCCATTTTAGCATAAATTCAGATTCAACACGCAGTTCCAATCATACAAGTCATTATGCACAAATCAATAATCAACCAAAGAATTGTAACACTGGAAGACATCCTAACATGTTACAATTCCATGCAAACACAAATGCAGACACAATGCATGTGGTACCAACACGTGACCAAGTCACCCAACACTGATCCATCATCAACCGGATACAACAACCATCGATTCGTCCATAAACACCCGGACACGAATCCAGCCTAACCACCCATCATCACCCGGGTATTGGTTAACGGCAATACAAGTCAAATTCCACACAATGGGAATTAACTTCACCAAAATAATGCATATGCACGCACATCACTAGCATGCAACATCAAATCAGTCTATGAAATACATCAATTTATCATAACTGAACCAAAAACAAAAACATGATATCTCAATGATCATGCACACCATCATTAGCAACATAAACATGCCTTTCATTCACACAATACTAATACATCCATCCATCATAGGTTCACTGCTACATACACACCCATGTGCGTTAGCCAATAATCACTTATTCCGGGATTTGACTCATTCCCAAAATAATTTCAGGTTTTAGGAAATCTTTTCATTTTATAAAATAGAGCATTAAATTTAATAAATAACGTCCAAAACGGCACTCAAAACGGACTTACAGTTTGAAAGTTATGAATTTTCAAAGTTTAATATTTTTCAAAAGTTACAGCAGAACCCGGTTCCTACATATGCAGGAACCGGTTCCTGCGAAGTTCAAAAATCACGCTTCTGGAAAAATGTATAGGAACCCGGTTCCTACCTATACAAGAACCGATTCCTACGTGCATTTTTGCCAGTTTTTATAAATTCACACAGTGGAACCCGGTTCCTCCCCACTGGAAACCGGTTCCCACGACCTGCAGAGTCAAATTCTGCACTTTTGACAGCATTTATTCATTCTAAACCAATTCCAAACATACCCATATGAATTGCAACATGAGAAACACCAAAACACATCCATTTTGCACCATTATAACATCAAACAACATTATTTCATCATTCCTTTTTATCATCTGACACCCTAATGGTTTTCAACCTACAATTCGACGCAATAGGGACAATTCTACGGAACCCTAGAATTCCAAACCGGGATTCCCTAACATACTATGATCCATACTATTGAATATCTAAACCGATAATACGAATTAACTAATCGAAATCACCCCTTACCTTGTGGGTTCTTCGAATTCTGACGCTTCTGGTTTTCTCCTTCTTTTTCCTCTTCTCAAATGCACGTATGATGAATATTCCAAAATAACTCTCTTTCTCTTCTTTTTCCTTTTAATACTCCTTTTATTATTCCAATAAAATGATTAAATTAGTAATTAGTAAGAGTAGAGTATTTTACCCCTCACACCCTCTAATCACTCTTCACACCACCAATACTTCTTTCCTTTAATTAATTAAATTAATCTCAATAATCCAAAAATACCAATAATTAAATTTCTAATTAAATTAATAATTAAAAATTCTAATTATTTAATAATCGGATTATTTGGGGTGTCACATATGGCACGTGCGCAGTTTTCAGGAAAGCAATAAGAGCCTTGGCATGGGCTTCTGAGCATAGCAACAGAGACAACATTGAGATTTTGGACGGGGTTTACCCCAGCTGTTCAACTACATTGTAGTCGCTCTTTTTGATGATCTTCAAAATTTCTTCCATCTCTTGTCTAGAAGCTTCAACAGTAATCCTCTTCGGTGCCTCCGTCCGGGCAGGCTCATCAGTGGTCCCTTTGCCCCGAGTGTCGGATGACTCGGCAGCAGGGGTAAGAATTAGAACTTGAACAGGGATAGTAGCAGGTACACTGGCAGGTGTAATAACAACAGGCTTCCGAACAGTTGGTGGAGAGATTTCAGGGGAGAAAAGTCTTCCGTTGCGGGTGACTTTGGCAGGTCCGACAATATTGCTGACGTCTGATAACACAATTTTATATAGTATATTTGATTTAATTTTCATAAATAATGTTAGTATTTTTATTTAATTATTTCATTTTATTTCCATATTACGCCGGTATTTTTATTGTTTCAGGTATTTTATTTTAATTAGACAAATTGAGCAAAGTGAAGAAATTAAGAGAGTTATTGGACTAAATACGAAGAAATGAAGAAAAGGGGTGTGCAAAGCAAAAATGATGGATCAAAAGGTTTATTATCTCCAAACTGGGCCCAAATGAAATCAGGCCCACGCAAGCAAGAGAACCCTAAAGGCACATGCAAGAGTGAGACGCACGTCTCAACTCTTCTCCTACAATTGAGGCGCCCGCCTCGGACCTTCCCCTTAGTGGGAGGCGCCCGTCTCGACGTGGTCAATTGAGGCGCCCGTCTCAACGTGGTCAAGTTAGAACGAGAAATTAGAGGATAAGTGGTACGAAAATATCTCAAAAGGTGGTTACATTCTACCACTATAAAAGGACATCAGGAAATCAAAATTGGGACCGTTTTTTCTTAGCATTATTTTCCAGTTTCAGAATTTACCTTCCCGCGTTATTATTTTCCATTGTAATTCAGTTTCCAGCAGTTATTTTCCAGCCAGTTCCTTTTCAAATACTTAAATTTTATTTCTGTTGAAGAACCGGGATTTTGTACGAATTGATTCAAGCTTCAAGAATTATTTCCAGCATTTATTTAATTCAGGTTCCTTATTTACATCGCTTTAATTTATTTAATTAATTATTTGCATGAGATATATTTATTTAGCCATGAATTTATTTATGAATGTTAATTCCTTTAATGTATTCATGTCTGCTTTTATGAGTATGTCTGGCTAAATTATTTAAATATCGGTATGTAACGAGTTAATTTGAATGGATCCGGAACAAACAGGCTTGATTATATTTTATAAAATAAACACTTTTTCTGACTTAGTTATCTAATTTATTTTGTTAAAAAAGGTTTAGAAACCAACAGAGCGAAAGTTTGAGGCTAATAAACTGACTAAGATTAGAAACCAATAGAGCGACAGTTTGAGGTTTAAAATCAGATAGTAGATACTAGGTATTGTTTTTAAAGACTGCGACAGCGTTTTAAAACCATTAAACTTTATTTATTTTCAAAAAGTAATTTTAAAATCAATGGGATAGCGAAAGCATACATCAGAGTTTAAAATTATAATTTACTTCAATAGAGCGAAAGTTTGAGAATAGATTTTTGAATAAATACTTTTTGCTGAAAAAGATATTATTATCATTTTTAGAAAATAAGCCTGTGGAAAGCCGGATTCTTTAGTGTTAACGAAGTACATACCGATATTCGCATTATTATTATTTCAATTAGAATTAAGTTTTATTACCCAAAAATTCCCCTAATTAATTATTCGATAGCTATAGCTTTACACAATAGTTTAGGTTACGTTAGTTCGATTTATAGTCCCTTAGGTTCGATATCTTTTAAAACTACGCGATAGGGATGTATACTTGCAGTCTCCCGATTAATTTAGACGATAAAGTCGCGATCAAGTTTTTGGCGCCGTTGCCGGGGACTATTTAAGTTGATATCGTAATTTTATTACGAAGTATAGACTATAGCAACTATTTATTTTCCCTCTGTGTATGCCAAATACTCGCTCTCAAGGCGCGCCTTTGCATATACCTATATACGATATCGAGCGTTACCTTAGATTAAGAAGGTGAATTCAAGAGTATTTAGAACGCAACAACCTTCCTCCGACCAAACTTCCTGACGTTAAGAACTCAAGAAGATGGCTGATCCACCTGCTCCTGCTCCTCGTCCTCTTAAGGACTACGCTGTTCCTTCTCAAGTAGAGCCTCATAATAGTATTGCTGCTCCTGCTATCGCTCGAAACAATTTCGAGCTAAAACCTTCGCTTCTTTCCGCCATTCAGCAGAACCAGTTTTCTGGAGCTCCTACTGACGACCCGAATCTTCATCTGTCAGTGTTTGTGCAGTACGCAGACACTGTGAAAGCGAATGGTGTTAACCCCGAGGCGATACTGTTGTACCCCAAAATTTGCCCTCCCATATTCTTCAAGATTGGTCAAAAGCATGCTTCAAAATTCCCCAAGGGTTGCACAGTGTAAGGGCCTCCAAACAGTCAAAATTAGGGTTTTGGTTCTGGCAAAGAAAATGAAGTTTCCAAGGGTCCAATCAAGTCCCACATGCCTATAAACATGGTCAAGCATCCTCATACCAAGTTTCAGGACTTTCAGCACAAAATTGCACAGTTAAAAACCCTAATTGCACTACAGTCAACTGTAGGGGCAAAATGGTCACTTGGCAGTCAAAAGTTCAAATTTTTGGTCAACATCTCATTTTGAATCCACAAACATCATTTGATCAATACCTGATCATGATTCTCAAAGCTTGGCTCAAAAATCATCAAGATGCAAAAGTTTCCATATTTGGACAGTTGAAAAAGTCAACTGTAACTTGACCAGGGCATAACTTTCACATGGATTATCAGAAAAATTCCATCCAAATCTCATTTTTAAGAGAATGACATTTCCTACAACTCATCTTCATATTTCAAGTCCAAGAAATTCTCTCACAAAAAGTTATCAATTTCAACATTATAGGTCATTTTCAAAAGTCAACAAAAAGGGACTTTAAGTCAAAGGCCATAACTTGAGATTGGTAATTCAAAATGACATGGGACAAAAGGCATTGGTTAGAGGACTCAAAGACCTTTCCAAAATGTCCAAGAACATGAGCAAAGCTTAAAAATTGAGCAAGTTATGCCTTGTGGAAGTTGGGAAATTTTTGGATATTTTGAAAAGTCAACATTGCTTCAAATGACCTAAAATTGCTAATGGGCCTCTTGTTCTTCCACAATTCATCACCCAAGGCATGTGCACGACCATGTGGCCCAAAGGGAAGTTTTTATCATTTTTATTTTATTTATTTGGATTTTTAATTATCAATAATTCATTTAATTAAAATAAATACATGAAAAATACTAAACCTAGGTTTTTAAATCTTTTTATGCATAATATATACTCAATATTTCGTGCATAGCTAGATTTGGAAAGAATCAATATGATTTGTCATGATTTGGTAGAAGTTTGCATGAAAAAGATTTGAAAGCTAATGCCATAAAAATCAAATATTTGTTTCATCAATTCATGGATTTCTTTTGATCAAATTCTTAACCTAATCACTCATATACATATACAAATGCTAACCCTCGTGCAAAAGGACTGGAAGCTGCGCCATAGACAAGAAACAACACTTGAGTTTTTGCTTAAAAATTCCAAATCTGAAAACCATCCTCTAGGTCGATTCAAGCCAAGAAACTTATTCCATTACCTTCCTGAGGCTTCAAGGAAAGTTTTCCAATCAAAATCATTCATCCTAACACCAAGAAACGTGAGCATCATTGTGACCTGTACAGAAAATTTCTTGCATTCTCATATCACGAATCATACATTTTTAGCAATTTTTAACATTTGATTTATGTTCCTTGTTCAATTCTCAAGCTAACTGTGTGGTTTAATTGTGTTTTCATGCACCATGGAAGGATTCACCATTAGAGATATTTAGGGTTACCGAGCTTTTGATTTGGGCATTTCCAAATGCTGTAAAATTAGAGGATCACAATACCATGGTTAAAACTAGCAGGCTTGGACGATCTAGAAACGACCCTCGCGCCTAATTTATATGGCCGGACGGCCTATTCGCTATTTTCAGATATGGCTTGTTTTGGGGGGGTTAAAAACCCCCGCTAACTCTTTTCTATTTTCAGGGAAAAACAAAGCCAAGGAAGAAGAAGGGTATGTGGCTAGCGCTGGTTGGCTCGTTCAAATTTTCGCGCGGAAAAGAAAGCATTAACGTTGTTTATTTTATTATGTTTTTTGATTGTATAAAATACAGATAAACAAAGCAGCGCGTTTGGCAAGGCATAGCGTTGGTATTCATCAAGACCTGGGTTCGAGCCCCAGGTCCACACCCCTTTCATATTATTTTTCATTTAACGTTTACATGCAGCTTCAACGCTAAAGCGCACCATGCATCCATGTTATCAAGCCGTCCACGCGTCCCACTGCACCCAATCAAGGGACCAGATCTGAAGCACATGGTAGACACTAGTCAATGCACATGCATGCTGATAGAAAAGTCAATCAGGCCAGAACTCATTGGGCCTAAAATTACTGGGCTTCACCTCACAACTGGGGACAACACCCCCCTAAGGTTTGCAAGTTTCTTATATTTTTTTTCATTGTTTTTATTTTGATTCAATTGTTATTGTTAATTAATTCTTCATAATTATTATTTTCATAATATATAAAAAACACAAAAAAATCAGAAAGGACAAAATTAAAATATATTTATTTAATTAATATTTTTGTAAATAAAATTCATTAATTAACTTAGTTTTAATTTAGGACTTAATCTTAACATTTTTCAATAAAAATCTAAAATTGGTAGAATTAGGGTTTCAAGCATTTTTCATCCTTTTCTTATTTTACTATATTAATTATTAATTCTTAGTTCGTTATTTTTATAAATCAAGTTGCAATTAATTAATTAGGCTTAATTTTAGATAATTGTCATATTTTCTTAATAAATTAAAAGCTATAGAATTAGGGTTAATTTAATTTTAATTTCATTTAACTTTTTCATTAAAAATCATAAATATCAAAATCTCAAAACCAAAAAATAATTTCTTTTTCTTTAATTTAATTAATTGGCTAATAATTTAATTTCGTTAAAAAGGGTCCAACGCCCTCGTTTTTAATTCTTATTTAATCCGCGTATTTATTTCTTTTTCCTTTTAATATTTATGTATCTCTCCCAAAGCCATGTAATATATTTCTCGCACTTTACTTTTCTTTAATTCTTTATTTTTCTATCAAATCGGGTCCTGGAAATTTTGGCGATGTGGACCCGCGCCTTTTGTAATAGCTTTAGAACTTTTATTTCTCGCCATATTTTAACTGTTAAACAAATGCATGCAAGAATGAATGACAATAAATAAAAACCAACGCGTAGATCACCTATACCATGACAAGATAAAAATAAACGAATCTGACACACAAATCACACACCACCCCTAGGGTACGCCTCACTGTTGCCTTGCCTCGAAAGGTGATCGTCGAGTAGAGGATGTCTTAGTAAGTCCTCATGATCCGGGAACCTGGCATGAGGGTAGCTTCTAAGGTGTCTTCCCATTGCTCTGGTGATCACCATGTCCCGAACCTTCGAATTGACCCGAACACCTCCAACGGTGGTGCTACCTACCTCTCAATGGTGGGATAGCACTATTTAAAGGACATTTACACAGACGAATTCCTTAGGGTAGGTAGACGACTCTAGATACTTGCTCTAATTTCAAAACAAAATTCAAAAATACTTTTCACACCAACACATTTTCAAAAAGCTTTCGAAAGCAATTTTTCAAACACTCTTGAGGACCGATACAAGAGTCGAACTGGAATTTTCAAAGAAACTTTTTAAAACCCACGTTGAAAAGCAAACAAACCATTTTTTGAAAACACAAATGAGCAAGTATCTAAGAGCCCATGGATAACCATAGATAGAAAGGGTGCTAACACCTTCCCTTTCTATAACCTACCTCCCGAACCGAGAGCAATCTCTTTAAGGAATTTTTCTGTGCTTTTGTCCTTTCCATTTGGAGAAAATAAAAGACGGTGGCGACTCTTGCTTCCGTGACATTTCGCGAACCAGCGTTAAACAGTCAGTTCCAGATCCACCGATCACAGAACTGGCGACTCTGCTGGGGACTTAAACTTAAAGTGAGGTGTACCTTAGGGTTAGTTCATAACTATGTTTTCAATTGTTTTCTTTGGTTGCTTTATTATTGTGGGTTGCTTGGGAGTTCTATAGATCCTAACCCGGATCTGGGGATACCTTCTTAGAAAGTAGCAACAAGGCTGTGAGGGAACTGTGCGGGGTATACCGACATGGTTGAAATAGTCTGCTACGTTGATGTGGCACTTTGGTGTGTACCGGTAACCCTTGAGTTCAGTCAAGGAGAGTACGGGGCCTCCGCGTGGTGTCGTGAAGCATCAACAGACCTTAGGAACCTTAATTGAACTATCTTGGCCTCTTTAGGGTAGTGAGATAACTGACTTTGGTGCAGTCCGAGGTTGGTTGATACTCGATACTACACTCAATTGAGGGTTGCTTTCCTGGAATATTTCGGTCGCCAGTTCAGTGGCTAAATCGAAACGATGAACAATGAAAGCAATCCCGTGATATTGGGACCCTTAGAACCCGGTTACTTCTAATAGGACAGGTTGAACCCACCAACTTCAAGAGGGTACTACCCAGACCCCATGCTGGCCTTAAACCTTAAGGGCTTGTCTTGTGTGCCTTACATGTTTGTCTTTGTAAATATCTGTGGTGTGTTTAATCATAGCATCATGACATCATCCAGCATCATATGCATTGACTAACCATTTCAGGGGTTCGAATTTTCATCTTTGTTCTTGTTTTGTAGGACATGGAAACTGTTCGTAGAAAGACAATTCAAATCAGTCTTGTAAGGATCCCTCCTCAGCTTAAGGAACTTAAATCCAGGATTCCCGAGAGCTCTTCATTCAGTGAAAAACATAGAAGTCTCATCAGCTTGGTCAATACCAACATTGAGGAAGATATGATAAAGGTCCTGTTCCAGTTCTTTGACCCCCTGCATCACTGTTTCACCTTCTTGGACTATCAGTTGGTACCTACATTGGAGGAGTTCTCCCAGCTCCTGAAGATCCCTATCCTTGATCAACTACCCTACAACGGTACAGAAAAGGAGCCTAAGCTTGAAGAGATTGCTAAAGCCTTGCACCTACAGTCATCTGACCTCAAGGGACATTGGGAAGTTAGAAGTGGTATCAAAGGGTTCTTAGCCAGGTTTCTGTTTGAAAAGGCCCATGAATGTTGGAACTCCCTTGACCTACAAGCTTTTGAAGAAGTTGTGGCCCTCCTTCTCTATGGTTTGGTGTTATTCCCTAACCCAGATCAGCTTATAGATATCAGTGCTGTCCAGATCTTTATGTCCAGGAATCCTATACCTACATTGCTGGGGGACATCCTTCACTCATGTTACACTCGAACCATGAGAAAAAGAGGTGTCCTTATGTGTTGCACTCCTCTCCTGGGAAGGTGGTTTATTTCGCACCTTCCACAATCAGTTTTGAAGAACGAGCGGGGTCTGAGATGGTCACAACGGTTAATGACTCTTACACATGCAGATATACATTGGTGCCCTAGGTCCAGAGAGGATGTCACTATCATTGATCGTTGCGGGGAGTACCCTAATGTTCCTTTACTTGGAATCAGAGGAGGTATTACTTACAACCCATGCCTGGCTTGGAGACAGTTTGGTTATGCTCGGAGGGATGGTCCTCATGACATGTTAATTCCTGACATAGTTTTTGACTTCGACAACGATACTCAAGGACTTCGCCAGAGATTTATCAGAGCTTGGAGGATGCCCAGTAGGATAGACAGTAAGACACTGGGGCACAGGAATTCCATCCCGTTGGAACCTTATCTCAAGTGGGTACGAGCCCGCTCCCAGAAGTTAGTGATGCCTTATCCCCATATGCTCCCTGTGATCAAAGAGCCAGTCTTGGAAGGAGAAGTGTCTTACACCATTCAGCACCCTGATATGCCCACATCCTGGGAAGAGATGCAGAAGAGCTGGATCCAGCTTAAGGAAGAACGGAATTCTCTTAAGACCAGTCTACATGCTAGTGAAAAGAAGGTCTTGGAGCTCACCCGCCTGTTGCATGAGGAGAGGAATCTCAACACTTACATAGCTCCAAAGAGGATGCGTAGTGTATTTTGGGATTGATTTGCTTTTGTTTTATTTTGCCCATGAGGCTTTGATGTACTGAACGATTATTTCCTTAATGATAACGTGTGTTCCTTTTTGTCTACAACAAATTTGAACTTTCGAACCCTTGAATACATTGCATAAACACATATCATTCATCATGTGCATAGCAGGTTTTCCTCTTTTCAGGTTGCTTACAGTTCTTCGCTGTTTATTTCAGCATCATGAATCCTGACTCATCATCAACTGAGATGTCCATCAAAGCTCTTCAGGCGCAGAATGCGCAATTTCAGGAATTAATCATGGGTTTGGCTCAAGGCCAAGAAGAGCTGAAGGCTCTGCTCTTGAAGAAGGAAAAGAAGAAGAAGAGAAGAACTGTTCTGTTCAACTCGGGCTGAAGGTTTGGCAACACTCTGCAGAATGAAGAGGCTGGTTCTTCTATTGGCAAGAGTACTCCTCAAGCGGAAAAAGGTCCTAGTCCGGTAGTCTCCGACAACGAGACTGATTTTGATGAAGAGCAATATCCTCCGGCAGAAGACCGTTACAAGCAGTTGGAAGACAGGTTGAATGCTATGGAGATCCAACAGGTACCTGGGCTGGATTTTGGAGATTTGGGTTTGTCTACTGGTGTAATCATTCCTCGTAAATTCAAAGCACCATCCTTCACCAAATATGACGGGGCGTCGTGTCCCAAGCTACATCTCAGGTCCTATGTTCGGAAGATTCAACCGTACTCAGTGGATAAGAATTTGTGGATCCACTTCTTCTAGGAGAGTCTTTCAGGGACTCATCTCGAATGGTTCTATCAGCTGGATGGGACCAAGGTTCGTAACTGGGAGGAGTTGGCTACTGCTTTCTATAAGCAGTATCAGTATAATGCCGACCTTGCCCCTACACGTACCCAACTCCAGGGTATGTTGTTAGGATCAAGTGAAGGCTTTAAGGAATACGCTCAGAAGTGGAGGGATCTGGCTGGCAGAGTGCAGCCTCCGTTGACTGATCGGGAGTTAGTAGACATGTTCTTGGGGACCCTATCTGGGCCATTTTTCAACCATCTTATCGGTAACTCGTCTGCAGGGTTTACTGACCTTATTCTGACTGGAGAGAGAATTGAGGCTGGGTTGAAGTCTGGTAAGATTCCGAAGGGTGCGTCTATAAGTTCTAAGAAGAAACCCTTCAAGAAAGAGGCCAGTGTAGTGTATGGGCCTAGAAGGCAAGACAAACCAGAGCGCCGCCAATCTATCAACGCGTTGGTGATTGCAAAGCCTGACGCCGCTCCTCGGAAAGCTAACCAACCAAGGGCTGAAAGACCCCGGAGAGAGTTTACCCGGTTGAGCATGACCTTGTCACAAATCTTGCCACAGCTGCTCTCAACCAACTTAGTAACCCTCAGAGAGGCTCCGAAGTTTGCAAATACTACATCTCCTAAGTACAATCCAAATGCCCGCTGTGCTTATCACTCCGATAGCCCGGGGCATTCCACTGATGACTGTTGGGCCTTAAGGAACAAGCTGCAGGACCTTATTGATGCGAAAGAAGTACAGTTTGAGGCATCTGAGAAGCCTAATGTAGTGACAGCTCCCCTGCCTGCTCATGGAGTGAATGCTATTGGGGACGAGGATGAAGTGGATGAAGCTGAGTTTGATAGCTGGATTTACCCGGCAACCGATAATGGACCTAACAATTGGAGTGCAAAAGACAATCTACCTGTTTCTCTTGTTACTGAGTAATGAATTCCTATGTTTTTGTTATTTGTAATAAACAATAAATAAACTCTATGGCCCGGTGTCTTACCCGAGGCACTGTGGTTTCATTTGTGAGGGCATATAAATTGTCATTTCATATATCATAAATGAAAATCTTGGACGTTTTCTCGCATTTCGAATCTTATGCTCCTTTTCTGTCTTTCTTTCCTTTATACATATTTCAAAACAGCTGTATTTACACACACATTCACTCATACAGGTTTCAATCCACTCTGGATCTCACTGGTAACGACTCTGCTACTGCCAATTATGACTTCGAAAATCCGATCAACTTAGCCGAAGACGAAGGTGAAGATGATTGTGAAGTGCCCGGCGAGCTTGCAAGACTGTTACTTCAGGAAGAGAGGGCAATTCAACCGCATGAAGAGCCAGTGGAAATAATAAACTTGGGTACTGAGGCAGACAGGAAAGAGGTAAAGATTGGTGCCAACCTAGAGCTCAGCGTGAAGCAACGGCTGACTAAGATGCTACATGATTATATGGAGATCTTTGCTTGGTCCTACGAAGACATGCCCGGGTTGGACACCGATATTGTGGTCCATCATTTGCCTACCAAGGAAGACTGCCCTCCGGTGAAACAAAAGGTCCGTCGTATGCGTCCAGAGATGTCTGAGAAGATCAAAGCCGAGGTTATGAAACAGTTTGATACCGGGTTTCTTGCAGTGACTTCTTACCCTCAGTGGGTTGCTAATGTGGTGTCGGTACCAAAGAAAGACAGTAAGGTCAGAATGTGCGTCGACTACAGGGATCTGAATAGGGCCAGCCCCAAGGATGACTTCTCATTACCTCACATTGATGTCCTTGTTGACAATACTGCTCAGCATAAAGTGTTCTCTTTCATGGATGGCTTTTCAGGTTACAATCAGATCAAGATGGCACCTGAAGACATGGAAAAGACTACATTTGTTACTCAGTGGGGCACCTTCTGTTACAAGGTCATGCCTTTTGGACTAAAGAACGCTGGGGCAACCTACCAACGTGCCATGGTTGCTTTATTTCATGACATGATCCATCATGAGATAGAAGTGTATGTTGACGACATGATCGCAAGGTCCCAGACTGAAGAAGAGCACCTAGATCATCTGCAGAAGTTGTTTGACCGGTTGAAACTGTACAAACTGAGGTTGAACCCGAACAAGTGCACCTTCGGGGTAAGATCTGGAAAGTTGCTAGGCTTCGTGGTAAGTGATAAAGGTATTCAAGTGGACCCTACTAAGGTCAAAGCTATTCAAGAGATGCCAGTTCCAAAGACAGAGAAGGAGGTCAGAGGTTTTTTAGGACGCCTGAATTACATTGCTCGATTCATCTCACACCTGACTGCAACCTGTGAGCCAATCTTCAAGCTGCTGAAGAAAGATCAGGTAGTACGTTGGAATGATGAATGTCAGGCTGCTTTTGACAGAATCAAAGAGTATCTCCAAGAACCACCCATCCTTATGCCACCGGTTGAAGGGAGACCTCTGATATTATACCTGACAGTACTGGACAACTCAATGGGGTGTGTGCTGGGGCAGCATGACGAGTCTGGCCGAAAAGAGCAAGCCATTTATTACCTTAGCAAAAAGTTTACCGACTGTGAGACCTGATACTCACTGCTTGAGAAAACTTGCTACGCTTTGGTATGGGCGGCTCGCCGGCTGAGACAGTATATGTTGACTCACACTACCTTGTTGATCTCAAAGATGGATCCTATAAAGTACATATTCGAAAAGCCTGCTCTGTCTGGGAGAATTGCAAGATGGCAAATGATCTTGACGGAATACGACATTCAGTACACAACCCAGAAAGCCATCAAGGGAAGTGTATTGGCAGACCACTTGGCACATCAGGCCGTAGATGACTATCAGTCAATGAACTTCGAGTTTCCGGACGAGAGCATCATGATAGTGACTGATTGTGAAGTACCTGGACCGGATGAAGGACCTGAGGAAGGATCCCGATGGTCTATGCACTTTGACGGAGCTTCCAACGCTTTGGGTAACGGTATCGGCGCCATAATCATCTCTCCTCAAGGCACTCATACTCCACTCACTGCCCGGCTATGTTTCAACTGTACCAACAACATGGCGGAGTATGAGGCGTGCATCATGGGTCTTCAAGCTGCGATCGACCTAAGGATCAAGTTTCTGAGTGTCTTCGGAGATTCCGCTCTTGTGATCAATCAGATCAAAGGAGAGTGGGATACGAAACATCCAAATCTTATTCCTTACAGAGAATGTGTGTTGACCTTGATCCCCCACTTCACGAAGATAACCTTTGAACACTTTCCGAGAGAAGAGAATCAGCTGGCGGACGCGTTAGCTACGATGTCTTCTATGTTCAAGGTCAAATGGGATAATGAGGCTCCCCGGATCATCATATGGAAACTGGACGAACCGGCATACTGTTGCGACCTCGAGACTGAATTGGTGACTGAGAAGCCTTGGTACTATGAGGTGAAGAGATATCTGGAAGCTCAGGAATACCCTGAGGGTGCTTCTGTCAATGATAAGAAGTTCTTGAGAAGGTTCGCAGCAAAGTTCTTCCTTAGCAACGGCATCTTGTACAAGCGAAACCATGATTCAACCTTACCGCGTTGTGTGGATAAGACTGAAGCAGAAAGGATCATGGAAGAGCTACATGAAGGGACCTTTAGTACACATTCCAGTGGACATACAATGGCAAAGAAGATCCTTCGGGCAGGGTATTACTGGTCCACAATGAAAGCTGACTGCTACCAACATTCCCGGACATGCCACAAGTGCCAGATTTATGCAGACAAAGTGCATGTTCCTCCAGTTCCTCTGAATGTTCTGACTGCGCCTTGGCCGTTTGCAATGTGGGGCATAGACATGATCGGTGAGATTAAACCTACGGCATCTAATGGGCATCGCTTCATCCTAGTGGCGATTGATTATTTTACAAAGTGGGTTGAAGCAGCTTCCTATGCTACGGTAACCAAGACTATTGTGGCACGGTTCATTCGGCATAACCTGATCTGTCGATACGGCGTCCCAGAGAGGATTATTACAGACAACGGTACCAATCTCAATAACAAGATGATCACTGAGCTCTGCGAGCAGTTCAAAATACAGCACCACAATTCTTCTCCTTACAGACCGAAGATGAATGGAGCTGTAGAAGCAGCAAATAAAAATATCAAGAAAATCGTGCAGAAGATGACAGTGACTTATAAAGATTGGCACGAGATGTTACCGTTCGCTCTACATGGGTACCGTACCTCAGCTAGGACGTCAACCGGGGCAACTCCTTTCTCTTTGGTTTATGGTATGGAAGCAGTCTTACCGATCGAAGTGCAAATACCCTCCCTCCGGATAATGAAGGATGCAGATCTGAGCGAAGATGATTGGATCCAGACACGACTTGATTAACTAAACCTCATTGATGAAAAGAGACTTGCTGCTATCTGTCATGGTCAGACGTATCAGAAACGGATGATCAGGGCATTTAACAAAAAGGTCAGACCACAGGAATATCAAGTTGGGGATCTGGTAATCAAGCGAATCATCCTTCCTCAGAGTGATCCAAGGGGCAAATGGACCCCTACGTACGAAGGGCCATTTGTGGTTAAGCATGTGTTCTCAGGAGGAGCCATGATTTTAACCAATATGGATGGTGACGACCTTCCTCACCCCGCCAATGCAGACATAGTAAAAAGATACTACGCATAAAAAATGACCCGCTGGGCTGACATGCCTAGGCAAAAATTAGGGCTTCCCGGCGAACCAAAAGGGTTCGGGTAAAATGAAGGGATGAAATGAAAAAAAATCTGTACACCCGGCAAGTCGAAAACCTGAAAAGGCGGCTTGGGCAAAAATGGGTATCCCGGTGGACTGAAAACCCGAAAGGGCGGTCCAGGCAAAAGTTAGGGATAAAAGCGTAATACTATGTCTCATTGGATCACTTTGCATCCAGAATCCGGTATCTACATCAAGTTCAGACGGCATCGATCAGTCAGCTTCATCTTCGTTTAGGTCATCAAGTGATGAGACGCTCGGGGATATAAAGGCGATAGCAGAGTTGAAACCCAGTGGGATCATTCATTTCACACAGCTGTTTTATTTTCTCTTGTACAAAATTTGTATAAACTCTTTCGCTCGACGGCGTTCTCTTACTAGGACGTCAGCCTCTTGTACATAAACGCCTATTTACAGGCCATTCAAAAATCAATACAAATATATTTTTCAGTTAAAAGTGCCAATTGTTTTTCCTTTTCTGTTTTGTTTTGCGAAGAACGTCCAAGATTCAATTTGTGATATATGCATTGACGATAATTTGCTAACTCATGAATATTTGCATACGAAACAAAAGATTAATTGCAGGTAACATTAGAAACAGGGGCAATAAAGAGTTATCTACGCAATCTAATTGTTCTATCCACTAAGGTACCAAGGTAGGTTCAACTAAAGAACATAACCAGATATCCTAATTCCCCAGAGAGTGAGCCAGCTAGTCAGTGCACTCTCGCCAAGCAAAGCTACTATCAAACTTAAGGAAAATTGGGTGTCCTCCAGCAGATCCCAGCATTCCCCAGCAATATACATGAATTCTTAACAAGCATCCCCGGCAGTCGTGACCTAAAGATTGTTCCCCGGCGGTATATCAATATTCAATACTTCCCCAGGAGAGTCCAATCCAGTTTCCCCAAGAAAGTTGGAATCCATCTCCCCAAGCAGTAAGCTTATCCCCAGTAGATTCTGGAAGCTTATCCCTCGCAAAGCACGAACGCGTCTCCCGGCTTTATTCAAAGAGTTATTTCCTTACCAGGATATAACTGGGTTATCCTCAGCCAAAAGCCATGGAAAGAGCGTCCTCGACGAAGTCTTCTTATCCCCAGCGAAGTCCATCAACACTTCCAACACAACAAGGGTATCCTCAGCAAGTTATTATCAACACTCAACAAAGTACCTCGTCCCACAGAGCATTGCTCCCCCAGCAAGATTACTAGAGTATTTTTCTCCCCGCAGAGTAATCCATTCGCCAAGTTTATTCCCCGACGGAGTCATCTTCTCCTACCGGTATTCTTGCAACTATCATCCCCTGCGGAAGCAAAATCTATTCTTCAACATCAGCCCAGGAGTGACTTCCTGGCACCCGTCAAGGATTTATTTTCCTAAGACGAAAACATAATATTCATAAACATCTTCATACATTATAGCATGCATATACGCATCATGAACATACAATCTCACTTATTCAGAGAGCATCCCGCATGTCATACAACATGACATCGCATACAACTAACGCTTGTCTTTTCAGGACAAAAGTACAAAAATGATTACCATCAATGGTCGCAACTAAAGATCTGATTCCTGAATCTTTCTAGGGTGTATCTGTTGATGACCAATTACCAGATCTGATTCCTGTATCTTGCCAGGGTGTGTCTGAAGAGTTCGAGGATCCGATGCCTGAATCTTGCCAGGGTGTATCTGTTGAAGACTAACATTACCAGATCCGATTCCTGTATCTTGCCAGGGTGTGTCTGAAGAGTTCGAGGATCTGATGCCTGAATCTTGCCAGGGTGTATCCGTTGAAGACTAACATTACCAGATCCGATTCCTGTATCTTGCCAGGGTGTGTCTGAAGAGTTCGAGGATCCGATGCCTGAATCTTGCCAGGGTGTATCCGTTGAAGACTAACATTACCAGATCCGATTCCTGTATCCTGCCAGGGTGTGTCTGAAGAGTTCGAGGATCCGATGCCTGAATCTTTCCAGGGTGTATCCGTTGAAGACTACCATTACCAGATCCGATTCCTGTATCTTGCCAAGGTGTGTCTGAAGAGTTCGAGGATCCGATGCCTGAATCTTGCCAGGGTGTATCCGTTGAAGACTAACATTACCAGATCCGATTCCTGTATCTTGCCAGGGTGTGTCTGAAGAGTTCGAGGATCCGATGCCTGGATCTTGCCAGGGTGTATCCGTTGAAGACTAACATTACCAGATCTGATTCCTGTATCTTGCCAGGGTGTGTCTGAAGAGTTCGAGGATCCGATGCCTGAATCTTGCCAGGGTGTATCCGTTGAAGACTAACATTACCAGATCCGATTCCTGTATCTTGCCAGGGTGTGTCTGAAGAGTTCGAGGATCCGATGCCTGAATCTTGCCAGGGTGTATCCGTTGAAGACTAACATTACCAGATCTGATTCATGTATCTCGCCAGGGTGTATCTGTTGGCAACTATATTCTCCAGACTCGATTCCTGTATCTCGCCAGGGCACGTCTAAAGAGTTTAAAGATTCGATTCCTGTAACCAGCCAGGACACATCTATATAAAAAGTTTGAAGACTAGCTCCTGTAACGGGTCAGGTAATCATTTTTCTTTTGCAGGTACGCAAGTTCTCGCTAAGGAATCTCTTACGCAATCAACATCCAGATGGCATCTATAAGCCCATCCACCTTCCAGCATCTCTCAGCATGGCATCTATAAGCCCATCATCCTATCCATCAATCTCTAAATGGCATCTATAAGCCCATTCCCACTATCATACTACTATGTGAGCGCAAATTTCTGGGCACTCTAGTGTTCAATCATCTTCCACCCTCGGATTACGAAAGGCACGTCAGCCAATCTGCATCCTCAGGTCTAAGAAGATTGAACAGTGGCAACTGTTGTACCCCAAAATTTGCCCTCCCATATTCTTCAAGATTGGTCAAAAGCATGCTTCAAAATTCCCCAAGGGTTGCACAGTGTAAGGGCCTCCTAACAGTCAAAATTAGGGTTTTGGTTCTGGCAAAGAAAATGAAGTTTCCAAGGGTCCAATAAAGTCCCACATGCCTATAAACATGGTCAAGCATCCTCATACCAAGTTTCAGGACTTTCAGCACAAAATTGCACAGTCAAAAACCCTAATTGCACTACAGTCAACTGTAGGGGCAAAATGGTCATTTGGCAGTCAAAAGTTCAAATTTTTGGTCAACATCTCATTTTGAAGCCACAAACATCATTTGATCAATGCCTGATCATGATTCTCAAAGCTTGGCTCAAAAATCATCAAGATGCAAAAGTTTCCATATTTGGACAGTTGAAAAAGCCAACTGTAACTTGACCAGGGCATAACTTTCACATGGATTATCAGAAAAATTCCATCCAAAGCTCATTTTGAAGAGAAAGACATTTCCTAAAACTCATCTTCATATTTCAAGTCCAAGAAATGCTCTCACAAAAAGTTATCAATTTCAACATTATAGGTCATTTTCAAAAGTCAACAAAAAGGGACTTTAAGTCAAAGGCCATAACTTGAGATTGGTAAATCAAAATGACATGGGACAAAAGGCATTGGTTATAGGACTCAAAGAACTTTCCAAAATGTCCAAGAACATGAGCAAAGATTAAAAATTGAGCAAGTTATGCCTTGTGGAAGTTGGGAAATTTTTGGATATTTTGAAAAGTCAACATTGCTTCAAATGACCTAAAATTGCTAATGGGCCTCTTGTTCTTCCACAATTCATCACCCAAGGCATGTGCACGACCATGTGGCCCAAAGGGAAGTTTTTATCATTTTTATTTTATTTATTTGGATTTTTAATTATCAATAATTCATTTAATTAAAATAAATACATGAAAAATACTAAACCTAGGTTTTTAAATCTTTTTATGCATAATATATACTCAATATTTCGTGCATAGCTAGATTTGGAAAGAATCAATATGATTTGTCATGATTTGGTAGAAGTTTGCATGAAAAAGATTTGAAAGCTAATGCCATAAAAATCAAATATTTGTTTCATCAATTCATGGATTTCTTTTGATCAAATTCTTAACCTAATCACTCATATACATATACAAATGCTAACCCTCGTGCAAAAGGACTGGAAGCTGCGCCATAGACAAGAAACAACACTTGAGTTTTTGCTTAAAAATTCCAAATCTGAAAACCATCCTCTAGGTCGATTCAAGCCAAGAAACTTATTCCATTACCTTCCTGAGGCTTCAAGGAAAGTTTTCCAATCAAAATCATTCATCCTAACACCAAGAAACGTGAGCATCGTCGTGACCTGTACATAAAATTTCTTGCATTCTCATATCACGAATCATACATTTTTAGCAATTTTTAACATTTGATTTATGTTCCTTGTTCAATTCTCAAGCTAACTGTGTGGTTTAATTGTGTTTTCGTGCACCATGGAAGGATTCACCATTAGAGATATTTAGGGTTACCGAGCTTTTGATTTGGGCATTTCCAAATGCTGTAAAATTAGAGGATCACAATACCATGGTTAAAACTAGCAGGCTTGGACGATCTAGAAACGACCCTCGCGCATAATTTATATGGCCGGACGGCCTATTCGCTATTTTCAGATATGGCTTGTTTTGGGGGGGGTTAAAAACCCCCGCTAACTCTTTTCTATTTTCAGGGAAAAACAAAGCCAAGGAAGAAGAAGGGTATGTGGCTAGCGCTGGTTGGCTCGTTCAAATTTTCGCGCGGAAAAGAAAGCATTAACGTTGTTTATTTTATTATGTTTTTTGATTGTATAAAATACAGATAAACAAAGCAGCGCGTTTGGCAAGGCATAGCGTTGGTATTCATCAAGACCTGGGTTCAAGCCCCAGGTCCACACCCCTTTCATATTATTTTTCATTTAACGTTTACATGCAGCTTCAACGCTAAAGCGCACCATGCATCCACGTTATCAAGCCGTCCACGCGTCCCACTGCACCCAATCAAGGGACCAGATCTGAAGCACATGGTAGACACTAGTCAATGCACATGCATGCTGATAGAAAAGTCAATCAGGCCAGAACTCATTGGGCCTAAAATTACTGGGCTTCACCTCACAACTGGGGACAACACCCCCCTAAGGTTTGCAAGTTTCTTATATTTTTTTTCATTGTTTTTATTTTGATTCAATTGTTATTGTTAATTAATTCTTCATAATTATTATTTTCATAATATATAAAAAACACAAAAAAATCAGAAATGACAAAATTAAAATATATTTATTTAATTAATATTTTTGTAAATAAAATTCATTAATTAACTTAGTTTTAATTTAGGACTTAATCTTAACATTTTTCAATAAAAATCTAAAATTGGTAGAATTAGGGTTTCAAGCATTTTTCATCCTTTTCTTATTTTACTATATTAATTATTAATTCTTAGTTCGTTATTTTTATAAATCAAGTTGCAATTAATTAATTAGGCTTAATTTTAGATAATTGTCATATTTTCTTAATAAATTAAAAGCTATAGAATTAGGGTTAATTTAATTTTAATTTCATTTAACTTTTTCATTAAAAATCATAAATATCAAAATCTCAAAACCAAAAAATAATTTCTTTTTCTTTAATTTAATTAATTGGCTAATAATTTAATTTCGTTAAAAAGGGTCCAACGCCCTCGTTTTTAATTCTTATTTAATCCGCGTATTTATTTCTTTTTCCTTTTAATATTTATGTATCTCTCCCAAAGCCATGTAATATATTTCTCGCACTTTACTTTTCTTTAATTCTTTATTTTTCTGTCAAATCGGGTCCTGGAAATTTTGGCGATGTGGACCCGCGCCTTTTGTAATAGCTTTAGAACTTTTATTTCTCGCCATATTTTAACTGTTAAACAAATGCATGCAAGAATGAATGACAATAAATAAAAACCAACGCGTAGATCACCTATACCATGACAAGATAAAAATAAACGAATCTGACACACAAATCACACACCACCCCTAGGGTACGCCTCACTGTTGCCTTGCCTCGAAAGGTGATCGTCGAGTAAAGGATGTCTTAGTAAGTCCTCATGATCCGGGAACCTGGCATGAGGGTAGCTTCTAAGGTGTCTTCCCATTGCTCTGGTGATCACCATGTCCCGAACCTTCGAATTGACCCGAACACCTCCAACGGTGGTGCTACCTACCTCTCAATGGTGGGATAGCACTATTTAAAGGACATTTACACAGACGAATTCCTTAGGGTAGGTAGACGACTCTAGATACTTGCTCTAATTTCAAAACAAAATTCAAAAATACTTTTCACACCAACACATTTTCAAAAAGCTTTCGAAAGCAATTTTTCAAACACTCTTGAGGACCGATACAAGAGTCGAACTGGAATTTTCAAAGAAACTTTTTTAAACCCACGTTGAAAAGCAAACAAACCATTTTTTGAAAATACAGATGAGCAAGTATCTAAGAGCCCATGGATAACCATGGATAGAAAGGGTGCTAACACCTTCCCTTTCTATAACCTACCTCCCGAACCGAGAGCAATCTCTTTAAGGAATTTTTCTGTGCTTTTGTCCTTTCCATTTGGAGAAAATAAAAGACGGTGGCGACTCTTGCTTCCGCGACATTTCGTGAACCAGCGTTAAACAGTCAGTTCCAGATCCACCGATCACAGATACGATTGCGCCTATTTCCTTTTTCTCTCAGAGACAGAGCTCGCGCATGGCTCCAATCTCTTCCTTCCAACTTAATCACCACATGGGATGAGTTGAAGAAAGTCTTCTTGGCTAGATATTTTCCTCCAAGCAAAACTGCTATGCTCAGAGCCAATATCAATGGTTTCAAACAAAAAGATAATGAATCACTCTTTGAAGCTTAGGAACGTTATAAAGACATGCTTAGACTTTGTCCTCATCATGGTTTAGAAGAATGGCTGATCATCCACACGTTCTACAATGGTCTCTTGTATAATACGAGATTGACTATAGACGCCGCAGCTGGTGGCGCACTGATGAATAAACAATATACTGAAGCAAGACAACTTATCGAAAGCATGGCTCAAAACCATTACCAATGGGCTACGGAGAGAGTTAGCGTAGAGAAATCTCAAACGAAAGGTGCCATGGTTGAAGTGAATAGTCTGGATCAAGTCAACGCTAAAGTGGAAGCTCTCACTCAAAAGCTCGAGAATCTTACCACCGCTCCCGCAGCTACTGTTGCTGCAATTGCTCAAACTTGCGACTTATGTGGTATTCAATCACATCTTGCTCCAGAATGCCCACTTTTAACAGGAGTTCCAGTTGAACAAGCGAATTACGTACAGGGAAATCCTTACAGCAACACATATAACCCTGGCTGGAAGAATCATCCTAACTTTTTATACAAGAGTAACAACGCGTTATACGCACCTGGACAAGCTCCTGCTACACCACCTGGTTATCCTAAGGCTATTCCAAATCATCCTAATAATGGTCCTAACACGTCTAATGCTCCTAGGAAGTCTAATTTTGAAGTCATGATAGAGCATTTCATCGCTACTCAATCCCAAACCAATAATACTCAATCCCAAACTAATAAGGATGTTCAAAATCAGAATATACACATTAATGAGTAGATTAAGCAATTATCTAACAAGCTTGATGCTTTAGCTACACATAATAAAATGTTAGAAACATAAATCTCTCAGGTAGCTCAACAACAAGCGGCTTCTGCTGCTCCTGCTGGCTCATTTCCTGGACAGCCTCAACCTAATCCCAAAGGACATGCAAATGCTGTTATCTTAAGAAGCGGAACAGAGTATGATGGACCTGTAGATCCCAGAAACAATAGCCCAGCTATGCAACAAAATTATTTTAAACAATCTGAAACTAAAGATAAAGAAGAAAAGGAAAATCAGAGAGATAATAATGAAGATACCACGCAAAAAGATGAAACTTATGTACCCCCACCACCTTATAAGCCTCGTATCCCATACCCTCAAAGGTTAGCTAAAACTAAGAATGTGGGTCAATTCAAGAAATTCGTGGATCTTCTGAAAAAACTTAATGTTACAATTCCTTTTACCGAAGCTATAACTCAAATGCCCTCCTACGCTAAATTCCTTAAAGAGATTCTATCCAATAAGAAAAAGCTAGAGGATAATGAAACTGTCATGCTTACTGCTGAATGTAGTGCAATTATTCAAGACACAATGCCTCCTAAACTCAAAGACCCTAGAAGTTTCTCTATTCCATGTGTAATTGGAAAATTTGTCATAGATAAAGCTTTATGTGATCTTGGAGCCAGTATAAGTGTGATGCTGTTATCTATATGCAAGAAACTTGAAATGGGAGAACTCAGACCAACCAAAATGTTCGTTCAATTAGCAGATAGGTCAATTAAATATCCTGCAGGAGTTCTCGAGAATGTTCCTGTACGCATTGGCCAATTCTATATACCAACCGATTTCATTATTATGGACATAAGGGAGGACGAAGTTACCCCAATCATTCTTGGAAGGCCTTTCTTAGCTACAGCCGGTGCAATTATAGATGTAAAAAGAGGAAAACTTACTTTTGAAGTAGGTGAAGAAAAAATTGAATTTATCCTCTCTCAATTCCTGAAAGCACCTGCAATTGAAGATACTTGTTACTTCATGGATATCATCGATGAATGTAGAAAAGAAGCTGAGCTTGAAAATGAAGACAATCTCGATGGAAATCTGAATAGTAATTTAAGTGAATGCTTAGCTATAGCACCAGATCCTACACAATGTTTAAGGAAACCACCCCTAGAACTCAAAACACTTCCTAAAAATCTAAGGTATGAATTCCTAGATTCCGAACTCGAACGACCAGTGATAGTCAACGCAGAACTTGGCGAAACCGAAACTGAAAAACTTTTACAAACTCTGAGAAAATATCCAACAGCCTTAGGATATAATATCACTAATCTTAAAGGAATAAGTCCCTCTATCTGTATGCATCGCATTATGCTAAAAGAAGATTGTAAAACTTCAAGAGAACACCAGAGGAGACTAAACTCGATTATGAGCGAGGTTGTGAAAAAGGAAGTTATGAAGTTGTTAGAAGCAGGAATCATATATCCTATATCTGATAGCAAATGGGTTATCCCTGTGCATGTTGTACCTAAGAAAGGAGGTGTCACAGTAGTCGAAAATGAGAAAGGAGAAATCATAACTAAAAGAGTCGAGTCTGGATGGAGAATGTGCATTGATTATCGAAAACTTAACAAAGCCACCAGAAAAGATCATTTCCCTTTACCATTTATTGATCAAATGTTGGAACGTTTAGCTAGACACTCTCATTTCTATTTCTTGGACGGTTATTCAGGTTTCTTTCAGATACCTATTCATCCTAATGACCAAGAGAAAACAACTTTCACATGCCCTTTTGGAACCTTTGCTTATAGAAGAATGCCATTTGGTTTATGCAATGCTCCTGCAACTTTTCAAAGATGTATGATGGCAATATTTGCTGATTTTCTGGACAATATTATGGAAGTCTTCATGGACGATTTTTCCGTCTGTGGACAAAGCTTTGAAGAATGTTTAGAAAATTTAGAAAGGGTATTAGAACGTTGTGTGAAGGTTAATCTAGTGCTTAATTGGGAGAAATGCCATTTTATGGTACAAGAAGGAATTGTTTTAGGACACATTATATCCAAAAGAGGAATTGAAGTCGATTCTGCTAAAATTGAAGTTATTGAGAACCTTCAACCTCCAAAAACTGTTAGAGAAATCCGAAGCTTTTTGGGACACGCCGGTTTTTATCGACGATTCATTAAAGATTTCTCTAAGATAACTAAACCCCTAACTGAGCTATTAATGAAAGACGCTGAATTTATCTTCGACGAAAAATGTTTAGAAGCATTTCAAACACTTAAGAAAGCATTAATTTCTGCGCCTATCATGCAAACTCCAGATTGGAATGAACCTTTTGAAATAATGTGTGACGCAAGTGACTATGCCGTAGGAGCTGTTTTAGGACAGCGAAAGGATAAAAGACTCCACGTCATATATTATGCAAGAAGAACCCTGGACGAAGCGCAGATGAATTATGCTACAACTGAGAAAGAATTCTTAGCAGTGATCTTCGCATTAGACAAGTTTCGTTCCTACTTAGTAGGATCCAAAATAATCATATACACTGATCATGCTGCTATTAGATATCTCCTAACCAAAAAGGACGCTAAACCTAGACTCCTGAGATGGATATTGCTACTACAAGAGTTCGATTTAGAAATCAAAGATAAGAAAGGAACCGAAAACGTGGTAGCAGATCATCTCTCTAGACTAGAAAATCTTAAACATGAACAAGTGCCGATCGATGATGAATTCCAGTATGATAAACTGATTGCCCACTTGGAAGACACAGAACCAGATAAACTCATGGAAACCACCTTAGCCGTCTCCTTGGTGCCTTGGTATGCCGATTTCGTAAATTACCTCGCTGCAGGCATTTTACCACCCGAACTTACCTACCAACAGAAGAAGAAATTCTTCCATGATCTTAAACAGTATTATTGGGATGAACCTTTACTTTTCAAGAGAGGTCCCGATGGAATTTTCCGCCGATGTGTGCCAGAAGAAGAGATTGAAAACATTATAAAACACTGTCATTCTGCACCTTACGGAGGACATGCGAGTACATCCAAAACTTGTGCAAAGATCTTACAATCCGGTCTCTATTGGCCTAATTTATGGAAAGACGTACATGCCACCATCTTAAAATGCGACCGGTGTCAACGCACCGGTAATATATCTAGAAGTAACGAAATGCCACAAAAAGGCATTTTAGAAGTCGAAATCTTTGATGTGTGGGGGATAGACTTTATGGGACCCTTTCCATCTTCATCCGGTAACAAGTATATACTTGTGGCAGTGGATTATGTCTCAAAATGGATCGAAGCTATAGCTTCTCCAACAAATGACACCCGAGTGGTACTTAAGTTGTTCAAGAACATAATCTTTCCTAGGTTCGGTGTACCCAAACTCGTTATAAGTGATGGTGGATCTCTTTTTTTTTTCCAAAATCTTTGAAAAATTATTAGGAAAATATGGAGTTCGAAATCGCATAGCTACACCTTACCATCCTCAAACTAGCGGACAAGTTGAAGTTTCAAATCGCGAGATAAAACAAATCCTTGAAAAAACTGTCGCTACGTCCAGAAAGGACTGGTCCTTTAAACTTCACGAAGCTTTATGGGCTTATAGAACTGCCTATAAAACTCCCATCGGTACTACTCCTTTCAAGCTTATTTATGGTAAGTCATGCCATCTCCCGGTTGAGTTAGAACACAAGGCCTATTGGGCCATTAAGAATCTGAACTTAAGTTACACTGCCGCTGGAGAGAAACGTATCCTAGACATTAATGAATTGGAAGAACTTAGACAGGATGCGTACGGAGATGCTAGGATTTACAAAGAGCGCACAAAGAAATGGCACGATAAGCATATATCTAGGAAGAATTTTAACATAGGTGACTTGGTATTACTATTTAACTCACGATTAAAATTATTTCCTGGAAAATTATGATCTAGGTGGTCCGGACCTTTTGAAATTACTCGAGTTTATCCAAGTGGTGCAATAGAGATTAAGGGACCTTCGATTGAACCGTTTATAGTAAACGGGCAGCGTTTAAAACATTACCATCTAACTGAACTCGAGGGAAATTCTCAAACGATAAATCTAGACGAGCCACACGCTCGATTAGAAGCCTAGTCTTTAGTTTTATTTGTCGAGCTTACGACATAAAACAAAGCGCTTTGTGGGAGACAACCCACCGTTTTTTATATTTCTTTCTTCTTATTTTTCATTTCTTCTTTAGTCTATTTTTAACAAAAACAAAAAAAAAATATATCTATTTCTTTTCTTTATCTATTCATTATATTTCTCCTCTTTGTCTTATTTCTTTCTATTCTATGTTTTTTTTCTTCTTATCGGCATTTGGCCAATGCTCACATAACAGACTCACTTCATCTTAATGATTCTGATTCTGACGTACGACGAAGACCTCGTACTAGAGGACGAAGAACAAGAGATCATGATTCTCAAAGCAACGAGTGATCGCCTTTCTCTTTTCATCTGATTCTCCTTTTTTTTATCGCATTGAGGACATTTCTCCTTTTAAGTATAGGGGAGTCAGATCATTTCCTTGTTCATTTCTATTTCCTTTGCTCTCTTTGTAGTATTTTTCCTTTTATTTCTTTTCTTGTATTGCAAAATTTCAATTCAATAAAATGCTTATTTATGCAAATTTTAATCTCTTATGCAAAAATTTGTGCTTACTCGAATTCCCCCTATTTCTTGAGCCATAACGAATAAAATAAAACAATTTTAACACGCATTTATAAACATTATTCAACTAGTATTAAGGTTGCCTATTATAAATAAGAATTCGAGCAACTTAGCAAAATTGCTATCGTCTTAACACTTCAAAACCCCCGATGTGTTGGACCAATTTAAGTACTTATTATAACAAAACCTTTAAAACTTAGTTTTAGATTAGCCCCGAGTAGTTTATTAAGCAGTCGGCACCGCCATAAACACAAACTACGTGGAGAGCTGATGAATATAAGTGATTGATCAAACATTCTTAAGAAATTGCTTTTATCTGAAGATGCACTTATTAAGTTAGATGGTCCTTACCAGATCATTTAATCCAACAGTTGCAGAAACTATAAATTTAAATGCAAAATAATCCATTATAAATTGGTTCAGTGGTCCCTGGTGCTGAACTTGGTAGGGCGAATTACGGTTCGATCCCCCGCAATTTTTAATTGGAAAAGGGGAGTACCATATGATTAAATTACCAGAACTCCTAGCTGGCTTACTAAGATCAAATTCACTAACCAGTTACTCCACTATGTGCGTGTAAGGTAAAGGGCTTAATGTGATTGCACTAGAATGAAAACGGGTGAAATAAAACGTAGTATTAGGTTAAGCTATAATGACATGACTTAAATTGGTCTGCTTAAATGAGATTGTCCAGTGTTCATACGGTAACTTTGGTGTTTAAGTTCGACTTAAATTCTCTAACGAAAAATTCAACTTGCAACCTGGTACGAAGTGATGTATGTTCTTATATCTGTGTTTAACTGTGCGTCAGTGATTTTCATTTTTACTTTTGCTTGAGGACAAGCAACGGTTCAAGTATAGGGGAGTTTGATAACACAATTTTATATAGTATATTTGATTTAATTTTCATAAATAATGTTAGTATTTTTATTTAATTATTTCATTTTATTTCCATATTACGCCGGTATTTTTATTGTTTCAGGTATTTTATTTTAATTAGACAAATTGAGCAAAGTGAAGAAATTAAGAGAGTTATTGGACTAAATACGAAGAAATGAAGAAAAGGGGTGTGCAAAGCAAAAATGATGGATCAAAAGGTTTATTATCTCCAAACTGGGCCCAAATGAAATCAGGCCCACGCAAGCAAGAGAACCCTAAAGGCACATTCAAGAGTGAGACGCACGTCTCAACTCTTCTCCTACAATTGAGGCGCCCTCCTCGGACCTTCCCCTTAGTGGGAGGCGCCCGTCTCGACGTGGTCAATTGAGGCGCCCGTCTCAACGTGGTCAAGTTAGAACGAGAAATTAGAGGATAAGTGGTACGAAAATATCTCAAAAGGTGGTTACATTCTACCACTATAAAAGGACATCAGGAAATCAAAATTGGGACCGTTTTTTCTTAGCATTATTTTCCAGTTTCAGAATTTACCTTCCCGCATTATTATTTTCCATTGTAATTCAGTTTCCAACAGTTATTTTCCAGCCAGTTCCTTTTCAAATACTTAAATTTTATTTCTGTTGAAGAACCGGGATTTTGTACGAATTGATTCAAGCTTCAAGAATTATTTCCAGCATTTATTTAATTCAGGTTCCTTATTTACATCGCTTTAATTTATTTAATTAATTATTTGCATGAGAGATATTTATTTAGCCATGAATTTATTTATGAATGTTAATTCCTTTAATGTATTCATGTCTGCTTTTATGAGTATGTCTGGCTAAATTATTTAAATATCGGTATGTAACGAGTTAATTTGAATGGATCCGGAACAAACAGGCTTGATTATATTTTATAAAATAAACACTTTTTCTGACTTAGTTATCTAATTTATTTTGTTAAAAAAGGTTTAGAAACCAACAGAGCGAAAGTTTGAGGCTAATAAACTGACTAAGATTAGAAACCAATAGAGCGACAGTTTGAGGTTTAAAATCAGATAGTAGATACTAGGTATTGTTTTTAAAGACTGCGACAGTGTTTTAAAACCAATTAAACTTTATTTATTTTCAAAAAGTAATTTTAAAATCAATGGGATAGCGAAAGCATACATCAGAGTTTAAAATTATAATTTACTTCAATAGAGCGAAAGTTTGAGAATAGATTTTTGAATAAATACTTTTTGCTGAAAAAGATATTATTATCATTGTTAGAAAATAAGCCTGTGGAAAGTCGGATTCTTTAGTGTTAACGAAGTACATACCGATATTCGCATTATTATTATTTCAATTAGAATTAAGTTTTATTACCCAAAAATTCCCCTAATTAATTATTCGATAGCTATAGCTTTACACAGTAGTTTAGGTTACGTTAGTTCGATTTATAGTCCCTTAGGTTCGATATCTTTTAAAACTACGCGATAGGGCTGTATACTTGCAGTCTCCCAATTAATTTAGACGATAAAGTCGCGATCAACGTCAGTATCAGCCTCTTCAGCACTCAAGTCTTGCTTAACTCCGTGATAATATACGTCAGCCCCATAATGCCACGAGATAGCTTTATCGGATGTATAGGGGATAGGCCCAGGAACAGTGATGATCAAGGGTGCAATTCTCGGAACAAATGTAATTCTAACAGGATTTCTCGAGGAAGCCTTGGAAGAATTGTCGAAAATGGTGATTATAGCAACTTCTTCAGTAGGAACCAAAGGAACAAAAGTCTTCTCAAACAGAATTTCTTTATTATCCATCAGGCCTTGGACACCTGACTTCAAAAGATAGCAACGAGTAGGTTGGACAGAACACAGAAGGCAACCTTCGTCACAGCCCGAAAATAAACCGGCTAACAGAAGGTTCCTCTTCACAGTCATTAACGAAGTAACAATGTCTTTCAAGGAAACCACAAACGAGTCTTCATCTATAGCATTCACTCCATGCTTGGGCGTAGGAGCAGTCATAACATTAGGCCTTTCTGGCGCTTCGAACTTAATCTCTTTAGCATCAATCAAATCCTGTACTTTATTCTTCAGGACCCAACAACTATTCGTATCATGCCCCGGGCTATCAGAATGAAAAGCACAGCGGGCGTTTGGATTGTACATCGGTGATGTTGTATTGGGATTCTTCGGGGCCTCCTTCGGAATCACCAAGTTGGTCTTTAATAACTATGGCAGAATCTGGGACAAAGTCATGTTGAGCTGAGTGAATTGTCTTTGCGGCCTCTCGGCCCTTGGCTGATTGTTGCGTTGTGCGGAAACAGTTGGTCTTGAAATAACAACCGCATTAACAGCTTGGCAGCATTCAGGTCTATTATGGCTCTTTGAACTGTAAACTGCGTTGGACTCCTTCTTAAAAGGCTTCTTCTCGGTGCCTGATGAAGCACCCTTCTGTATCTTACCGCTCTTGATACCAGCCTCAATTCTTTCCCCGGTCATAATCAGCTCTGTAAACCCGGACGATGAGCTTCCAATCAGATGGTTGAAATACGAACCAGACAAGGTCCCCAGAAACATATCTACTAATTCCCTATCAGCCAAGGGAGGTTGCACTCTACCAGCAAGGTCCTTCCACTTCTGAGCATAGTCTTTGAAACCTTCGCCCGCACCCATAGACATACCCTGGAGTTGGGTACGTGTGGGAGCGAGGTCGGTATTGTATTGGTACTGCTTGTAGAATGCAGCAGCCAAGTCCTCCTAATTACGGATACTAGCTCCTTCCAGCTGGTAAAACCATTCAAGTTGAGTCCCTGAGAGACTGTCTTGAAAGAAGTGGATCCAGAGATTCTTGTCAGCGGTGTATGGCTGGATCTTTCTAACATACGACCGGAGGTGCAGCTTCGGACAAGAAACTTCGTCGTATTTAGCAAAGGATGGTGCTTTGAACTTGTGGGGAATCACCACCCCAGATGACAAACCTAGATCACCAAAGTCCAAACCATGGACCTTCTGAATCTCCATCGCACTTAACCGGTCTTCAAGTTATTTATATCTATCCTCGGCAGGAGGATACTGGTCTTCGTCAAAGTCAGTCTCATGGTCAGATACCATAGGGGTAGGAACCCTCCTTTCTTCTTGGTTTTCTCCCCCTCTAGATGAGTGGGATATATTGACTTCATCTCGCAGCTTGTTCCCAAACCTGTGACCCATGTTCAGGAGGACTGTCTTCTTCTTCTTCTTCTTATCTTTCAGGATAAGGGTCTTCAGATCTTGCTGACCCTTAGCCAAATTCATGAACATTTCTTGAAACTGAGCGTTTTGAGCTTGTAGAGCCTTGATAGCTTGATCAGTTGATGTTTCAGCAGACATGATGTGCTGAAATAAACAGCGAAGAAGATGAGAAAACCTATAAGGGTACCTGTTATGAGGTGCATGGAATGAAATGCGCATGATATGATTTCAAATACTTTGGAGATTCAAATTCTTAAACCAAAATGAAACACACTTTTATTAGATAAACTTTGAATTCAAATGTTCAACAGATGCCTTTAAGGCGTTACAAAAAGGGAAATACTGAAAAGTAAACCAAAACTAGAAATAATAAAAAGACATCAGCGCTCCCATGGTCGTTTGCCTTTGGTGCTGACATAGTCATTGAGGATCTACTCATTCTCCAGTTGCCTTGTCAACTTCAGGATCTTTCGCTCTTGCTCGTGATACTTTTCTCTGTAATTATCTCATTCCTCTCTCAGTTGTATCCAAGACCTCTTTAATGCCCCAATGTCAGTAGGCATGTAAGGGTGGAGGATGGTAGGAGGAACCCCTTCTTTATCAGCAACTTCAACAATCACAGGTAAGACAGCTTCGTATGGTATTCCCAACTTTTGGGCACGTATACGAACCCATCGGAGATATGGTTCCATTGGAAGAGAAGTCTTCACACCTAACTCGGGCGGATCAGGCCTGTGCACCCTATCCCAGGCTCGTATGAATCTGCGGCGATGCTCGTCACTATCCCCTTGGAAGTCAAAGACAATGCTTGGCATCAGCAACTCATGAGGTCCTTCCCTCCTAGCTCGCCCAAACTGACGTAAGGCCAAACACGGATTATAGGTGATCCCTCCATAATGGAACATTGGGGTATTCCCCACAGCGATCAATAATAGCCATGTCTTCCATGTCCTTATTAGTCCAAATGATGTCCATGTGAGAAAGAAATATAATCCTATGGGCCCAACCCATGCCTTCCTTGTTCTTCAAAACTGATTTGGGGAGGTGAGAAATAAACCACCTCGCCAGCAATGGTCCACAACACATAAGGGTTCCCCGTTTCCGAGCAGTACGGGCATAAAGAGAGTGCAAGATGTCACTCAAGAGAGTGGGTACCGGATTACGGGAAATGAAGATCTTCACCGCATTCACGTCAACAAAGGAATCTGAGTTAGGAAACAACACCAAACCATATATGAGAAGAGCCAGAATGTCTTCAAATGCCTGAAAGTATAGACTATCCAAGAACTAATTAGCCCGATCAACCAAGAATTTAGCCAAGAAGCCTTTTGTCCCACTTCTAGTCTCCCAGTTTGACATTACCTCAGCCTTTGTCAGATGGAGGGCTAAAGCAATATCTTCAAGTCTAATGACTTTCTCCCAACCTGTAAATGGGGTCTGCTCTAGAATGGAGATACCAAGTAGATCATATAACTCTTCCAAGGTAGGGACCAACTGGTAGTCCGGAAAAGTAAAGCAATGGTACAGTGGATCAAAGAACTAGACTAAGACACTCATCATCTGTTCATCCATTTTGGAGGTGACCAAACCAAGGAGGTGCCCATGTCTTCTGATAAAAGAGGAAGTATCTGGAATCTTTGCAACCAATTTCTTAAGCTGAATGGGAATCTGGACAAAGTTGATCCGAATAGTGTTTCTATGCATGGGTGCCATGACCTACAAAACAGAACAAAGATGAATCCCCTCTGTCTTTGAAATGGGTTAGTCTAATGCAAGATGCATGCAATGTCATGATGCATGATGTTATGATAGAAACACATCACAAGTATTCACAGATAGCAAACATGGTAAGGGCAAACAAGTCGCACAGATAGCCCTTAGATTTCAGGTTGGCAAGGAGTTTAGGTATTACCCTCTTTCAGTTTAGTTGGTTTAAACCTGTCCTAGAAATAGTAACCGGGTTCTAGAGGATCTCAATATCACTGACCACCCTCAATCGGTCATAATTCCAGTTTAGCAACCTTTTCTTGCATTCGGAATCATCTTGAGAGTTTGGTCTCAATGAGTGTAGCATACTGCTACTGTTCTATGGCCAAGTTGGTCAATTAAAGGTTCTGAGGTCAGTTGGTGCTTAATGACCCCTTAGAAGATCCATATTCTCCTCGTTGCGCCACAAGGGATATCGGTACAAACTAAAGTGCCACACCAACATAGCTACTACTTCAACCGTATCAGTCTACACCGTACAGTTCTCTCACAGTTTATTGCTACTTACCTAAAAGGTATCCCCAGATCCAAGTTAGGATCTATAGTAACTCCGATTCAAACCCACAAAGATAAAGCATACAAATCAAGCAATTGAAAACATGATGATGAACTATTCCTAAGGTACACCCCACTTATTAAGTCCCCAGCAGAGTCGCCAGTTCTGTGATACGGTGGGAAGAACTGACTGTTTTTTTGGAATGCTAGTTTGCGTTTTGCGTTTGTTTTCACAAAATGTCGCGGTAAGCAAGAGTCGCCACCGAATTTTATTTTATCCAAACAAGGAAAGGAAAAAAGCACAGAAAAATTCCTTTTTCGAGATGTTTCTCGGGTTCGGGGGGTAGATTATAGAAAGGGAAGGTGTTAGCATCCTTTCTATCCGTGGTTATCCACGGGCTCTTAGGTACTTGCTCAATTGTTTTCAAAATTGTTTTTTTTTTGTGCTTGTGGGTTTGAAAAAGTTTTTGTTTGAAACTTCGATTTAACTCTTGCTTCTGTCCTCAAGAGTGTAATGAAGTGTTTTGAAAACTTTGTTCGAAAAGGAGTGTAAGTGTGAAAAGTTTTGTTTTTTGAAAGAGCAAGTATCTAAGAACCATCTACCTACTCGAAAAAGGAATCGTTCTATGCTATTTTCCTTTAGACAATGCTATCCCACTATTAATGAGTAGGTAGCACCGTCGTTGGAGTTTTAAGGGTCAATTCGAATGAGGGACATACGGTCACTAAAGCAATGTTAGGACGCCTTAACGGTAACCCTAATGTCTTAGATCATTTGTTTGAGGCAACAATATCCGAGGCAACCATTTCGAGGCAACTATGATCTTTTAGACAAGAGGACGACCTCTAAAACGACCTATACTCCACGACCGTGTACGAAGGCAACCAAGTGGGATGTACCCTAAGAGTGCGCATGTGCGAGTGTGTCATTTTCAGTTATTTTTATCTTTATACATGTTAAGGGTGATCTAACTTGATTTTAAGATTAACATTCAGTCTTGTCATGCAAACCCTATTATCAAACATCTAGCAGTTATAATTTGCAGAAATAAAATGCGAAATTTAAGTTACAAGGCGTCGGGTATTTACATCGCCAAAGACAAACCCTTTGAAAAATAAAATAAAGCGATAAAAATAATTAAATGTCCTATTTAACTATTAAAATCCGGAAGCAGGTACATTATTGGATAAAAATAAGTAACGCGCACGGGAAATTGAATCGAATGCGAATTTTAGGGTTTTGACCCTTTTGGTTAAAGAAAGTATCTTTTTTTGGTTTTTGTTGTTTTTATTTAAGGAAAAGAAATTAAACCTAAATTAAATGCCTAAATTAAATTAATAAATTAATTAAATGAAAAATAAATTATTTTTGGAGTTTTTGATTATTTAGGAAAGAAATTAAAAATGATTAAATTAGTGGTTAATATCTAATTAAATCTAATTAATTAAAACTATTTACAAAATAAATTAAAGTTTTCTAATTAAAAACCTAATCAATTAATAAATTTATTAAGAAAACTAAAAGTTTAAAATTTGATTGAAATAAAAATATTTTTTGTGATTTTATTTGATGAAAAAAGAATTTTGTGATTGGTTAGAAAATTAATTAAATAAAATAAAACAATTAATAAAACAAAACAAAATAAATAAAAGAGAGAGGAGTGTTGGGCTTGATTTGAGGGTGTGAGAATCAATTCTGTAGGCCCATTAGCAGCTGGCCCTTTTGACTTTTTGTGATCCAGTGTGGACGCATGGACTTGGCTCTTGGTGGACCTCCAGCCATTGACCACCAGATCTGGCCCCTGGCCATCTGGCGTTTGGATAGATTAGGGAGTATGGTACATTCCAAGCCTGGGCGCGCACTGGAACATCTGAAAAATAATAACATTGAGGAAGAGGGGGACCTGGGATTCGAACCCAGGTCCTGAAGGTATATCAAATGCTCGCTTACCACTATGTCAGGCTGTTTTAGTTGTTAGTATAATACAAAGAATTAATAATATAATAAAACAATTCCAATGCAAGAAAAAACAAAAAAAAAGGCGCGCTTGGTTTGAATGGGCCAATGAACGGAGGACACCTCATCGTCCATGTCCTCAGACCCCTGTAAAAATTACCTGTGGATTTTCATCTGCAGCAAAAAACGCAGGTTACTCCTAAAATCGTCCTCAGGCAATAAAAATGACTTTCAAGGGCATGGTTTAATTCGTCATGGCCTCCTGATCAAAACCATGTTCTTCTTGTGTTTCAATTTTACCTGAAACAGAAAACCCTAAAAACAAACGAAGAACCCTAGTTTCGGTGGTTCTCCATTCAGGCCAGATAAATGCAATTGAATGATACCAAACGCTTGCAAATGTTTTGTAGATTCAAAATATGTTATTAGTTCATGAAAAAGATGCCTAATTTCAGAGTTACGAAATCAAGAACAGAAGCAGTTTGCATGGGACTTACAGTGCGTTTGGAGGCCTGAGGGTGCATGGTTTTGATCGAGTTAGCTTGTGTGAATGTCCAGTAATCAATTTGGATAAGTCTTGATCCTTGAAAATGCCTATAACCCTGATTTTGGTCTCTCACTTTTTTGTGATTTTTCTCACTTTTTTTCTGCCTCTACCAATGCTTGCCAACCCGTATTTCGTGTTCTTTAGCCTCCTTATGTAATGCTCAGTGCATTAGGTTAATAAAATTGGTCCAAATCTTGCCTTATCAATGCTTGCATATTTGATTTGATCTCCCTTTACAAACTTGCCAAATTTGCCTAATTCCAATATTTTTGCACATGGTTTGATTTGGTACGAATTTGATGATAATAATTGTTGTATTTGGAGCCTGAAATAGCCAAAAGATCATGTGTTATCAAAGCTTTAGATTTTATATGATTTTATTTGATTTAAAATAAATTAATTCAAATAAAAATCAAATTAAATAATAAAAATGTGATGTGGATACATGGATGAAGTTAGAGCATGTGGGAAATAATGCAAACACAATTCAAGTGGAAAAGAATGGGCCCATTTGGCAAAATTTGAAGTTTTGGGGATAGTTGACTTTTGGCAATTTTGCAAAAAAGTCCAACTTCAATAATGCATAACTTCTTCAATTTTGAACTTTTGGAGGTGTTCTTGGACTTTTTAGAAAGCTTGAGATTCCCTCTAACCAAACCCTTTGGTCTCATCTCATTTTGATATTCCATGCTCAAGTTTTAAGCTTTGGCAAAAAAAGGTGTTTTTGTTGACTTTCAAAAATGACCTATAATGTCCGAATTCATAACTTCTTGTGAGTGCATTTTTTGATCTTGGGGTATGAAGATGGATTGTAGGAAATTGCATCCTCTTAAAAATGAGATTTGGATGGGTCATTTCCCATAAAGTATGAGAAAGTTATGCTTGGTCAAAGTTGAGTTGACTTTTCCTACAAAACCTTAATTTAGCAACTTTTGAATCTTGATGAATTTTGAGCAATCCTTGGTGAATCATGATCAACCCTTGATCAAATGATGAAATATCCTTCAAAATGAGAATGTTGACAAAAAATATTGAAGTTTGACTATTTGTAGGTCACAATTGACTTTTTCCCTAGCACAGTCGATTTTTGGACCTTTGAGCAATTGACTGAGCAAACTTCCTCATCAAGGCTTGAAATTTGACATGGATGATCTTGAGAACACATTAGGACGTTGGTGAGAACTTGGGGTCACTTGGACTCAAGGATCTTGATGCAACACCAAAATCCTAATTTGGGGTAGACTGTCTTAGGAGATAGCTTATCTGACCAACTCTTGAGCAACCTTGAGCCACTTGGAGATTTTTCTTGCAATATTTTGAGAAATATGGGAGGGCAAATTTTGGGGTACAACAGCCATGAAAAAGGAAAAAAAATCTTCAAAAATGGAACATTTTGAAACACCACAATTCCATTGGATTTGTGCCATATTTGTTACCCTAAACTTTGCTCACATATAAGCACAAACATTCCAGCCTGCATACACATGCACAGTTGCCTCTTAAAGTCCTAGCCAAAAGTTCAAAAATTTCAAAGGTTGGTGCAATTCAGAAACTCTCGATCCAACCAATCTGAATAAGCTCTAAGAATCCTATCACCTTTCTGAGGATCCTAGGGGTTGAACCAACCCACTTTGAAGGCCAAAGCGCACAGAATCGTCCTAGCCCACAACTCGCGGTTTAGTAAATTTCTCAAACCTCAAACTTTTGATTCATGTGATATAATCTGATTCAATGCATTGGCATATGTTCACAATGATATTCTAATTTGTTTTGAACCATTAGTTTCAAACATGCACGTAGGATCCTCAAAGTGCCATTGTTAGAGCACGAAGGTTATTTTTATTCGTATCTGAGCTTGCAGGCCGTTTCATCCAAAAAGAAGACCACCACCGTGATCACAGCCCTCGAAATAGGGGGTAAGGTATCATTTGCACCTTTATTGGCCTTGTTTTGCAGGTTTTGGTATTTTGAGTCAACCGGAGAAGGTGACCGGAGATGGACTCCGACCCCAATGACTGGCTTAGACTCCGGTGGCTTAATCGTCATCCTTTCATTGGTCCAGTTAAAATCTGATCCGGCGTGTTTTGAAAATTTGACACTTTGACTGAATTTGTCATTATATTATTTGCGTTTTATTATATACATGAATGAATTGACAGCGCAATTGGCAAAGGCACATGCTTGTGAGGGGAAGGATCTGGGTTCGATCCCATAAATCTGTATTTTGCATTTTCAAACAAGCTTATTTCAGATCCAATGCTCCAGGGTCAGGCGCGCACACTATGTGTCATCAGGTGTTCATCGTTGGATCTATGCAGCCCTAGATCTAACGTCCCAGATCTGAGAGCCCATGATGGACCCTCATGAGCAGGCAACGTGAGATCTACGCAGGACATTGGGCTCTACATGTCATGGGCCTAACAGATTTTCAGATTACACCCCCCAGCTGCTTCCTACTATCAGGCCCATTTGCCTTTTTTTATTTAGTTTATTTTAGCTTTATTTATTTATTTTATATCATTTTTATAAAAAAAAAATCATTTTTTCATTTAATCATAAAAATAAAAAAAAATCATAAAAAAATAGATTTAGTTTTTTTTTCAATTAAATTTAAATTTTTGTAAATTAATTAACTTAATTACTTTAACCTGATTATTTCATTAAATAAAATTAATTAGAAATTAGGTTAAAATTTCAAATATTTTTCTCAATAAAATACAAAAATATTTTTCTAAATCAATTAGATTTTAGGACTTTCAACTTGTTCCTGTCTTGATCTTTGCACGTTTATCTTTTTCCATTTTATTTTCTTTTCCAATTATTGTAATTGTTGATGGTTTGTAATAGCTTTTGAAATATGGTTTATTTACTGTTTTGATTTTCGTACTCCCCAAAGTTTTGGTTATGTATCCCCCTCCCCGAGGCCCTGTAATAGTTAGGTTTAATTTCCGCATTTTAAATTCTTGCACTAATATTTGAACTGCTAGATTAATAAGATTGTATGGAAAGATTCTAAAAGAAAACGATTAGATAATCCTAAATGCGCAAGATAAATGAACTGAATCAATACACTTGCAGGTGCTCACCCCTAGGGTATCTCCCACTTCGGTTGCCTTTGGAAACGGTCAAAATTCTCAAAGTGTGAGAATTTTTAGTGGTTGTCCTTTAGTTCAAGAGATCACAAGTCCCTCGATGACCCTTTCGATGTCGCCTCTATTAAAAAGTGATCTTAGAACTTTAGGACAATTACTAAAAGTTCTTGCCCAGTTGCCTTAGTGACCGTAAATGTCCCTTCGATAGTCCCTCAACATCCAACGATAGGGATAACTACTCACTAATAGTAGGATGGCACTATCTAAAGGAAAGGAAGAAATGAACACCTTTTTTGAGTAGGTAGATAACTGTTAGGTACTTGCTCAAAAATAACCTTTTTCACACCACACATTCAAAACATTTTCAAAAACGTTTTATCAACACTCTTGAGGACTGATACAAGAGTTATCATAAAGCAAACAAGCTTTTCAAAACACAAACATGAAAGAAATTTTCAAAAATGAGAAAGTTCCTAAGAACCCGTGGAAAACCACAGATGGAAAGGGTGCTAACACCTTCCCTTTCCATAATCTACCCCCTTACTCATAAACTCTCGAAAAAGGTCTTTTTCTGTTCTTTTCACCCTTTCCTTTATTGGATAAAAGAAAAGTCGGTGGCGACTCTTGCTTACCGCACATTTATGAATATAAAACACAAACCAATATTAAACAGTCGGTTCTGCCACTGTATCACACCTACCAACAATGCACGAGTAGTTATTCAGATGATATAAAAATTGTATTTTTCCCAGGTTCGAAGTCCCTCGCCTCGTAATAAGCAATGGTGGATCCCATTTCATTTCTAAAATTTTCGAGCATATCTTAACTAAGTATGGCGTAATACATAAGGTAGCTATACTCTATAATCCTCAAACCAATGGACAAGTAGAAGTGTCAAATAGAGAAATCATTTTTTTAGAAAAGACTGTCTCCATGTTCAGAAAAGATTGGTCCTCTAGGTTACACGATGCTTTGTGGGATTATAGAACGGCCTATAAGACCCCCTATAGGGACGACTTCTTTCAATTTAGTCTAAGAGAAATCTTGTCATTTACCCTTTGAATTAGAACTCAAAGCCTATTAGGCTATAAAACCTATGAATATGGACTATTTGACAGCTGGTAACAAACACATCTTAGATATCCATAAATTGGATGAACTCTGATGAAATGCCTCTGAAAATGCTATAATCTACAAGGAACGAACCAAAGCATGGCATGATAAACGAATTGCACAGAGAGAATTCGATGTCGGTGACCCAATACTTCTATTTAACTCCAAATTGCGACTCTTTCTAGGTAAATTATGTTCCAAATGTTATGGGTCGTTTAAAGTTACAAGGGTAATGCAATTTGGTGTCGTCAATGTTAAAAACCAATCATCTAGCCCTTTCATTATGAATGGGCAGCGAATGAAACACTATAGCAGCGACGATATCCCAATTACCTACAATCGCCATACTTTAATAGAGCCACCACCTGTTATGGCCAAAACCTTATCCTAAACTTTTACATTCGTTGAGCTACTGACATTAAACAAAGCATTGTGTGGGAGGAAATCCACGAGTCTTTAATTTTCATAACCGGTTTATTTTAAATTTTAGTTAATAAATTTCTAACTTGTGTGTGTTTCTTTTCAGGACCGCTGCATTTACCATAGCCAAATACATCCTCTAACATTATTTTCAAACCCACAGCACAAAGCACAAGGTATTTAAAAAAAGCTAAGCATCTAAGAGCCCGTAGATAACTATGGATGGAAAGGGTGCTAACACCTTCCCTTTCCATAATCTACCTCCCTTACTCAGAAAATTCTCGAAAATGTCTTTTTCTGTTCTTTTCACCCTTTCCTTAATTTGGATAAAAGAAAAGTCGGTGGCGACTCTTGCTTACCGCAATATTTGCAAACACAGACGCAAAATCAGTCTCTACAGTCGGTTCTTCCACCGTATCACATTGTTGATGCAAGGTTTGTAACTTGACAATCTTGACTTTCTCACCTCCTTCGTAATACTTCACCAGAATATCTCATGCCTCCTTTGTCGTTTCAGCATGAGAGATTCTGTTGAAATTAGCAGCATCGATCGCCGTCTGAATGCAATAAGCAGCCTTGCAATCTTTCTTCTTGACTTCATTGTGGGTTTTTTTCTATTTGTCGATTCCATTTGCAGCCAACGCAGGAACACCGTCGGTAACTACTTCTAAGGTTTCATGGAAGCCAAACAAGGATTGCATCTGTTTTTTCCATCAGATCCAATTCTTGCCATCAAGCATTGGAAGAGAACTCAGAATGCCCTTATCACTAGCCATTTTCGCAGCGGTTGAATCACTTGTCCTAGAAACACGATCTCTGACGTGAAATTCTTGAAAAATCGATGAAGAACAATAACTGGAAACTCTGAATATCAATTTGTTAGTGCGTGATGCAATTTTAGTGAGGAAAGAGTAATAAGGAAATAAAGATTTGTATTATTGAATTGTACAAATAATGATATATACTAGAACTATTTATATACAACCCTAATTGGACTTGAGTCTACACAACTTAGATTATATTTAAATATTAAATCAAGTCTAATCTAATCTAATATTTTAACAAATCTAATCTAATATTTCAACACAATTTTTCTTATAACGTGTGGAATGGTAATGCCTTGTTTGCAAAGTTTATTGAAGCTGTTTTAGAAATGGAGCATGCTACATCAAAGAAGAAGTGTGACAGGTTTTGGCTAAAAACGATTCTAGCATTGTGGTTTTGGCTTGTGACAAACCCTCCCTTGTTCCTTGCATAATATGGGGGAAAACTGTTTAATTAGGATGAAGTTTATATGCTTTTTAGTTACCTACATTTATAGAGGGACAACTAATATAAGAATAGATTTGCCAACTTAAGTCTAACAATTGGGATGTATTTGTTTCAAGGTTTAAAAAATAAGTTTATGAGAATATAGTATTGGAAATGTAATATTTTTATAATTTATTCAAGTTTTAAAAAATAATTTTAAGGTATTTTTTATTTTAAAGAATTTTATTTATATATGATTCTTTTATATTTATTTTAAGATTTAAAAGGTGATAATATAACATTTTTATTAAAATAAATTTAATTAATCATAACTTTTATTATTTATATTATTTTTATAATTTTAAATTAAATAAATTTTATAATAATTTATAGGAATTTAAACTTTTATCACACTTAAGTTGGAATAATATTTCTAAAAATAATAATCTTGAGAATCTAATTTCAAAAAATATAACTTCAAACCTTGAAACAAACACATACTTGTAGATTATATTTAGTGGATAATATACATGTCAATGTATCTTTGAATTTCCATAAAATCGACTAGATCCTCGTAATTATAGAATCACTTAGTTTTTAGTTTGGTCCTCCCTCTATTTTTTTGTAATCTTTGTTTTATATTTATGAACCATTTTTATTTTTAAAAAATTAACTTAAATGATATACGTATGATACATTTTACCTAATTAATTATGTTACTTTGTTTAAATTACTTTTAAAAAAATAAAATATATTGTTTAAAAGTTATATTCTATGATCTATATATAATATGCTATAAGAATATAATAAAAAGACAAAATATATAAAACAAAAAAAAGATAGATAGTAAAATAAATTTCTAACTAAAACAAAAATTTCCAATTTAGTAATTAGAATTTTATTTTATGAATAAAAATGGAAATACTATTAGCTAACTAATATTGCATGAAAATTTAGTAAAAATTGAATGAGGGTTATTATTATTTTTCGTTTGTTTTTAATGCAATATTTTAATTATTGCTTATCATTTATTTCTTTTCTTTTTTAAGATTATTTTTATTGTTAGTTCTTTAACTTTTATTTTCTGTTGACAATTTCTATAATTAAATATATTTTTAGGCACTTAAAATATGTGGAATTTGTGATACAATGATCTATGTTTATATAGCAATTACTAAAGTGTGCTTTTATAGTAATGCGAATTCGAACTCAAATTTTTCATTTATGTGTAATGTACGGAATAATCATCCATAATTTTGTGAATTTATGATTATTAATTTTAATTTAAATAAATTAAAAAAAATATTAAAATAGTGTATCATCCATCTATATTGTTGTTTCAAACTCCAAACAAAATTAAATACTATTTCACTTGTATGGTATTTTAAATAAATATATAATAAAATTGTTCTGGATTGGACCCGCCCTGTCCCAAAGCAGGGATAAAGGCCCAATTCAAGCAGCTCCTCGAGGAATGCGCGCCCGCAGATTCCCGCCAGCGTGCCCGACCACAGACTGCAGCCATGTCCGCCGTTGCCCGCGACACATGGTGTCCCCGACCAAGGGAACTCCAGCTCGAGTCCTGCTCGAGCACTCTCCCCATAGGGCAGATTCTGTTCTCTCTGACCGTTATCGAATCATCTAAACTCCAAAAAGACCGCGTCTTTGTCCCTCCTCATTCTTCGCAGAGCATCACCAGGAAGGGGACCACGTGCGGGTCCCCACTACACACGTAGAACCTGGCAGTTCCTTTATTGGGTCAGTTCTGGTCGGCCCAATGAGGGGACCTTGGCCCAACGCTGGGGGCTATAAATACCCTTTGTTCCTAGAGGGTCAGGTATTCATCTCTTACCCATTCATACACTCTTTTCCTATTCATTTCGTCACTCATTTTAGCATCGGAGTGCCTTGCAGGTATCCCCCCCCCCCCCCATCTCACTCAAATTCTGCCCGAGCCAGTCGTGACGGTCCAAGTCTGATCAGGTAAGATCAGTGGCGTCGACTGTAGGGAACTAGCTTCCCCGTCTTGCAAACCCTCGAAGACCAAAGCTCAAAATCACCTCCCACCGTCATGGATGACCAAGTCCGGGACGAACAAAACATCCGCGTCGTCGACGTCAACAACAACCTCGCAGATAAAAACAGAATTCCTGACAACGTCGGCAACCCCGGCCATAGCACACTCCCTGTGGGCACCATCCTCGGGCCCTCAGTCCACCGCGACGGAGCTACTGCCTCGTCTTCTTCAGTCCCTCCGCCGCTCGAAGAAGACAACGCAGCTCCCCCAAACTATCTGGCTGCCCAATTTCAGGAAGTCCTTGTCCCCGCCGGGGCAGATGCCACAACCCGCGCACTATTCGCGGCGATCAATCAAACCAACTACCTCATCTTTGCCCAGGGGGAAAGATTGAGGGCGCTAGAAGACGATAGAAGACCCGCGAGGAGACACAGGAGGCCTCAGACTCCACCTCCTCGAGTAACAGAGGTACATCTCCCATCTCCCCCGCAGAGACAATACAGAGACACCTCCCGAAGCCTGTCGCCCCGACCATCGGGGAGACGACCCCCCTTGGAAAGGCAACCCGTCATTGAAACCGTAGGGCACAACCATGGCCCCATACGGCAAGAAAGAAGACACTCTGGGGACAGGCACGAAAGAATTGACCAACGAGCACCCCGCTCGAGGGATACCCAGCACGACCAGGACCGTCGGGCACGACAATATCTCAGGTCCCCATCCCTGTCCCCAGAGCGAAGTGACGAGGAAGACCCCCGGGGTCCCCTGTCACAAGCCATCATGGAGGCACCCATTCCCCCGGGCATGGAGAAGCCTCCACATCTGAAAGAATGCGACGGAGTCGCGGACCCAGTCGACCACATAGACGGGTTCGAGGCTATGCTGCATTACCATAATGTCGGGGGACCCATCAAATGCCGGTTATTTCCCACGACCCTCAAAAAGGCAGCAATGGATTGGTATAAAAGCCTCGCCCCGGGATCAATCACCTCGTGGCAAAACCTGAAGAATCAATTCATAAGTTCGTTCACTGCGTCTCGGCGACACCCAAAGACCTAGGCAGCACTCGAGGCTATCATCCAGAGACAGGATGAAACCTTGAGAGAATTTATTAATCGCTTCAATCGCGAAGCCATACAGGTCCCCTATGCGGACCACATGAAAAGGTACTTGCTGGAGAGGGAGCTCCTCCCCAGCACAGAATTCAGAAAGGCAGTGGGCATCGAACCACCCCGAACATTCGATGCTCTCCTCGAGAAGGCCCGCACATATATGGATTACCAGGAAAGGGAGGCGGCCAACAGAGCCCGAGACTCCAGAACTCGCGGATCCAGCAGCAACCCGCGCCAAGAAGCCGCTCCTCCTCGACGAACCGGGGAGAAAAGAAAATAGGACAAACCCCGAGAAGTCCGAGAGCAAAGAGGACCCTCGGGTCGTTTTACAGAGTACACTCCGCTCACAGCTTCTCGCGAGTGCATTTTGGCGGAGTGTGCCAGCACGGATTTTAAAGACGGCGGCGTCAAGCGCCCTCGACCTGCTCCTGCCAAGCCCAGAGTAGACAAGAGCAAATATTGTCAGTACCATAGGAGCCATGGTCATCTGACTGAAGACTGCGTCCACCTGAAGGACGCCATCGAAACCCTCATCAAGGGAGGGAGGCTCGCCCAATACCGGCGAAACGACGCTCCTCGCCGCGACGCCCGGGAGACAAGAGAACCGGAGGAGGACGCCCGACCATCTGACGAGTCGGTCCTCATCCAGACCGCCTTCTCTGTCACCAGACCGGAGGAATTCTACGTCCCCGAACACCTGCAGGAGCCACTCACGACACACAGCAGGTGGGAATACTTTCCCTCCACCATGGTCATCAATGGTGGAGGATTCAACGACCTAACCATCAATTCGGCCAAGAGAAAGCTGGATGAACTGGTCGACTCTGCTCCTCCTCAGACGGTGACTTTTGAAAGGGTGAAAGGTAGGTCGGAGCCTATCACCTTTTACCTCGAAGAGCTCCCCGGAGGAGCCCCCAACGCAGTCATTCCTCTGCTGATAAGAGCAAGAATGGCCAACTTTGACGTGCACCACATCCTCGTCGACGAAGGAAGTTCTGTCGACGTGATGTACAGTCAATTATTCTGGACTCTGCAACTAGACGACTCACACCTCTCGCCATATGTAGGGTCGGACTTACAGGGCTTCAACAGCTCGACCTCCAAACCTTGGGGATATGTCGAGCTCATGGTCACCTTCAGCAAGGGCACGGCGACAAGGCAGGTCAAGGTGCACTTCCTCGTCATCGACTGCCCATCCCTCTACAACTGCATCCTAGGGAGACCAACACTAGAAGAGCTGACCGCGGTGCCCTCCACCGTCCACTTGAAGATGAAGTTCTACACCAAGAGGGCACGGGTTGCTACCATCCAGGGGGACTTAGCCGTTGCTCGAAGGTGTTTCAATGCCGCGTCTAAGGGACGCGACACGGTCGACACTGGGACAAGGCCCGCCAAGAGACCGACGATGACACGACAGGAGCCCGAAAAATCAGAGCCCGCCAAAGAAGAAGACCAGAGAGCTCCTCCAAAGGTCGACTCCATAGCTCTGGATACCCGTTTCGATTAGGACGAACCTCCCAACGGCGAGCAAATCCCCCTCTGACCAATCCCGGACGGGGACTTCGAGCTCGTCCCCATCGGCGCGAACCCAAGCAAAGGAGTGAAGATTGGCATCGACCTCCCCGACCTGGCAAGGAAGCAGATCAAAGCCTGCTTGCGCGAGAATGCTGACTTGTTCGCCTGGAGCACTGCGGAGATGCACGGACTCGACCCCGAGGTCGCCTGTCACTGTCTCGCCATAGATCCTGCCGCTAAGGCAGTAGTACAACGTAGGCGTAGGCAGTCTTTGGAGAAAACAGAGGCTGCTGAAAAAGCTGTAAAAGACCTCCTAGAGGCGAATTTTATTTCTGAAGCCTGATATTCAACCTGGTTGTCAAATGTTGTACTAGTTAAAAAGAATAATGGAAAATGGCGGATGTGTGTTGATTACACCGATCTTAACCGGACATGCCCAAAGGATGCTTTCCCTTTACCGAACATAGATATGCTGGTCGACAACTTGGCCGGTTACAAGATATTGTCGTTCATGGATGCCTATTCAGGCTATAACCAAATCCCAATGGCCATGGGCGACAAACATTGAACTGCCTTCATGACCAGCTCAGGAAACTATTACTACAACGTAATGCCCTTTGGACTAAAGAACACATGGGAAACTTACCAACATATGATGAACAGAGTGTTCCACAAGCAAATCGGAGACATGCTCGAGGTTTACATGGACGACATGATCATCAAGTCCCGAGCAGACACCGATCATGCAGCCCACCTCAAAGTAGTCTTCGCCCAAGCGAGACAGTGTAAGATGAGATTCAACCCCGAAAAATGCACATTCGGAGTCAAGGCGGGGAAATTCCTCGGGTTCTACCTAACAGAGCGAGGAATTGAAGCCAATCCCGACAAATGTCGAGCCTTCTCCGACCTCCCGACACCTACGTCGAAGAAATCAATACAAGTCATGAACGGTATGCTCACATCACTATCCCGCTTCGTCGTAAGATCCGCTCAGCACGCCCTCCCCTTCTTCAGACTCCTCCACAAAGAAGCGGCCTTCGAATGAACCGAGGAATGTGAACGGGCACTGCACCACCTAAAACAAAGTCTATCCCAACCGCCCGTACTGTCTCGACCAGTCGACGGGGAGCCTTTATTCTTATACTTGGCCGTCTCGAACGAAGCCAACAGCGCGACTCTCATTCGCGAGACCACCGACGGGCAGAAACCCGTTTATTTCACGAGCAAAGCCCTACAAGGACCCGAGAGCAGATACCAACAGATAGAAAAAGTAGCTCTAGCCCTCGTCAACGCGGCGAGGAGACTCAGACACTATTTTTTAGCCCACACAGTCATAGTGCGAACCGACCAACCAGTAAAACAACTCTTAGGTCGACCTGACACAGCGGGCCGAATGTTGAAGTGGTCCTTGGAACTCTCCGAGTTCGACATTCAATACAAGAGCAGGAAAGCTCTAAAGGAACAAGCCCTGGCCGACTTCATCGCAGAAATGACCGCTCACGACCCGCCCGCAGGGAAGGAGCACAAATGGACCATCTTCGTCGACGGAGCTTCTAGCTCGTCCGGAAGCGGCGCAGGGATCCTCCTAGAAAATGAGGAAGGCGTAGTGATCGAGCACTCGCTAACCCTCTCCTTCCCGACTTCGAACAACCAAGCGGAATATGAAGCCCTACTCGCAGGACTAAGGCTAGCCGAGATCCTAGGAGCCCATGAGGTACGAATTTTCACGGACTCTCAACTCGTTGCTTCCCAAGTCCAAGGGAGTTACCAAGCTAAAAACGACAGCCTCATTGAGTACCTAAACTTAGTCAAAGAACACATGAAAAATTTCGACCGAGCAGAAATATCACACGTCCCGCGCGAGCAAAACACAAGGGCAGACATACTGTCCAAGCTCGCAAGCACAAGAAAGAAGGGTGGAAACAAATCTGTCATACAAGAATCCCTGTCACGCCCGAGCATCGAAAGATCCTCGATCCCAGTCGAGGTGCACGCCATCGGAGACACCTCGTGCTGGATGACCCCGGTGTACAATTTTCTGACAAAGGGCGAGCTCCCTTCGGACCAGACAGAAGCGACCACCATGAAACGACGAGCATGCTCCTACGTGGTGCTCGAGCATAAACTATACCACAGGGGATTCTCCATTCCCCTCCTGAAATGCATCGACGAATCCACAGTCCCCGAGGTATTACGGGAGATACACGAAGGGATCAACGCCCAGCACATGGGCGGTAAGTCCATGGCTAGGAAAACCCTGCGAGCGGGGTACTATTGGCCGACGATGCAGCAAGACGCCAAAGAACACGTTAAGAAGTGTGACAAGTGCCAAAGGCACGCCGACATGCATCTCGCTCCCCTCACGAGCTGAGCACATTGTCGTCCCTGTGGCCGTTTGCATGGTGGGGGATGGATATCCTCGGACCATTCGTGCAAGGGACTTACCAAAAAAAGTTCCTTATCGTAGTCGTGGATTACTTCACGAAATGGATAGAGGCCGAGGCTCTCGCGAAGATCACCTCGCACAACATCCTCCGCTTCTACAAAAGAAACATCCTCGCCAGATTCGGGATCCCGAGATCACTAATCACCGACAACGACACCCAATTCACCGACCACGGATTCCAAAACTTTGTCACCAAACTAGGAACCAAACAACATTTCACCTCGGTCGAGCACCCTCAAACCAACGGGCAAGCCGAGGCCGCTAACAGAGTCATCATGTGAGGACTCAAACACCGGCTCGACGAAGCTAAAAGAGGGTGGGTCGAGGAGCTGCACAGCGTTTTATGGGCTTATCGCACCACACCCCATTCAACGACGGGCGAAACCCCCTTTCGACTAACATACGGAACCAAAGTCGTCATTCCCGTAGAAATCATGGAACCCTCCAGGAGGACAGAAATTCCCCTCGACGAAGAAATGAACGACGAAGCACTCAGGGACAAACTCGACTTGGTCGAGGAAATTCATTCAGGGGCAGCCCTGTGCGAGGCCACTCTAAAACAACGAGTGACCCTGCATCACAATGACAAGGTCATCAAATGCGAGTTCAAGATCGGCAACCTGGTATTACGAAGAAACCAGAAAGACTCCCGCGAAGGGAAATTGGCCGCGAACTGGGAAGGGCCTTACTGCGTCCACGGCGCCACAGGTACCGGGGCATACTACCTCGAGCAGCTAGACAGAGAACCATTGCCACGACCCTGGAACGCTGCTAAACTAAAGCAGTACTACAGTTAAAAACCCTTAAACACTAAGGATTCTCGTCGTCGAACATCCACATCTAGTCAACGGAGAGAAATGTCTCGACCACATAGATAAGCCAAGGTACGGGCCCAATCTACGCCCAAACGACATAACGCCGTTCATCCAAATGGGGACGAACGACGATGCCCGACAGGGACACCTCAATCGAGCTCCACTGTCGAAGTACCCACATGACAGAACACCCAGCTCGCGATGGGCAGTTCACGCCACGGGCATACGACCTCGATATGGGTCATACGCCCGAGCAAGCGGGCTTCATTCCGCACGACCGACATATTTCGAAGTACGTCGGACCACCAAATGGATTGAAAGGATCTCCACTCGAGGACATAACTTAGGCAAATTTCTCCACAAAGTAACAACTGAACACAAGCGTGGCTCGAGGACACAACTTAGACAAATTTCGTCACAATATAAAAACTTAGACACGAGCAAGTTTAGAAGTCAAAATTGAACATCCATTCAAAATCTCATACGCAAAACGAATAAAAATGAACCGACCAAAAAGGCCGACGATGTTCAGAATTACAGGCTATGGCACAACGGCCAAAAGAAATATGTACGGGCACGCAGGCCCCAAAAATATGCACGGGCACGCAGGCCCCAAAACAAATACCAATAAACGGACACGCAGGCCCTACCAGAAACTCCACGACTAAACTTCCCTGGGACTACCAGCATCCACAACAGGAGACTCAAGAGGAGGCACGACTTGGCCGTCAATGATCTGAGACATGAAACCCACTCCCTCGGTATTCATGCCCAGATTCAATATGGCGAGTTGGCTAACCGCGGCCTCAAACTCGTCCGATAAGGCACCGACACAGTCTGTTTCGAGGAGATAGATGCGCGCGACCAAATCTGAACGGCTCTGCAAAGGGGTTGTATCCTCCGACTCATCTTTAGCAGGAAGCATGGCAGCTTTCAGCTCCTTGACCTCCTTAGACAAACGTTCGTTGTCGGTCTCCAAGCGTTCCCTATCCAGCCAAAGACAATCCCTCTCCTCAGTAACCTTCCTGGAGTTTTCCTTCTCCGTCGCCAGCAGGTCGGCTTGTTCGCGGAACATTTTCTCAGATTGCTCGAGGGTAGCCTTCAACTTACGAGAGCCGGCAGCAAGGGCAGCCTTCTCCGACTCCAACTCCCTGACGCGATCCGAGGAGTCTGACCCCTCCTCACCAAGGACAACGACCATCTTCACCATCCCGACCATACTGGAGGCCAGGTGTTTTCTCCGGCTTTCTTTGTTGAGCCGCCTGATGGTCTCGGCCTCCTCGTTGCTCACTGTCAGGGGAAACCCCTCGAAGAAATCTCCCTCTTTGAAACAGGGGGATAAGCCGAAGGCCCTCGCAGCGACAGACTCGTCGCCAACCTTCGACCTATTATCTGCCCAACTTCTCTTTCTCGTAATCAGCTCAGTGGGCTGCTCAGCGTCAGGGGAGCCCAGGGACCCGCTAGAAGCATCTCCTGAACTGGTCGGCGGGCCCATCCTCGTGGCCTGCAGAGCTCGCACCAACCTTCTGTTTACTCTCTTGTCCTGAGTCAGTTTTAAAAGCCTCTCCCTTCGTTCATCCATGTCGCCTGCAAAGAGGAAAACTCGGGTTAGTTGTGAGCAAGTAAAAAATAACGAAAATGGAACAAAACTACAAGACAAAAGCAACCTAATAGATTTACGGCCTGCCCGTAAGATTGACACTCGACGAGCGCCTTTGTATCGATGGGACGGGCCTTGAACGTCGGGTACCCTTCCTCGTCAAGACTGTCTTCCCCTTCCCTCGTGACCCACCGGGAAGGGAAAAAACTGTCGACATATTTGCAAAGGATACCATAGGCTTCTTCATCCTCGGCGCACATACTTACCGCGGGCGTGTGGTAGTACCCGGTACCATGGTCGTAATGGCCCGAGCACCAATGTAACAGGAACTTGGATACGCGCCCCATTATCGGTCGACCTTCGGCATCCATGAGGGGCTCCCTGTGCTCGTCGACTACCGTGGTTTCCTCTTCATACATAGAATCCAAAGCAGTCTGGGTGACCGGCTGCAGAATGTACCACTTGTCCTTGTAGCCCCGGACTGAATCCATGTACATCCTGAACAGCCTCTTCGACTGTTTCAGGGAAACCTAGTTATGCCTGCCTCCTCGAGACTGACGCTGCAGGTGAAAAACTCTGAACAAAAGGGGAATGGTCTCCCCGATCCTCAAGAAGCGGCATGTCAGCTCGAACACCCGAAGGAAGGCATTCGAATTAGGATGAAGTTGGGAAGGGGCCAAGTTCAGATGGCAGAACACCCCCGCTTGGAAATCACTGAAAGGAAGCGTGAGACCGAGATCCCTAAACACGATCTCATACATTGGAAACCCATACTCGGTGAACTCCGAGCAGATTCGTGCATCGATGGACGACCTCGTCACAATAAAATTCTTCTGGAAGCCTGGCTGACTACCGCCGTGTTCGATGACGGTATATGCGCGTCGACTACGCTGACAATACACCGAGGCAATCCCTCGAGGCTCGGCACCCACCCAATCCAACGAAGGGTCATCGACGGTATCAACTAGATTCACGTTCTCTTCGGCACTTTGGTCCTCGACCTCATTACGCCTCGAAGACTCCGGTTCGTCGGCCATTTACCTGCAAAGCACAGGAAACCGGTGAAATTCGAGAGCAAATCCGCATGCTCGCCACAGTGATGGGAAGTAGTGCGCGACAAGCCAAACACGCTCGACCTGACGTCAGGAACAACAAGAGAATAGCATGAACACCCCGCGCGATAAACATGGATGACTCGAACAAGATCCTGGTTTCGCCTCCCCGACGCTAAGATGCTACGACGAGTTGTCCTACATACTTCATAAGGGGTCAACATCCCGGACAACTCATGGGTACGCCGACCTAAGCTATGAATGTGACGGGCAATATCATAAATCCTATGCCTAGAACTATGGGTTTACCGGGCAGTATCATAGATTATGCGCCTAAAACCATGAAGGTCACGGGCAGCATTGTGAGTCACGTACCTAAAACTATGAGTTTACCGGGCACAAACATGAATATACCGGGCACTAATCCCAGATATGGGTTTCTAACATCCAAATAATGGTAAAACTACCTACAATGAAGATAAATAGGAGGAATAAACACTTACTTGGAAGCAAAGAAGAATGTACGGCAGCGATGAAGGAAGTCAACGGAGGAAGATGCGGTAATCTTGCGATGTTGTAGAAAAACAGCGGCGGCGGAAGCAGAGGAAGAAGGAGAAGCGCGAAGAAGAAAAACAAATTATGGGACCCAAGGATCCTATTTATAGGGATGACGTGGAATACGAAATGTCGCCTCGGGGAGCCACGAACTTCCCCTCCTCGACATCTACTCCCCTAGGCAATGATGACCCTACTGTCGCTAGGGTGGCGTCACGGTTCCCAATGATTGTCTCGTGTACCCAACAAACACAGCCCGCGAGGAATCTCCCGAACACGCGTCAACGAGGATTACGCTACGAACGCAACCCGTGAGAAACTCCTCGAGCACGCATGAGGAAGCAATATCCTGGGTCGGGCATCAGATACCCCCTATCTCACTCAAATTCTGCCCGAGCCAATCGTGACGGTCTAAGTCTGATCAGATAATATCAAAAATAAATGAATTAAATTTACTATGGTGGCATGGACCGTCGTTGCTAAGGTCGTCCTAAACTTGTTTTAAATTGTTCTATAAAAGAATTAATTCTATAAATTATTAATGGTTAGTTTCATTTGTCATCAACATATCCATCCAAATTTGTTTCTTCGTGAGAACTTTTAACCCAACCGTGCAATCAAACACAATGAATCTTAATAAGATGACTCAATCAATATTAAATTCATAAAAATACAAAAATTCGACAATGTAATAAATTGTAAGATAAAATAATTCAATAATATAATTAAAAAATACCTTTATTTTATGTACAAATCCTTCATCTATGACAGGTTGATTCTCCTCATTATTACAAAAATAAAACATTAAAGAGAATACCAAAGAAAGTTAATAGCTAATTAAAAATATATATATTTATTTACGAATGCCATATTTGACGTCACAATGGTATATGTGAAGAATGAAGAAGAACTTCACCCATACTTACATCTTCACACAAAAGAAAGATAAGTGCTAATTACATGACATTCAATATTGATTTTTTTAACACCAGAATTGCAAATATAATGTGTGTAATTGATATAAGCTTCTTTTAAATTTTCATGACATCCTGTGTAGTAGCTAAAGAGAATGGGTTGAGATGGAAAAAAATGATATTTGTATAGTGAAGATTTTTTTAAAGCAAGGGATAAATTAACTGAGTTTTATGGTACTCGAATCCTATTACAAAATACGGACGAAAAAATTTCAAACCAACTTAAATTTAGACAAACCTTGTAAGGATTTTTACAAAAGTTATAAAAGTTTATGTTGGAATAAGAAATATTTTCTAAAAAAGACCACCTCCACAACAAAATTTTTATCGATCAAATAATGTCTGAAATATTACATTTTTCTTTATTGAAAATATGTTAGACTGCGCCTGCACTTGGTCCAACTTCATATGAGGCCCAATCTAACTATGTTGTTCAAGGAGGCCCGCTGACCAAGCCTGTCCTCGACTATATCGGGCAGCAACCTCACCCTTCAGGAAAACGCGACTTCGTCATACGGGGATAAATTTAGGAATCGCGAGGAGGCTCGTCGCCGGTTAGGAAGACCTTGCAAGCATCTCCACTCTTCTCGTCGACCAAGCCAAGCCCTCCCGGACGACCTCACAGCTGGCGGGGAGGGCTCATGAAGGATAGAAGAACATCACGGACATCCTCCTCGTAGGGTTGACTCACAACACCCCAGAATATCACAAAATCCTCTTGATCCCGAAAAGACTGCATCCATATCCTCCTAACTATTCGGGGGAGTCCATCCAGGTTAGGGACCACGTGCTGACTCCACTACGCACGTAGGACCTGACAGTCTCCATTTTGGGCCTGCTTGCCTACCCCAATAATGAGGATCTTGGCCCAGCGCCGGGAGCTATAAATACCCTCTCACTTGAGAGGGTCAGATATTTATTCTTTCATACTCACTCTCATACTTACTCGCACTGCTCTGAATCTTAATTTGGCATCAAAGTGTCTTGCAGGTACCCCCATCTCATCTTCAGTCGCTGCTCAACTCATAGTTCGCAGGTTTTAACGATCTATTCTAGTCAGGTACGATAAAAAAATAACACCATTTCTCGTTTTTCAAATAGTCGTAGTGACTGCCAACCAAAAGGAATCTGCTATACCTTTCTTCACAGATAATCTGATAGAGTTACTGCACCAATCCAATTTTTTTCCAGCCTAGCTTGACGGACGGACATGCAACACCGATCCATTTCTCTACTTCTGCCCATATTCTCTTCAAAATTTCACAGGAGAAAATTAAGTGGTTGATCGTTTCTACTTCTTGAGAGCAAAAAGAGCACATAAAATCGTCCTGCACCGCCGACACATTTCTCTTCTTCAATTGAGCCTTCGAAGGTAACCTGTCAAGGATCAATCTCCATCCGAAAGCTTTAAATCGAAACGGAACCCGCAAACTCTAAACATTCTAATACGCCTTTGCAGCTTCACAATGAATACGATCGCTATCCAGATCAGAACAGAAGCATTTCCGTTGCTTTTCTCATCAACCCTGCCAGCCCTCCAACGACAATTACAAACAGAAACGGAGATAACGGGTTTCCCTGCCTCAATCCTCTTTTCATCGAAAAATCTTTAGACGGATTGCCATTAATGAGGATAGACATATATGGCTGGTAAAAACGACTGCCTCCATCCATTTTAACCATAAACTCCTGAATCCCATCCTCTTCAACATATATCTGAGAAAGTCCCAACACACCTTGTCATACACCTTTTTCGAAATCTACTTTGAAAAGGAGACATTCCTTCTTAGATCTCGTCGCATAATCAACCACTTCATTAACCACTAGCATCCCGTCTAACATCTGACGCCCCATAACAAAAACAGATTGACAATCCGAAATGAGAGCACCAAGAATCTTTTTCAATCTTGACGTCAATAATTTAGCAAGGATCTTATACAGACACCCACCAAATATATGAGTCTGAAATCATTGAATTTTCTCGCGTAGACACATTTAGGGATCAAAGTAAGAAAAGAAGAAGTTGTAGTTTTTGATAAAATAGAATTACTGCGAAAATCCTTAATAAATTTGAAAATATCTTCCTTGATAAAATACCAAGAGTTTTTGATAAACACAAAGTTGTATCCGTTCGGTCCCGGACTTTTAGAACCCTCGCAGTTTCAAACGACAGATTTAATTTCCTGCTTAGAAAATCCCACTTCCAAACTATGAAAGTAATATGGAATTGGTTTCATCTTTCATTTATATAGGGATAGGAATGGAGAGATATGTAGGTTTGAAAAAGAAGTGGATGAGTTATAATAACTTTCTACGATATACAATTTATAATTTGATAACTAAACGTGGTAACTGAGTTTAAGTGTTAAGGATACACGTATTTAGTTTAGTGGGTTCCATAACCGATGTTTTGATTTTGATTTAACTAATGATTAATTAATAAAAGATATTTGGTATTTAATTAGATTTTTTATAAATTAATTAAAGTATTATGATAAATTTTAAAATAATGCATGTTTTATAATATTATTAAATCAATAAATTGATGTAGTGGTTTCCATAATCCATGTTTTGTTTTTGATTTAACTATTAGTTAATTAATAAAAATGTGTGGTATTAATTATTCAATTAAATTTGTTTTTATAGTTACATAATTAAATAAAAATTAAATAGAAATAGTTAAATAGAAATAAAATGGAGAGTGGTGAGAGATTTTAGAGGAAAAATTAGTGAAAAAAATAATATTTTATTAATTAAAAAAATAGTTAGTAGAATAAATAACTATTACTTATTAATTAAAAATTAGTTTGCAAGATAAATAATAATGAATAATTAAAAAATATAAAATAATAAAAAATTACAAATATGTGTTTAATTTTACCTCTAAGTGATTTAACAACTTCTATATGTGCGGTAATTTTCTTGTTAAATTCAAAAAATAATTTTTCTTTAAAAATTAATATCATTTAGTCTCTATCGAATATGCGAGTTTTAATATATTTTTCTATAAATTTTTTCTAAATAGCTAATAATTTTAAAAAATGATAATATTAAAAAAAAAATATATATAAAACATATATAATTATCCTATTTTCGATTAATATCTAAAATAATAGAATCTTTATATTGTAAAATATTTAAAAAAATTATAAAGAAATAAATTAAAACCCACCTATATAATAGAGATAACATAATATTAACTTTTAAATTTTTTTTAATAAAAAGGACTATAATATAATGAAAAAGAACTACACGATAAAATAAATTTTAAATGTAAATTTGGGACAAATTAAATTAGTACTCTTTTAATTTTTGATGATTTTTCTTTATTTAAGATAAATTTATTCAAAATACATAGATAATGTATTGATTGTATAAAGAAATTTTATATTATTATTCAATAAAAAACATAAATTCTATTATATCATATTGATAATTTAAAATAATTTTAATAATTTAATAGATTGGTGGTTTTCTATTAAACAATTGTAACATATATGTCCATTAAACTCTAATACAAACATGTCTACTTGATAAATCAATTTAAAAACACACTAAAAATATAATGAAACAAAACAAAATAGAATATCATCAAATTAAGTATAATTTTAAAAATATCATAATTAAATCAAATATAAATAAATTATAAACTAAACTTAAAATCAAAATAGAATATTATCCAATTAAACATAATTTAAAAAAATACTATTTAAATCAAGTATCAACAAATAATAAACTAAACTTAAATCAAATTATGATATTGTCCAATTAAACATATTTTAAAAAAGATAATAATCAAATCATTCTTATATTAGCAAATTCATATTTTTCAAAGACATATACTGGTAGAATATGCCTAAAATAAAAGATACACTAAATCTTGTCAAACAAAGAAGAATATATACATATATACCAATATTGAATATGAATATCTTAGTTAAACTTGATTTACCTCTAAATTCTAAATTAACAGATATCTTTTCTATTCATGCATATATACATTATTTAGAGTTTCCTTGTGTTTAATTTAATAGACGTAAAATAAATCAAATTAACAAATGAAGTTTCCAAGTGTCACGACCCTACGCAATGATCCAATTCATGCATATATTATACGAAACGCACTGTCGTTTCACTCATTCTGCCAGCTCAATTTATTCCTTAAACGGTCCAATTGTTTTTTTTTTTTTTTTTTTTTGGGTCAGTTGATAAAGTAGTAATTTATTATCTTCCGAAATTCAGACACAATAGTAAGAATTTAAATATAAATAAAAATATATACTATATCTTAACTCAACAGTATCAATAAAAGATAATAAAAATCTTTGTGACGTCATTACATACATATACTATAATTTTCCTTTTCCTTTATCGTCTAGAATAATAAATATAAAATGATATAAAAGATGTTTTTATCTTGGTAATACAATAGTGGTTGTGTTTGTTTTTTGACTCATCAAAAAGGTGGTGGTTGTTGTTATAGTCAAATAAAATCCTAGTCAAATAACCTTCTCTGCACAAGAAAAGCAACTACCTCACATATTAGACTTTTTTTTTTCCCTTCTTCCTTCACCGGAAAACTCATCGCCGGCAAACTACTACACTTCTCCGATCTCATGTTTTAATTCTAAGCATGGGGAACTGCAACGTGTGTATAAAATCAGATGTAACCGGTTCAGACCGGAAAAGAAGCGACACGAACCGGGGCAAAAAAGGAAGAAAAACCAAACCGAACCCATACTCCGACGAATCGTTAAACTCATCAGCAACGATTCGTGTTCTAAAGGATTCGAATCCGCGAAACCGAATCGGAGATAAATACGTATTAGGCCGTGAGCTCGGTCGCGGTGAATTCGGTATAACGTATCTATGTACGGACAAAGAGACGAAGCAGGAGTTGGCTTGTAAGTCGATTTCGAAGCGGAAGTTGAGGACGGCGGTGGATGTGGAGGATGTTCGGCGGGAGGCGGCGATCATGGCGACGTTGCCGGAGCATCCTAATATTGTGAAGCTGAAGGCGACTTATGAGGATGATGAGAATGTTCATCTTGTTATGGAGTTGTGTGAAGGAGGTGAGTTGTTTGATAGGATTGTTGCGAGGGGGCATTATAGTGAACGTGCTGCGGCGAATGTTGCCAGGACTATTGCGGAGGTTGTTAGGATGTGTCATGCTAATGGGGTTGTGCATAGAGACCTTAAGCCGGAGAATTTTCTTTTTGCTAATAAGAAAGAAAATTCTCCGCTTAAAGCTATTGATTTTGGCCTCTCGGTTTTCTTCAAGCCTGGTATTCATTATTGTTAATTAAAACTTCTTTATGAGCCTATTTAAGTGCTTATCAAGGTTTTAAATATCACTCGCGTTTGCATAAAGACTATTGCAATTTAGATTGGTACACGTCTTTGTAACAATGATTGCGGTTTTTGCTGTGTGAATTAACCACAATTTGTTCTTTATCACAAAAACTATGAATAATGGTATCTATCGTGATTGGCACTTTCTCATACTGTTTTGTTGCGGCCATTTTCACTGTAACAAACCGTTTTTTAAAACCTTGGTGGTTATGGTTAATTCACTTTCTTACAAAGTTTGAATAGTTTAGATAGTATTCTGAGTTTGATCCTAGTTAGACAATCCGACTATGGATTGTCGGTCCCTTTTACAAGGAAGCATTTTCCGGAGCGAAAGGGTTAAGAACAAATGATTTTTTTTAAAAATAATTTGTTACCGAATTTGAATGGATCTTGAGTTTGATTCTTAGTTGGAACAATCCACTCTGGATTACTATGGTCCTTTTTTTTTAAGAACATTTTTCTCATTAAGGGTTAAGAACAAATAAAAAATGTTAATGCTGTTATGTTTCTATTGTTTTGTTAGTTTATTGAATTGGCTGATGATTTTTGTTGTTAATGAATAGGGGAGAAATTTTCGGAGATTGTGGGGAGTCCTTACTATATGGCCCCAGAGGTTTTGAAGAGGAAATATGGTCCAGAGGTTGATATATGGAGTGCAGGGGTGATTCTATATATTTTGTTATGTGGGGTGCCTCCGTTTTGGGCTGGTATTGTTTTTTATTGTCAGCTTGTTGTTTTTGTGTGTTTTGGTTGGGTGTGAGTGGTTGATTACTTACTAAGTTACTAGTTAAGTGGTTATTTATGTGTTCTGAGATCTTTGGATTGGTTTGTGATTTCAGAGACTGAACAAGGGGTTGCTTTGGCGATTTTGAGGGGAGTAATTGACTTCAAGAGGGAGCCTTGGCCTCAGATTTCAGACAGTGCTAAAAGCCTTGTGCGACAGATGTTGGAACCTGATCCTAAAATACGTTTGACTGCCGAACAGGTGCTTGGTAAGCAACTCTGATCTTTGTGGTTTCTGTTGTTAGTAGGATTGTGTGTGCTCTACTGACTACTAGTGACTCACTTGGTGGGTGAATTTTGTGGTAAATTTATATTTAGGATATAGTTCTTTTTTCTTTCTTTCTCCCGTTTTTCCCAAAGTAGTAGTGAACACTGAGCTAAAGATCATTTGAATGTAGAATAACTAATAAGTGACAAACTTTTCTGGTGTTCACCTTCATCTTGTTTTAATGCCAAGTATGTTGCGAATTATTTATCCATTTTTACACTTTCAGTAAACTATCTCACATTGTTAAAAAAAAACAACTGTCTTACTGCTATCCAGCAGTTTCTGTAACCAACATTGGTTTCATCTTTCATGACCAAATTTTACATGTATTAGGATTTTACAATGGGGTGGTGAAACTCATAAGCAGGAAGCCCTTAGATCTGAAGAAGGGGAAGTATGATAGTGTGATCACTTATCCATATTTCAGCCAATGTCCCCTACCATGCACATTATTTTTTTTGAAGGGTGATATAGTTAAAATGTTTGAGGAATGTTATTTATTGCTTGTGATAAGTTTGTATAGAAAGAGAAGGAGTACTTTTTATTTACATCAATTCATGATCCTATTGGGGAGGCTCCTACTTGTTGCCACTCAAGTATCACATCCTGTGTGAATATTAATTCAACTCTTTTTGCTGACTCTCCAACTAAACTGAAGTATTAAGTTTGACTATTCTCAATAATGTTTAAGCAGCTCGAGCCTTAAAGTTGCCTTGTATATTTCTGTTTCATTTATATAAGAGGAATATTCTATTTCTCAACTGGACCTTTTGAACCTCTATAACTTGACTGGCTAAACTTTGCATCAGGTTTGTATATTTACTGTCCTTAATTATGGTTGCAGAACATCCCTGGCTACAAAATGCAAAGAAAGCTTCGAATGTTCCATTAGGAGATATTGTGAGGACAAGGCTTAAGCAGTTCTCGTTGATGAATAGATTCAAAAAGAGAGCTCTCCGGGTTAGCATCTACTCTGGTTTATGCATAATTGTTGAATCAAGCTCTATTTATAAGTAGTAAGAAAGTTTAAATGTTGGTATTTGAATTTCTTTAAATAAATGTTACAGGTAATTGCAGAACATTTATCTCTTGAAGAAGTAGAAATAATCAAAGACATGTTTACGTTGATGGACACTGATAAAAATGGCCGAGTAACATATGAGGAACTGAAGGCTGGTTTGCAGAAGGTTGGTTCGCAACTGGCCGAGCCAGAGATAAAGTTGCTGATGGACGTGGTAGGCTTCCGTAAAACTTATATTATTCAGTGTAATTGATATATATATATATATATATATATATATATATATATATATATATATATATATATATATATATATATATATATATTGTTACTAGATTATTTGACAATCCGATTTTTTGGTCTTCTGATGTCACTGTAATTAACTATATTATTCCATTTACTACTTTTTTTTTTTCTTTCAAAAGAGCTTCATCTTTGCAAAAGGAGCTTTAATTGATTTTCCATTCAGGCCCTATGTCTAGTGTATGAGTAGTTGCATAAAAATTCTGTGATCTGAGGATGTTTTTCTTTTCTGTAAATTGCTTAGGCTGATGTTGATGGGAATGGAGTGCTTGATTATGGAGAGTTTGTAGCTGTGACAATTCACTTGCAAAGAATGGAGAACGACGAACATTTCCGCAAAGCATTCAAGTTTTTTGACAAAGATGATAATGGGTTTATCGAGTTTAGTGAACTAGAAGCAGCATTAGTTGATGACATAGGGGAAACTGATACTAATGTACTGAATGAGATCATGCGAGAAGTTGACACTGACAAGGTTTGGCTTTCGTTCATACGACTCATTGCTTTATTTTCTTTTCTACAGCTTCTTTCTTTACAAGTTACTGTCATTGTAACATAAACAAAAGGAGACATGCTAGCGTTTCTCTTAAAAAATGATCTGTTTATTTGATAGTACAAATTATTTGCCTACTTCTCATGTACATCCCCACAGTTTCCTCCATGAGTGTTTATTAGAACATTTTTTCGATTTGCTATTTTCACAGGACGGTCGCATCAGTTTTGAGGAGTTTGTGGCCATGATGAAGACGGGAACTGATTGGAGAAAAGCATCCAGGCAATATTCTAGGGAGAGATTCCAGAGCCTGAGCATAAACTTGATGAAGGACGGCTCACTTCAGCTTCATGACGGGATAAGTGGTCAAGCTGTTGTGGTTTAAGTATAAAGATATTTCTTTCTTCAACATTGGTGCTCACTCAGTTTCCCTTTCTCGTCCACCGCATAATATTCTTTAATGTATGGTTTGTGTTATCTATCCATAAAAGCAATCAAGTTTTTGGAGTGTACTGACTACCTTGAGTTGGAGTTGGGGGGCTTAGGTTTCTCAGCTGGTTTGGTGTTGGATGGTTGATGCTTGCGTTGGAGGATTGCATACTGAAGATTGCTTTATAACTTGTCAGTAAAAAAATTATGGAGGGATGGAGTCACATGCTGCATACCTCAAAATGTCACATATATTCATTGTATACTTATGTCATGTTACTTATGTTTCATAATTTTAGTCCTGGGTTTTGTCAAGGAATACTTTGCCTCAACCAAAACTTTCACTTTGTTTGTAAAAAATGCAGAATTCTTGGGTTTTTTTTTCTTTCTAAGTTATTACTTGTGTTCACAGGCTCTTAGTAACCATATTTGTGTTTCATTCTTGTAACCATTTGTCATCTGTGATCAAATGTAATTGTGAAGATATCAAGATCAAGATGTATCAGAATTTAGAAACATTTTTAGGAGTTAAACTTGAGCACTGATGTTACTCTCTAATAATAATACATGAACACAACAATGTAGGAAAACAAAAAAATTAAAAGAAAAATCATTCATTGATAGCTTAGACACTTGCAAAGGAAAAAAATATAATATCAAGGGTTGGTTGGCATGGTAGTGAAAGAAGGTTTTGTTGGCGGATCTGAGAGAGTCAAGACCACATCTCAACCACATCTCAACTCAAAACCTATTAGAGGAGTTGCAGAATACTAATGAGATCAATGCTTTAGAACATCTATTTATAAACAATGTGAAATTTTATCACTCACACTTGCATCTAATATGTTTTAGATTTAGGAGTGGTGCTCCTCCACTTTAGAGTGTGAACAATTTTTGTGTTGAGTTAATAATTTTGTTCTAGCTTCAAACCGACTCCTCGTATTGGAAGGTGAAATTGATCTTCGGGATTAAATGGTCTTTGGCTGGATATATTAAATTATAAAAGAGCATATTCTAGAAAAGAATAATGGATCACATTTATTACTAGCTTCAAACTACTAGTTAGGATCTCACTACAAACAAATGATGATTTAATTATTGTGATTTCCGAGTCACTGACTTTGTCTCAATAGCTAAGGTTGCTTGTTATCATGTACATGGAAAGTGATTACAGATAATGTCGTTTTGGACATTATTAATTTTATAAGTGGAAATGTAAATTTTTTAGTTTAATTATAATTTTTTGGTTACTACACAAAATAAAAGGAAAAAACAAATACTTCTTCCGTCATATAATTCTCACAATGAGTTATCAGTTTTTGGTAAGAGATTTTGAGTATTTTAAATGTTAATGATTAATATGGAATGTAATTAATTATAGACGTAAAAAATTAGTCAATAAACTGAAGAAAAAAAAGTGTTTTTGAATTTGGTGTAATCAATCAGTCACGTATTTGCAATAACTGATTATAATTATTTGTTATTTTATGTTATTTAGCAACAATAATCGATTATAGATTTTATATAATCGGTTACAGTAAAAAATTCTAATCACTTATATATATATATATATATATATATATATATATATATATATATATATATATATATATATATATATATATATATATATATATATATATATATATATATATATCTTAGAGGAATGTTTGTTATGGTTAATAAAAAATATAGTAAAGGGAATTTTCAGAAATTTGGGGAAAGAGAGTCTCAAAATTCAAAGAATTTGATTTGTCAAAAGGGTGAGAGCAGCTGCAATAAAAATGGCGGTCAAGGCAATTTTAGAGGTGAAAAAGAAAAGTTTGACAAAAGCAAGATATAATTTTTTAATTGTCAAGAGTTCGGTCATATTGCAAGAGCGTGCAATGCAAACAAGAAGGAATCTCAATGAGATGAAGCCAAGGTTGCAAGGCAAGAGTTTGATAAAGAGAATACACTCTTGGTCATGATCACAGAAGGTGAATGCAGCAGCAGCTGGCTGCGGGACAACAACAACAATTCCGGGAACACTGTAGAAACTAGTTACGTAAAGACAACAACTGGTACATGCAGAAGAAAATGTTACAATGACTGTGAGAGAGGGAGTCAAGTGCAACGAGGAATGATATTTGGATTCCAATTGTTCTACGCACATGACAGGGAGGAAAGATCCGTTTGTCAAAATCAATCAAGCCACAAAGAACAAAGTGAAATTCACTGATGACACCACTCTAACGACCGATAAGATCAATAATGTCTTGATCATGAAGAGGGATGGTGGACATTCCTTGATCAAATACGTATTGTACATTCTACGAATCAAATGTAACCTTCTAAGTATTGCCCAATTTTTTGAGAAGGGTTACAAGATTCGTATGGAAGACAAGGCGTTACATGTTATGAACAGAAACAAGTCGAAGGTTATGGAGCATAGGTCTCTTGTTACATCCGCGAGTCGAGAAGAGTGAATGTGACACTACCTTCTTGGGCATCTCAATTTTTGAGATCTCAGTGCATTACAAAAGAATAGAATGGTATCTGAGTTGCCATTCATCAACATACCAACTAAAATTTGTGAAGAGTGTGTGCAAGCGAAGCAACACAAAGGTAAATTCAGTAAGGATGCAGGTTGTAGAACCAAGCATCACCTTGAGGTGGTGTATTCTGATGTGTGTGGGTCGATGCAAGTTAGTTCGTTTAGTGGCAATAGATATTTTTATCAAATTTATCTACGGTTATAGTAGAAAGCTATGAACATAAATAATCAAGAGAAAGGATGAGGTATGTGAAATTTTTAAGAAGTTCAAGTCCGTGGTTGAGCGACAAAGTAGTCACAAGCTCAAAGTTCTCAAAATGGATGGTGAAGGTGAATACATCTTAAATGGCTTTGGGATGTTTTGTGATGAAGAAAGGATAATGCATGAAGTAGTACCATCCTATAAACCTCACCAAAATGGTGTTGGAAAAAGGAAGAATCAATTGTTATGAACATGATGAGAAGTATGTTAAAAGGGAAGAACTTACCGAAAGAGTTATATGGAGAAACAATATCCACAATTGCCTATTTGTTCAAAAGGTGTTCAACAAAGAAGCTTGAGAAGATAACACCGGAGGAAGCATGCTCGGGATTCAAACCGAATCTAAACCACTTAAGAGTTTTTTGTTTCGTGGCATATCAATATGTTCTGAGACAACTTAGGAAGAATCTAGATGATAAGGGATAATTGACGATACTTGTAGGGTATCACTCCACTGTAGGTTACAAGCTATATGATGCCGCAAACAAAATATTTATGATCAGCCGAGACATTATGGTCGATGAGTTAAAGTGAATGCAATAACCTCTAACCGATTATGAGTAGCTTGTAACCGATTACCTGTAGTTTGTAACGAGTTACCAGAAAGATGTAACCTGTCACACCTTCGAAATTCCAAATTATGCAGAAATGGGAAGTGCAAAAACACTGCAAGTCGAAGCATGAACTGATGAGAATGTAAAAAGACAAACTAGGCAAAGAGGTTTGCCTCAAAGACTCCAAAATTGTGAGATATTCTGTGACAACAAAGTCAATGATAATGGTGATTTAATCCAATTTGCACTTATGGCCGAATCTTAACCCGTTAAGATGAAAGATGCCTTGAGTAATCCAAAGTGGATTTGTAATATGAAGGAGAAGCAGAAATCGATTGAGAAAAGATATAATTGGGAGTTAGTTGATCTACCAAACAGAAAAAGTGAATTGGTGTAAGATGGGTCTATAAGGTGAAGGCAAATCCCAAAGGTGAAATAATCAAGCATAAGGCTTGATTAGTTGCAAAGGGATTTTTGCAAAGAGAAGACATAGAATTTGAAGAGGTATTTTCACTAGTTGCTAGAATTGAAACCATAAGGCTAGTTATTGGTATTATGAATAACAATAATTTGTGCATCTATCAAATAAATGTCAAATTTGTGTTTTTAAATGGACCGCTTGAAGAAGAAGTGTATGTAGAACAACCCATTGGTTTTGTTGTGAAAAACCAAGAAGGAATGTTCTACAAGTCGAGAAAAGCACTATATAGTTTAAAACAAGCTCCAAGAGCTTGGAACAAAAGGATAAATGATTTCCTAATTGAGATTGGCTTCAAGAAATGTGTATCCAAACACTGCATATATGTGAAGACGGATACAAGTGAATGGGTGATCATTTTTTGATTATACGTAGACAATTTGTTGATTACAGACATCGACGAGAAGGGTATTTCTAAGTTCAAGAGTGAACTTATGAAAGAATTCAAGATTAAAGACCTTGGTATCATGACATACTTCCTTGGCATTGAGTTCCACAAATCCAAAAGGGAACTATTCATGCATCAAAGAAGATATGCTCTTGAGATATTGAAGAACTGTGAAATAGAGCATTGTAATGCTTTCATTACACTAGATGAACCAAGGATGCAACTGTCAAAGAATGAAGAAGATAACAACGTTGATCCAACTATATAGAAGGTTGATTGGATCCTTACGTTACTTGTACAATACGTGACCAAATTTGGTATTTAGTGTCGGTATTGCAAGTAGATTCATGAAGAGACAAAAGGTGACTCACTTGGCAGCAATCAAGAGGATTCTAAGATACGTCAAAGGATCTATTGACTGCAGAATTTTCTTTCCCACATCGGATATAGAAAAATAGTGCAATTTACTTCATGGTTGCTTCATGGTGAAGTTCATCCATCGTTGGGCGAAACAAGGGGTTCATAGCCCATTTGGGCAAGTTACTTCATGATGAAGTAAGAAATTTCTCGCTAGGAAAAAAACTCGTTGGGTGTTGAGTTGCAGTAAAAAAAGAAAAGAAAGTAAGTATTATTTATATCCTCTCTTAGAGACCGATACGATAATTGAAATTCGTTCAATAATTTCTATAACTCCAAGTACATTTGTTTGAAAAGTCTGATTTGTTTGGTAACCAAGTTAAAAATAACTACAAATGCAAATAAGATTTTAACAAGTGGAATTGATATTGTTGGGATTAGATTTCATTATCATAACCTTATGCATTATCTTGATAAGTTATGTATATTCATTGTTATAAATTAATATTATGACTTATCACTCAATATATGTTGTTTATGTCCAAACAACAATGTGAAATCAACCGTATTTTCTAATAGATGATTTATCAGCTCATTAATCAATAAAACAATAATAATATTCAATAATATATGTGAATGCTAAATCTAAATCCGTGTCCAGAGTTTAGCATCTAACATATAAAAATCTTTAATCTAGTTAACAAAAGTCTCTTTCAATATCATTTCAAACGATTATAATACGTTATAAGTAGCTAATTTATAACAAGCATTAATAATGAAGATAATCATCCATGTTAACAAATAACGAAAACATACAAAACACTATGATCAGTATGAATACACGAGTGTTTGGATAACTACATCTAGCCTGAATAAAATAGAATTTTGTTACGCTTCCTCATGGTAGCTTTACAATGACGATAAAAAAAAGAAGATGAAAAAGCATCCACGAAGACTTCTCGGTCAGACAGAGCCTTCACCTTGATTCTTCCATATATATCTTTGGAATTTCCCTCACAATTATATCTTGTTGTACAAAATTGCTAAATAATAGAATATGGACTACGAAATTAAGTAAAACATATATTGAATGAAAATAAGCTAACTGAGAACTCTATTTATAGACTTATGTTTTCGTATCCTCACTTAGAGAGGTCTTTGACACGCCTATCGAGTTTTGTTTTTCTTTATGATTAAGTCAAATCCAGCTTGTCAACTCATTCAACTTAGGCTTGGCTTCATATCTTGCTTGGCGAGCTTGTCACCTCGCGTGGCAAGAAATTCATTTCTTCACCCCAAAGTTACTTATCAGGGGCCTTTTGAATCACCTTTTCTTGCTTGACGAGCTTATCTCCTTGCCTAGCGAAATGTCTTGCTTGAGTCTTAAGTAACTTGGTCCGGAAGTAATCTCCAACCGCATGTGCTCGCCTGGCGAGCTTATCTTCTTCATTTGGTGAGATGGAGTTAGCAAGGTGCTTTGTTTTGCTATGTTCTGATCTATCTTTGGCATGTTTATAGCTGGGAGAGCCTATAAGCTCGTCTAGTAAATTTTCCGTTATCGATTTGTGTAATTTGTGTTTTCATTGTGTTTTCTCATGTACTCATGAATTTCATAATTAAAATGCTGACACATGTATTTTATCTTATTTGAGAAAAGATACGCTGTCACTTATTTATAACACCTACATCGTAATTGACTACAAAATACATACTAATTCTATTTTTTAATAATTCAATTTACATTGGTTTGTGTGCAAGATGTACGATACGGTGTATCAATTTTCGTTGTCAAAATAGCAACTTTGATCTTATTTTTATGTTAAATTGGAGAGGGGATGTTCATATGATTTCTCGTGTTTTAAATTAATAAGTGATTATGATAAATGAATAAGAGTGTTTTCTTTGTGTGTTTTCACTTGTATTCATGAATTTCACAATTAAAATGTTCACACTTGTATTTTTATCTTATTTGTATGATAAATTTGGAGATTTTCATATGATATCTTGTATCATATCTTGTATTTTAAGTTAATAAATGCTTATGTTAAAGAGTAAATTTGACATTTATTACTAGAAGAAACATGGTGGTTCATATCCCACTTGAATGAGTCAGAGGTAACTTCTTGAAAAAGAAAGATAAACTCTCTGGGAAAACTAATTATTTTGTTAGGAAAATTTTCCGATCAATTCCCTATAAATGGATGTTATAGTTTGCCCATATTCATTCATTCCATCCTAAACATGACCAAAACTCAAATCAAATATGAGTAGGAGAAACAATGCATTACTTCTGCATTTAATGTAACCTAATGTAGGTTAACTAGAATGTATTAAAGAATTACAACTTAGTAAATTAATGAGTCTATTGGTTAGTTTTTCAATCACTTTGTATCGTTCTAAATTTTATTTTTCAATAACATTATATTGATTTTGAATCTTTAGTTTATCTTCATATGTTTTCTACATACACATTATTATATTTAATAAGTTGTAATTTTAGAGTGTGTTTGGATAAATCATTTTAATGAGAGAAAATAATTTTTTAAGGAAATTTAAAATGATTTGATCAAAATTTATTATTTGGATAAAAAATATAGAAAATTGTTAAAATGATATAAATATATGAAATATTTTATTCAAGTCAAATTTAAGAAACTTCAAATAACATTAAAAAATAAAGAATTTGAAATTGCTTCATAATTTAAATGTTAAATTGTTTATTATTAATTTTTCAAAATTTATAAAATAGTCCTTATAATTTATGAAAGTTACAAATTTACCCCAAATTTTTAAAAATTTGCAAATAAGTCCCTAAATAATTTTCAAAATTTACAAAATCGTATCTTGAAATATTCAAAATTGTACATTGATTCCTATTATTCATATTTTAAATTTGACCCAAAAATTATAAAATTTATGAAAATGACCTAAAAAATTTAACAATAAATCATTTTAATACTCCATCCAAACAAAAGAATTTAAAAATAAATAAATTTCAATTGAATTATTTAAACTGCTTACAATTTTAAATCTCTCCAAAATTTTCAATTACCTATCCGAACACACTCTTAGTGTGTATTTTGTGTGATTTTCTTTTGTAAACAAGTTTTATGCGCAAATGTTGTAGCAATGTATTGTTTAATTTTAGATACACACGCTTGAAATTGAACTTAATATTTTTAAACAACATATTATGAAGTTCGTCAATATTCTTTGTTTTAGTAATGTATCAACATCCTATGAATAAATGAATATATTCTTTCGATTTTTTTTTTAAATAATCATTTTTTTAAAAAAAATTATCAAATAATTATTTTTTCAAAAAAAATCACTAAAATAACTACTTTTCAAACAAAAAAAAGTCGTCACACAGAGGTCAAACCACTCTATATGGTGCATGCATGTACATTAGAGATGAGGCGTCACACTACATGGCTTATCCTCCTATATAGTATCATACAGTGTGACACATACATATAATTTTAAGGAGGAGGCGCCATATTAAATGGCTTGACAATTGTTGTTATTAGTTTTTTTTAAAATAATAATAAAAGTAATTAAAAATATTTCATATTAATATTTTAAATTACACAATGTATATATACATATTTTTACGGACGTTCTCCTCAATCTAAGCGTGTCCCTGTTGAAGAGACCGACAAAAAACACAGAGCCGCCACCAAACTTTATTTATTCCGAAGGAAGGGGAAATATCGAGAAAACCCCAAGAGGATGGATAAGATGGTCTTGCGACCAAAAGAGAGGGTACAAAAGTCGATTATGCGAGGGGAATGTATTAGCACCCCTCACATCTGTTGTACTCAACGTGATCCATTTCAATTGTTTGCTTCTAAGGATGTGTCTATCTATAACTATACTTGCTAAGGGAAATGAAATGGTTTTTATTAGTGCGTTTATGAGGGTCTCGCAACCCTTTGCCTACGTATCCCTTGAAGGAATCAGAACACCGTAGTTCTTCTTGAAAATATTGGTTTGTTGATGTTTTTTAGTGGACGATGTTAACACATGTATTCTAGCAATAGGTACGACCGGTATCGCGATAGAACAAAGATAACATGCTCTTTTGAGGAGATCTTTGATTTGTTGAGTGTTTTTGCTAAGTGTGGAATGGGTTTGAATAATGATTAAGTGTTTTTTGGATATTTTTAATGAGGGAAAGAAAGAATTAATTATAAAATTAACCTAATATTTTTTTTGTATTTTTGTATGGATTTCAAATGAAATAAGACTAAAAAAAATTTGAAACTTAGAATTTAAAGAGAAAAAAAGCTAAAGTCAAGGATCAAAATCATGTCCCCTAGGCTGCAACTCTTTTGCCTTGCCATTAAACCAAGTTCATTTTTTTGTTATATTTATAATTTAATTAAAATAAAAAGGGGAATAATAAAACAGATTTAGGTTAAATGAGGATGAAATGTAAAATAGTGATAAAAGGGTCTCAAGGGGTCTCGAACCCAGGACCTCAAGCATACAGGACTCACGCTCCAACCACTACACAAAGATGTTCATTCGTTATCCTTATGTCTTTATTAAACTAAATTTAAAACAAAGACAATGGAAACGGATTATCAGACCCAATGGGCCGGCCCAGTTTGGGAGGAAGATATGAAGGGTTTTGGGGAACCCTAATTTGAAATGATGCGCCGCTGTAAGCTCTTTGGGAAAGGGTCAATATTAATTTTTTTAATTTCCCAATTAATCATATAACAATCAAATTTCTCTCTCACTGACCCTAACCTCACGCTCTTCTCTACCATTTCTCTCTTCTTCTCTCACAATCAATTCTCTCTCTCTCTCTCTCTCTCTCTCTCTCTCTCTCTCTCTCTCTCTCTCTCTCTCTCTCTCTCTCTCTCTCTCTCTCTCTCTCTCTCTCTCTCTCTCTCTCTCTCTTCTCTCTCTCTCTCTCTCTCTCTCTCTCTCTCTCTCTCTCTCTCTCTCTCTCAAAACTGCCCCTCTATTCTTGGTTCAACGATCTCTTATCTCAGTTATATTCCTCTCAAACTCAAATGAACAACCATAAAAAGGACATACTCAATCAAACTCTCACGATCTAAAAAAAAACTAATTAAAATGACGGTCGAAGATGTAACCTGACTCATTTCAAATTCTAAACACAAAAACAAACAATGGACCTCACAGGGACTACAACAACGAGAAGGATTTTGAAATCAGATTGGAAACATCGTACAAGCATGGGTGCATACAATTGGCAAGGAATTAATCATCTATATAACAATAGCTATGCATAGGTTTAAAGAAACGATGAGAAACTTACAAGGTCGGAGCTAGTCCAACGAGTTTGTGGTTCTGGGGAAGACGAGACCATTACAGGCACGTTACACTTTTTCTCCTTCTTGTTCTGATCCACTCGCGTGTGCGTTATTATGCAACTTGTGTTAAAGGTTATTGTAATCAACAATGGTGATGTGTATGTGTCCCTGTGTATATCTTTGTTGTTGATATTGTAAATTGTTTCGCTTCTGCAGGTCCGGTTTTATGTTGTATTGAGATGTTGAAGAGAATTTACTACATGTTTGAAGGTTGAGTATTTATAGATACAAATGGGGCGCAGAAGATTGAACATGTGATGTTAAGATTGCGTATTTGAGTGTTCTGATGTGTGATGTTTTGAGGGGTGTTGAAGAAAGGTTTTGAGCATAGTTGTTAGAGTGTATTGCTGGCCAATGAAACAGTGGTTTTGGTTATGCAGGGAGTTGTTTTCTACTACATTTCTTGTCTTATTTTTGGTATAATTATGTAGGGATTTGAAGATGATGAAAAAGGGAATAAGGGTTTGAATGATATATGGTGGTGTTTAGGTTCTGGTTTGAAGCAGGTTGGTGAAGAATTGGTTGAAGAGTGGAGTATGGAGGACTTGAGTAGAGTGGATATTTAAACAAAATTTCTGAGTGAATTTCCTGTTGAATTGTTCTCTCTTTCTTGTGTGTCCTTTTAGTGTATGCAGGGTTGTTTCTTATAGTGAATGAGGATAGGTTTTAGGGGGAAGAGTTGATAAGTTTTGAACAATTTTGTAGGCTGACTTGTTGCTTTCTTGATGCAGTTTTATGTGATATAATTTTGTGCAATTCTTGGCTCTCTTAGTGCAGGTTTGGGACAGAAATAACACAGGTTATGCAGGGCTGAATTTTGGAGGTTTATGGCAGCAATAGCAGGCTTTTTTAGACAGGTATTCAGACTGGTTTGAGACAACAATATTTTGTTTGTTTTTGATTGTTTTACAGTGTGATGCAAGGTTGCATAGGACTGCTTTGAAAGCAGGGTATTTGGGTTGGTTTTAAAGGGTTTTGGGACAAGTTTACGCAGCAACAACAAAGTGGACAACGGGGAATTTGTTTCTTGTGGACAACATCTTGAAGATTAAGATTAGTTTAGCATTTATCATAAGTTCAAGACCATAGGGATCTAGGATTAGGTTTAATGTACCTTGAAATTTGGTAATGTTGTAATGTGAAACTTGTAGCTAGTCTTGAATTTTAATGAAGCTTTGAAATCTTTCACTTGAGTTTGAAATGGATTTGTATTGAATTATGCCTTAAAATTAATATGATGAATCCTTCACTTTTGAGTGAAACATAACAAATAAATTTGAATTAAGATCTTGGAATTAGCTTGAAATTGGAAATTTGATGGTCCTTGAAAAAGTGCCTTGCAATTTAAATTGATGAATGAAGGACTTAATGCCTTGACTTGAGACAAATGAATTTTAACTTGATCTTGATGAATACTCTTGGATGAAATTGAAAATGATGAGCGGAGCAGTGCGAAATGATATTTTGAAATTTGAGCAAACTTGAATATATCTTGAATTTGAACCTTCAAATCATGTATCTTTTCGATGAACTTTAGCACTTGCATCTTGTTTTCCAAGAGAACCTCATGAATGAATTCTTCCTCCTTTCACGCTTAAAACCTTAATCAAAAGATCTCTTGAATGAATGAATCCAACTTCACTTTTCAATGAAACCTAAAACCAGATTTTAGACCTATTTGTATTTGCAAGTCACAAACAGTTGAGTGAGCAACCATGCCTTGATCATAAAATAAGTCTACAGTCAACATCTCTTGTATCATGTGTCAAACTTTCATAACTCGCACCATCAACCTTTACTTTGATGAAGTCCTTCTTCATAAAACAAAACCTTAAAAGGATATCCTTGTAAAAATATAATTGAGGGTTGAAGCATAGAAGGATAATGCTCTTTGAAACGAAACCCTAATCTCCTGATTAACAATAGGGAAATAAACCTTACTCCAAAATTTCCTTGTATCTTGAGGAGAAAGAAATCCATAATGACGAAACAAACCCTAATTAAAATTTGAACCTCAAATCCATAATGCCTTGCTCCTTAAGCCACAATCGATTAGAGAATACGCTCACAACCCTAATTTGTAGTCCTCTCATTCAAATATGTGACATCCTTTCAATTGTATCTTTTGATTGATCATGAGAAACCTCAAAGATAATGGAACTTATAAGATTCATCACATCCCTATCCAAGCCCTTGGAAATAAAATTAGTTCAATGCATTATAGATTAATGATAAGGAAATTCAGGATGACCCTAATTCCAGATTCCACTGCTCAAGGAGGAACCAGGGAAAGCAACTTGTAGAATGTAGAAGCCTCAACAAAACTTAAACCCTAGTTAGCACAACCGCTAATGCTTTGAACCACTGCCTTATTGAATGAAGGAATGATGTGTGAATGACCTAATGAAAATGATGCAAATGAAATGCAAAGCCAAAGCCAGATAAAAGTGAAAAGGGGTAATATGGTTAAGTAGTGATAACTTGTAATGGGGTAATGGTACTAATACAAGGTTCTCGGGGAAGTGGGTGTTATAGTGATTGAAAACATATGGTTAATGATGGTGTGGTGACTAAAAGTAGGATCAATGACAACATGATAACTTAAAGACAATGGGTGAAATCAACGACAACGGAGAATCTATCGTGTGGGATTTGCGACCCAAAAAGAAAGGTAAAGACAACAGGTAAAATCTATGACAACGGAGAATCTATCGTGTAAGATTCACGACACAAAAGAAAGGTAAAGACAACGGGTAAAATCGACGACAATGGAGAATCTATCATGTAGGATTCATAACCCAAAATAAAAGTCAAGACAACGAGTAAAATCAACGATAATGAAGAATCTATTATGTAGGATTCACGACCCCAAAAGAAAGGTAAATATAACGGGTAAAATCAATGACAACAGAGAATCTATCGTGTAGGATTCACGATCCAAAAAGAAAGGTAAAGACAACGGGTAAAATTGACGACAACGGAGAATCTATCGTGTAGGATTCACGACCCAAAAAGAAAGGTAAAGAAAACGGGTAAAATCGACAACAACGGAGAATCTATTATGTAGGATTCACGACCAAAAATGAAAGGACATCAAGAGTGTGGGGGGGGGGGGGGGGGGTATCAGGACAGCCAGCGACCCACGCCAGATGATAAGAGAGGGTAGGATCTCAGGATGATCTGTGACCCAAGAAGAGATAACATAAGGGTATAATCTGTGGACGATCTGTGACCCAAGATAATGTGAGGGTAAGATTTATGGACAATCAGCGTCCCAAGAAAAGATTGAGAAAATGTATTGAGAGTTGGGAGTACAATGTATTGGCACCGTGGCTATTTTGGTTCGTAGTGTAATGACGGATGTCAACTGAGAATTGTGAGGATGGTATTATCGGTGGGGATGTATTACTGTTTTGAGGATTGATTTGGGCTTTCGTGCATGGTACCAAATCTGGCTTATGCTTCATATGCATTTTGAAGTGTATGGCATAATAATCCATTTCAATGGATATGCTACGCGTTTTAGGGTGCAATGTAATATGCAAAGATGATTACTATATGCAGAGTGTAAACAATTAGGCTCATTGGAGTCCGTTTCCCACTGTCTTAAGATAACAATACATATTGGTGCTTGAAAAGTAGAGAATTGGGTTATAGCCTTGTTGGGGATTGAATTACAGTCTTGCTGGGGAGAAATAGGTTGATCTGACTTTCCCTACATCCTGGACTTCTTGTGGGTGGCTGGGTAGAGACATGGATTTCTTCAAATTCCCTAAGTTTTCTCTATGTTGGAGAACCGTGTGCTCGACCGTCTGCAGGGGGTGATGACGATTCTGAGGACGTTAACTAAGTTAAAGTGACCATCATGATGTTTTTAACCTGATCAAATTTGTACGGCTGACAAAAATTTTCTTGAGCAGCTTCATAAGTGGGGATTAGAAATGCCCCCGTATGTAATGATCTCTAAAAGGATATTCTTTGAGTGGAAGGCTGGAAGATTCGTGTCATAATATGACACAAGGTGGCATGCCCCAATATCTTTGGTCACGAAATAGACTGCCTCTGATCATGGACTCTTGGAGAGATTTCTCGAATATCGACGTAACTTCCCCAAATTGTATGAATTCCGAATAGGTTACTCGTCCTGATTGCCCCAAATTGAAGTTTAAAGAGATTTTTCAACGTGATAGCCTCTGATTGGTTGGAAAAATCTAGAAGAGATTTATCAACGTGACAACTTCTGATTGGGTATAACTCGAAGAGGTTCATCAACGTGATAGCCTCTGATTAACAACTTCGAGGGAATGCCCCAAAATGATATCATTATTTACTTTTCAACAGATTTCTGCAGCATTTTGTCCTTTGGGATAATAAGGGTTTCATTTGATTCTCATCAGGCAAGCTTATTTGATGTTCAAGCACTTATTCACATGCAAATAATGTTTGCCTAAGAATGATAATTCTAATGAAAATCCTATGCTTGTCTTGTAGTTAAAAAACTTTTATTGAAAAGATGTCGAAGCATCAATTTGTTTGTTTTTTATGAAAAGGTGGTGTGTTACCAACTCAAATTTTTTTTAGCACATCTCCTAGGATTCAGGTTACCGTATTCTTGTTACAGTATTGTTTTGAATTAACCCATGCTTTAGTTAGGACTTTTAAGGGTTGTAACGTGGCATGGTTCACGATTTTTAGGAAAAAAAGGATTTAAGGCTCAAAATTATTTGGTGCCCACCCATTCTCCATGATGTTCTCCATTCCTTCATTCAGTTAACTCGATATGAGCCCTCATCTCTTGAGAAGGGAATTTGCGATGGTTGAGGAACCACATGGGTTTCTTGGACACGAAAATTGACAACTTCTTGTTCTTGGTGTCTGATCACACGACTTTGTTCTTTACTGAGGATTTTTATTTTGTAATCCTTTATTTTCCCTAATTTTTTCCTGGATAGTTTTCGATTTTAGATTTGACTCTGAAGTCCAGCGGGATGCCCTGACTTTTGCCTAAGAGACTTGCTTTTCAAGTATCGACTTAGCATGGATTTTTGTCTCTTTCTTTTTGAACAAGTCGTTGATCTTTGCGTCGTCTTCAATTTTTTGGAAATGGTTGTGATTGCCTGAGTCCTTTATAGATGGGGGATAACCATTATGGTATCATCATCTGTTGACCTCCTGATGTGAGACATATACCCATGGGGATATCAATCTCTTTGATGCACACTGCTGATAGATGAAGGTTAGCCATTTCGGTTTTGACTTTCTCCATCCTTTTGATGGATAACCATTGTTGTGTCCTTAGAGGCGCACTCTTAATGAGTTCTGAATGCTCGATCGATTTAACTTAAATCTAACCGCCCCAAGGTTAAAATGATGGTTTTTTTCCGAACTGAAAAGAAACTCCTACTTCGAAGGCTCAGAGGGGTTAACGAGGGTTTATATTTATTATGTCTCCAGTGTTTAGGAATTAAAACAATGCATGTACATCGTCAGCAGGGTTTTATTCAAGAGCACACCGTTCGAGATTCTAGGTGTATTTCTCATCATCCTTCCCAGAGGTTTTTCCGTATTAACAAGAGTTAAGTATCAAAAGCAAGTAAAATAATAAAAGCGTAAATGAGTGAATACGAATGGATTAGTTCAAGATAAACATTCAATTCATTGTGATTTAATATTAAAAAAACAAACATTTTTGCATACAAGAAAGTACTGAACAAAACAAGAAAGATTACAAATGATAATGCAAATGAAACTAGAAATTGCCATGTTGAGGAGGCTTCTTCAGGCTTGACTTATTTGAGGAGACGCTCTTTGTAGTATTGACACCTATCTCAGTAAGAGGATTCAATCCTTTGTAGGATATATTTCAATGCCCTACGATTCTCAATTGTGTGGTCTGAAGCCCCTAAATGAAATTCGCAACAAGCACTGGCATCATAATCCAGAGGGAGAGGATTTGGAGGAGGACCAAGCTCTCTCAGCTGGACTAACTGGCCTTTTAACAAATGAGGGAGGAGTTGAGCATAAGGCATAAGTATAGGATCCATCCTTCTTTCAGGACCTTTCTTCCTCTTTTGTCCTCGTTGCCCCTGGGGTTCTTGATTCATCTAAAAAGGCACATATCGTGTTTGCTGAACATACAACTGTCTTTGTATGCACTGCTGTTGATGAGGGATTAACTGATGCCTAGCCACCCTAGGTTGTTGAGCCGAAATTATCGCATATGCCCGAGGAAAATATCTATCAGGATGAACAACTGATGCTTGATGGTGAAGAGCTTGATCTTGATGATAGATCGAGGTCTTCCCTTTGTTGATAGCAGCAATAGTATATCCTTCTTTCTTCTTGAGAAGGCCAAATCAAGGTTTCTTGTTACTTCCACTGATAGCGCTAGATGTACCCTGAATTTTTCATGACTTGAGGCCATCTTTAATATATTCCCCAATGTTAACCAAGTCAGAAAAGGAAGTCGAAATACTACCAAGTATATTTTGGATATATGGGTCTTGCAAGGTTCCCATGAACAAATAAGTCAATTCACGATCCAAGAGAGGAGGTTGAACCCTTGCAGCTAATCCATGTTGTGATACGGTGGCAGAACCGACTGTTAAATACTTTTTTTTTTGCATTTTGTGTTTGCAAATGTTACAGTAAGCAAGAGCCGCCACCGACTTTTCTTTTATCCAAATTAAGGGAAGGGTGAAAAGAATAGAAAAAGACCTTTTCGAGATTATTCTTAGTAAGGGGGGTAGATTATGGAAAGGGAATGTGTTAGCACCCTTTCCATCCGTAGTTATTTACGGGCTCTTAGAGGTTAGCTCATTTTGAAAATACTTTGTGCTTTGTGTGTTTTGAAAATGTTTGGAAAATGCCTTAGTGCAGCAATTTGCTTTGCGTTTAACTCTTATATCAGTCCTCAAGAGCATTAACAAAGCAAATGTTTTGAAAATTGCTTTTGAAAAGTAGTATTTGTGTAAGTGCAAAATGTTTTTTGAGCAAACTTCTAACAACTATCTACTTTTATACTCGAAAAGGGTCATTCTTTTCCTCATGTCCTTTAGATAGCGCTATCCTACTATTAGTGAGTAGGTAGCCCTATCGTTGTATGTATTAGGGACATTCGAAAGGGACATTACAGTCACAAAGGAAACTTGTGGAGACGCTTTAGCAATTCTGTTTAGGGACTAGATCATTTACCGAAAGGCAACAGTAGGGTCATCGAGGGACTATGATCTTTTGATTTATGGGTCTTTTGCTAAAGCGTTCCTGCCTTATGACTGGTTTATTTCTGAAGGCAACCAAAGTGGGGTATCCTAGAGGTGTATATGTGCAAGTCTGTTATGTTCAGTTATTTTTTGTCTTTTTGTTAAGTTTGCTAACGTTTGATTTCGGTCTTTTTCATACACGCCTAGTTACTAGCAATTAATATATATACAAAAATGTAAAGTACAGAAATATAAAGTGCGGGAATGTAAATCCTATGTTATTACATGGATTTGTGAGAGGTACATTATAAAAAAGCGAGAAATAAAGTCGTAGTTACTATTACAAACTGGGAAGCAATTACAATAAGATGAGAAAAAATGCGAAAATAAATAAATACGCAAAAAAATTAAAATGGACGTCTAAATCCTAAGGGGAAAAGATATTTTTGTTTGTTTTGTTTTATTTTAAGAAAATACAACCTAAGTCCATTTAATTTTAATTTCAAGAAAAAGGTTAAAATAATGAATTAATTTATTTACAAAATTAATTTAATTAGAAAAACAACTAGCCTAATGTTTTTTTGTGATTTTTGATTTAAGGTTGTGATACAGTGGGAGAACTGACTTGAGGTGTTTTGCGTTTGTGTTCGTAAATGTTGCGGTTTAGCAAGAGTCATCACCGACTTTTCTTTTATCCAATAAGGAAAGGTGAAAAAGCACAGGAAAGACCTTTAGAGATGTTTTTGAGTTCGGGGGGTAGATTATGAAAAGGGAAGGTATTAGCACCATTTTCATCCATGGTTTTCCATGGGCTTTTAGTTACTCGCTAGATCACTTGCTTTTGTTTGAATGTGTGCTTATGGTGTGGTTTTTTGAAAGTATTTTGAAAATGTAACTTTGTAATGATTCTCGTTTCTATAAGAATGCATACAAAGTTTTGTTTTGAAAATAATTCAAAGATGTGTTTGTGAGATGTGTTTTTGAAAGTGATTTTGAAAAGGGTTTCCTTTGTAATGGCTCTCGTCTCTATAAGAACGCGTACAAAGTGTTTATCTTTTAAAAATGTTTCAAATGGAAGTGTTGGTGTATAAAATGTTTTTGTTGTGAGCAAGCGAGTAACTGAGAGCGAACCTACCTACTCAAAAGGTCTTAGATGTGCTTTTCCTCCTCCTTTAGATGTTGCTATCTCACCATCGATTTGGTAAGAAGCCCCATCGTTGGATGTGAAGGGACAAGCGTTGGGACGTCGTATGACCATGATAGCAATGTTGTGAGATAACTTAGCACTTTTCTTTTAGGGACTAAGATCATTTTGAAAGGCAACTTCGATAGCGTCATTGAGGGACTATGATCTCGTATTTCGATTGTTTATGCTAAGACATCCCACATGCATAACATGGCCATTTTTAGGCAACAAGTGGAGTTAACCTTAAGGGTGCATGTGTGCAAAGTGTATTTGATTGCATGAATTTTAGTCTTGGTTAGGGTTGTCTATTTGTTGTTTTAGTCTTGCCATACATGTAACACCCCAGTTTCAATTATTTGATTTATTTAAATTTGGGAAATTATTTTATTAGAATTAATAAAATAAAAATGGATTATTTATTTTGAAATATGGAGGAAAATAAAAGAAATAAGAAAATGCTGAGTTTTTAGGTTATTGGGCTTGGATGTTGTTAGTAAAGAGTGGGGGTGCAAAAGAAGTAAAGTTATGTTTTGGAACTCAAGTTATTTTTCTCATTATTCACGATAACACAGAATTTGGGATTTGGGAAGCAGAGCTCTGAAGGTACGAAGAACGAAGACCATCGCTCAAAAAGTCCAAAGCTGCTAATTGATAAGGTAAGGGGGGCTATTACTCGATTTACCTTTGTTTATGGGTTTATGTACGGTTGATTTGGGTAATCGTAGGAAAAAACCCCAATTGTTAGATGTTATTAGGGATCGATACCCTTAGGATTGAACTTTGTTAAAGGAGGTTTAGGTTCCCAATTTTATGAAATCAATTAACGATTTTAGGTTCCTAATGGTGGATTGGAAGTATATCTGCATGATCGTGAATTTACCTTAGAAGTTATAGGGATAACCTCAATGTTAGTAGATTTCCCCAAAAAGGACGATTAATCCCGGTTAAGGTGACTATGATGATTGTTGGTAATTAGGAAATTGATGTTTTGTTTTGAGTTATACAAACTCGATGTCGTTAGGTACCGAAATGCGCGTTTTGGCTGGCATTTTCCCGCGTTTGGCTGCTGTTTCTGAGCTGCTGCAGGTACAGGAAAACTCTGTACGCGCTCAGCAACACGGGCCGTGTTGCACAACACGGGCACCCGTGTTGCTCTTCTGTGTTGGTAAAAGTAATGTGTTTTCTGGACACATTACAACACGGGCCGTGTTGCACAACACGGGCACCCGTGTTGATCCCCCTGTATTGATAAGGATAATGTGTTTTTTTTCTGGATATGTTACAACACGGGCCGTGTTGCACAACACGGGCACCCGTGTTGATGCTACTGTGTTGATTTTCTGAACTTTGTTTTCAGTGCTTGATTGTGGATTTTATTGACATGCTTTTGGATAATGTTATCGAGCATGAATTATGATATGACTTGATATGATTGATGTTTAAATAGTATGCTGAGTGATTACATGCTATCCATATCTTGTTATGATTTGATGTTGTTGATGTTGCATGATATGTTGATTGATGTTCATAGTATGCTGAGTGTTACATACTTTACATATCATGTTGCATTTGTTAATTCCCATTGTGTGGAATTAACATGGTGGCCAATATACGTGTCCGCGATTTAATGGAACGTTGAGGTGGTAGCCGTGTCCGCGATATAATGGAACGGTGAGTTATCCGTGACCCGAGATTTAATGGGGCGGTGAAGTGGTACCACATGCATGGGTGTGTTGCATTACCTTGAATATAACATGAATGGATGATTTTTCCAATGTTGTATTTGATTGTTTGTATGCACGTATGATTGCTAAATGGTTGACGATGTTTGATGATTATTTGCAAATATGAAAAGCAATATATCATGGGTATATGAATTGTAAAGGTTTTTGTAAACTATGAAATATGCTAATTATTGGGTGATGCTTATGATTTCCTGAATTGATTGTTATGAACGTATAATCAAATGTATAATTGAGATGCTCACCCTTACTGTTGAATATTTCAGATTGAGGAGCTTCGTTCAGGTGCTTGGCGAAGGCTTGTCGTTCTAGTTTATTTTCGTTTTAGTATTGTCCGGGTCATGCTCTGATAGTTGTAACTCCGGGAACGCTTGTTTGTCGAGCTGTTTTTAGTCAGACTCGTTTAATTCCTCATGTTTTGTTATTATGATGTTGACATTTTCCAGGTGTTAATCCCTGATGATTTTGAAAATGTTAATAACATTGGTTTTATTAAATAAATTATTCCGCTGTGTAAACATGTATGAGTTACTACTAAGATTATGCATGACAGGAATTTGTGTTATTTAAAGAGAATTGTAGCATCCTCGATTATACATGTACTCTGAAATTATGATTTTTAATAATTGCGAAAATTTATTCGAGGTTTTTAGAGGTTGTTACAATAGTGGTATCAGAGCATAGTCGGTCGTTGCGACCAGAGTCTTGAGTCAGTCATCCCTTTTGTATGCGATTAGTGTAAGGTAACACTGTCGATACTGTATTCTAATGAAGAGTATGTTTTGATTCTCAGGAATATGGCTGGAAGAGGTAACAGACGAAATGATGCTGCACTAGCTGAGGCTTTGGGGATGTTAGCTGGTGTACTTGCTGGAAACCCAACTGGAGGCGTGATTGGTGCTGATAGGCAATTGGGAAATTTCCAAAGGAACAATCCTCCGTTGTTCAAAGGTACACATGACCCTGAAGGTGCTGAGAAGTGGCTGAAGGAAATCGAAAGGATTTTCCGTGTGATTGATTGTGCTGAAGATCTGAGAGTCAGATATGGTACGCATATGTTAGCAGAAGAAGCCGACGACTGGTGGGTTGCCACAAGGACTGAAATGGTTCGGGATGGAGAGGCACTGACTTGGGCTAACTCCAGAAGGGCTTTTCTGAGGAGGTACTTTCCTGAAAATGTTCGGGGAAGAAAGGAAATTGAGTTTTTGGAGCTTAAGCAGGGCAATCTGACTGTTAGTGAATATGCTACTAAGTTCACTGAGCTGGCAAAGTATTATGCACACTACAACAATGATGAGGCTGGGGAATTCTCTAAATGTATCAAATTTGAGAATGGTCTCCGAGATGAGATTAAGCAGGGAATCAGGTACCAGCGTATTCGTAGATTTTCTGATCTGGTGGATTGTAGCAGAATCCTGGAAGAAGATATTACCAAGAATAGGTCGTCCCACTCTCGTGGGGCTGTTGACAAAAGAGGAAAGCAAGATATGGACCGTGGCAAGCCATATGGTAGAGATAACCAGAGATCAGGCGGTTGGAAAAGGCCTAGTGGGGGAGATTCTAAGGCTCCTATCAGATGCTACAGGTGTGGTGAGTCTGGTCATCACATTCGAGATTGCAAGAGTGATGAGAAGAAGTGCTATAAATGTGGAAAGGCTGGTCATTTGTCTATTGATTGCAAAGGGAAGTCTGTTACTTGTTACAATTGTGGCGAAGAAGGTCACATTCGTCCACAGTGTCCTAAGCCTAGGAAGGACCAGTCAGGTGGAAAAGTGTTCGCTTTGTCTGGATCTGAGACTACTCCAGAGGATCGATTGATTAAAGGTACGTGTTTTATTCATGGCACACCTTTAGTTGCAATTATTGATACTGGTGCAACTCATTCTTTCATTTCTTTGGATTGTGCTGAGAGGTTGAAACTGGACATATCTGGTATGCGAGGTAGCATGGTTGTTGATACTCCTGCATTGGGTTCAGTGACAACTTCACTTGTATGTAGGAATTGTCCTATTGAGATTTTTGGTAGAGGTTTCGGTATGGATTTAGTGTGCCTACCGCTTGAACAAATTGATATTATCCTTGGGATGAACTGGTTGGAATTCAACCGGGTTCATCTGAACTGCTTTGCTAAGACAGTGATTTTTCCAGAAGCAGCTGGTGTCGAGAATTTGACTATGACTGCTAGGCAGGTACAAGAAGCAATGGAAGACGGTGCTAATGTGTTTATGTTACTTGCTTCGTTAGATGCAACAGGAAAGGTTAGGAGTGGCGAATTGCCAGTGGTGTGTGATTTTCCAGAAGTCTTTCCTGATGATGTTGGTGAGTTACCTCCTGAGAGAGAAGTGGAATTCTCTATAGATTTGATTCCTGGTACGAGACCGGTGTCGATGGCGCCATATCGTATGTCTGCGTCTGAGTTGGCTGAATTGAAGAGTCAGTTGGAAGATTTACTGGAGAAGAAGTTTATTCGTCCAAGTGTTTCACCTTGGGGTGCTCCGGTATTGTTGGTTAAGAAGAAAGAAGGTTCTATGAGACTGTGTGTTGATTACAGGCAATTGAACAAGGTAACCATTAAGAATCGGTATCCATTACCGAGGATTGATGATTTAATGGATCAGCTAATTGGAGCCAGTGTATTCAGTAAGATTGACTTGAGATCTGGATATCATCAGATTCGTGTGAAAGCGGATGATGTTCAAAAGACTGCTTTTCGAACGAGGTATGGGCATTATGAATATTCTGTTATGCCGTTCGGGGTTACTAATGCACCTGGTGTTTTCATGGAATATATGAACAGGATTTTTCATCCGTATCTGGATAAGTTTGTTGTGGTTTTTATCGATGACATTCTGATTTATTCCAAGAATGACGAAGAACATGCGGAACATCTCAGAATTGTGTTAGAGTTGTTGAAAGATAAGAAGTTGTATGCAAAGTTGTCCAAATGTGAGTTCTGGCTGAATGAAGTTAGTTTTCTTGGACATGTGATTTCTAAGAATGGTATTGCAGTGGATCCTACAAAAGTAGAAGCAGTATCTCATTGGGAAGCGCCGAAGACTGTTTCTGAAATCAGAAGTTTTCTTGGTCTTGCAGGTTATTACATAAAGTTTATCGAAGGATTCTCAAAGTTAGCATTGCCGTTGACGAAGTTGACTCGTAAAGGACAAGCGTTTATTTGGGATTCGGAATGTGAGAAAGGTTTCCAAGAATTGAAGCGGAGATTGACTAGTGCTCCTATTCTGATTTTGCCGAATCCAGTGGAATCTTTTGTGGTCTATTGCGATGCATCTCTGTTGGGTTTAGGTGGTGTTTTAATGCAGAATCAGCAGGTAGTTGCGTATGCTTCGAGACAGTTGAAGGTTCATGAAAGGAACTATCCTGCTCATGATTTAGAGTTGGCAGCAGTTGTGTTTGTCTTGAAATTGTGGAGACATTATCTGTATGGTTCGAGATTTGAAGTGTATAGTGATCATAAGAGTTTGAAGTATCTTTTCGATCAGAAAGAGCTCAATATGAGGCAAAGAAGGTGGTTGGAATTTCTCAAAGATTATGATTTTGGTTTGAATTACCATCCTGGTAAGGCAAATGTGGTTGCAGATGCTTTGAGCAGGAAATCCTTGCATATGTCTATGATGATGGTTCGTGAATTGGATTTAATTGAACAATTCCGAGATTTGAGTTTAGTTTGTGAAAGTACTCCGAAGTGTGTTCGTTTGGGTATGTTGAAACTTACTAGTGGTATCCTAGAAGAGATCAGGATCGGGCAGAAATCTGATGTTAATTTAGTTGATAAATTGACATTGATCAACCAAGATCAAGGTGGTGAGTTTAGAATTGATGAGAATGATGTTATGAGATTTGGCGATAGAGTTTGTGTCCCTGATGTCGCAGAAATCAAGAAGAGTATATTAGAGGAAGGACATCGCAGTGGGATGAGTATTCATCCGGGTGCCACGAAAATGTATCATGATTTGAAGAAATTGTTTTGGTGGCCGGGAATGAAAAAGGAAATAGCTGAATTTGTGTATGCATGTTTAATCTGTCAGAAATCGAAGATTGAGCATCAGAAGCCGTCTGGATTTATGCAACCAATGTTTATTCCAGAATGGAAGTGGGATAGTATTTCTATGGATTTTGTATCTGGGTTGCCGAGGACCCCTATGAATTGTGAAGCGATATGGGTCGTTGTGGATAGGTTGACTAAGTCTGCTCATTTTATACCGGTGCGAAAGGATTACTCAATGGAGAGATTGGCACAATTATATATTGAGAAAATAGTGAGTTTGCATGGAGTTCCTTCTAGTATTGTGTCAGATAGAGATCCGAGGTTCACTTCGAAATTTTGGGAAGGATTGCAGAAGGCTTTGGGTACTAAATTGAGGTTGAGTTCAGCTTACCATCCTCAGACTGATGGACAGACGGAGAGGACGATTCAATCGTTAGAAGATTTATTGCGTGCTTGTGTTTTAGAGAAGGGTGGAGCTTGGGATAGCTATTTGCCATTGATTGAATTTACTTATAACAATAGTTACCATTCGAGTATTGGTATGGCTCCGTTTGAGGCATTGTATGGTAGACGGTGTAGAACGCCTTTGTGTTGGTATGAATCTGGAGAGAGTTCAATAATTGGGCCAGAAATTGTTCAGCAGACTACTGAAAAGATCAAATTGATTCAAGAGAAGATGAGAGCTTCTCAGAGTCGTCAGAAAAGTTATCATGATAAGAGGAGAAAGAATTTAGAATTCAGTGCTGGAGATCATGTGTTTATGAGAGTTACTCCGATGACGGGTATTGGTCGAGCGTTGAAATCTAAGAAGTTGACTCCGCGTTTTATTGGTCCGTTTCAGATTACAGAAAGAGTTGGAGAAGTTGCTTATCGTATTGCTTTACCTCCGAGACTTGCGAATTTGCACGATGTTTTTCATGTTTCTCAGCTGAGGAGATACATTCCAGACCCATCTCATGTAATCCAAATAGATGATGTACAGGTGAGAGATAACCTAACAGTAGAAACATTGCCTATGAGGATAGAAGATCGGGAAGTGAAACAATTAAGAGGTAAAGAGATAGCATTAGTGAAGGTTGCTTGGGGAGGTCCAGCAGATGGAAATATCACTTGGGAGCTGGAGAGCCAGATGAAAGAGGCTTATCCAGAACTGTTCGTCTAAGGTATGTTTTCGAGGACGAAAACTCTTTTAGTGGGGAAGAGTTGTAACACCCCAGTTTCAATTATTTGATTTATTTAAATTTGGGAAATTATTTTATTAGAATTAATAAAATAAAAAGGGATTATTTATTTTGAAATATGGAGGAAAATAAAAGAAATAAGAAAATGCTGAGTTTTTAGGTTATTGGGCTTGGATGTTGTTAGTAAAGAGTGGGGGTGCAAAAGAAGTAAAGTTATGTTTTGGAACTCAAGTTATTTTTCTCATTATTCACGATAACACAGAATTTGGGATTTGGGAAGCAGAGCTCTGAAGGTACGAAGAACGAAGACCATCGCTCAAAAAGTCCAAAGCTGCTAATTGATAAGGTAAGGGGGGCTATTACTCGATTTACCTTTGTTTATGGGTTTATGTACGGTTGATTTGGGTAATCGTAGGAAAAAACCCCAATTGTTAGATGTTATTAGGGATCGATACCCTTAGGATTGAACTTTGTTAAAGGAGGTTTAGGTTCCCAATTTTATGAAATCAATTAACGATTTTAGGTTCCTAATGGTGGATTGGAAGTATATCTGCATGATCGTGAATTTACCTTAGAAGTTATAGGGATAACCTCAATGTTAGTAGATTTCCCCAAAAAGGACGATTAATCCCGGTTAAGGTGACTATGATGATTGTTGGTAATTAGGAAATTGATGTTTTGTTTTGAGTTATACAAACTCGATGTCGTTAGGTACCGAAATGCGCGTTTTGGCTGGTGTTGCACCCCAAAATTTGCCCTCCCATATTCTTCAAGAAATTGTCAAGCCAAGTCACAAAATTCCCCAAGGAATGCACAGTGCAACAGTCTCCCATACAGTCAAAACTAGGGTTTGGGTTCTGATCAAGAAAAAGAAGTTTTCAAAGGTCCAATCAAGTCTCATATGCTCACAAATATGGTCAAGCATCTTCATATCAAGTTTCAAGGCATTCAGCTCAAAATTGCACAGTCAAAACCCTAGATTGCACTACAGTCAACTGTAGGGGCAAAATGGTCATTTGGCAGTCAAAAGTTCAAATTTTTGGTCAACATATCATTTTGAAGCCACAAACATCATTTGATCAATGCTTGATCATGCTTCTCAAAATTTGGCTCAGAAATCATCAAGATGCAAAAGTTACTATATTTGGACAGTTGAAAAAAGTCAACTGAAATTGACCAGGGCATAACTTTCACATGGATTATCAGAAAAATTCCATCCAAAGCTCATTTTGAAGAGAAAGACATTTCCTACAACTCATCTTCATATTTCAAGTCCAAGAAATGCTCTCACAAAAAGTTATCAATTTCAACATTATAGGTCATTTTCAAAAGTCAACAAAAAGGGACTTTAAGTCAAAGGCCATAACTTGAGATTGGTAAATCAAAATGACATGGGACCAAAGGCATTGGTTAAAGGACTCAAAGACCTTTCCAAAATGTCCAAGAACATGTGAAAAGCTTAAAAATTGAGCAAGTTATGCCTTGTGGAAGTTGGGAAATGTTTGGGAATTTTGAGAAGTCAACTTTACTTCAAATGACCTAAATTTGCTAATGGGCCCATTTTTCTTCCAAGATTCATCATTCCAAGCCTATGCACGACCACTTGGCCCAAAGGGAAGTATTTTCTCATTTTTTATTTATTTATTTGAATTTCTATTAATATTAATTCATTTAAATTATATAAATATGTGGAAAATATAAAACTTGACCTAAAAAATCTTTTTGTACACATTCTAGACTCAATATTTCGTGCACATGCTAATTAGGCAAGTTTTGGTTTGATTTGAGCTAATTGACACCAAATACACATGAAAAAGATTCAAAAAGATCTTAAGGAAATCAAATATGCAAAACAATGAATGCCTTGGATTTTATTGAGTTTTGTTGACCTAAAAGCTTTACTACATATTCAGGAACATAAACCTAATTGCATTGGACTGAAAGCTGCGCTCAAGAATACCTTACAAACTTTGAAATTTTGTCAAATAAAGGAATTCTGAAAACGTGGTTAGAGAAGGATTCAGGTCTTAATTCTTGTTTCAAAGGCTTCCTCAAGGTTCCCTGAAGCGATTCCAATCGTTAGCATCCATTCAGACTCCAAGAATTGGTAGAATGAACATGAACTGCATAGAAAAATATTGATCATCGTGTTTCATATTTTAAGCATTTTTTTAACATTTGATTCATGGATTCTTGTTCCTCATAATGTTCTGATGCTAACCATGCCAATTAATTTCGTTTTTGTGCAATATATGTGATTTGGCCATTAATGCCGTCTAGGGTTTGCAGAGCTCCCAATTAGGGGTTTCTTAATCACGTAAAATCCAACCACCACAGTGCCATGGATGGGTTCAGGAAGCTTAGACGAAGAGATCTTGACCCTCGCGATCAATTTATTGACATCATAGCGCTAGTCGCTATTTTCTTGAAGCTAGCCTAAGACCATGCGTTCAAAACCGTTTCCATAGGCTTTTGTTTCAGAAAAAAAATAAAAACAATGAAGAAGACGATGTGTTGTCCATCAACGATAGGCTGGTTTTAAATTTCGCGCGTTTAACCACTAATGCGTTTGTTTTTCTTTTTGTTATTTGTTTGTTATTAATATATCAAAGGTGTTCAACAGCTCAGCTGGCAAGCGTTGGTAGCGTTCACATCCAAGACCTGGGTTCGAGTCCCAGGTCTGAACAAATTCAATATTATTTTGCTATAATAATTCCCATGCAGTTTCAGTGCTATGGTTCACCATACGCCACCATCATCAAGCCAGCCACGTTCATCTGGAGATTTAATCCAAGGCCAAGAATCTGAAGAACACGTATACTCAGGTCAACGCATCCACACGCTAGGCAAAAAGTCAAAAAGGCCACTGCTTGTTGGGCCAGATTCCTCATAATTTGACCTCACAATTTGGGACTACACCCCCACCCTGGTTTGCAAGTGTTTTTATTTTTCTCATATCTTTTTTTTATTATTATTATTTTTATTTGTTTTATTGTTTTAATTTAATTCATTATTTTTACAATACATAAAAAAATACAGAAAAATCAGAAAAAGATAAAAATATAATAGATTATTTTATTTTAATATTCTCATAAATAAATTAATATGTAATTATTTAGTTTAATTAGGTTACAATTTTAATTTCTTTTAATAACAAAAAATGCAAAAATATAGAATTTAGGTTTAATTGTTAATTTTATTCCTTTTAATTTCCTTTTTTACAATAATAATATTTATTTTATTTATTTTCATAAATTAAAAAATGCATGTAAATTAACTTAGGTTTAAATTAGTTAAAAATTCAATATTTTTCATAATAAATCTAAAAAACATTAGAATTAGGGTTAGTCAATTTTAATTAATTCCTTCTTAAATCTAAAAACATAAAATACCAAAAAAAAACATTTAATTTTAATTTTAATTCTTCATTAACTTTTAATTGTTTGCAAAAGGGTTCAACGCCCACGTTCGTAATTTATTTAATTTCGCGCATTTATTTTATGTCGTTTATTATAATTATGTATCTCTCCCAAAGCGTTGTAACGATTTTATTTCTCGCACTTTTATTTTATTGCTTTATTTATTTTCCGTCAAATCGGGTCCGGTTTAATTTTGGCGATGTGGACCCGCGCCATTTGTAATAGTTGTAGATTTATTTTCCCGCAAATATTAAACTGTTAAATAAGCATGCAAGAATGAATGGCCCTAATTAAAATCAAGCGTAGATCACAATGAACATGACAAGACAAATATCAATGAAACTGACACACGAATCGCACACACCACCCCTAGGGTACGCCTCACTGTTGCCTTTCGAAAGGTGATCGTCGAGTAGAAAATGTCTTAGTAAGTCCTCATGATCCGGGAACCTGGCATGAGGGTAGCTTCTAAGGTGTCTTCCCATTGCTCTGGTGATCACCATGTCCCTAAAACTCGAATTGACCCGAACACCTCCAACGGTGGTGCTACCTACCTCTCAATGGTGGGATGGCACTACTTTCAAGGACATTTACACAGACGAATTCCTTAGGGTAGGTAGGTTCTCAAGGATACTTGCTCTAATTTCAAACAGATTCAAAAGGACTTTTCACACCAACACTTTTCAAAAGCTTTCAAAGCAAAATTTTTCAAACACTCTGACGTACGAGTCGAACTGAAATTTTTCAAAGAAACTTTTTTTAAACCCACAATTGAAAAGCAAGCAAACATTTTTGAAAACACATTGAGCAAGTATCTAAGAGCCCATGGATAACCATGGATAGAAAGGGTGCTAACACCTTCCCTTTCTATAATCTACCTCCCGAACCGAGAGCAATCTCTTAAAGGAATTTTTCTGTGCTTTTGTCCTTTCCATTTGGAGAAAATAAAAGACGGTGGCGACTCTTGCTTCCGCGACATTTCGCGAACCAGCGTTAAATAGTCAGTTCCAGATCCACCGATCACAGAACTGGCGACTCTGCTGGGGAAATCTTATAAAGTGGGGTGTACCTTAGGGCTAGGTCATAACTGTGTTTTCACTTGTATTGTTTTGCTTGCTTTACTATTGTGGGTTGCATCGGAGATACATAGATCCTAACCCGGATCTGGGGATACCCTGTTTAGGTAGCATAAGCTGTGAGGGACCTGTCCGGCGTAGACCGACACAGGTGAAGCAGTGGCTACGTTGGTGTGGCACCTTAGTCTGTACCGATATCCCTTGTGTCGCAACGAGGAGAATATGGGTCTTCTAAGGAGTCATTAAGCACCAACAACCTTAGAACCTTAATTGACACAACTTGGCCTTTAGAATTATAGCAGTATGCTACGCCCATTGAGGCTAAACTCTCGTGATGGTTCTGGCTGCAAGAAAAGATTGCGATGCTGGAGTTATGACCGATTGAGGGTAGTCAATGATATTGGGATCCTCTAAGAACCCGGTTACTTTTGATTAGGACAGGTATGAACCAACAAACTGAAAGAGGGTAGTACCTAGACCTCATGCTGGCCTAAACTTTAGGGGCTTGCCTTGTGTGACTTGTGTGCCTTACCATGTTTGCCTTTGTATCTGTATGTGGTGTGCTTTATCATAACATCATAGCATCATGAGCATTGCATGCATCCTGCATAAGAACTGACCGTTTCAAAGACAAGAAGGTTTCATCTTTGCTCTGTTTTGTAGGACATTATGATGTTTGTGCGAAGGAATACTATCCGGTTCAACTTTGTTCGTTCACCTGAGTTGCTTGATGAGTTGGTTAGCAGAATTCCAAATACCATTCCTTCATTCAGAGGCATGGCTCCATTCTCAGTTTAGTCACTGCAAAGCGGGATCAACAGTTGATGAGTGTTCTGACCCAGTTCTATGACCCTCTGTACCAGTGCTTCACCTTTCAAGACTTCCAGCTGGTCCCTACCCTGGAAGAGTTCTCTGATTTACTTGGCATCCCTATCTTGGATTAGACTCCCTTTACTGGTTGGGAAAAGACCCTCAGGCTTGAGGACATTGCTGCAGCTCTTCCTTTGACCCATCAAGAGGTAACAGACAACTGGGTAACTAGAAGCGGAGTTAAGGGTTTCTTGGCCAAGTTCCTAATTGGCAAAGCTAACAATTTCTGGAATGACCTGGACTTTAGGGCATATGAAGACATCTTGGCTCTCCTAATCTATGGGTTAGTCCTGTTTCCTAATCCCGACAACTTCATCAATGTCACTTCCATTAGGATCTTTATGTCTCAGAACCCTGTGCCCACTCTCTTGGGTGATATCTTGCAACAACTTCATGCCCGTACTACCCGAAGACGAGGAACCCTATGGTGTTGTATCCCTTTGTTGGTGAGGTTGTTTATTTCGCACCTCCCTAAGTTCGTACTGAAGAACCAAGAAGGAAGAGGTTGGGCTCACAGGTTAATGTCTCTCACCGATAAAGACATCATTTGGACTTGCAGAGGTTTGGATGAGATAGCTATTATTGATCGATGCGGGGAGTATCCTAATGTTCCTTTGATTGGTACTCAAGGAGGGATCTCTTACAATCCATGTCTAGCACTCCGTCAGTTTGGAAGAGCAAGAAGAGCAGGCCCCCATGAGATGTTGGTGCCTCACATCAGTTTCGAGTTTCAGGTGGATAGTGACGAGCTGCGTCGTAGGTTCATCAAGGCTTGGGACAAGGTTCATAAAGCTGACCCACAAGAGCTAGGGCCAAAGACTTCTTTACCTATGGAAGCCTACTACAAATGGGTCCGCATCCGTGCTCAGAAGTTAGGTATGCCGTATGAAGCTGTCAGACCCGTCATTCTTGAGTGTCCTGACAAAGATGGTGTTCCTCCAACTGTCCTTCCTCCTCAGATACCTACTGATTATGAGACATTGAAGAGATCTTGGTCGCAACTGCAAGAAGAACAGGATTCTTACCGGGAAAAATTCAACGAGCAGGAATCAAAGATCCAGAAGCTGACAAAGCAGTTGGAGAATGAGAGAGCTCTGAATGCATACATCCGTACTGAGAAGAGGAGACCATGGGATCAATAAGGAGCTCCAGATGTGCCTTTACAGTTTTATTTCCTTTCCAGTATTTCCTTTCATGTAACGCCTAAGGGCAACTTGTTGAATAATTTCAGTTACAAAGTTGAATCTAATGAAGTGTGTTCTCTTTTTGTTTATGAAGTTGATTCCCGATTGTCTTTGAAAACATAATCCATACGCATTTCATACATCATGTGCATAGCAGGTTTTTCCTCTTTTCAGGTTGCTTACAGTTCTTCGCTGTTTATTTCAGCATCATGAATCCCGAATCTGCATCAACCAAGACATCAATCAAGGCTCTTCAGGTGCAGAATGCACAATTCCAGGAACTAATCAAGGGTCTAGCTAAAGGCCAAGAAGAACTGAAGGCTATGCTCCTGAAGAAGGAGAAGAAGAAGAAAAGAAGAACTGTTCTGTTCAACTCGGGCCGAAGGTTCGGCAATACTCTGCAGCATGAAGAGGCTGGTTCTTCTGTTGGCAAGAGTCCTTCTCAGGCAGAAGTAAAGGTTCCTAGTCCGGTAGTCTCCGACAACGAGACAGATTTTGATGAAGAGCAGTACCCTCCTGCAGACGACAGATACAAGCAACTGGAGGATAGGTTGAAGGCTATGGAGGTTCAACAGGTACCTGGGCTGGATTTCGGAGATCTGGGTTTGTCAACTGGTGTGATCATCCCTCACAAGTTCAAAGCACCATCCTTCTCCAAATATGACGGGGCGTCTTGTCCCAAGCTGCACTTAAGGTCCTATGTTCGGAAAATTCAGCCGTACTCTGCGGATAAGAATCTATGGATCCACTTCTTCCAGGAGAGTCTTTCAGGGACTCATCTCGAATGGTTCTATCAGCTGGATGGGACCAAAGTTCGTAACTGGGAGGAGCTGGCTACTGCTTTCTACAAGCAGTATCAGTATAATGCCGACCTTGCCCCCACGCATACCCAACTCCAGGGTATGTCGTTAGGCGTAAGCGAAGGTTTTAAAGAGTACGCCCAGAAGTGGAGAGACCTGGCTGGCAGGGTGCAGCCACCATTGACTGATCGGGAGTTGGTAGACATGTTCTTGGGGACCCTATCTGGGCCATTCTTCAACCATCTCATTGGGAATTCTTCTGCTGGGTTCACCGATTTGATCTTGACTGGAGAGAGGATTGAAGCTGGGCTGAAGTCTGGGAAGATTGCAAAGGGTGCATCATCTAGTTCGGAAAAGAAACCATTCAAGAAGGAGTCTAGTGCCGTGTATGGTTCTAGGAAATCAGAGAGACCTGAGCACCGCCAATCTGTCAGCGCGGTAATGATTGCTAAGCCTGCTGCCGCTCCTCGGTCAAATAATCCTCAAAGGGCTGAAAGACCCCGGCGAGAGTTTACCCGGTTAAGCATGACCCTATCACAGATTTTGCCACAGTTGCTAGCCACCAACTTAGTGACTGTCAGGGAGGCTCCAAAGTTCCCAAATACAACATCTCCCAAGTACAACCCGAATGCTCGTTGTGCTTATCATTCAGAAAGCCCGGGACACTCTACTGATGACTGTTGGGCACTAAAGAACAAGCTACAGGACCTCATTGACGCTAAGGAGGTACAGTTTGAGGCATCTGACAAGCCTAACGTAGTGACAGCTCCCCTGCCTACTCATGGAGTTAATGCTATCGGGGATGAAGAGGAAGTCGATGAAGCTGAGTTTGATAGCTGGATCTACCCAGCAACTGACGGTGGACTTAACAATTGGAGCGCAAAGGACAATCTCCCTGTTTATTTTGTGACGCAGTAATGAATTCCTATGTTTTGTTATTTTGTAATAAACAATGATAAACTCTATGGCCCGGTGTCTTACCCGAGGCACCGTGGTTCTATTTGTGAGGGCATACAAACTGTCATTTTATACATCATGAATGAAAATCTTGGACGTTTTTCGCATCGCAAATATTGTGTTCCTTTTCTGTCTTTCTTTTCCTTTACATAACTTTCAAAACAGCTGTATTTACACACACACACTCACTCATACAGGTTCCAATCCACTCTGGATCTTACTGATAACAACTCTGCTACTGCCAATTATGACTTCGAAAATCCGATCAACTTAGCCGAAGACGAAGGTGAAGATGATTGCGAAGTGCCTGGCGAGCTTGCAAGACTGTTGCTTCAGGAAGAAAGGGCAATTCAACCCCATGAAGAGCCAGTGGAAACAATAAACCTGGGTACTGAAGCAGACAGGAGAGAGGTAAAGATTGGTGCCAACCTAGAGCTCAGCGTGAAGCAACGGTTAACCAAGATGTTACATGACTATATGGAGATCTTTGCCTGGTCCTACGAAGACATGCCAGGGTTGGATACCGACATTGTGGTCCATCATTTGCCAACTAAGGAAGACTGTCCTCCAGTTAAGCAAAAGGTCCGTCGGATGCGTCCAGAGATGTCCGAGAAGATTAAAGCCGAGGTCATGAAACAGTTTGATGCCGGGTTCCTTGCAGTGACTTCTTACCCTCAGTGGGTCGCTAATGTGGTGCCGGTACCTAAGAAGGACGGCAAGGTCAGAATGTGTGTCGACTACAGGGATCTAAACAGGGCCAGCCCCAAGGACGACTTCCCCTTACCTCACATTGATGTCCTTGTTGATAATACAGCTCAGCACAAGGTATTCTCTTTCATGGATGGCTTTTCAGGCTACAATCAGATCAAGATGGCACCTGAAGACATGGAAAAGACTACATTTGTTACTCAGTGGGGCACCTTCTGTTACAAGGTCATGCCATTCGGATTAAAGAACGCTGGGGCAACCTACCAACGTGCCATGGTTGCCTGATTTCATGACATGATCCATCATGAGATAGAAGTGTATGTGGACGACATGATCGCTAGGTCCCAGACGGAGGAAGAGCATCTAGATCATCTGCAGAAGTTGTTTGACCGGTTGAAACTGTACAAGCTGAGATTGAACCCGAACAAGTGCACCTTCGGGGTAAGATCTGGGAAGTTGCTAGGCTTCGTGGTCAGTGATAAAGGTATTCAAGTGGACCCTGCTAAGGTCAAGGCTATTCAAGAGATGCCAGTCCCTAAGACAGAGAAGGAGGTCAGAGGCTTTTTAGGACGTCTGAATTACATCGCTCGATTCATCTCTCATCTGACTGCTACCTGTGAGCCAATCTTCAAGCTACTGAAGAAAGATCAGGTAGTGCGTTGGAACGATGAATGTCAGGCTGCCTTCGACAGAATCAAAGAGTATCTCCAAGAACCACCTATCCTTATGCCACCGGTTGAAGGGAGACCTCTGATACTATACCTGACAGTGCTTGACAATTCAATGGGGTGTGTGCTGGGGCAGCATGACGAGTCTGGCCGAAAAGAGCATGCCATTTATTACCTTAGCAAAAAGTTTACCGACTGTGAGACCCGATACTCACTGCTTGAGAAAACTTGCTGCGCTTTGGTATGGGCTGCTCGCCGGCTGAGACAGTATATGCTGACTCACACTACCTTGTTGATCTCAAAAATGGATCCTATAAAGTACATATTCGAAAAGCCTGCTCTGTCTGGGAGAATCGCAAGATGGCAAATGATCTTGACGGAATACGACATTCAGTACACAACCCAGAAATCCATCAAGGGGAGTGTATTGGCAGACCACTTAGCTCATCAAGCTGTAGATGACTACCAATCAATGAACTTCGAGTTTCCGGATGAAAGCATTATGATTGTAACTGACTGTGAAGTACCTGGACCGGATGAAGGACCTGAACCGGGATCCCGATGGTCTATGCACTTTGACGGAGCCTCCAATGCTTTGGGAAATGGTATCGGCGCCATAATCATATCTCCACAAGGTACTCATACTCCACTCACTGCCCGGCTATGTTTCAACTGTACCAACAACATGGCGGAGTATGAGGCGTGTATCATGGGTCTTCAAGCTGCGATCAACCTAAGGATCAAATTTCTAAGTGTCTTCGGAGATTCCGCTCTTGTGATCAATCAGATCAAAGGAGAGTGGGATACGAAACATCCAAACCTGATTCCTTATAGAGAATGTGTGTTGACCATGATTCCCCACTTCACAGAGATAACCTTTGAACACTTTCCAAGAGAAGAGAATCAGTTAGTGGACGCGTTAGCTACAATGTCTTCAATGTTCAAAGTTAAATGGGATAATGAGGCTCCCCGGATCATCATCTGGAAATTGGACGAACCGGCATACTGTTGTGATCTCGAAACTGAATTGGTAACTGAGAAGCCTTGGTACCACGAAGTGAAGAGATATCTGGAAGCTCAGGAATACCCTGAAGGTGCATCTGTCAACGATAAGAAATTCCTGAGAAGGTTCGCAGCAAAGTTCTTCCTAAGCAACGACATCTTGTACAAGAGAAACCATGATTCAACCTTACTGCGTTGTGGGGATAAGACTGAAGCAGAAAGAATCATGGAAGAGCTACATGAAGGGACCTTTGGTACGCATTCCAGTGGACACACTATGGCTAAGAAGATCCTACGGGCAGGATATTACTGGTCCACAGTGGAAGCTGACTGCTACCAACACTCCAGGACATGCCACAAGTGCCAGATCTACGCAGACAAGGTGCATATTCCTCCGGTTCCCCTGAATGTTCTGACTGCGCCTTGGCCGTTTGCAATGTGGGGCATAGACATGATCGGCGAGATTAGACCTACGGCATCTAATGGACATGGCTTCATCCTGGTAGCGATTGATTATTTTACGAAGTGGGTCGAGGCAGCATCCTATGCTACGGTAACCAAGACTGTTGTGGCACGGTTCATTCGACACAACCTGATCTGTCGGTACGGTGTCCCTGAACGAATTATTACAGACAACGGTACCAATCTGAACAACAAGATGATCGCTGAGATCTGCGAACAGTTCAAGATACAACACCACAATTCTTCTCCTTACAGACCGAAGATGAATGGGGCTGTAGAAGCAGCAAATAAAAACATCAAGAAGATCGTGCAGAAAATGACAGTGACTTACAAAGATTGGCACGAGATGTTACCGTTCGCTCTGCATGGGTACCGTACCTCAGCTAGGACGTCAACCGGGGCAACTCCTTTCTCTCTGGTTTATGGCATGGAGGCAGTCTTGCCGAGTGAAGTACAAATTCCCTCTCTCCGGATAATGAAGGATGCAAATCTGAACGAAGATGATTGGATCCAGACACGACTTGACCAACTCAATCTCATTGACGAAAAGAGACTTGCTGCTATCTGTCACGGTCAGACGTATCAGAAACGAATGATCAGGGCATTTAATAAAAAGGTCAGACCACAAGAATATCGAGTCGGGGATCTGGTAATCAAGCGAATCATCCTTCCTCAGAGTGATCCAAGGGGCAAATAGACCCCTACATACGAAGGGCCATTTGTGGTTAAGCATGTGTTCTCAGGAGGAGCCATGATATTAACCAACATGGATGGTGACGACCTTCCTCACCCCGCCAATGCAGACATAGTTAAAAAATACTACGCATAAAAAAGACCCGCTAGGCTGACATGCCTAGGCAAAAATTAGGGCTTCCCGTCGAACCAAAAGGGTTCGGGCAAAATGAAGGGATGAAAATGAAAAAATCTGTACACCCGGCAAGTCGAAAACCTGAAAAGGCGGCTTGGGCAAAAATGGGTATCCCGGTGGACTGAAAACCCGAGAGGGCGGTCCAGGCAAAAATTAGGGATAAAAGCGTAATACTATGTCTCATTGATCACGTTGCATCCAGAATCCGGTATCTACATCAAGTTCAGACGGCATCGATCAGTCAGCTTCACCTTCAACCAAGGTCATCAAGTGATGAGACGCTTGGAACTATAAAGGCAATAGCAGAGTTGAAACCCAGTGGATCATTCATATTTCACACAGCTGTTTTATTTCCTTTTGTACAAAACTTGTATAAACTCTTTTGCTCGGCGGCGTTCCTCTTACTAGGACGTCATCCTCTTGTGCACAAAAACGCCTATTCACAGGCCATTCAAAAATCAATAATACATTTTCAGTTAAACGTACCAAGTGTTTTTCTTTTTCTGTTTTGTTTTGCGAAGAACGTCCAAGGTTCAATTTGTGATATATGCATTGACAATAATTTGCTAACTCATAAATATTTGCATACGAAACAAAGGAATTAATTGCAGGTGACACTAGAAACAGGGGCAATAAAGAGTTGTCCGAGCAATCTAGTTGCTCTATCCTCCAAGGTACCAAGGTAGGTTCAGCTAAAGAACATGACCAGTATACCTGAATTCCCCAGAGAGTGAGCCGACAAAAGTACATTCCTCTCCAAGCAAAATTATCAAATATCAAGGAAATTGAGTATTCTCCCGTAGATCTCAATACTTCCCCAGCAGCATACATATATTCTTAACAAGCATCCCCGGCAGTCTTGGCCTAAAGATTGTTCCCCGGCGGTATCTCAATATTTCAAAGAATCACTTCCCCAGCATATCAAAACTCCCCCAGAGAGTCCAATCCAGCTCCCCAGGAAAATTGGAATTTATCTCCCCAAGCAGTAAGCTTATCCCCAGTAGATTCTGGAAGCTACCCCTTGCAGAACACGAACGCGTCGTCCGGCTTGATTTAAAGAGTTATTTCCTTAATAGGATATAACTGGGTTATCCTCAGCCAAAAGCCACGGAAAGGTCGTCGTCAACGTAGTTCTTTCCTATCCCCAGCGAAGTCTATCCACACTTCCAATACAGCAAAGATATCCTCAGCAAGCTAACAACATTCGGCAAAGTATCTCTATCCCCACAGAGTATTGCTTCCCAGCATGGTCGCTAGAGTATCTTTTCTCCCCGCAGAATCTGCCATTCACCAAGTTTATTCCGCAACGGAGTCATCTTCTCCTACCGGTATTCTCGCAGTTATCATCCCCAGCGGAAGCAAAAGCTTATTCTCCGACATCAGCCTAGGATATGACTTCCCGGCAACCGTCAAGGATTTACTTTCCTAGACGAAAACATACATAAAACATCACATATATCATTATAGCATGCATAAATGCATCATACAAATCTCATTTATATTGAGAACATCATCGCGTGATCCATATCATGCATTACATATGACTGACCTTTACCTTTCAGGAAAGACGCAGTTAAAATGCTCAAACATATTTCAAAGTCTTCTCTAGTCCAGCTAAATCGACTCCCAACAGATTTTTATGATAAAGATTCAGCAGAAGTGATGGTCCCCTCTCCGGCAAGTGCGTGAGGTGGTAATTCCTTTTTCAGATGTTTTCCCTCTCCGACGATGAGTGTGAGGTGATAATCTCTTATGGTCCCCTCTCCGGCAAGTGCGTGAGGTGGTAATTCCTTTTTCAGATGTTTCCCTCTCCGACGATGAGTGTGAGGTGATAATCTCTTATGGTCCCCTCTCCGGCAAGTGCGTGAGGTGGTAATTCCTTCTTCAGATGTTTCCCTCTCCGACGATGAGTGTGAGGTGATAGTCTCTTATGGTCCCCTCTCCGGCAAGTGCGTGAGGTGGTAATTCCTTTTTCAGATGTTTCCCTCTCCGACGATGAGTGTGAGGTGATAATCTCTTATGGTACCCTCTCTGGCAAGTGCGTGAGGTGGTAATTCCTTTTTCAAGATGTTTCCCTCTCCGACGATGAGTGTGAGGTGATAGTCTTCTATGGTCCCCTCTCCGACAAGTGCGTGAGGTGGTAATTCCTTTTTCAGATATTTTCCTCTCCAACGATGAGTGTGAGGTGATAGTCTCTTATGGTTTCCTCTCCGACGGTGTGTGAGGTGACAATTCCTTTTCCTATGATTCCCCTCTCCGACGGCGAGAGAGGTGATTCCCTTTCAGATTATAATGGCCTATGGTTCTCTTCCCAATATTGCAAAGATGGTAATCCTCGCCAAGATTTTTCTCAACGAGCGTTGTTGAGGTTAAAATCACCCAAGGTTCTCTTACCATTCATGCTAAGGCAGTAGCCACACCTGGTTCATTCATCATCCTTTGAAGCTCCAGACTCAGCTCCTGTAACCAGTCAGGACACATTTATACCAAGCATCTGAAAACCAACTCCTACAACGTGTCAGGTACTCATTTGTTCTTTTGCAGGTATGCAGGTACTCGCTAAGGAATCTCCTACGCAATCAACATCCAGATGGAATCTATAAGCCCACTCCATCAACACGGCTACTATGTGAGCGCAAATTTCTGGGCACTCTAGTGTCCAATCATCTTCTACCCTCGGATTACGAAAGGCACGTCAGCCAATCTGCATCCTCAGGTCTAAGAAGATTGAACAGGGGCAACTGTTGCACCCCAAAATTTTCCCTCCCATATTCTTCAAGAAATTGTCAAGCCAAGTCACAAAATTCCCCAAGGAATGCACAGTGCAACAGTCTCCCATACAGTCAAAACTAGGGTTTGGGTTCTGATCAAGAAAAAGAAGTTTTCAAAGGTCCAATCAAGTCTCATATGCTCACAAATATGGTCAAGCATCTTCATATCAAGTTTCAAGGCATTCAGCTCAAAATTGCACAGTCAAAACCCTAGATTGCACTACAGTCAACTGTAGGGGCAAAATGGTCATTTGGCAGTCAAAAGTTCAAATTTTTGGTCAACATATCATTTTTAAGCCACAAACATCATTTGATCAATGCTTGATCATGCTTCTCAAAATTTGGCTCAGAAATCATCAAGATGCAAAAGTTACTATATTTGGACAGCTAAAAAAAGTCAACTGAAATTGACCAGGGCATAACTTTCACATGGATTATCAGAAAAATTCCATCCAAAGCTCATTTTGAAGAGAAAGACATTTCCTACAACTCATCTTCATATTTCAAGTCCAAGAAATGCTCTCACAAAAAGTTATCAATTTCAACATTATAGGTCATTTTCAAAAGTCAACAAAAAGGGACTTTAAGTCAAAGGCCATAACTTGAGATTGGTAAATCAAAATGACATGGGACCAAAGGCATTGGTTAAAGGACTCAAAGACCTTTCCAAAATGTCCAAGAACATGTGAAAAGCTTAAAAATTGAGCAAGTTATGCCTTGTGGAAGTTGGGAAATGTTTGGGAATTTTGAGAAGTCAACTTTACTTCAAATGACCTAAATTTGCTAATGGGCCCATTTTTCTTCCAAGATTCATCATTCCAAGCCTATGCACGACCACTTGGCCCAAAGGGAAGTATTTTCTCATTTTTTATTTATTTATTTGAATTTCTATTAATATTAATTCATTTAAATTATATAAATATGTGGAAAATATAAAACTTGACCTAAAAAATCTTTTTGTACACATTCTAGACTCAATATTTCGTGCACATGCTAATTAGGCAAGTTTTGGTTTGATTTGAGCTAATTGACACCAAATACACATGAAAAAGATTCAAAAAGATCTTAAGGAAATCAAATATGCAAAACAATGAATGCCTTGGATTTTATTGAGTTTTGTTGACCTAAAAGCTTTACTACATATTCAGGAACATAAACCTAATTGCATTGGACTGAAAGCTGCGCTCAAGAATACCTTACAAACTTTGAAATTTTGTCAAATAAAGGAATTCTGAAAACGTGGTTAGAGAAGGATTCAGGTCTTAATTCTTGTTTCAAAGGCTTCCTCAAGGTTCCCTGAAGCGATTCCAATCGTTAGCATCCATTCAGACTCCAAGAATTGGTAGAATGAACATGAACTGCATAGAAAAATATTGATCATCGTGTTTCATATTTTAAGCATTTTTTTAACATTTGATTCATGGATTCTTGTTCCTCATAATGTTCTGATGCTAACCATGCCAATTAATTTCGTTTTTGTGCAATATATGTGATTTGGCCATTAATGCCGTCTAGGGTTTGCAGAGCTCCCAATTAGGGGTTTCTTAATCACGTAAAATCCAACCACCACAGTGCCATGGATGGGTTCAGGAAGCTTAGACGAAGAGATCTTGACCCTCGCGATCAATTTATTGACATCATAGCGCTAGTCGCTATTTTCTTGAAGCTAGCCTAAGACCATGCGTTCAAAACCGTTTCCATAGGCTTTTGTTTCAGAAAAAAAATAAAAACAATGAAGAAGACGATGTGTTGTCCATCAACGATAGGCTGGTTTTAAATTTCGCGCGTTTAACCACTAATGCGTTTGTTTTTCTTTTTGTTATTTGTTTGTTATTAATATATCAAAGGTGTTCAACAGCTCAGCTGGCAAGCGTTGGTAGCGTTCACATCCAAGACCTGGGTTCGAGTCCCAGGTCTGAACAAATTCAATATTATTTTGCTATAATAATTCCCATGCAGTTTCAGTGCTATGGTTCACCATACGCCACCATCATCAAGCCAGCCACGTTCATCTGGAGATTTAATCCAAGGCCAAGAATCTGAAGAACACGTATACTCAGGTCAACGCATCCACACGCTAGGCAAAAAGTCAAAAAGGCCACTGCTTGTTGGGCCAGATTCCTCATAATTTGACCTCACAATTTGGGACTACACCCCCACCCTGGTTTGCAAGTGTTTTTATTTTTCTCATATCTTTTTTTTATTATTATTATTTTTATTTGTTTTATTGTTTTAATTTAATTCATTATTTTTACAATACATAAAAAAATACAGAAAAATCAGAAAAAGATAAAAATATAATAGATTATTTTATTTTAATATTCTCATAAATAAATTAATATGTAATTATTTAGTTTAATTAGGTTACAATTTTAATTTCTTTTAATAACAAAAAATGCAAAAATATAGAATTTAGGTTTAATTGTTAATTTTATTCCTTTTAATTTCCTTTTTTACAATAATAATATTTATTTTATTTATTTTCATAAATTAAAAAATGCATGTAAATTAACTTAGGTTTAAATTAGTTAAAAATTCAATATTTTTCATAATAAATCTAAAAAACATTAGAATTAGGGTTAGTCAATTTTAATTAATTCCTTCTTAAATCTAAAAACATAAAATACCAAAAAAAAACATTTAATTTTAATTTTAATTCTTCATTAACTTTTAATTGTTTGCAAAAGGGTTCAACGCCCACGTTCGTAATTTATTTAATTTCGCGCATTTATTTTATGTCGTTTATTATAATTATGTATCTCTCCCAAAGCGTTGTAACGATTTTATTTCTCGCACTTTTATTTTATTGCTTTATTTATTTTCCGTCAAATCGGGTCCGGTTTAATTTTGGCGATGTGGACCCGCGCCATTTGTAATAGTTGTAGATTTATTTTCCCGCAAATATTAAACTGTTAAATAAGCATGCAAGAATGAATGGCCCTAATTAAAATCAAGCGTAGATCACAATGAACATGACAAGACAAATATCAATGAAACTGACACACGAATCGCACACACCACCCCTAGGGTACGCCTCACTGTTGCCTTTCGAAAGGTGATCGTCGAGTAGAAAATGTCTTAGTAAGTCCTCATGATCCGGGAACCTGGCATGAGGGTAGCTTCTAAGGTGTCTTCCCATTGCTCTGGTGATCACCATGTCCCTAAAACTCGAATTGACCCGAACACCTCCAACGGTGGTGCTACCTACCTCTCAATGGTGGGATGGCACTACTTTCAAGGACATTTACACAGACGAATTCCTTAGGGTAGGTAGGTTCTCAAGGATACTTGCTCTAATTTCAAACAGATTCAAAAGGACTTTTCACACCAACACTTTTCAAAAGCTTTCAAAGCAAAATTTTTCAAACACTCTGACGTACGAGTCGAACTGAAATTTTTCAAAGAAACTTTTTTTAAACCCACAATTGAAAAGCAAGCAAACATTTTTGAAAACACATTGAGCAAGTATCTAAGAGCCCATGGATAACCATGGATAGAAAGGGTGCTAACACCTTCCCTTTCTATAATCTACCTCCCGAACCGAGAGCAATCTCTTAAAGGAATTTTTCTGTGCTTTTGTCCTTTCCATTTGGAGAAAATAAAAGACGGTGGCGACTCTTGCTTCCGCGACATTTCGCGAACCAGCGTTAAACAGTCAGTTCCAGATCCACCGATCACAGCTGGCATTTTCCCGCGTTTGGCTGCTGTTTCTGAGCTGCTGCAGGTACAGGAAAACTCTGTACGCGCTCAGCAACACGGGCCGTGTTGCACAACACGGGCACCCGTGTTGCTCTTCTGTGTTGGTAAAAGTAATGTGTTTTCTGGACACATTACAACACGGGCCGTGTTGCACAACACGGGCACCCGTGTTGATCCCCCTGTATTGATAAGGATAATGTGTTTTTTTTCTGGATATGTTACAACACGGGCCGTGTTGCACAACACGGGCACCCGTGTTGATGCTACTGTGTTGATTTTCTGAACTTTGTTTTCAGTGCTTGATTGTGGATTTTATTGCCATGCTTTTGGATAATGTTATCGAGCATGAATTATGATATGACTTGATATGATTGATGTTTAAATAGTATGCTGAGTGATTACATGCTATCCATATCTTGTTATGATTTGATGTTGTTGATGTTGCATGATATGTTGATTGATGTTCATAGTATGCTGAGTGTTACATACTTTACATATCATGTTGCATTTGTTAATTCCCATTGTGTGGAATTAACATGGTGGCCAATATACGTGTCCGCGATTTAATGGAACGTTGAGGTGGTAGCCGTGTCCGCGATATAATGGAACAGTGAGTTATCCGTGACCCGAGATTTAATGGGGCGGTGAAGTGGTACCACATGCATGGGTGTGTTGCATTACCTTGAATATAACATGAATGGATGATTTTTCCAATGTTGTATTTGATTGTTTGTATGCACGTATGATTGCTAAATGGTTGACGATGTTTGATGATTATTTGCAAATATGAAAAGCAATATATCATGGGTATATGAATTGTAAAGGTTTTTGTAAACTATGAAATATGCTAATTATTGGGTGATGCTTATGATTTCCTGAATTGATTGTTATGAACGTATAATCAAATGTATAATTGAGATGCTCACCCTTACTGTTGAATATTTCAGATTGAGGAGCTTCGTTCAGGTGCTTGGCGAAGGCTTGTCGTTCTAGTTTATTTTCGTTTTAGTATTGTCCGGGTCATGCTCTGATAGTTGTAACTCCGGGAACGCTTGTTTGTCGAGCTGTTTTTAGTCAGACTCGTTTAATTCCTCATGTTTTGTTATAATATGATGTTGACATTTTCCAGGTGTTAATCCCTGATGATTTTGAAAATGTTAATAACATTGGTTTTATTAAATAAATTATTCCGCTGTGTAAACATGTATGAGTTACTACTAAGATTATGCATGACAGGAATTTGTGTTATTTAAAGAGAATTGTAGCATCCTCGATTATACATGTACTCTGAAATTATGATTTTTAATAATTGCGAAAATTTATTCGGGGTTTTTAGAGGTTGTTACAATACACACCTAATTACTAGCATTTATATTTGAAAGCGATAAATTGCAGAAATGTAAAGTACTACACTATTACAATATTTAGGGGATGGGGTACATATTTACAAATGGGGATTGCAAATGAAAATAAATCCTAAATTACTATTACAACCATATTGAAATACATAAGGATGTAAAAGAAAATATGAAATGAACTTGTTTTGTTTTAAGGAAATATTTTTGGTCTTTTGTTTTAAGAAATGAAATAAAGCGTGGAATAAATGTTTTTGATGTTTGGTGGTTAATGGAATAGAAAATGGTAGCAAAATAATGAGAAAAACGGAGAAAAGCGAATCAACGTGTTGCTGATTAAAATGAAGTCAGAGGTTCTGACCCTGGAATGCTACAAAATAGAAACCTGTTAGTGAAAATGTATAAGGCCAAAAGCTCTAAACCCACTGGGAACACAATAATTTTCAAAAGTTCTGATACCACTGGCAACAAAACAAGCTTTAGAAGTTCTGGTACCACTAGAAACAAAAACAAGCTTCAGAAGTTCTGATACCACTGGCAACAAAACAGACTTCAGAAATTCTGAGACCACTGGCAGAAATTGGTTTCTCTCTCTATGCTAGTTAGAACATCTGTAATTTGGTTATTTCTGCATAAAACAGAAGACATGCACAAAACAATTATAGCAGGTGTCATAGTGTTTCAGAAGATAAGAAATATCAGAACTATAAATCAGAGGCAAGCATGCATTTTCTAATCCTAACTCTGAGTTCTAGTTTCTTCCAGAAGCTCTAAACTGATTTATTCCCTACTTAGGCAGACAAAATGCATGAAATTTTAGAATATGTATGACACCAAAAACATGATATCTACATTGTATCTGAGCATGTAAATCTGGTAATACTTAAGTAATGTGGTGAGGGTCAGTAGAAACTTACCTTGCCATTGTAAGAAGTTCTGTAAACCGGAGTTAACCTCAACTCTGATGATGCTCTGAACAACTTCTTCACGTATTCAGCAAGTTGGAAGTTTTCAACTTCTGGGGATGGCAAGGAGGTGATGTTCTGATTTCTTTGAGTGGATGGATGGAAATTGTATAGCAATATAAATACAGAAGTTTAGACAATTTCCAACGTATGGATCAGAAACTGTGTGAATGGTTTTTTAGTCAAGAAATATCTGAGAACAAGTGGAGTTTTGAATGCAAGGAATCAAAAGTTAACAAGGTTTTATGTATTGTGTTTGCAGCTCTTGGAACTCTTGGAATTTTGGCAGGGGTTCAAGGCTTTTCTTTCTCAAATTTTTGACTTCTTTCATAAATGTTTTCTTTTTTTTGGACCCCTTCTCAGTGACCAATGGTGTTCTATTTATAGGCAAAGTTTTATGGGTTTGAAATGTCAAGTAACGCCAGCATCATACGCTAGATGCTGACTTGCTCTTGAAGAAATTTAAAAAAGGTGTGATAGTTGACAGTTTTTAGCCTAGGCTGGATTAGCAAGCAGGGATTAAGGAAAAGTAAACCCACAAGCGAAACATAGCGCATGGACCCTTACCTGATTCTGTACAAAAGTATTTCTACGCTACGCGTGGAGTGATCCTTTGGACAAAGACTCAAAAGTGGTTGTGAGCATTAATGAGCATTAATGATGATGAGATTTGTCAAAAATAAGAAATCCTGTTGTTGTACCCCAAAATTTGCCCACTCATTTATCAAGACTTTTCTCACAAGATTCCTTTGACTCAAGATTGGATTAGGGTTTGGTCAGCTCAAGACATTTCATCTTGCACTGATAACCCAAAATTAGGGTTTGAGTTTGCACAAGGATTTTTTGACTATCAATGCTTCACGTGACTTTCAAACATCATTATGGACCCCTAAGATCACTCATGACAAGTTTCAAGCCTTGAACCACATTTTTTATCAGTCAATTGGACAATTGACCTAAAAATCAGCTGTATTGGGGGAAAAGTCAACCATGGCCAATTTACAGTAAAAATTCATAATTTTTGATCAACATCAACATTTTTTACTTATATGCATCATTTGGTCAAGTTTGGATCACAATTCCTCAAGAAATTTGGTCAAACCACCAAAAGGGCAAAATGGTCAAAATTAGGGTTTTGACTAAGGAAGGGAAATTTCTGATTTTTAACCTAGCAAATGACCAATTTAGTTAAAGCATGATTTCAAGGATTCAATGGCATCATCTTGACTTAATTACATGGCTCAAAACATCTCAAATTCATTGGATTGACAGATGAAATTTGCAGTCAACTGGTCAAAATCAATTGTACACTAAAAAGTAAAACTTTGACTTTTTGGTCAAAATCAAGTACCAAGGGTTATAATTCATCAAAACATGTCAAAATGTGAAACTTTTTCATCAAGAAATCCAACTTTGAAGATTAGGTTTTGAATTTGAAAATTTTCTTAACTTAGAAAAATTTCTAAGTATAGAAAATTTCTTATTTTTTTCCTCAACTTTAGGCCACTTTTTCACCATGATGCATAACGATTCAAGGAAAGTTCCCAACATGAAAGTTGTATACCTCCATGAAATCTACAACATTTCTTTACACAACTTCTCCTAAATATTCTTGGATCTCAAGTTACAAATTCATGAAGTCATGACATTTTCATTTAACACTTAGAGAAATTTTCAATAGATTTTGTGCAGGATTTTATCCCAACTTCTTGGCATTTTTTCACATAGTTCCAAGATGATTTTGTCAAAATGTCCAACATGAAAGTTATAGATGGTGTTTCAATATTTCCAAAAAATAAAAGAGCATGAATTTATCATATTTGAGCTAGGAGATTCAAGGGCCTGAAGTTGGACATTTATTCTTGAATTGCAAGCCATTTTTGTTGAAGAACACATAATCCAATTGGCATGATGTGCTGCATAATCTTACTTTTCAGGCCTTGTGACTTGAAAGTCTTACTATAATTTAATGTTACAAAAACTTTTAAGCTATGGTCCATTTGGTTTAAGCATTGTCCAAGTGATCTTTCCATATTTGGCACAAAGTTGACATTGCCATTCTTACAAAGTAGCTTTAATCACAAAGTTAGCTCTCCTTTAGCCTCTAACTTATCCCTTCTACCCACACTCAACATACAAAATCAGAAGGGAATGCTTAAAGTGTCTAACAACTCTATGCAACAAAGTACAGAGCACTAGAACTATAATCTTCAAGCTTGCTTCATGTACAATCTAACCTAGCCATAACATGTGATTCAAAATCTGAGTTTTGTTTCAAGTCTCAAACCTTCTCTATAAATAGAGATGCCAATCATAAGAGAAAAGAGGTTAGAAAAAATAGAGAGAAATGCCAGAAAAATAGAAGGAGAAACTAACACTCAAACTCATTTTTGCTGTAAAAAAACCAGATTTGTACACAAAACCTCCATTTTTGAGCTTTGAAGTCCAAATCTTTGAATCTCATACCTTGTAAGTTTTCTCCAAACAAACCATCCAAACACTTCATATGCACCATATAGAAGTCATTCAAACATAATAATAACTTCTGTAACATTATTACCACCATCTTCTAAACTAAAAAAACATACATTGCAACTTGACTTGGTTGGAGCGGTTCAACCATTTTCAGTACAAAAGGAAGGTTGAAGTTATGTTAAGAAGGTTCAAAGGAGCTAGATCAATCACCACTTTACATTCAAAAATATACGTGTCCTAAAGCTTCCGCTTCGAGAGGTAAACTTTCTCAAACTGTGATCTCATTGTTCATACATCATTTTCTTTTGCGCTCAAAAGATATAACAAGACAGATAAAAGAGCAAAAACTAACAAAAAGCCAGACCAGAGGTTGACACGGGTGCCCGTGTCACACGACATGGCCCGTGTCAGCTTATTTGGGTTGAAAAACATAATAAAATGTAGGTACAGAGGCTGACACGGGTGCCCGTGTCAATCGACACGGCCCGTGTCAGAGTTACTGATGTGTACATGACCAGAAAATGATGAACAGGGGCTGACACGGGCGCCCGTGTCAGGTGACACGGCCGTGTCAGGATGGATGGGACCAAAAAAATGCACAAAAGTCATGGACAGGTCCAGACACGGGTGCCCGTGTCCCCCGACACGGCCCGTGTCAGCTCGGGCACCAAATTTCTTGATTTTTGGAGTTTTTTTAGGTTGTTTTGGACATATTGCATTGCTTGGAAATGACCTAAATCTATAAAAACTTTTTGTTCAAATGAAACCTCAAATTTTTTTTTCTAAACAATTAACTTAGACTTAGGTTTTTCTTCAATGAAATTAATTACAAAATCTTTTGCTATAAAAAACCCTAAAAAGCAATTTCTCTCACTTTACATCTTCTTGCATATTTTATTTTCGCATTATAGATTATGTAATTGTCAAAGCCTTGTAATAGTAATTAGGGTTTAATTTTCTTGCAATCCCCATTTGTACATTTGTATACCCCATCCCCATAATGATGTAATAACATAGTAATTTTACTTTCCGCAATTTATCGCTTTCATATCAATGTTAGTAATTAGGGTTTGTATGGAAAGATAAAACCAACAAATAGAAAACCCTAAATACAAGACAAAATCAAAGAATGAAAATGATACACTTGCACACAAGCATCCTTAGGGTTTCTCCACTTGGTTGCCTAAAACAAAAATGGCCATGTTACGCATGCGAAGTATCTTGGAAAAAACAAACAAATATAAAGATCATAGTCTCTCGATGATGTTATTTAAAAGTTTCCTTATAAAATGAGCTTGGTCCCTCAAAATGATAAGATACTTTGCAAACATTGTTAATCATGGTTATACGATGACCCACGCCCGTCCCGTTTACATCCAAAGATAGGGTTGCTTACCAAATCAATGGTAAGACAACAATGTCAAAGGAATATAAAATGCATAAGAAAGATATTTGAGTAGGTAGATGGCTTCTAGTTACTTGCTCCATTTCAAACAACTATCCTTGCTATTTTTAAAACAAACACACACATTTCAAAACATCTTACAATCATTGAAAACATTTTCAAAAGACAAACATTTTTGTATACATTCTTACGAACGAGAATCATTACAAAGATTGCCTAAATGAATGGCCTCTTTTACAAAATACTTTCAAAACCACACCAAACACAATTTCAAACCAAAGCAAGTGATCTAAGCAAGTAACTAAGAGCCCATGGAAAACCATGGATGAAAAGGGTGCTAATACCTTCCCTTTTCATACTCTACCCCCCGAACTCAAGAAAACATCTCAAAGGTCTTTCTTGTGCTTTTTCACCTTTCCTTTTGGATAAAAGAAAAGTCGGCGGCGACTCTTGCTAACCGCAACATTTGCGATAAAACGCAAAACTCTCAAGTCAGTTCTCCCACCGTATCACAGAACTGGCGACTCTGCTGGGGAAAATTATAAAAGTGGGGTTACCTTAGGGCTAGATAACATTTATTTGCTTACATTTGTTTGACTTGTTTGCTTTACATTATGGTTCTTTATTTGGGTTTGAATCCTCCACCCGGATTCGGGAAACATTATAGGTAAATAAAAATACATTGTGGAAACTGTGCGGGGTATACCAACATGGTCTAAGCAATAGCTATGTTAGTGTGACATATTTGTGGGTACCGGTAGCCTTTGAGTTAATCAAAGAGAATACGGGGCCACTTAGTGATGTCATGAAGCACTAATGAACTTCTAGAACCCTTTACTTGACCAACTTGGCCTTTAGGATGTAGTGAGATGACCGACTTTGGTGCAGTCCGAAGTTGGTAGATACTCGATACTACACTCATTGAGGGTTGGCTTCTTGGGATATTTCGGTCGCCATTAAAGAGGCTTGCGCTGAAACAATGACCAAGGAAACAATCTAGTGATATTGAGCTCCATAGAACCCGGTTACTATTACTAGGACAGGTTGAGCCAACTAAACTTCAAGAGGGTACTTACCTATAAAACCCCATGCAAGCCTAAACTAAGAACTTGTTTGATTTGCTTGTATATGCATACTTGTACATAACATCATGGACATCATGAACATCATATGCATTCACTAACCATTTCAAGGATTTTGGAGATTCATCTTTGTTCTTGTTTTGTAGGATATGGATTCACTTCGCAGGAAAACTATCCAAATCAACCTTGTAAGAATTCCTCCACAACTCAAAGAGCTAGCTTCAAGGATCCCTGAGAACTCTCCATTCACCGAGAGGCATGGTCGTCTACTCAACTTGGTCACCTCCAATACAGAGGAGGATATGATGAAGGTTCTCTTCCAGTTCTTTGACCCTTTGCATCATTACTTCACGTTTCCTGACTATCAGCTTGTGCCTAATTTGGAAGAATTCTCTCAACTCTTGAGGATTCCTATTCTCAATCAACTACCTTTCAACGGTACGGAAAGAGATCCAAAGCTAGAAGAGATTTCTCAAGCTTTACACTTGCACTCATATGATGTCACAACTCATTGGGAAACTAGAAGTGGTGTCAAAGGCTTCTTAGCAAAGTTTCTGTTTGAGAAGGCCCAAAGCTGTTGGAATTCCCTAGACCTGCAGGATTTTGAGGAAATTGTGGCTCTCCTCATCTATGGGATAGTCTTGTTCCCCAATCCTGACCAACTCATAAATGTGAGTGCCGTCAAAATATTCATGTCACGTAATCCAGTGCACACATTGCTAGGGAATATCCTACACTCTTTTCACACTCGTACAATGAGGAAAAGAGGTGTCCTTATGTGTTGCACTCCCCTCCTGGCAAGATGGTTTATTTCTCATATTCCCCAATCACTCTTAAAGAATGAGCAAGGTTTAAGGTGGTCACAAAGGATAATGACGCTCAAACATTCAGATATTCATTGGTGCTCTCGATCCAAAGAGAATGTTATCATTGTTGACCGTTATGGGGAATTCCCTAATGTCCCTCTACTTGGCATTAGGGGAGGCATCACCTATAACCCATGCTTATCTCTAAGACAGTTTGGTTATGCCCGAAGGGATGGCCCACATGAGATGCTGATTCAAGGCTTGGTATTCGACTACGACAACGACGATCAAGGTCTTCGCCAGAGATTCATCCGAGCTTGGAGGATGCTAAACAAGGTGGATAGCAAGACTTTGGGACACAAGAGTTCCATCCCTATTGAGACTTACCTCAAGTGGGTAAGAACCCGTGCTCAAAGTCTTATGATGCCTTATCCTTCCATTCTCCCGGTGATTATTGAGCCTATTAAGGAAGGAGAAGTTCCATACACTATCCTACATCCTGACATGCCCACATCTCTTGAAGACCTACAAAGGGATTGGATATAGCTCAAAGGAGAGCGAGATACTTTCGAAGCCTAATTCTACGCAAGTGAGAAAAATGTTTTGGAACTCACTAGGCTACTTCATGAGGAGTAGACTCTAAATGCCTACATAGCACCAAAGAGGATACACACTACTTTTTTATCTTAGAGTGTTGTATTATTTTGCCCAAGGGGCATTGATGTACTCAAACTCTATTTTATTAATATAACGCGTGTTTCTTTTTGTTTAAAACAAATTTGAATTTCTTTAAATCATTGAAAGCATTGCATGTATGCATATCATTCATCATGACATAAACATGTCTTTTGCAACGAGTTTCCTCATCTCTCTACTGTTTATTTCAGTAAGATGGATCTCGAACAGACGGTCAAAGATCTTCAAGCTCAAAACACGCAGTTTCAGCAGTTACTCATGACCCTAGCCAAGGGGCAAGAGGAGTTGAAGACTCTGTTAGCTGAAGAAAGAAAGAAAGAAGAAAGCAAAGAAAGTCACTGGGGTTTTGAATATGGTGAGAAGGTTTCAGGGATAGACTAGAAGAACCTTGAATTTTGCAACCACTTCCAAGGAAGGAGAAGGAAAAGGAAAAGAAACAGCGGTTCCATTAGAATCTGAAGAGGAGGAAGAAGAGGAAGACTACTCTGAGGAACAATACCCTCCGGCTGATGATAAGTACAGATATCTTGAAGAACGTTTAAGTGCTATGGAAATACAGAGGGTACCAGGTCTAGACTTTGAAGAATTGGGGCTAGTGTCAGGAATTGTAATCCCACCAAAGTTTAAAGTGCCGCTGTTTTCAAAATATGATGGGGTGTCATGTCCTAAAATGCACCTCCGATCATACGTAAGAAAGATTCAGCCACACTCTACCGATAAAGACCTGTGGGTGCATTTTTTCCAAGATAGTTTATCCGGAACACAACTCGATTGGTTTTACCAATTAGAAAGGGCCGACGTCCACAAATGGGAAGACCTTGCCGCAACTTTCTATAAACAATACCAGTATAATGCAGATTTGGCGCCTACCCGTACTCAACTTCAGAGTATGGCTATGGTTTCAAATGAGGGTTTCAAAGATTACGCGCAAAAATGGAGAGATCTAGCTGGGAGAGTGCAACCCCCTCTGTCTAAAAGGGAGTTGGTGGATATGTTCTTAGGCACTCTATCGGGCCCTTTCTTCAACCATTTGATTGGAAGTTCATCTGCTGGATTTACTGAGTTAATATTAACCGGAGAGAGGGTGGAAGCTGGCATAAAAAGTGGAAAGATTCAGAAAGATTCATCTGCCTCTACAGATGTGAGAAAGCCTTTCACCGGAAAGAAGGAGGTATCTGCTGTTTATCCACAAAGGAACCAAGGGAGAGCTGAACGCAGACCAATGGTAGGGGCCGTTATGATCCCAAAGCTTACATCTGATCAACCAAGGAGTAATCAACCAAGGGTGGAAAGGCCAGTCCGACAATTCACCAGGATTAATATGACTCTAGCCCAGGTCTTACCACATCTTCTGAAATCTAATTTGGCAACTTTGAAGGAAGCTCCAAAGAATCCCAACACGGCGTCCCCTCATTATCACCTGAATGCCAGATGCACATACCATTCTGAAAGTCCGGGCCACGACACCAACAACTGTTGGGCTTTGAAAAACAAAATTCAAGACCCTATAGATGCAAAAGAGATTGAGTTTGAGGCACCCGAGAAGCCAAATGTCATTTCTGCTCCTATGCCTAGACATGGTCACAACGCCAACGCTATCGAGGAAGATTTGTTTGTTGCTATAGTGGATGAACTCTTGACTCTGCTCCCGATCATTAAGATGAACTTGTCGAAAGCTGGTATATTCCCAGGTTGTAATAAAGACTTCCATATTTGCTTATCTTCGCCAACTGATTACCCTCTATTGAAGACAGGCATCCAACGCCTGATAGACAACCAATAAATTCTGTTTGAAAATGCTCCTGTTTCACCCATTCCTATTGAAGACGTTTCAATCATAACCATCTCCGCCAATCCTTCCAGGGTCCCCAAAAGACCCGTTAGGGTTACATTAGTTCCAAAGACTACTCCTCTCATAATTACAATGCCCAGGCCGGTCCCATATGAATCAGATAAAACAGTACCGTGGAATTACGGTGGAGAAATCTACTACCATGGTATTAAACAAGACGGGCTGACCGCCAAGAAGTGAGCTCCGAAGAAGAAGATTCCGACATTAGCAATATTGCCGGAACTAGTAAGATTACCCGCATTGGTAGAATCTTTTCTCCAGAGATTACCCCTCCAAAGGCAGTTTTTGGACCCGCGGCTGTTCCAAAGATTAGCTCTGTACCAATAATCATACCTGCAATTACTCCTACCGACAAAAATGAAACGACCCCTGCTGTTACCCCTACCAATACTTCCACTACTGAGAATCGAGGAAAAAGCATTCAAGAAGAGCCTGTCCGGACAAAGGCTCAATCACTAGCTATCCCTGAAACATCCAAGAAGGAAATGGAAGAGATCCTGAGGATAATAAAGAAGAGTGATTATGACGTGGTTGAACAGTTGGGGCAAAATCCCTCCAAGATCTCCATGCTAGCCTTGCTGCTGTGCTCTGAGGCACATGCAAAAGCTCTGGTAAAATTTCTGAAGACAACCCATGTGCCACAAGAGACGTCTGCTGACCAGTTCCAAGACCGTGTGGCCAGTTTGACAGCTGATAACGGCCTAGGCTTCTCTGATGCTGATTTGACACCCAGAGGGAGAAAGCACAACGAGGCATTGCATGTCTCTGTGGAGTGTAGAGGAACGACTCTGGCCCATGTCTTGGTAGACACGGGTTCATCTTTGAATGTCTTACTAAAGAAAGCTCTTGACAGATTGGATTGCGAAGGGCTGATATTGAAACCCATTAACATAGTTGTGAGAGCATTTGATGGCTCGAAGAGGATGGTCCACAAGGAGGTGGACATCCCAATAAAGGTGGGAATTCAGACCTTCAACTCAACCTTCTATGTGATGGAAATCCACCCCTCTTACTCCTGTCTGTTAGGACGGCCCTGGATCTATAATGCCGGTGCTGTCACCTCCACGCTACACCAGATGCTTAAATACCCGGTCCATGGAAAGATCCAATGTCCACGGGGATAAGGAGTACATGATTAGCCACCTAAATTCTTTCCGGTATGTGGAGTTGGATGGTGAGTTTATTGAAACTCCTTTTCAACATTTCGAAGAGGTCTCTCAAGAAGTAGCGGTAACCAAGGAGGTATCCCCGATTCCCAAGATCACAAGACCTCCGCTTCGGATGTCATCTCTAAAGGATGCCAAGGCAGTAGTAAAGGAGGGTGGATGCACCATCTGGGGGCAGCTTTCGGACATCCCGTATAAATCAGACAAGTTTGGCTTGGGGTTTACTTCAACTGCTCAAAAGGCTGTGCACCGTGCCCATGCTGGAGGGACACCTTTGAAGATTAGTAACTGGGAGGTCAACACAGTGGAAGATGATGAAAAAGATGGCAGCTTGGAAGATTGGATATTTCCTACTGTCAACAGAGGACTTCGCAATTGGGAAGCTAGAGACTTTGTCCCAATAAATTTCATCTCTCAGTAATTTATCTTTTACATTTCTGTTAGACTTGTAATATTCACAAACAATTTACACTTGAAGAACCTTGTGTCTTACCCGAGGCACAATGGTCCATTTGTAAGGGTTTTTATTTCATCTTCATATGACATTCAATGAATCATGGACGCTTTTTCACATACAAACCTTTTGTCTTCATTGTCTTTCTTTTACATTTTATTGTTTAAAGATGGCTATACCCTTACACACACCCACACTCACAAATGTAGGTACCCCTCCATTCCGGATCCCATGGGTAACGATACTGCTATAGCCTTTAGTGACTCTGAAGATCTAATCTACTAAGCCGAATATGAAGGTAAGGAAGATTGTGAAGTACCAGGGGAATTGGCCAGACTACTACAACAAGAGGAAAGAGCTATTCAGCCTCATGAGGAACCATTGGATACAATCAACTTGGGCACCGAGGAAGATAAAAAGGAAATCAAGGTGGGTGCCAATCTAGAGCCGAGTGTCAAGGAGCGTCTAATTCAGCTATTGCATGATTATGTTGAGATCTTTTCCTGGTCATACGAAGACATGTCGGGACTCGATACAGACATCGTGGTACATCGTCTACCCACAAGAGAAGACTGTCCACCAGTGAAGCAAAAAGTCCGCCGTATGAGACCTGACATATCAGAGAAGATCAAAGCGGAAGTTAAGAAAGAATTCAATGCTGGATTCTTGGCTGTCACTTCCTATTCTCAATGGGTTGCCAACATTGTTCCCGTGCCTAAAAAGGATGAAAAAGTACGAATGTGCATGGATTATAGAGATTTAAACAGGGTCAGCCCTAAAGATGATTTTCCACTTCCCCGCATCGACATCCTGGTTGACAATACGGCCCAACACAAAGTGTTTTCCTTCATGGACGGATTCTCAGGTTATAACCAAATCAAAATGGCACCTGAGGACATGGAGACAACTACATTTGTCACACAGTGGGGCACATTCTGCTACAAAGTGATGCCATTCGGACTGAAGAATGCTGGGGCAACCTACCAACTCGCCATGGTAGCCTTATTTCATGATATGATACATCATGAGATAGAGGTCTACGTAGATGACATGATAGCCCGATCACAAACTGAGGAGAATCACCTTGATGACTTGCGAAAGTTGTTTGTGAGATTGAAGGAGTACAAGTTAAGATTGAATCCAAATAAATGTACATTCGGAGTCCGATCCGGTAAACTCTTAGGTTTCATTGTCAGCAACAAAGGCATCAAGGTTGATCCTGCCAAGGTTAAAGCGATACAAGAAATGCCTGCTCCTCGTACTGAGAAGGAAGTCAGAGGATTCTTGGGACGCCTGAACTATATTGCCAGATTCATTTCTCATCTAACAACTACTTGTGAGCCAATCTTCAAACTATTGAAGAAAGATCAAGTAGTCAGATGGAATGATGAGTGCCATATCGCTTTTGACAAAATCAAAGAGTACTTACAAGAGCCTCCTGTTTTGATGCCACCAGTCGAGGGAAGACCATTGATCATGTATCTGACCGTTTTAGAGAACTCAATGGGGTGTGTACTGGGGAAGCATGACGAGTCTGGCCGAAAAGAGCATGCTATTTACTACCTGAGCAAAAAGTTTACCGACTGTGAAACCAAATATTCACTGCTCAAGAAAACTTGCTGCGCTCTGGCATGGGCTGCTCGCCGGCTAAGACAATATATGTTGACTCATACCACTTTGTTGATATCTAAGATGGATCCGATAAAGTACATCTTCGAAAAGCCTGCTTTGTCTGGGAGGATAGCTAGATGGCAGATGATCCTAACAGAATATGACATACAATATACTACCCAGAAAGCCATAAAGGGCAGTGTGTTAGCTGATCATCTTGCTCATCAAGTTGTAGAAGATTATCAGTCCATGAAGTTTGAATTCCCGGATGAAGACATCATGACATTAGATAACTGTGAAGAAATCAGACCATATGACGGACCTGAACAAGGATCCCGATGGACCCTGTTCTTTGATGGGGCATCCAACGCACTTGGTAATGGTATCGGCGCTGTACTCATATCTCCGGAAGGGTGTCACACTCCCTTTACTACCAGACTTTGCTTCAACTGTACGAACAACATGGCGGAATACGAAGCATGCATCTTTGGTCTCAAGGCTTCCATAGACTTGGGAATCAAATATTTAAATGTGTTTGGAGATTCAGCTTTGGTCATCAGTCAGATTAAAGGAGAATGGGACACCAAGCACCCAAACCTTATCCCTTACAAAGAACATGTCTTGACATTGCTACCACATTTTGAGCAGATCACCTTAGAGCATTTCCCGCGAGAAGAAAATCAGCTAGCAGATGCTCTAGCCACAATGTCATCTATGTTTAAACTTAATTGGGATAACGAGGCTCCCCATATCACCATTGAATGAATGGATGAACCAGCACACTGTCACGAGATTAATATTGAAGAAGTAGTGGACCATCCTTAGTTTCATGAAGTCAAAAGGTATCTTGAGGCTCAAGAATATCCGGAGGGAGCTTCAATCAATGATAAAAAGTTCTTAAGGAGATTCTCTGCTAAGTTCTTCCTGAGTAATGGCATCCTGTACAAACTTAATCATGATTCCATTATGCTTTGGTGTATGGATAAGATTGAGGCTGAAAAGATCATGGCTGAACTACATGAAGGTACTTTTGGAACCCACTCCAGTGGGAATACGATGGCAAAGAAAATCCTACGGGCAGGCTATTATTGGTCTACCATGGAAGCAGACTGCTATCAACACTTTCAGACCTGTCATAAGTGTCAAATCTATGCGGACAAGGTGCACGTACCTCCGGTTCCTCTAAATGTCTTGACTGCTCCTTGGCCCTTTGCTATGTGGGGAATCGATATGATTGGGGAGATCAAGCCTACAGCCTCCAATGGACACCGTTTCATTCTAGTGGCCATTGACTATTTTACAAAGTGGGTCGAAGCAGCTTCCTTCGCGTCCGTTACTAAGAATGTTATTGCCCATTTCATCAAGCAGAATCTCATTTTCTGGTACGTTATCCCAGAAAGGATCATCACTGATAATGGTACAAATCTTAACAATACTATGATCGCCACCTTGTGCGAACAGTTCAAGATTCAGCATCACAATTCATCCCCCTATCAGACAATTATGCATGGTGTCGTTGAGGCGGAAAATAAAAACATTAAAAAGATCATACAAAAAATGACAGTTACCTACAAGGACTGGCATGAGATACTACCATTTGCTCTCCACGGGTATCGTACCACGGCTCACACGTCGACTGGGGCAACACCTTATTCTTTAGTTTATGGCATGGAGGCCGTCTTGCCTATTGAGGTTTAGATCCCCTCTTTGAGAATTATAAAGGATGCAGGTTTGAATGAGAACGATTGGATCCAGACTCGACTTGATTAACTGAACTTAATTGATGAAAAGAGATTTACTGCTGTTTGCCATGGTCAGATGTATCAAAGACGGATGATCAAGGCTTTCAACAAGAAAGTCAGATGCCAAGTATATCAAGTTGAAGATCTAGTGATCAAACGCATTATCTTGCCACAAAGTGATCCCAGGGGCAAATGGACTCCTACCTATGAAGGACCATTTGTAATCAAGAACATCTTCTCTGGTGGGGCAATGATCTTAACCACCATGGACGGTGATGACTTGCCACACCCTGCGAATGCAGACATAGTCAAAAGATACTACGCATAAGATACCCGCTAGGTTGACACACCTAGGCAAAAAAATGGGCATCCCGGAGAACCAAAAGGTTCGGGCAAAAATTAGGGATAAAATATATAAAAAAATCTGTACACCCGACAAGTTGAAAACCCGAAAGGGCGACTTGGGCAAAAAAGGGTTTCTCGGTGGACTGAAAACCCGAAAGGGCGGTCCAGGCAAAAGTTAGGGAATTAAAGTGTATGACTATGTCCCGTCGGATCACTTTGAGGATAATCTCTTCATTGAAAAAATCGGAGTTTCTGATCAATTCAATCATCTTCGGACGAAGCGACAAATAGACAGGGTATTCGAAGACACGAAGACTATAGCAGAATGGGAACCCCATGTGATTATCACACATAGCTGTCTTTCTTTGTATAAATTTGTTCTTACTTTTATGACACCATCCTCTTACTAGGATGTTTGTCTCCTTTGTACAAAATACTTATTCAAAGTAAATACAAAGATATCTCTTTAAAGTACAGAAAACTATTTGTCCTTTTTCTTTACACTTGTGTTTTTATTTGCAAAAAACATCCAATGATTCATTAATGAACATATGCATTTGAACAAAATTACTGTTTACAAATAAACAAAATGAAAGAAGACAATTACTGACATGTTGAAAGAATAGGAAAACGTCTTTAGGCTATTCCATGAGCAATCCCCACAGTACATCATTTAGATCCCCAACGGAACTAAAACTTCAAACTATTAATCCCCGGTGGAAACCATCCAGTTTCTCCAAATTCCCCAGCAAGTTATTTTGAAGCCTGAAATCCAACCGGATAACTACTGACTTCTGATACTCCCCAACGGAATAAAGACTCCCATTATTAATCCCCAGTAGAAGTCCTCGAAATTCTCTGGATTCCCCAAGCAGATTCCTCAAGCAGTATACGACATTGCTCTCACAATAAGATTTTGTCATTACTTTAATTTCAAGATATGAAGAATCCACATATCCTCAGCAGCAGTCAAGGATTTATTTTCCTCAATCATACAGCAAATCAGCTTGCATGCACATACCTTACATCCACATATCATAAACATTGATAAAATACATATATTTGCATCATACATTTCATGCAACATAATTTTGTGTTCCAGCTAAATTTTTACCCTTTTCAGGATAAGATTAACAGCTACTGTTAACAATGTGCAATCATGATACAGTACATATACGCTCCAGACACGGATGCCATTCTGTTACTCATTCAGATTCATCTTTCAGATACAGTTCAAATACGCTCCATACACGGATGCCATTCTGATACTCATTCATATTTTAAGTTCAGATACAGTTCAGATACACTCCAAACATGAATGCCATTATGATACTCATTCAGATTTCTAGTTCAGATACAGTGCAAATACGCTCCAGACACGAATGCCATTCTGTTACTCATTCAGATTCAGCTTTCAGATACAGTTCAGATACGCTCCAGACACGGATGCCATTCTGATACTTATTTAGATTTCAAGTTCAGATACAGTTCAGATATGCTCCAGACACGAATGCCATTCTGATACTCATTCAGATTTCAAGTTTAGATACAGTACAAATACGCTCCAGACATGGATGTCATTCTGTTACTCATTCAGATTTAGCTTTCAGATATAGTTTAGATACGCTCTAGACATGGATGCCATTCTGATACTCATTCAGATTTCAAGTTCAGATACAGTACAGATACGCTCCAGACACGGATGCCATTCTGTTACTCATTCAGATTCAGCTTTCAGATACAATTCAGATACGCTCCAGACACGGATGCCATTCTGATACTCATTCTGATTTCAAGTTCAGATACAACTCAGATATGTTCCAGACGCGGACACCATTCTGATACTCATTCTTTCAGCTTACAATTTACAATTCAATAAACATTTTTGGATGGCATCTACAAGCCCATCTCCAACAAGATTCTATCATTTCTCCAAATGGCATCTTTAAGCCCATTCCATCAACTACACCTAATCGAGTGCAAATTTCTAGGCACTCTAGTGTCCAATCATCTTTCACCTTCGAGTCACGAATGGCAAAGCTCGCCAATCTAACTCCTCAGGTTTAAGAAGATTGAACAGGGGCATCTGTTGTACCACAAAATTTTCCCTCTCATTTATCAAGACTTTTCTCACAAGATTCCTTTAACTCAAGATTAGATTAGGGTTTGGTCAGCTCAAGACATTTCATCTTGCAATGATAACCCAAAATTAGGGTTTGAGTTTGCACAAGGATTTTTGGACTATCAATGCTTCATGTGACTTTCAAACATCATTATGGACCCCTCAAATCACTCATGACAAGTTTCAAGCCTTGAACCATATTTTTTATCAGTCAATTGGACAATTGACCTAAAAATCAGTTGTATTGGGGAAAAAGTCAACCATGGCCAATTTACAGTCAAACTTCATAATTTTTGATCAACATCAACACTTTTTACTTATATGAATAATTTGGTCAAGTTTGGATCATAATTCCTCAAGAAATTTGGTCAAACCACAAAAAGGGCAAAATGGTCAAATTAGGGTTTTGACTGAGGAATGGAAATTTCTGATTTTTAACCTAGAAAATGACCAATTAAGTTAAAGCATGATTTCAAGGATTCAATGGCATCATCTTGAATTAATTACATGGCTAAAAACATCTCAAATTCATTAGATTGACAGATGAAATTTGCAGTCAACTAGTCAAAAGTCAATTGTACACTGAAAAGTCAAACTTTGACTTTTTGGTCAAAATCAAGTACCAAGGGTCATAATTCATCAAAACATGTCAAAATATGAAACTTGTTCATCAAGAAATCCAAATTTGAAGATTAGGGTTTGAATTTGAAATTTTTCTTAACTTAGAAAATTTTCTAAGTATAGAAAATTTCTTATTTTTTTCTCAACTTTAGGCCACTTTTTCACCATGATGCATAATGATTCAAGGAAAGTTCCAAACATCAAAGTTGTAGACCTACATGAAATCTAAAACATTGCTTTACACAACTTATCCTAAATATGCTTGGATCTCAAGTTATAAATTGATGAAGTCATGACATTTTCATTTAACACTTAGAGAAATTTTCAACACATTTTGTGCAGGATTTAATCCCAACTTCTTGGCATTTTTTCACATAGTTCCAAGATGATTTTGTCAAAATGGCCAAAATGAAATTTATAGATGGTGTTTCAAGCTTTCCAAAACATCCAAGAGCATGAATTTATTATATTTGAGCTAGGAGATTCAAGGGCCTGAAGTTGGACATTTATTCTTGAATTGCAAGCCATTTTTGTTGAAGAACACATAATCCAATTGGCATGATGTGCTGCATAATCTTACTTTTCAGGCCTTGTGACTTGCAAATCTTACCATAATTTAATGTTTACACAAACTTTTGAGCTATGGTCCATTTGGTTTAAGCATTGTCCAAGTGATCTTTCCATTTTTGGCACAAAGTTGACATTGCCATTCTTGCAAAGTAGCTTTAATCAAAAAGTTAGCTCTCCTTGAGCCTCTAACTTATCCCTTATAAACACACTCAACATACAAAATCAGAAGGGCATGCTTAAAGTGTCCAACAACTCTATGCAACAAAGTACAAAGCATTGGAACTATAATCTTCAAGCTTGCTTCATGTACAATCTAACCTAGCCATAAATGTGATTCAAAATCTGAGTTTTGTTTCAAGTCTCAAAGCTTCCTCTTCGAGAGGTAAACTTTCTCAAACTGTGATCTCATTGTTCATACATCATTTGCTTTTGCGCTCAAAAGATATAACAAGACAGATAAAAGAGAAAAAACTAACAAAAATCCAGACCAGAGGTTGACACGGGTGCCCGTGTCACACGACACGGCCCATGTCAGCTTATTTGGGTTGAAAAACATAATAAAATGCAGGTACAGAGGCTGACACGGGTGCCCGTGTCAATCGACACGGCCTGTGTCAGAGTTACTGATGTGTACATGACTAGAAAATGATGAACAAGGGCTGACACGGGCGCCCGTGTCAGGTGATACGGCCGTGTCAGGATGGCTGGGACCAAAAAAATGCACAAAAGTCATGGACAGGTCCTGACACGGGTGCCCGTGTCCCCCGACACGGCCCGTGTCAGCTCGGGCACCAAATTTCTTGATTTTTGGAGTTTTTTAGGTTGTTTTCGACATATTGCATTGCTTGGAAATGACCTAACTTTATAAAACCTTTTTGTTCAAATGAAACCTTAAAAAACAATTTTCTAAACAATTAACTTAGACTTAGGTTTTTATTCAATGAAATTAATTACAAAATCTTTTGCTATAAAAAACCCTAAAAAGCAATTTCTCTCACTTTACATCTTCTTGCATATTTTATTTTCGCATTATAGGTTATGTAATTGTCAAAGCCTTGTAATAGTAATCAGGGTTTAATTTTCTTGCAATCCCCATTTGTACATTTGTATACCCCATCCCCATAATGATGTAATAGTGTAGTAATTTTACTTTCTGCAATTTATCGCTTTCATATCAATGTTAGTAATTAGGGTTTGTATGGAAAGATAAAACCAAAAAATAGAAAACCCTAAATACAAGACAAAACCAAAGCATGAAAATGATACACTTGCCCACAAGCATCCTTAGGGTTTCTCCACTTGGTTGCCTAAAACAAAAATGGCCATGTTACGCATGTGAAGTATCTTGGCAAAAACAAACAAACATAAAGATCATAGTCTCTCGATGACGCTATTCAAAAGTTGCCTTATAAAATGATCTTGGTCCCTCAAAATGCTAAGATACTTTGCAAACATTGCTAATCATGGTTATACGATGAGCCACGCCCGTCCCGTTTACATCCAAAGATAGGGTTGCTTACCAAATCAATGGTAAGACAACAATGTCAAAGGAATAGAAAATGCGTAAGAAAGACATTTGAGTAGGTAGATGGCTTCTAGTTACTTGCTCCATTTAAAACAACTATCCTTGCTTTTTTCAAAACAGACACACACATTTCAAAACATCTTACAATCATTGAAAACATTTTCAAAAGACAAACATTTTTGTATACATTCTTACGAACAAGAATCATTACAAAGATTTCCTAAACAAATGGCCTCTTTTTCAAAATACTTTCAAAACCACACCAAACACAATTTCAAACAAAAGCAAGTGATCTAAGAAAGTAACTAAGAGCCCATGGAAAACCATGGATGAAAAGGGTGCTAATACCTTCCCTTTTCATAATCTACCCCCCGAACTCAAGAAAACATCTCAAAGGTCATTCCTGTGCTTTTTCACCTTTCCTTTTGGATAAAAGAAAAGTCGGTGGCGACTCTTGCTAACCGCAACATTTGCGATAAAACGAAAAACTCTCAAGTCAGTTCTCCTACCGTATCACACCTGTAATGTGAGATTTTGCATCATTGCTTAAATCTGGGCCAGAAGTTTTATTTCAACGTAGTCCAAAACAAACACCCAACTTCTGATCTTAGTATCCTGTTGCCTCAGCAAACTCTGAAGGATTTCCCAGACTTTCCAGTAACCTTCTTTGATTTACCTTTGAAAACTATGGATTAGAAGTTCTGTTTCAGCGTAGCATCCAATCCTCTGATCCTCTTATCTTCTGGCTCCAGCATGTTTTGAAGGAGCTTTCAGACTTTCTAGATGCTGAAGAGCCATGTTCTGACTGAAGACTATGTGCTGAATCATGTTTACAACTTCTGATTACAACTGCCTGGATGCTGGCTCAGATGTTCTGAAGTGTCATTTTTTCTTAAATACTAAGAAAAAATCCCAAGTATTTAGAAATTTGGCTTTTCTATAGTAAATTTGACTTTTGAACTTTTTGATGATACAAACTTCATATTCCAACATGTCTTGATGAAATATGATTTCAGAGTTTTGATTTTGATCCCAAAAGTCAAAGTTTGACCTTTTGATGTGAAAATGACTATTTTTCCCTTGCATGTGACTTTCTTGAAAAATTTGTAATTCAAAGCTCGGGATTGGATGGAAGTAAACTTGAGGATCCAGGGTGATTTCTTGAGAAAATGAGAGGGAAAATTTTGGGGTACAACAGCTGCCCCTGTTCCATCTTCTTTAACCTGAAGAGTTAGATTGGCGAGATTTGCCATGCGTGATTCGAAGGTGGAAGATGATCGGACACTAGAGTGCCCAGAAATTTGCACTCGGCGGCGATATGAGGAATGGGTTTAAAGATGCCATTTGGAGAAGTGATATAATCTTGTTGGAGATGGGCTTGTAGATGCCATCCAAGAATGCTTGTTGAGATGTAATCTGTAAGTTGAACATCAGAATGACGTCCGTGTCTGGAGCTTATCTGTATTGTATCAAAAGTTGATTCAGAATGAGTATCAGAATGGCTTCCGTGTCTGGAGCATATCTAAACTGTATCAGGAGTAGAATCTGAATGAGTATCATAATGGCTTCCGTGTCTGGAGCGTATCCGAACTGTATCAGGAGTAGAATCTAAATGAGTATCAGAATGGCTTCTGTGTCTGGAGCGTATCCGAACTGTATCAGGAGTAGAATCTGAATGAGTATTAGAATGGCTTCCGTTTCTGGAGCATATCTGAACTGTATTAGGAGGTGTTTTTTGAATGAGTATCAAAATGGCTTATGTGTCTTGGAGCATATCTAGACTGTATCAAAAGTTGAATCTGAATGAGTATCAGAATGGCATCCGTGTCTGGAGCGTATCTAGACTGTATCAGGAGCTGTCTTTGAATGAGTATCAGAATGGCATCCGTGTCTGGATGAGTATCTGAACTGTATCTGAATTTTGAATCTGAATGAGCATCAGAATGGCATCCGTGTCTGGAGCGTATCTGAACTGTATCAAGAGGTTGATTCTGAATGAGTATCAGAATGGCATCCGCGTTTGGAGTGTATCCGAACTGTATCAGGAGTAGAATCTGAATGAGTATTAGAATGGCTTCCGTGTCTGGAGCGTATCCGAACTGTATCAGGAGTAGAATCTGAATGAGTATCATAATGGCTTCCGTGTCTGGAGCGTATCCGAACTGTATCAGAAGGTGTTTTTTGAATGAGTATCAGAATGGCTTCCGTGCCTTGGAGCGTATCTGGACTGTATTAAAAGTTGAATATGAATGAGTATCAGAAAGGAATCCGTGTCTAGAGTGTATCTGGACTGTATCAGAAGCTGTCTTTGAATGAGTATCAGAATGGAAGCTGTGTCTGGATGAGTATCTGAACTGTATCTAAATTCTGAATCTGAATGAGCATCAGAATGGCATCCGTGTCTGGAGCGTATCTGTACTGTATCTGATCTTGAAATCTGAATGAGTATCAGAATGGCATCCATGTCTGGAGCGTATCCATACTATATCTGAAGGTTGAATCTGAATGAGTATCAGAATGACATCCGTGTCTGGAGCGTATCCGTACTGTATCTGAAGGTCGAATCTGAATGAGTAACAGAATGGCATCCGTGTCTGGAGCGTATCCGTACTGTATCATGATTGCATATTATTAATGGTAGCTAGTAATCTTATCCTGAAAAGGGTAAAATGTTAGCTGAAAACACAAAGTTATGTTGCGTGACATGTATGATGCAATGCATTTGCTTTATCAATGTTTATGATATATGGATGCAATGTATGCGTATGTAAGCTGATTTGCTGTATTTCCGTGTGATTAAGGAAAATAAATCCTTGAATGCTGCTGAAGATATGTTGAAATTTCCATGTCTTGAAGTTGAAGTACTGACGAACTCTTGTTGAGAGAAGTAAATTCAATGCCATGTACTGCTTGTAAAATTTGTTTGGGGAATCCTGAGAAATTTGATGATTTCTTACTGGGGATTAATAGTTTGAAATTTGTTTCGCTGTGGATTTAAATGATGTACTGTGGGGATTTCTTATGGAATAGCCTAGAGACGTTTTCCTGTCCTTTCAACCTATCAGTAATTGTCTTACTCATTTTGTTTATTTGTAAACAGTAATTATGTTCAAATTCATATGTTCATTAATGAATCATTAGACGTTTTTGCAAATAAAACACAAGAGTAAAGAAAAGACAAATGGTTTTTGCACTTTCAAAGAGGTATCTTTGTATTGACTTTGAATAAGTATTTTGTACAAAGGAGACAAACATTCTAGTAAGAGAATGGTGCCATAAAACAAGAAGAGTTTATACAAAGAAAGATGGCTATGTGTAATAATCCCATGGGGTTCCCATTCTGCTATAGCCTTCGCATCTCTGAGCATCTTGTCTACTTGTTGCTTCGTCCGAAGATGATTGAATTGATCAGAAACTCCGAGTTTGTCAGTGAAGGTCAAAGGTTGTCCGTAAGCGATCCAACGGGACATAGTCATACGCTTAAATTCCATAACTTTTTCCTGGACCGCCCTTTCGGGTTTCAGTCCACCGGGAAACCCTTTTTTGCCCAAGTCGCCCTTTTGGGTTTTCAACTTGCCGGGTGTACAGATTTTTTATATTTTATCCCTAATTTTTTCCCGAACCTTTTTGGTTCACCGGGATGCCCTTGTTTTGCATAGGTGTGTCAACCTAGCGGGTTTCTTATGCGTAGTATCTTTTGACTATGTCCGGGTTCGCAGGGTGTGGCAAGTCGTCGCCATCCATGTTGGTCAAGATCATTGCCCCACCGAAGAATATGTTCTTGATTACAAATGGTCCTTCATAGGTAGGAGTCCATTTGCCCTGGGATCACTTTGTGGCAAGATGATAGTTTGATCACTAGATCTCCAACTTGATATAATTGGCGTCTGACCTTCTTGTTGAAGGCCTTGATCATCCATTTTTGATACATTTGACCATAGAAAACAATAGTAAGTCTCTTTTCATCAATCAAGTTCAGTTGATCAAGTCGAGTATGGATCCAATCGTCTTCATTCAAACCTGCATCCTTCATAATCCTTAGAGAGGGGATCTAAACCTCAATAGGTAAAACAACCTCCATGCCGTAAACCAAAGAATAGGGTGTTGCCCCAGTTGATGTGCGAGCCGTGGTACGATACCCGTGGAGAGCGAATGGTAGTATCTCATGCTAGTCTTTATACATGACTGTCATCTTTTGTATGATATTTTTAATGTTCTTATTCGTAGCTTCGATAACACCATTCATCTTTGGCCGATAAGGGGAAGAATTATGATGCTGAATCTTGAATTACTCGCACAAAGCGGTGATCACAGTGTTGTTAAGATTTATACCATTGTCAGAGATGATCCTTTCCGGGATACCGTATCGGCAAATGAGATATTGCTTGATGAAGCGGGCGACAACATTCTTGGTAACGGATGCGAAGGAAGCTGCTTCAACCCACTTGGTAAAATAGTCAATGGCCACCAGGATGAAGCGGTGTCCATTGGAGGCTGTAGGCTTGATCTTCCCAATCATGTCAATTCCCCATATAGCAAAGGGCCAAGGAGCCGTCAAGACATTCAGAGGAACCGAAGGTACGTGCACCTTGTCAGCATAAAATTGACATTTATGACAGGTCCTAGAGTGTTCATAGCAATCTGCTTCCATGGTAGACCAATAATAGCCTGCCCGTAGGATTTTCTTCGCCATCGTATGCCCACTGGAGTGAGTGCCAAAATTACCTTCATGTAATTCAGCCATGATCCTTTCCGCCTCAATCTTATCCACACACCAAAGCAGAATGGAGTCATGATTGTGTTTGTACAGGATGCCATTACTCAGGAAGAACTTAGCAGAGAATCTCCTTAAGAACTTTTTATCATTGATTGAAGCTCCTTCTGGATATTCTTGAGCCTCGAGATACCTTTTGACTTCATGAAACCATGGTTGGTCCACTACCTCTTCAGTATTAATCTCGTGACAATGTGCTGCTTCATCCATTTGTTCAATGGTGATCTGGGGAGCTTCGTTATCCAAATTAATTTTAAACATAGATGACATTATGGCTAGAGCGTCTGCTAGCTGATTTTCTTCTCGCGGGAAATGCTCGAAGGTAATCTTCTCAAAATGTGGTAGCAATGTCAAAACATGTTCTTTGTAAGGGATAAAATTTGGGTGTTTAGTGTCCCATTCCCCTTTGATGTGACTGATGACCAAAGCTGAATCTCCAAACACATCTAAAGATTTGATTCCCAAGTCTATGGTAGCTCTGAGACCAAAGATGCATGCTTCGTACTCTGCCATGTTGTTTGTACAATTGAAGCAAAGTCTGGCAGTAAATGGAGTATGACACCCTTCTAGAGATATGAGTACAACACTGATACCATTACCAAGTGCATTGGATGCCCCATCAAATAACAGGGTCCATCGGGATCCTTGTCCAAGTCCGTCATATGGTATGATTTCTTCACGGTTGTCTAATGTCATGATGTCTTCATCTGAGAATTCAAACTTCATGGACTGATAATCTTCTACAGCTTGATGAGCAAGATGATCAGCCAATACACTACCCTTTATAGCTTTTTGGGTAGTATACTGTGTGTCATATTCTGTTAGGATCATCTGCCATCTAGCTATCCTCCTAGACAGGGCAGGCTTTTCGAAGATGTACTTTATCGGATCCATCTTAGATATCAACAAAGTAGTATGAGTCAACATATACTATCTTAGCCGACGAGCAGCCCATGCCAGAGCACAACAAGTTTTCTCGAGCAGTGAATATCTGGTTTCACAGTCGATAAACTTTTTGCTCAGGTAGTAAATAGCGTGCTCTTTTCGGCCAGACTCGTCATGCTGCCCCAATACACACCCCATTGAGTTTTCTAAAACAGTCAGATACATGATTAGTGGTCTTCCCTCAACTGGTGGCATCAAAACAGGAGGCTCTTGTAAGTACTCTTTGATCTTATCAAAAGTAATCTGGCATTCATCATTCCATCTAACTACTTGATTTTTCTTCAATAGTTTGAAGATTGGCTCACAAGCAGCTGTTAGGTGAGAAATGAATCTAGCAGTATAGTTCAGGCGTCCTAAGAATCCTATGACTTCCTTCTCAGTACGAGGAGCAGGCATTTCTTGTATCGCTTTAACCTTGGCAGGATTGACCTCAATGCCTTTGTTACTGACGACAAAACCTAAGAGTTTATCGGACCGTACTCCAAATGTGCACTTGTTTGGATTCAACCTTAGTTTGTACTCCTTCAATCTCTCAAACAACTTTTGCAAGTGATCAAGGTGCTCCTCTTCAGTTTGTGATCAGGCTATCATATCGTCTACGTAGACCTCTATTTCATGACGTATCATGTCATGAAACAAAGCTACCATGGCACGCTGATAGGTTGCCCCAACATTCTTTAGTCTGAATGGCATCACTTTGTAGCAGAATGTGCCCCACTGTGTGACAAATGTTGTCTTCTCCATGTCCTCAGGCGGCATTTTGATTTGGTTGTAACTTGAGAATCCGTCCATGAAGGAAAACACATTGTGCTGGGCCGTATTGTCAACCAGGATGTATATGTGGGGAAGTGGAAAATCATCTTTAGGGTTGGCCCTATTCAAGTCTCTATAATCCATGCACATTCATACTTTGCCGTCCTTTTTAGGCACGGGAACAATGTTGGTAACCCATTGGGGATAGGAAGTGACAACCAAGAATTCGACATTAAATTGTTTCTTGACTTCCGCTTTGATCTTCTCTGACATGTCAGGTCTCATGCGGTGGACTTTTTGTTTTACTGGTGGACAATCTTCTCTTGTTTGCAGACGATGTACCACGATGTCTGCATCAAGTCCTGGCATGTCTTCATATGACCAGGCAAAGATCTCAACATAATCATGCAACAGCTGAATCAGACGTTTTTTAACACTAGGCTCCAGATTGGCACCCACCTTGACCTCCTTTATATCCTCCTTGGTACCCAAGTTGATTGTATCCACCGGTTCCTCATGAGGTTGAATAGCTCTTTCCTCCTGTTGTAGTAGTCTGGCCAATTCTCCTAGTACTTCACAATCTTCCTCACCTTCGTCTTTGGCTTGGTAGATTAGATCCTCAGAGTCACAAAAGGCTATAGCAGTATCGTTACCCATGGGATCCGAAATGGAGGGGTACATGCATTTGTGAGTATGGGTGTATGTAAGGGTATAGCCATCTTTTAAAAAATAAAATGTAAAAGAAAAACAATGAGCACAAAAAGTTTGTATGTGAAAAACGTCCATGATTCATTGAATGTCATATGAAGATAAAATAAAAACCCTTACAAATGGACCATTGTGCCTTGGGCAAGACACAAGGTTTTAAATGTGATAATTGTTTGTGAATATTACAAGTCCAACAAAAATGTAAAAGATAAATTACCGAGGGATGAAAGTTATTGGGAAAAAGTCTCTGTCTTCCCAATTGCGAAGTCCTCCGTTGACAGTAGGAAATATCCAATCCTCCAATCTGTAATTCTCTTCAACATCTTTCACCGCATTGACCTCTCGATTGCTAATCTTCAGGGGTGGCCCTCCAGCACAGGCACGACGCACAACCTTCTGAGCACTTGAAGTAAACCCTAAGCCAAACTTGTCGATTTATACGGAATATCCAGAAGTTTCCCCCAGATGGTGCATCCACCCTCCTCTACTACCGCCTTGGCGTCCTTCAGAGATGACATCCAAAGCGGAGGTCTTGTGATCTTGGGGATCTGGGACACTGTCTTGGTTACTGCTACCTCTTGAGATACTTCTTCGAAATGTTGAAAAGGAGTTTTGATGAACTCGCCATCCAATTCCACATACCAGAAAGAATTGAGGTGGCTAATCATATACTCTTCCTCTCCGTGGACAGTGATAATCTTTCCATGGACCAGGTATTTCAGCATCTGGTGCAGTGTGGAGGTGACAGCACCAACATTATGGATCCACGGCCGTCCTAGCAGACGGGAGTAAGAGGGGTGGATGTCCATTACATAGAAGGTTGAGTTGAAAGTATGAGTCCCAACCTTTATGGGGATGTCTACCTTCCTGTGGACCATCCTCTTTGAGCCATCAAATTCTCTCACGACTATGTTACTGGGTTTCAACGTCAGTCCTTCGCAGTCCAATCTGTCGAGAGCTTTCTTCGATAAAACATTCAAAGATGAGCCAGTGTCCACCAAGACATGGGCCAGAGTTGTTCCTCTACATTCCACAGAGACATGCAATGCCTCGTTGTGCTTTCTTCCCCTTGGTGTTAGATCAGCATCCGAGAAGCCTAGGCCGTTACCAGCTGTCAAGCTGGCCACACAATCTTGAAATTGGTCAGCAGACGTCTCTTGAGGCACATGGACTGTCTTCAGAAACTTTACCAGAGCTTTCGCATGTGCCTCAGAACACAACAACAATGCCAGCATGGGGATTTTGGAAGGAGTTTTCCCCAACTGTTCAACCACGTCGTAGTCGCTCTTCTTTATTATTCTCAGAATCTCCTCCATTTCCTTCTTGGAGGTTTCGGGGATAGTCAGTGGTTGAGCCTTCATCCGGACAGGCTCTTCTTGAATGCTTTTCCTCGAGTTTCAGCAGTAGAAGTGTTGGTAGGGATAATAGCAGGGGTTGTGTTGTCTTTGTCAATAGGATCACTTGCAGATATGATTATTGGTATGAAGGTAACCTTTGGAGCAATCACGGGTCCAAAAACTGCCTTTGGAGGGGCAATTTCTGGAGAGAAGATTCAACAGCTACGGGTAATATTATTGGTTCCGGCAATATTGCTAATGTCAGAGTCTTCTTCTTTGGAGCTTATCTCTTCGGTGGCCAGCCCATCTTGTTTGATACCATGGTAGTAGATATCTCCACCGTAATTCCACGACACTATTTTGTCTGATTCATACGGGACCGGCCTGGGCATTCTGATTATAAGAGGAGTAGTTTTTGGAACCGATGTAATCCTAACGGGTCTTTTGGGGACCCTGGAAGGATTGGCGGAGATGGTTATGATTGAAACGTCTTTAACAGGAACAGGTGAAACAAGAGCACTTTCAAACAGAATCTCTTGGTTGTCTATCAAGCGTTGAATGCCTCTTTTCAACAAAAGGCAATCAATTGGGGAGGATAAGCAAAGAAGGCAATCTTTATTAAAACCCGGGAATACACCAGCGTTCAACAAGTTTATCTTAATGATTGGGAGTGGAGTCAAGAGTTCGTCAACTGTGGTAACAAACAAATCTTCTTCGATAGCATTAGTGTTGTGACCATGCCTAGGCATATGAGCAGAAATGATGTTTGGCTTCTCAGGTGCATCAAACTCAATCTCTTTTGTATCTATAAGGTCTTGAATTTTGTTTTTCAGGGCCCAAAAGTTGTTAGTGTCGTGACCCGGACTTTCGGAATTATATGCGCATCTGGCATTTGGGTGATAATGAGGGGACGCTGTGATGGGGTTCTTTGGAGCCTTTTTCAGAGTTGCCAAATTAGATTTCAGAAGATGTGGTAAAACCTGGGCTAGAGTCATATTAATTCTGGTGAATTGCTGGATTGGCCTCTCCACCCTTGGTTAGTTACTTCTTGGTTAATCAGAAGTAGGCTTTGGGATCATGACCGCTCCTACCATTGGTCGGCGTTCAGCTCTCCCCTGGTTCCTTTGTGGATAAATAGCAGATACCTCCTTCTTCCCAATGAAAGGCTTTCTCACAGCTGGAGAGGCAGATGAATCCTTATGAATCTTTCCACTTTTTATGCCTGCTTCCACCCTCTCTCTGGTCAGTATTAACTTAGTAAATCCAGCAGATGAGCTCCCAATCGAATGGTTGAAGAAAGGGCCCGATAGAGTGCCTAATAACATATCCACCAACTCCCTTTCAGACAGAGGGGGTTGCACTCTCCCAGATAGATCTCTCCATTTCTGCACGTAATCCTTGAAACCCTTATTTAAAGCCATAACCATACTCTGAAGTTGAGTACAGGTAGGCACCAAATCTGCATTATACTGGTATTGCTTATAGAAAGCTGTGGCAAGGTCTTCCCAGTTGTGGACGTCGGCCCTTTCCAATTGGTAAAACCAATCGAGTTGTGTTCCAGATAAGCTATCTTGGAAAAAATGCACCCATAAGTCTTTATCGGCGGAGTGCGGCTGAATATTTCTCACATATGATCAGAGGTGCATCTTAGGACATGACACCCTATCATACTTTGCAAATAAAGACACTTTGAATTTTGGTGGGATCACAATTCCCGATACTAGTCCCAATTCTTCAAATCTAGACTTGGTACCTTTTGTATTTCCATAGCGCTCCAACGCTCTTCAAGATGTCTGTACTTATCATCTGCTGGAGGATATTGTTCCTCGGAGTAGTCTTCCTCTTCTTCCTCCTCTTCAGATTCTGACAGAACCGCTGTTTCTTTTCCTTTCCCTTCTCCTTCCTCGGAAGTGGTTGCAAAATTCAAGGTTCTTCTAGTCTGTCCCTGAAACCTTCTCCCCATGTTCAAGACCCCAGTGGCCTTCTTTGTTTTCTTCTTTCTTTCTTCATTTAATAGAGTCTTCAACTCATCTTGCCCCTTGGCTAGGGTCATGAGTAACTGTTGAAACTGTGTGTTTTGAGCTTGAAGATCTTTGACTGTCTGTTCGAGATCCATCTTACTGAAATAAACAGTAGAGAGATGAGGAAACTTGTTGCAAAAGACCTGTTTATGTCATGATGAATGATATGTGCATATGTAATGTTTTCAAGTATTTTAAAAGATTAAAGTTCATTTTAGACAAAAAGAAACACACGTTATATTAATAAGATAGAGATTGAGTACATCAATGCCCCTTGGGCAAAATAATACAACACTCTAAGATAAAAAAAGTAGTGCGCATCCTCTTTGATGCGATGTAGGCATTTAGAGTCTGCTCCTCATGAAGTAGCCTAGTGAGTTCCAAAAACTTCTTCTCGCTTGCGTAGAATTGGGCTTCGAAAGTATCCCACTCTCCTTTGAGATGTATCCAATCCCTTTGTAGGTCTTTAAGAGATGTGGGCATGTCAAGATGTAGGATAGTGTATGGAACTTCTCCTTCCTTAACAGGCTCAATGATCATCGGGAGAATGGAAGGATAAGGCATCATAAGGATTTGAGTGCGGGTTCGTACCCACTTGAGGTAAGGCTCAAGAGGGATGGAATTCTTGTGTCCCAAAGTCTTGCAATCCACCTTGTTTAGCATCCTCCAAACTCGGATGAATCTTTGGCGAAGACCTTGATCGTCGTTGTCGTAGTCGAATACCAAGCCTTGAATTAGCATCTCATGCGGGCCATCCCTTCGGGCATAACCAAACTATCTTAGAGCTAAGCATGGGTTGTAGGTGATGCCTCCCCTAATTCCAAGTAGAGGAACATTAGGGAATTCCCCACAACGGTCAACAATGATAACGTTCTCTTTGGATCGGGAGCACCAATGAATATCTGAATGTTTAAGCGTCATTAACCTTTGTGACCACCTAGAACCTTGTCATTCTTTAAAACTGATTGGGGAAGATGAGAAATAAACCATCTTGCCAGGAGAGGAGTGCAACACATAAGGACACCTCTTTTCCTCATTGTACAAGTGTGAAAAGAGTGCAAGATATCCCCTAGTAATGTAGGTACCGGATTGCGTGACATGAAGATTTTGACGGCACTCACATCTATGAGTTGGTCAGGATTGGGAAACAAAACCATCCCATAGATGAGGAGAGCCACAATTTCCTCAAAGGCTTGCAAGTCTAGGGAATTCCAACAGCTTTGGGCTTTCTCAAACAGAAACTTTGCTAAGAATCCTTTGACACCACTTCTAGTTTCCCAATGGGTTGTGACATCAGATGAGTGCAAGTGCAGGGCTTGAGCAATCTCTTATGGCTTTGTATCTCTTTCCGTACCGTTGAAAGGTAGTTGATTGAGAATGGGAATCCTCAAGAGTTGAGAGAATTCTTCCAAAGTAGGCACCAACTGATAGTCGGGAAATGTGAAGCAATGGTGCAAAGGATCAAAGAAGTGGAAAAGCACCTTTATCATATCCTCCTCTGTGTTGGAGGTGACCAAGTTGAGTAGACGACCATGCCTCTCGGTGAATGGAGAATACTCAGGGATCCTTGAAGCTAGCTCCTTAAGTTGTGGAGGAATTTTTACAAGGTTGACTTGGATAGTTTTCCTGCAAAGTGAATCCATATCCTACAAAACAAGAACAAAGATGAATCTCCAAAATCCTTGAAATGGTTAGTGGATACATGTGATGCTCATGATGTCCATGATGTTATGTACAAGTATGCATATACAAATAATACAAACAAGTTCTTAGTTTAGGCTCGCATGGGTTTTATAGGTAAGTACCCTCTTGAAGTTTAGTTGGCTCAAACCTGTCCTAGTAATAGTAGCCGGGTTCTAAGGAGCTCAATATCCCTAGATTGTTTCCTTGGTCATTTTTTCAGCTCAAGCCTCTTTAATGGCGACCGAAATATCCCAAGAAACCAACCCTCAATGAGTGTAGTATCGAGTATCTACCAACTTCGGACTGCACTAAATCCGGTCATCTCACTACATCCTAAAGGCCAAGTTGGTCAAGTAAAGGGTTCTAGAAGTTCATTAGTGCTTCATGACATCACTCAGCGGCCCCGTATTCTCTTTGATTGACTCAAAGGCTACCGATACCCACAAATATGTCACGCTAACATAGCTATTGCTTAGACCATGTTGGTATACCCCACAAAATTTCCACAACGTATTACTATTTACCTATAATGTTTCCCAAATCCGGGTGGAGGATTCAAACCCAAACAAAGAACCATAATGTAAAGTAAACAAGTCAAACAATGTAAGCAAATAAATGTGATATAGCCTTAAGGTAACCCCACTTTTATAATTGTCCCCAGCAGAGTCGTCAGTTCTGTGATACGGTGGGAGAACTGACTTGAGGTGTTTTGCATTTGTGTTCGCAAATGTTGTGGTTTAGCAAGAGTCGTCACCGACTTTTCTTTTATCCAATAAGGAAAGGTGAAAAAGCACAGGAAAAACCTTTAGAGATGTTTTTGAGTTCGGGGGGTAGATTATGAAAAGGGAAGGTATTAACACCCTTTTTATCCATGGTTTTCCATGGGCTCTTAGATACTCACTAGATCACTTGCTTTTGTTTGAATGTGTGCTTGTGGTGTGGTTTTTTGAAAGTATTTTGAAAATGTAACTTTGTAATGATTCTCGTTTCTATAAGAATGCATACAAAGTGTTTTGAAAATAATTCAAAGATGTGTTTGTGAGATGTGTTTTTGAAAGTGATTTTGAAAAGGGTTTCCTTTGTAATTGCTCTCGTCTCTATAAGAACGCGTACAAAGTGTTTATCTTTTAAAAATGTTTCAAATGGAAGTGTTGGTGTATAAAATGTTTTTGTTTTGAGCAAGCGAGTAACTGAGAGCGAACCTACCTACTCAAAAGGTCTTAGATGTGCTTTTCCTCCTCCTTTAGATGTTTCTATCTCACCATCGATTTGGTAATAAGCCCCATCGTTGGATGTGAAAGGACGAGCGTTGGGACGTCGTATGACCATGATAGCAATGTTGTGAGAAAACTTAGCACTTTTCTTTTAGGGACTAAGATCATTTTGAAAGGCAACTTCGATAGCATCATTGAGGGACTATGATCTTGTATTTGGATTGTTTATGCTAAGACATCCCACATGCATAACATGGCCATTTTTAGGCAACAAGTGGAGTTAACCTTAAGGGTGCATGTGTGCAAAGTGTATTTGATTGCATGCATTTTAGTCTTGGTTAGGGTTATCTATTTGTTGTTTTAGTCTTGCCATACACACCTAATTACTAGCATTTATATTTGAAAGCGATAAATTGCAGAAATGTAAAGTCCTACACCATTACAATATTTAGGGGATGGGGGTACATATTTACAAATAGGGATTGCAAATGAAAATAAATCCTAAATTACTATTACAACTATATTGAAATACATAAGGATGTACAAGAAAATATGAAATGAACTTGTTATTTTTGGTCTTTTGTTTTAAGAAATGAAATAAAGCGTGGAATAAATGTTTTTGATGTTTGCTGGTTAATGGAATAGAAAATGGTAGAAAAATAATGAGAAAAAGGGAGAAAAGCGAATCAGCGTGTTGCTGATTAAAATGAAGTCAGAGGTTCTGACCCTGGCACACTACAAAACAGAAACCTGTTAGTGAAAATGTATAAGGTCAAAAGCTCTAAACCCACTGGGAACACAGTAATTTTCAGAAGTTCTGATACCACTGGCAACAAAACAAGCTTCATAAGTTCTGGTACCACTGGCAACAAAAACAAGCTTCAGAAGTTCTGATACCACTGGAAACAGAACAGACTTCAAAAATTCTGAGACCACTGTCAGAACTTGGTTTCTCTCTCTATGCTAGTTAGAACATCTGTAATTTGGTTATTTCTCCACAAAACAGAAGACATGCATAGAACATTTATAGCAGGTGTCATAGCGTTTCAGAAGATAAGAAATATCAGAACTATAAATCAGAGGCAAGAATGCATTTGCTAATCCTAACTCTGAGTTCTAGTTTCTTCCAGAAGATCTGAACTGATTTATTCCCTACTTAGGCAGACAAAATGCATGAAATTTCAGAATATGTATGACACCAAAAACCTGATATCTACATTGTATCTGAGCATGTAAATCTGGTAATGCTTAAGTAATGTGGTGAGGGTCAGCAGAAACTTACCTTGCCGTTGGAAGAAGTTCTGTGAACCGGAGTTAACCTCAACTCTGATGATGCTCTGAATAGCTTCTTCACGTATTCAGCAAGTTGAAAGTTTTCAACTTCTGGGGATGGCAAGGAGGTGATGTTCTGATTTCTTTGAGTGGATGGATGGAAAATGTATAGCAATATGAACACAGAAGTTTAGACAGTTTCCAACGTGTGGATCAGAAACTGTGTGAATGGTTTTTAGTCAAGAAATATCTGAGAACAAGTGGAGTTTTGAATGCAAGGAATCAAAAGTTAACAAGGTTTTATGTATTGTGTTTGCAGCTCTTGGAACTCTTGGAATTTTGGCAGGGGTTCAAGGATTTTCTTTCTCAAATTTTTGACTTCTTTCACAAATTTTTAGTTTTTTTTTGGACCCTGTTGCACCCCAAAATTTGCCCTCTCATGTTTTCCAAAGTCTTCCCCCTGCACGGTTGATCACAAACTCTTTCCTAAGGAAAAAGAAAATTTTTGAGTGGTACTTTAAGTACCTTTTGATTGGCATTCTGAAAGACCCTTCGATTGGTATTCTGAAGGAGCATTTCAATTGGCATTATAGACAAGCACTTCGATTGGCATTCTGAAAGACCATGCGATTGGTATTCTGAAGGAGCATTTTGATTGACATTATAGACAAGCATTTCGATTGGCATTATGAAAGACCCTTCGATTGGTATTCTGAAGGAGCATTTAGATTGGCATTATAGACAAGCACTTCGATTGGCATTATGTCAAGGCCTTCGATTGGCATTCTAAAAGACCCTTCGATTGATATTCTGAAGGAGCCTTTCGATTGGCATTATAGACAAGCACTTCGATTGGCATTCTGAAAGACCCTTCGATTAGTATTCTGAAGGAGCATTTCGATTGGCATTATAGACAAGCATTTCGATTGGCATTCTGAAAGACCCTTCGATTGGTATTCTGAAGGAGCATTTCGATTGGAATTATAGACAAGCACTTCGATTGGCATTCTGAAAGACCCTTCGATTGGTATTCTGAAGGAGCATTTAGATTGCCATTATAGACAAGCATTTTGATTGGCATTCTGAAAGACCCTTCGATTGGTATTCTGAAGGAGCATTTCGATTGGCATTATAGACAAGCACTTCGATTGGCATTATGAAAGACCCTTCGATTGGTATTCTGAAAGAGCCTTTCGATTGGCATTATGGACAAGCCCTTCGATTAGAATTCTGGAAGACCTTTTTATTTGGCACCCTGGGCCAAGCCTTTCAATTGGCATGCCAAGGGATCCTTCGATTTAGCATTGTGTCAAGGCAGCTTCGACAGGCATGTTAGCCATGTCCTTCGATTAGCATGAACAACACCTTTCGATTGGCCTGTTAACATAGCCTTTCTATTGGAATTTTAATTAGTACCCTTCGATTGATATTTGGACCAAGGCCATTTGAAGAACTCCTTCCAGGCCATTTGAAAGAGGCCATCAAGAGGGCACTCCAAAAAACATATCCAGGCCAGATTCTTGCCTTTTCTGTTCCTAAAGAGCTGATTCGACCAGAGTGATTCTGTTCAAATCAAGACCAATCGAAGAGCAGGGCCTGAAGGCATTCGAAAATCAAAAGTGTCCAGGTTCATTCCAGATTCCAAAGAGACATGAATATTTCAAAAAAAGAAATCTTTTAATATGTCTGATTCTTGTCTCACGGCTTTAAAGGCCTGTTTAATTGGCTGTCTCTTGCCGTTACTAGACCCCCACACTCCTATAAATACAAGGGCCAACATACATATCCAGGACACACGAAAAAACATAGAGGAAAAAATAGAGAAAAGAAACAGGAAAGATTTAGAGATACGCTGCCCATAACCCACCAAAGGTTATCAGCATTTTCATCCAAGCCAAAGCAGCTATCCAGCGAACAACTCCACACCCAGAGCCACATATCATACATCTTCAATTGGTATGGGTTTGCAAAACCAAAATTGCACCTTCATGACATTTAAATACACATTGCATATGTATTTTTGTTACTACTGATTGTGTTACATGTAAGCTGAAGTGCAAAGGTGAGATCGTGCCATTACTTGGGCACAATCTGAGTTTCCCCTTCGAACCTCAGAATAAAACAAACCCAGACCCAGATTCAGCAGATTCACATTGAGGAAGGATCAGAATTGGGAGGAGATTCGAATCAGGGGGGGGGGGGTAAAGTCCCCTTGGACCTTTAACATTTGTTTCGTTTTGCAGGAAATATATTCTCAAAATCCTGTTCAGAGTTTCGAAGCTTAGCAGCTTAGCTTCGAACTGGATCCAGGATTTCCAGATCGAAGGATGACATATCCAGTTCAAACAGCCCCAGAGTGCAGCCCCTCAGGCACCTTCGATCAAGCCTCTTCACTAGATCGAAAGACATCCCACACCTCTTTCGACCCAGGCCTCCAGAATTATGCTTTTTTTTATTTTGCTGCCTGTTTCCTTCGTTTTTTATCCTTATTTTGACTATTTTATTCCTTTTTTTTAATCAACATAAAATCAATTTAAAAAAAACCACAAAAAACATTAGGCTAGTTTTTTTCTATTAAATTAACTTGGTTAATTAATCATTTAATTATCTTAACATATTTCCAAAACTAAAATTAAGTAGATTTAGATCATTTTCTCAAAAACTAAAATTAAGTAGATTTAGATCATTTTCCCAAAATAAAATAAAACAACAAAAAAATTTTATTCTTAGGATTTTTAGAGGTTATTTTCAGATTCGCGCGCGCTTATTTTATTGTAACTGCCTACTGGTTTGTAATAGCTTAACTAAGACCTTTTACACTTTACTGCTTTTTATTCTCCCAATTTTTGGACATGTAAATAATCCCCCTCCCCAAAGCCTTGTAATAGCGTAGGATTTACAATTCCCGCACTTTAAATTCCTGTACATATATTAACTGTTTAGATGTATGCTAACTAGGCTATGCATGACAAGATTAACTCTTAACTTAAAATCAACAGTAGCTCACCATGACATGCAAAGATAATATAACTGAAAATTGACACACTTGCACATGCCAGTCCTAGGGTACATGTCACTTGGTTGCCTCGAACGTGGTCATTGAGTATAGGAAGTCTTAGAAGTCGCCCTCCTGTCCAAAGATCAAAATTGCCTCAAAATGGTTGCCTCGATAAAAATGATCTAAGACATTAGGGTTACCGCTAAAGCATCCTAACATTGCTTTAGTGACCACACGTCCCTTAAACCGAATTGATCCGAAAACTCCAACGAAGGTGCTACCTACTCCTCAATAGTGGGATAGCACTGTCTAAAGGACATTTGCATAGTTTAATTCCTTTTTGAGTAGGTAGAGGTTCTTAAGTACTTGCTCCTTTAAAAACAAAACAAAACTTTTCGCACTTACACTCTCTTCAAAAACAAAACTCTTTTCAAAACCCACAAACACAAAGAAAAGAAAACTTTTGAAAACATAGTGAGCAAGTACCTAAGAGCCCGTGGATAACCATGGATAGAAAGGGTGCTAACACCTTCCCTTTCTATAATCTACCTCCCGAACCCGAGAAACATCTCGAAAAGGAATTTTTCTGTGCTTTTGTCCTTTCCTTGTTGGATAAAATAAAAGACGGTGGCGACTCTTGCTTACCGCAACACTTTGCAAAAACAAACGCAAACGCGAACCATCATTCCAAAAATATTCAGTTCTCGTTCCCACCGATCACAGAACTGGCGACTCTGCTGGGGATTTCTATAAGTGAGGTGTACCTTAGGATTAGATCACTTGTGTTTTCAATTGTATTGCTTTGTATGCTTTTAATTTTGTAGGCTTGTATCGGAGTTCTATAAATCCTCCACCCGGATTTGGGAAACATTCATAGATAGCAATACGTTGTGGAAACTATGCGGGGTATACCGACACGGTTGAAGCAATAGCTATATTAGTGCGACATATTTGTGAGTACCGGTAGCCTTTGAGTCAATCAAAGAGAATACGGGGCCGCTGAGTGATGTCACTAAGCACTAATGACCTAGAACCTTACTTGACCATCTTGGCCTTTTTTAGGGGTAGTGAGATGACCGACTTTGGTGCAGTCCGAAGTTGGTAGATACTCGATACTACACTCATTGAGGATTGTTTTCTTGGAATATTTTGGTCACTAGTTCAGTGGCTAAACCAAAACGACGAACATAGAAAACAATCCAATGATATTGAGCTCCTTAGAACCTAGTTACTATTTATAGGACAGGTTTTGAGCCAACTACACTCAAGAGGGTACTTACCTATGAAACCTCATGCAAGCCTGAAACTAGGGTTTTTGTGTGACTTGCTTGTACATGTGTTTGTGCATACATCATGAACATCATAAAGCATCATATGCATCCGCTAACCATTTCAAGGGTTTAGATCTTCATCTTTGTTCTTGTTTTGCAGGACATGGAGTCTCTCCGCAGGAAAACAATTCAAGTCAACCTTGTAAGGATCCCTCCTCAACTCAAGGAGCTTACATCCAGGATTCCCGAGAATTCTCTCTTCAGTGAAAGACATGGTAGACTCCTCAGCATGGTCAACACCAACATCGAAGAAGACATGATGAAAGTTCTCTTCCAGTTCATTGACCCCCTACACCACTGTTTCACATTCCCCGATTATCAATTGGTGCCTACTTTGGAGGAATTTTCTCAACTCCTGAGAATTCCTATTCTTAGTCAACTACCCTACAACGGTACAGAAAAGTAACCAAGACCTGAAGATGTTGCTCAAGCATTACGCTTGCAACCATCCGACATCAAGGGGCATTGGGAAACCAGAAATGGTATCAAGGGACTCTTGGCAAAGTTTCTGTTTGAGAAGGCACAAGAATGCTGGAATTCTCTTGATCTACAAGCCTTTGAAGAGATTGTGGCACTCCTTATCTATGGGTTGGTTTTGTTCCCAAATCCTGATCAACTTATAGATGTGAATGCTGTCAAGATTTTCATATCCAGGAATCCCATACCTACATTGCTTGGGGACATCCTCCACTCATTTTACACACGAACAATGAGGAAAAGAGGTGTTCTCATGTGCTGTACTCTCCCCTAGCAAGGTGGTTTATTTCTCACCTCCCACAATTAGTTTTGAAGAATGAGAAGGGTTTAAGGTGGTCGCAACGATTGATGACCTTCACACATTCTGATGTACATTGATGTTCTCGGTCAAGAGAAAATGTCACCATCATTGATCGTTGTGGAGAATTTCCTAATGTTCCATTACTTGGAATTAGGGGAGGCATTACCTACAACCCCTGTCTAGCTTTGAGACAATTTGGATATGCTCGGAGGGATGGCCCTCATGACATGCTGATTCCTGACCTAGTTTTTGACTTCGACAACGATGCGCAAGGACTTCGACAAAGGTTCATCAGAGCTTGGAGGATGCCTAACAAGGTGGATAGTAAGACACTGGGGCATAAGAATTCCATCCCCCTTGAGCCTTACCTCAAGTGGGTACGAACCCGCTCCAAGAATCTTATGATGCCATATCCTCACATTCTCCCCTTTATCAAAGAGCCTGTTATGGAAGGAGAGGTTCCATACGCCATCCTACATCCTGACATGCCAACATCATGGGAAGAAATGCAAAAGAGTTGGATCCAACTCTAGGAAGAACAAAATACTTTTGAAGCCAGCTTCTATGCCAGTGAGAAGAAGGTTTTGGAGCTTACCCGCCGACTTCACGAGGAGGAGACCCTGAACACTTACATCTCTCCAAAAAGGATACGCAATGTCTTTTTATATTAAGAATTTTGTAATATTTCGCCCATGGGGCACTTATGTACTAACAAATTTCTTCTTAATTTGACGTGTGTTCCTTTTTTTGTCTGCAACAAATTTGAATTTTTGAACCCTTGAATGCATTACATACATAGCATACCATTCATCATATGCATAACGGGTCTCCCAGTATAGGTCTCTTATCTTTTTCGCTGTTTATTTCAGCAATCATCATGTCTACTGAACCTTCCATCGAGCAAGCTATCAAGGCCCTCCAAGCCCAGAATGCCCAATTTCAAGAGTTTGTCATGAGCCTAGCTCAGGGTCAGCAGGACTTGAAGACCCTGATTCTGAAAGAGAGGAAGAAGAAGAAGAAGAGGACCATCCTGTTCAACACTAGACGCAGGTTTGGAAACGGGCTGCAGAATGAAGTTGATCTGACCACCCCATCTGGAGGGAAAGATAGTCCACAAGAAAGGAGGGCTCCTAGCCCTATGGTCTCCGACAACGAGACAGACTATGATGAAGAACAATATCCTCCTGCTGAGGATAAGTAAAAACAGCTGGAAGACCGTTTGAGCGCTATGGAAATACAGAAGGTGCCCGATCTGGACTTCGAAGATCCGGGTCTATAATCTGGAGTGGTGATTCCCCATAAATTCAAGGCACCTGCCTTTGCCAAGTATGACAGAGCTTCCTGTCCAAAGCTGCACCTCCGGTCATATGTGAGGAAGATCCATCCTTACACTGCTGATAAGAACTTGTGGATCCATTTATTTCAAGATAGTCTTTCAGGGACTCAGCTTGAGTGGTTCTATCAGTTGGACGGAGCCAGTATCCGCAGATGGGAGGATTTGGCTGCTGCGTTCTATAGGCAGTATCAGTATAACTCCGACCTTGCTCCTACGCGTACCCAACTCTAGGGTATGTCAATAGGGACGGGTGAAGGATTTAAAGAGTATGCCCAAAAATGGAGAGACCTTGCCGGAAGGGTGCAACCACCTTTGGCTGATCGTGAACTGGTCGATATGTTTCTGGGGACCCTGTCTGGTCCATTATTTAATCATCTGATTGGAAGATCTTCAGCCGGATTTACAGACCTTATCTTGACTGGTGAGAGGATTGAAGCTGGTATTAAAGCTGGGAAGATACAGAAGGGTGCCTCATCGAGCACCGAGAAGAGACCGTTTAAGAAAGAGTCCAGTGCGGTCTACAGTTCAAGAAGACAGAATAGACCTGAACACCGCCAAGCTGTTAATGCGGTTGTTATTTCAAAACCTGCCGGTGCTCCTCAGCATCACAACCAACAAAGGGACGAGAGACCTCGAAGGCAATTCACTCGTCTCAACATGAATTTGTCTCAGATTCTGCCACAGTTGCTGAAGACCAATCTGGTGACCCTAAAAGAAGCTCCAAAGAATCCAAATACAATGTCACCAAGGTATAACCCTAATGCCCGCTACGCTTTTCACTCTGATAGCCCGGGGCATAATACAGACGATTGTTGAGTTTTGAAGAACAAGGTGCAAGACTTAATTGATGCAAAGGAGATTGAGTTCAAGGCGCACGAGAGGCCTAATGTTGTGACTGCTCCCATGCCCAAACATGGAGTAAATGCTGTAGAGGAAGACTTGTTTGTAGTGTCTGTGGATGATATTGTTACCCCTCTGATGACTGTCAAGAAGAACCTGTTGCTAGCCGGTTTATTTCTGGGCTATGGTGAAGGTTGCCATATGTGTTCTGTTTTACCTACTGGTTGCCCATCTTTGAAGTCAGGTATCCAAAACCTGATGGATAGCAAAGAGATCCTGTTTGAAAAGACTGTTGTTCCATCCGTTCATTCTGAAGAAGTTGCCATCATTACCATTTTCGACAATTCTTCCAAGGCTCCCTCGAGGACGCCTGTTAGAATTACATCTGTTCCGAAGATCGTACCTGTGATCATCACTATTCCGGGGCCCATCCCCTATACATATGACAAAGCTGTCCCTTGGCATTATGGGGCAGATGTTTATGTTCTTGGAGTTAAGCAAGAGTTTGATGCTGATACCGGCATCGGCAACATTACTGGACCTGCTAAAGTCACCCGCAGCGGTAGAGTTTTCTCACCTGATATTGCTCCACCAACTGTCCGAAGACCTGTTGTCATTACGCCTGCAAGTGTACCTACTTCCATTCCTGATCAAGTTCCTATTCCTACCCCTGTCGCCGAGTCATCTAGCGCTCGGGGCAAAGGGATCGCCACTGATGTGCCAGCCCATACGGAGGCACCGAAGACCATCGCTGTTGAAGCTTCCAAACAGGAGATGGAAGAGATTATGAAGATTATTAAGAAGAGTGATTATAATGTGGTTGAGCAACTGGGGCAAACCCCATCCAAGATTTCTATGTTATCACTGTTGTTGTGTTCAGAGGCCCATGCGAAGGCTCTGATTACCTTCCTGAAGACGGCCCACGTACCACAAGAGACATCAGCTGATCAGTTTACCGATTGTGTGGCCAATTTAACTGCTGATAATGGTTTGGGTTTCTCCGACGCTGATCTGACTGCTAAAGGGAAGAACCATAACGATGCCCTGCATGTCTCCATTGAATGCAGGGGGCACTACTCTTGCACATGTGTTGGTTGACACTGGTTCCTCATTGAACGTCTTGCCCAAGAAAGCTCTAGACAGGATGGATTGCGAAGGTTTGGAGCTAAAGCCGAGTAACATCGTTGTCTGGGCCTTTGATGGGTCTAAAACGATGGTGCATGGTGAGGTTGATATTCAAATCAAAGTTGGTTCTCAGGTCTTCAACTCTACATTTCACGTGATGGACATTCGGCCATCCTATTCTTGTTTGCTGGGTCGTCCATGGATCCACAAAGCTGGAGCCGTAACCTCAACGCTCCACCAGAAGTTGAAGTACCTGGTCAGAGGGAAGATTGTGACAGTACAAGGGGAGAAGGAGTACATGGTCAGCCACCTCAACTCGTTTCGGTATGTAGAGATGGATGGGGAGTTCATTGAGACCCCATTTCAACACTTTGAAGAGGTTCCCCAGACACTGGCATCAGCTGAGACTGTGATTGAAGATTCTCCTATGAAGATGGCTTCCTTAAAGGATGCCCGGGATGTTATCGAGAAGGGTGAGTATGCAAACTGGGGCCGACTTCCTGATTTCACGCAGAAGACTAACAAGTTTGGTTTGGGTTTCACTGCAGAAGCTCAAAGGGCTGTTCGAAGTGCAAGGATTGGAAGACCTCCTGTGTTCATCAGCAACTCGGGAGTAAATGCCATCGAAGATGACGTAGAGGAGTCTGAATTCGACAGCTGGATCTATCCTACGACCAATGGTGGACCAAGCAACTGAACAACAAAGGACTTCATCCCTATTACTTTTGTTACCCAGTAATGAACTCTTTGTTTTGAATTTGTAACAGACAATATTGTAAAACTTTATGGCCCGATGTCTTACCCGGGGCACCGTGGCTTCATCTGTGAGGGCTTTTGTGTGCCATTTTCATATATCATTAATAAAAGCATTGGACATTTTTGCATTTCAAATTTTGCGCTCCATGTCTTTCTTTATTATATATTGCAAAACATCTATTTTACACACACTCACATATACAGGTCTCAATCCACTCTGGATCTCACTGGTAACGACTCTGCTACTGCCAGTTATGACTTCGAAAATCCAATCAACTTAGCCAAAGACGAAGGTGAATATGATTGCGAAGTGCCTGGTGAACTTGCAAGACTGCTACTCCAGGAAGAGAGGGCCATTCAGCCACATGAAGAGCTAGTGGAAACAGTGAATCTGGGTACTGAGACAGACAAAAAGGAAGTCAAGATCGGTGCAAATCTGGAGCTTAGTGTGAAACAACGGTTGATTCAAATGCTGCATGACTACGTGGAAATCTTTGCCTGGTCTTACGAAGATATGCCTAGTTTGGATACCAACATTGTGGTTCATCGCCTGCCTACCAAGGAAGACTGTCCTCCGATAAAACAGAAGGTTCGCCGTATGCGTCCAGAGATGTCTGAGAAAATCAAGGCCGAAGTTATGAAACAGTTTGACGCCGGTTTTCTAGCAGTAACTTCTTACCCTCAGTGGGTTGCCAATGTGGTTCCGATACCGAAGAAGGATGGTAAGGTCTGAATGTGTGTTGACTACATGGATTTTAACAGGGCAAGCCCTAAGGATGACTTCCCTCTACCTCACATCGACGTTCTGGTTGACAATACTGCTCAGCACAAGGTCTTCTCCTTTATGGATAGTTTCTCTGGTTATAATCAGATAAAGATGGCTCCCAAAGACATGGAGAAGACCACTTTTGTTACTCAATGGGGTACCTTTTTCTACAAGGTCATGCCTTTTGGGTTGAAAAATGCTGGGGCAACGTATCAGCGTGCCATGGTTGCTTTGTTTCATGACATGATCCATCATGAGATTGAAGTATACGTCGATGATATGATTGTGAGGTCCCAAACTGAGGAGGAACACCTTGACCATCTACATAAGCTGTTTGACCGGTTGAAGTTGTACAAACTGAGGTTGAACCCGAACAAGTGCACCTTCGGGGTGAGATCTGGTAGGCTACTGGGTTTCATCGTGAGCGACAAAGGTATTCAAGTGGACCCTGCCAAAGTAAAAGCCATACAAGAGATGCCAGCTCCCAAGACAGAGAAAGAGGTCAGAGGCTTTCTAGGGCGTCTGAACTACATTTCCCGATTCATCTCACACCTAACTGCTACTTGTGAGCCAATCTTCAAACTGCTGAAGAAAGATCAAGTGGTATGCTGGAACGATGAATGTCAGGCCGCTTTCGAAAGAATCAAAGAGTATCTCCAGGAACCACCCATTCTAATGCCACCAGTTGAAGGGAGACCTCTGATCTTATACTTAATCGTACTTGTAACTCAATGGGGTGTGTGCTGGGGCAACATGACGAGTCTGGCTGAAAAGAGAATGCTATTTATTACCTTAGCAAAAAGTTTATCGACTGTGAGACCCAATACTCACTTCTTGAGAAAACTTACTGCGCTTTGGCATGGGTTGCTCGCCGGCTGAGACATTATATGCTGACTCACACTTCTCTATTGATTTCAAAGATGGATCCAATCAAGTATATCTTCGAAAATCCTGCCTTGTCCGGAAGAATAGCTAGATGGCATATGATCTTGACTGAGTATGACATCCAGTACACAACTCAAAAAGCAATCAAGGGAAGTGTATTGGCAGACCATTTGGCACATCAGGCAGTGGACGATTACCAGTCTATGAACTTTGAATTTCCGGACGAGAATATCATGTTGATAACTGATTGCGAAACACCCGGACCGGATGAAGGACCTGAGGAAGGATCCCGATGGTCTATGCATTTTGATGGAGCTTCGAACGCTTTGGGTAACAGCATTGGTGCTGTGATCATATCTCCTAAAGGCTCACATACTCCATTTACCGCCCGACTATGTTTCAACTGCACCAACAACATGGCAGAGTATGAAGCATGCATTATGGGTCTTCGAGCTGCAATTGACCTAAGGATTAAGTTTCTAAGTGTCTTCGGAGATTCCGCTCTCGTGATCAGTCAGATCAAAGGCGAGTGGGATACAAAACACCCAAATCTTATTCCTTACAAGGAGTATATGTTGATGTTGCTTCCCCACTTCGAGGAGATAACTTTTGAACACTTCCCGAGAGTGGAGAATCAGTTGGCGGACGCGTTAGCTATGATGTCTTCTATGTTCAAAGTCAAATGAGACAACGAGGCCCCCCGAATCATTATTTGGAAATTGGATGAACCTGCACATTGCTGTGATATTGAGATTGAAGAGGTAACAGAAAAGCCCTAGTATCACGAAATAAAAAGATACCTTGAAGCTCAAAAATACCCCGAGGGTGCATCTGTTAATGACAAGAAATTTCTGAGAAGGTTCGTGGCAAAGTTCTTCATCAGCAATGGCATTCTTTACAAACGTAACCATGATTCAACCTTACTGCGTTGTATGGATAAGATTGAAGCAGAAAGAATCATGATAGAGCTGCATGAAGGTATCTTCGGAACTCATTCTAGTGGACATACCATGGCAAAGAAAATCCTCCGGCAGGATATTACTGGTCCACAATGGAGGCCGACTGTTATCAGCATTCTCGGACATGTCACAAGTGCCAGGTCTATGCTGATAAAGTGCACATACCTCCAGTTCCTCTGAATGTTTTGACAACACCTTGGCCTTTTGCAATGTGGGGCATTGATATGATCGGCGAGATCAGACCTACGGCATCCAACGGGCATCATTTCATCCTGGTAGCGATTGATTACTTTACGAAGTGGGTTGAAGCAACTTCCTTTGCTACGGTAACCAAGAACGTCGTGGCACGGTTCATTAGGCACAACCTGATCTGTCGATACGGGGTACCAGAGAGGATCATTACGGACAATGGTACCAATCTTAATAACAATATGATCACTGAGCTCTGCGAGCAATTCAAGATACAACACCACAACTCTTCTCCCTACCGGCCGAAGATGAATGGGGCTGTCGAAGCAGCAAATAAGAACATTAAGAAGATTGTGCAGAAAATGACAGTGACATACAAAGACTGGCACGAGATGTTACCATTTGCTCTTCATGGGTACCGTATCTCAACACGGACGTCAACAAGGGAAACACCCTATTCCTTGGTTTATGGCATGGAGGCAGTCTTGCCCATTGAAGTTCAGATACCCTCTCTTCGGATCATGAAGGATGCAGGTTTGAGCGAAGACGACTAGATCTAGACCCGACTTGATCAATTGAATCTAATCGACGAAAAGAGACTTACTGCTATTTGTCATGGTCAGACGTACCAAAAACGAATGATCAAGGCATTTAACAAGAAAGTCAGACGACAAGAGTATCAAGTTGGGGACCTGGTAATCAAGCGCATTATTCTACCTCAAGGTGATCCCAGGGGAAAGTGGACCCCTACTTACGAAGGGTCATTTATGGTTAAGAACATCTTCTCAGGAGGAGCTATGATTCTAACCACCATGGATGGTGACGACCTTCCTCACCCCGTCAATGCAGACATAGTAAAAAGATACTACGCATAATCAAAGACCCGCTAGGTTGACTGGCCTAGGCAAAAATAAGGGCTTCCCGGCGAACCAAAAGGGTTCGGGCAAAAATAAGGGATGAAAATAAAAAAATCTGTACACTCGGCAAGTCGAAAACCTGAAAAGGTGGCTTGAGAAAAAATGGGTATCACGGTGGACTAAAAACCCGAAAGGGCGGTCCAGGAAAAAGTTAGGGATTAAAGCGTAACACTATGTCTCATTGGATCACCTCGCATCCGGACTTTGATATCAACTATCAAGCTCAGACAACACTAATCAGTCAGTTTCATCTTCAACTAAGCAACAAAGTGATGAGATGCTTGAAGATATAAAGGCAATAGCAGAGTTGGAACCCAGTGGGATTATTCACATAGCTGTTTTGTTTTCTTTTCACAAATTATATAAATCCTATTTGTTCGGCGGCGTTCTCTTTCTAGGACGTCAACCTCTTGTACACAAGCGCCTATTTACAGGCAAAATTCAAAATCAATACAAATTCATTTTCAGACAAATTTCAAATTGTTTTTCCTTTATCTGTTTTTTTTTGCAAAGGACGTCCAATGTTCATTTTTTGATATATGCATTTGACACTAATTGCTGCTCATAAAAGTTTACATGCGAAACAAAGGACGAATTACTGATAATATCAGAAACAGGGGCAATAAGAATTGTCCGAGCGGTCTAGTTGCTCTGTCCACCAAGGTACCAAGGTAGGTTCAGCTGAGGAATATAACCAAGATACCGTCACTCCCTATAGAGTAAAAGGAATAGATTTCTCAGCCGAGGCTTGCAGCTATGTACAAATCAGTAATACTCTCCCCAAGCAGAGTTCATCCACCATCAGCGCTTAAAAGGGCTGGGTATCTCCAGAAGATCTTAATATTCCCCAGCGGAGTATAAATATATTCCCCAGCAAGCATAAGGGCGTCCCCGACAGTCTTAATATTCCTCAACAAAATATAAAAATGTTCCCCGGCGGAATACAAGATACCACAATGGAGTCATTGCCCCAGCGCAGTCTAAAAAAGCTTCCCCACCAGAGTCAAATCATCTTACCCAGTGAACTCTGGAAGCTTATCCCCTGCGAAGCACAAATAAGTCTCCTCAGCCAAATTCAGAGGTTATCCCCACAAGAACCTAACTGGGTTATCCTCAGAAAGTTGCAACGGAAATATTATCTCCAGCAAAGTTCTTTCTTTCCCCCCAGCAGGACTTCTATCCTCAACAGGTTCAATATCACCAGCAACGGTAATCTATCCCCAGCAGAGTTTATCATCAAAATCCCCAACAGAGCTTGTCAATGGAATCCCCAACAGTGTATCGTTAACATCCTCAGCAAAGTATCTCTCCCCCACAGAGTAATTCCCCGCAGAGTAATCTCTTCACCATGTTTATTCCCCAACAGAGTTCTTTTCTCCTACAGGTTTATTCTCACAATCATCTTCGTTCATCATCCCCAGCGGAAACGTAGAACTCAACTCTATTCTCCAGCAGCTCCAGGATTTATTTTCCCCAGCCAAAACATCACATCCCCATACATCATGATACATGCATATACGCATCATACGAATACAATCTCATTTATTTTGAGAATATCATTGCCTGATCCATATCATGCATTGCATATGACTGACCTTTACCTTTCAGGAAAAATGCAGTTAAGTTCTCAGCTTAGTCGAAGATCTGACCAGTTCTTAAATCTCAATTGAATTATCATCGGTTGAATTTCAGATAAGGTTCTCAATCTCGACAGTTTCCTCCGTCATAGTGTGGACGAGTTCTATAACCTCAGTGGTATACTCCCGGTGGGCACGAGACAGTTCCTGGATCTTGATGAAGATGTTTCCCTACGTCATAGTGTGGACGAGTACTATAACCTCAATGGTATACTCTATTGAGCACGAGTCAGTTCCTAGATCTTGATGTTCTCCTCCGGCATAGTGTGGACAAGTTCTATAACCTCAACGGTATACTCCCGGTGGGCACGAGACAGTTCCTAGATCTTGATGAAGATGTTTCCCTACGTCATAGTATGGACGAGTACTATAACCTCAACGGTATACTCCATTGAGCACGAGTCAGTCCTAGATCTTGATGTTCTCCTCCGTCATAGTGTGGACAAGTTCTATAACCTCAGCGGTATACTCCCGGTGGGCACGAGACAGTTCCTAGATCTTGATGAAGATGTTTCCCCACGTCATAGTGTGGACAAGTACTATAACCTCAACGGTATACTCCCTTTGAGCACGAGTCAGTTCCTAGATCTTGATGTTTTCCTCCGTCATAGTGTGGATAAGTTCTATAACCTCAGCGGTATACTCCCGGTGGGCACGAGACAGTTCCTAGATCTTGATGAAGATGTTTCCCCCAATTGAATTATGAACAGGTTCTTAAAACTCAGTTGAAGCATTCTCTCAGTTGAAGTACAGGCAGGTTCCTAAATCTCAAGAAAGTTAAACTTCCCCAGTGGAATCTTCTATAACAACAGGTATGCAAGTTCTCGATAAGGGATCTCTTATGCGATCGACACTCCTGCAGATGGCATCTATAAGCCCACCCTCATACCAAATGGCATCTGTAAGCCCATTCCCGACGTCACAATGCTGATACTACACCATGCGAGTGCAAATTTCTGGGCACTCTAGTGTTCAATTATCTTCCACCTTCGGATCACGAAAGGCTCGAAAGCCAATCTATACCCTCAGGTTTAAGAAAATTGAACAGGGGCAACTGTTGCACCCCAAAATTTTCCCTCTCATGTTTTCCAAAGTCTTCCCCCTGCACGGTGGATCACAAACTCTTGCCTAAGGAAAAAGAAAATTTTTGAGTGGTGCTTTAAGTACCTTTCGATTGGAATTCTGAAAGACCCTTCGATTGGTATTCTGAAGGAGCATTTCGATTGGCATTATAAACAAGCACTTCGATTGGCATTCTGAAAGACCCTTCGATTGGTATTCTGAAGGAGCATTTCAATTGGCATTATAGACAAGCATTTCGATTAGAATTCTGAAAGACCCTTCGATTAGTATTCTGAAGGAGCATTTTGATTGGCATTATAGACAAGAACTTATATTGGCATTATGTCAAGGCCTTCGATTGGCATTCTAAAAGACCCTTCGATTGATATTCTGAAGGAGCCTTTCGATTGGCATTATAGACAAGCACTTCGATTGGCATTCTGAAATACCCTTCGATTGGTATTCTGAAGGAGCATTTCGATTGGCATTATAGACAAACATTTCGATTGGCATTCTGAAAGACCCTTCGATTGGTATTCTGAAGGAGCATTTCGATTGGCATTATAGACAAGCACTTCGATTGGCATTCTGAAAGACCCTTCGATTGGTATTCTGAAGGAGCATTTCGATTGGCATTATAGACAAGCATTTCGATTGGCATTCTGAAAGACCCTTCGATTGGTATTCTAAAGGAGCATTTCGATTGGCATTATAGACAAGCACTTCGATTGGCATTTTGAAAGACCCTTCGATTGGTATTCTGAAAGAGCCTTTCAATTGGCATTATGGACAAGCCCTTCGATTAGAATTCTGGAAGACCTTTTCATTTGGCACCCTGGGCCAAGCCTTTCAATTGGCATGCCAAGGGATCCTTCGATTTAGCATTGTGCCAAGGCAGCTTCGACAGGCATGTTAGCCATGTCCTTCGATTAGCATGAACAACACCTTTCGATTGGCCTGTTAACAAAGCCTTTCGATTGGAATTTTAATTAGTACCCTTCGATTGATATTTGGACCAGGGCCATTTGAAGAACTCCTTCCAGGCCATTTGAAAGAGGCCATCAAGAGGGCACTCCAAAAAACATGTCCAGGCCAGATTCTTGCCTTTTCTGTTCCTAAAGAACTGATTCGACCAGAGTGATTCTATTCAAATCAAGACCAATCGAAGAGCAGAGCCTGGAGGCATTCGAAAATCAAAAGTGTCCAGGTTCATTCCAGATTCCAAAGAGACATGAATATTTCAAAAAAAGAAATCTTTTAATATGTCTGATTCTTGTCTCACGGCTTTAAAGGCCTGTTTAATTGGCTGTCTCTTGCCGTTACTAGACCCCCACACTCCTATAAATACAAGGGCCAACATACATATCCAGGACACACGAAAAAACACAGAGGAAAAAATAGAGAAAAGAAACAGGAAAGATTTAGAGATACGCTGCCCATAACCCACCAAAGGTTATCAGTATTTTCATCCAAGCCAAAGCAGCCATCCAGCGAACAGCTCCACACCCAGAGCCACATATCATACATCTTCAATTGGTAAGGGTTTGCAAAACCAAAATTGCACCTTCATGACATTTAAATACACATTGCATATGTATTTTTGTTATTACTGATTGTGTTGCATGTAAGCTGAAGTGCAAAGGTGAGATCGTGCCATTACTTGGGCACGATCTGAGTTTCCCCTTCGAACCTCAGAATAAAACAAACCCAGACCCAGATTCAGCAGATTCACTTTGAGGAAGGATCAGAATTGGGAGGAGATTCGAATCAGGGGGGTAAAGTCCCCTTGGACCTTTAACATTTGTTTCGTTTTGCAGGAAATATATTCTCAGAATCCTGTTCAGAGTTTCGAAGCTTAGCAGCTTAGCTTCGAACTGGATCCAGGATTTCCAGATCGAAGGATGACATATCCAGTTCAAACACCCCTAGAGTGCAGCCCCTCAGGCACCTTCGATCAAGCCTCTTCAGTGGATCGAAAGACAACCCACACCTCTTTCGACCCAGGCCTCCAGAATTATGCTTTTTTTTTATTTTGCTGCCTGTTTCCTTCGTTTTTTATCCTTATTTTGACTATTTTATTCCTTTTTTTTAATCAACATAAAATCAATTAAAAAAAAACCACAAAAAACATTAGGCTAGTTTTTTTTATTAAGTTAACTTGGTTAATTAATCATTTAATTATCTTAACATTTTTCCAAAACTAAAATTAAGTAGATTTAGATCATTTTCTCAAAAACTAAAATTAAGTAGATTTAGATCATTTTCCCAAAATAAAATAAAACAACAAAAAGATTTTATTCTTAGGATTTTTAGAGGTTATTTTCAGATTCGCGCGCGCTTATTTAATTGTAACTGCCTACTGGTTTGTAATAGCTTAACTAAGACCTTTCACACTTTACTGATTTTTATTCCCCCAATTTTTGGACATGTAAATAATCCCCCTCCCTGAAGCCTTGTAATAGCGTAGGATTTACAATTCCCGCACTTTAAATTCCTGTACATATATTAACTGTTTAGATGTATGCTAACTAGGCTATGCATGACAAGATTAACTCTTAACTTAAAATCAACAGTAGCTCACCATGACATGCAAAGATAATATAACTGAAAATTGACACACTTGCACATACCACTCCTAGGGTACACCTCACTTGGTTGCCTCGAACGTGGTCATTGAGTATAGGAAGTCTTAGAGGTCGCCCTCCTGTCCAAAGATCAAAATTGCCTCGAAATGGTTGCCTCGATAAAAATGATCTAAGACATTAGGGTTACCGCTAAAGCATCCTAACATTGCTTTAGTGACCACACGTCCCTTAAACCGAATTGACCCAAAAACTCCAACGAAGGTGCTACCTACTCCTCAATAGTGGGATAGCACTGTCTAAACGACATTTGCACAATTTAATTCCTTTTTTAGTAGGTAGAGGTTCTTAAGTACTTGCTCCTTTAAAAACAAAACAAAACTTTTCGCACTTACACTCTCTTCAAAAACAAAACTCTTTTCAAAACCCACAAACACGAAGAAAAACAAACTTTTGAAAACATAGTGAGCAAGTACCTAAGAGCCCGTGGATAACCACAGATAGAAAGGGTGCTAACACCTTCCCTTTCTATAATCTACCTCCCGAACCCGAGAAACATCTCGAAAAGGAATTTTTCTGTGCTTTTGTCCTTTCCTTGTTGGATAAAATAAAAGACGGTGGTGACTCTTGCTTACCGCGACACTTTGCGAAACAAACGCAAACACGAACCAGCATTCCAAAAACAGTCAGTTCTTATTCCCACTGATCACATACCCCTTCTCAGTGACCAATGGTGTTCTATTTATAGGCAAAGTTTGTGGGTTTGAAATGTCAAGTTGCGCCAACATCATACGCTAGATGCTGACTTGCTCTTGAAGCAAGTTAAAAAAGGTGTGATAGTTGACAGTTTTTAGCCTAGGCTGGATTAGCAAGCAAGGATTAAGGAAAAGTAAACCCACAAGCGAAAAGTAGCGCATGGACCCTTACCTAATTCTGTACAAAAGTATTTCTATGCTACACGTGGATAGATCCTTTGGACAAAGACTCAAAAGTGGTTGTGAGCATTAATGAGCATTAATGATGATGAGATTTGTCAAAAATCAGAAATCCTGTAATGTGAGATTTTGCATCATTGCTTAAATCTGGGCTTGAAGTTCTATTTCAACGTAGTCCAAAACAAAAACCCAACTTCTGATCTTAGTATCCTGTTGCCTCAGCAAACTCTGAAGGATTCCCCAGACTTTCCAGTAACCTTCTTTGATTTACCTTTGAAAACTCTGGATTAGAAGTTCTGCTTCAGCTTAGGATCCAATCCTCTGATCCTCTTATCTTCTGGATCCAGCATGATCTGAAGGAGCTTTCAGACATTCTAGCAAGCTTGCAACACGCTTTGTAATCTTCTTTGCATTACCCTAGCAAACTCTGACTGAACTTGCGTAGATGCTGAAGAGCCATGTTCTGACTGAAGACTATGTTCTGAATCATGTTTACAACTTCTGACTGCACCTGCCTGGAGGCTGGCTCAGAAGTTATGAAGTGTCATTTTTTCTTAAATACTTAGAAAAAATCTCAACTATTTAGAAATTTGGCTTTTCTATAGTAAATTTGACTTTTGAACTTTTTGATGATACAAACTTCATATTCCAACATGTCTTGATGAAATATGATTTCAGAGTTTTGATTTTGATCCCAAAAGTCAAAGTTTGACCTTTTGATGTGAAAATGACTATTTTGCCCTTGCAGGTGACTTTCTTGAAAAATTTGTAATTCAAAGCTCGGGATTGGATGTGTTGTACCCCAAAATTTTCCCTCCCATTTTTCAAGAAATCCCAATCCTAGGGTTTTCTCAGATACTCAAGATTGGCTCAGGAATCAATCAGACAGATTTTCTCCCATGGCAGTAAATCAAGAATTAGGGTTTTTCTCTCGCGTTTCTCAGAAGGAACTGAATTCTCAGAAATTCAATTAACTGTCACATGTTTTCACGCTTTTTTAAGCTTACTGAAAGATTACTGGTTGTTCTTAAGGCCTGTTTATCTAGGACAAGAAATGAGAGCTGAGACTGTCATTTGGAACATTCAGTTTTTGTCTGATCCAGGTTAACTAGATAATGTGCGTATGTGAAGACGTTTTCTTGTTAATGGAATGAAATGTTTGCTTGTTTATTAGACTACACAGTGCGTATTTTGATTGGAATGTTGTTGCAAGGTTACAAGATTACAGAGTTTTTTGGATTACTTGGAGTTTAAGTTATCTGGATTGGAATTATTAGAATGCAGTTCATTTATTTTGATCAGGGAATCTTAAAGGATTAGTGAAGATGCAAAGAGAGAATTACAAATTGCTAACAGTAGAAGATTTTAATTGGATATCAGATTATCTCACAAAGACTTTTTCATTTATTTCAGATGTTGATACAAAAAATAATTTATTATTCGAATGCTGTAGGTTTTACAACTTATAGTACTTGAAAAAAATAAATTATTACAACTAATGTAAAATCTCTCTAAGTTAAAAATCTAAGCCTAAGCTCCCATTGCTCCCATGCTCGCCACAAAGAATTTCTTGCTTCCTCTACTTTGCCACCATCCAACTTGCGCTCACATGAAAGAAAGACAGAAAAAAAAAGTTAGTACAGTTTAATGGAACATAAATAAGAATTTTCAAAACAAAAAGAAAGAAAATTTTCATCATTAAAGTTTACCGTTTGGAATCAGAGGGGCTATTTTCATTTCATCATGTTTTTATTCTTCTCTTTGCAAATCACAAGAAGATTCCTCTTCTTGGTTCACAAAGAGAAAAATGAAAAATGCAAGCTAAAGAATACAAAGCAAATGGTCCAAATGAAAACGTAACAGCCAAACTGCAGCATGCTGCCCAAACAACATGGCAAACTAAACATTGCAGCAAGACAATAACATTGCAACAAGGCCAAACTGTCAAGCAAACTAAACAATGCAATAAAACAAAGTACATGCCAAACAATGCAACAAGGCCAAACTGTCAAGCAAACTAAACAAAACAAGCTAGACATCAACAAAGGGTACAAACAGCAGGCCAAATGTACAAAGCATGGTGAACCAAATCACAAGCAAATGGCTTGTTTCATAGCCTATCATCATTTTCCAAGAAATTAGGCAAACTTTTCAGAAAAGCAGAGAAAAGCATTGTTGCTTTTTATCATAGAGAGAGGAGAGAGAGGAGAGATATCACCTAAATTATGGGAAAGGTACAGATGGGCCATCATACCATCAAATTGTCACAAGTTGCAAAACAAAAAAAAGCAACTAGGATAAGACCAAGAGAAACTGTAAGAAAAGGAGAGAACATTTTGTGAAGGCTGCAAAACAAACCACAAAAACCTATCATCAAAAAACAGTCCAACAACCTTCAAAACTGCAAGTTCAAAGTCAAAACATTTTACAAACTTCCAAAGCCCGCATAACCAAACTGCAAAATAACAACAAACAACACAAACATTATAGAACCAAAACCTGCATAACATTTCAACACCAACTGCAGTTTCCAAAACCTGTAACTGACTGTCAAACAAAACAGCCACAACTGTAACAATGTTTCAAGTTGCAAAACCTTCAACAACAAAAACTCCAAAACTGTTAGCAAAGAGCCATCCAAACTGTAAATAAAACAAACCACAAAAACACCCCACAACCTGCACCAGAACACTCAAATCTACAAAAGCCAACAAGATAACAAAAAACCTGCAGAACCATTTTCACTCAAAACCCACGACAACAACAATAACAAAACGACATAACTGTTTCAAACACAACTCCAACTACAAAACAAGCCAAAGCTGCAAAATATTCTCAAGTTTCCAAAACCTTCAACTGTAAAATCAAAGTCAGCAGTCATCACCAAACCAATACCAATATTCTCAAGTTTCCAAAACTTCCCAACTCAGTTCAGCAATCATCACCAACAAGTTCAAATCAGAAGAACAAAATCATACCAAACTTACAAACCAAAAGTTTCAGAACAAACAATCATCATCAACAAAAGCTACCAACAAAACAAAGTCTCGGGATAATCATCATCAACCAAACTTACAAACCAAAAGTTTCAGAAGCAGTATCATCATCAAAGGAAAGAAGTTATCGGAAGTTTGCGCCTCGCCTTCATCATTTCTCCCCTTTCCACTTCCGGCCACCGAGGAACACCTAGCTCAAATCTCTTTCCTCTCCATTTTCCAGAAAAGCTCCCAAGGTACGTTTCTCCTCAAACCCTTTATTGCATCTTACACATATAACACAATAGGTTAAGCAACTAAACATGAACAAAGCATGTGTATCAACGAAACTGTTAAATAAATAAAAAAGAACCATACCGTTTATGCAAAGCCATTGATCTTTATGAGGAGATGAGAGAAGGAGAGAGTGCTCCGACAACCTTAGGCGAAGGGAATATCAGAGAGGAACGAGTTACAGAGTGAGCGAGATGAATCGGAAAAGGACGATAGCGCCACAGAGAGCAACGACGCCGCTGTGAGGAACAAACCCCAAACCCTAATTGTTTCTCTTTGTTTCCCCTAATCCAAAGACAAAACTTAAGCATTGGGCCTCCGCCCCCAAACCTCATAAAGCCCACATGCGTTGCTAGCATCCCCCCTTTTCCTTTTTATTTTCATTTCAAAACCTTAAAGCCCATATCCTCTTAAGCCCATTTCCTCTTTCTTTAGTTTATTCTATTTTTATTTGTTTTAAAAAAAATTATAATAAATGCTTTTGTACTTTTTTTAAACATTAAAAAATCAATTTTTATTTTTTGTAACTTTTTGATTTAATTTGTTACACTTTATAAAAACAATAAAAAATATTAATTTTAATTTAGTTTTTTTTCTTTAAAGATAGCTCATTATAAAAAAAATACAAAAAGAATAATAATAATTTTCAATCTTTTAGAATAGATTTTATTTATCTCTTTTTAATAAATACATGCATTCCATAATTTATTGATTTTCTTTATTTCATAATTTGTTATAGCTTTATATTAAATCGCAACAATTCGATTTGGTTGTAATATTTGGACATTGCTATTCTTATGAGACTCATCCCCATTTGTAATAATTGTACCCCCATTCCCGGATACTTTTGTAATAGCTTAGACTTTTAATTTTCGCAATTTATTGCTTTCTATATACTGTATAGTAATTAGGCGTGTATGGTAAGATTCAAAAATCAATCGCTAGATGACCTAATCCAAGAACAAATAACTTGAAATCAATACACTTCTCACACGAGCACCTCTAGGGTAACCTCGCTCGTTGCCTCGGAAATACAATCATGTCCCTCAAATATATGACACTCTAGCAAATGACCCTTCGATAAACAAAGATCGTAGTCCCTCGATGACCCTCGATGTTTCCTTCGATAAAAGGATCTCGTCCCTTACAAAATTTCTAGAGAGTCTCACAAGTTGCTTTCAATGATTGTATACGATGACCCGCGCCCGTCCCGTTTAACATCGAAATACAAGTTTGTTTACCAAATGCAATGGTAAAATAACACTGTCAAAAGGGTTAAAAATGTGTAGGAAAGACTCTTGAGTAGATAGGGTAGACAACTCTTAGTTACTTGATCAAAACTTGCAAAAACATCCTTGCTATTTTCAAACACACCTCACAACACAATTTTAAAACATTTCCCAAAACAAACTTTTAAACATTGAAATATCTTTTCAAAAGACAAACACCTTTGTATATATTCAAACAAGAATCATTACAAAGGTTGCCACAACGATGGCCTCTTTTCAAAACATTTTCAAAACCACACACAAAGCACCATTTCAAACAATTGAAAAGCAAAAGCAAGTGATCTAAACAAGTAACTAAGAGCCCATGGATAACCATAGATGAAAAGGGTGCTTGCACCTTCCCTTTTCATAATCTACCCCCCGAACCCAAGAAAACATCTCAAAGGTCTTTCCTGTGCTTTTTGACCTTTCCTTTGGATAAAATAATAAGTCGTTGGCGACTCTTGCTAAACTGAAACATTTGCAAACACAAACGCAAAACCTCAAGTCAGTTCTCCCACCGTATCACAGAACTGGGGACTCTGCTGGGGAGAAATCTAAAAGTGGGGTTACCTTAGGGTTTTAGATCACCTTTACATGCTTATCTTATTTGACTTGTATGCTTTACTTTTTGGTTCCTTGTTTGGGTTTGTTTTAAATCCTACACCCAGATTTGGGGGCACCTTTTAGATAAGTAGCAATAAACTGTGAGGGAACTGTGCGGGGTATACCGACATGGTTGAAGCAGTAGCTACGTTGATATGGCAATTTGGTTGGTATCGATAACCCTTGAGTTGAATCAAGGAGAGTACAGGGCCGCCGCGTGGTTTCGTGAAGCATCAACTGACTTTAGAACCTTACTTGACCATCTTGGCCTTATTAGGGGTAGTGAGATGATCGACTTTGGTGCAGTCTGAAGTTGGTAGATACTCGATACTACACTCATTGAGGGTTATTTTCTTGGAATATTTCGGTCGCCAGTTAAGTGGCTAAAATGAAACAATGAACACAGAAAATAATCCAGTGATATTGAGCTCCTTAGAACCCGGTTACTATTTCTACGACAGGTTGAGCCAACTAAACTTCAAGAGGGTACTTACCTACAAACTCCATGCAAGCCTAAACCTAAGGACTTGTATGCTTTATGTGAAATATGATTATTTGTATATAAACTTGCTTACTTTTGCATACTTTTACATAACATCATAACATCATACCACAACATTTTCAATAACTATTTCAAGGATCTCGAGGGTCTTTGATGCATGGTCATGTTGAACCAGACGTCTACCAAAGGGAAAGAGGATTCATTTTCCTCTAAACAAACGCCGTCAAAGATCAAGTACAACAACTTGAGTCAAGGGCTATGACCCACTTGACATGGCGAGCTTGATTCTCGTGGAAAGACATCCACCGATACAAAGTTCTCTAATCAAGGATGTTTAATTTCTAACATTTTCTCGTGTTTACCCCGTGAGATCCTTGAAAACATGCATCCACATATCATGCATTGTATCATGACAGGTTTCCCCCTTTCAGGTCTCCTTACCTTCCTACTGTTTATTTCAGTAGAGATGGCTCTAGAGAAGATTATCAAAGATATCCAGACTCAAATCGCTCAACTTCAAGAGATGTTCTTGAACCTGTCCAAGGGACAGGAAGAAGTGAAAGCTCTCCTCACAAGGGGCATGGTCCTAGGGAATCCAGGAGGCATCAAGAATGATCAGTTGGAAGGGATACAAATTAAGATGGCAACAATGAAAATTCAGATGATGGGAAAACTGGTGGGCCAGATGGCTCTCATCCAAAACCTGGCTCAAGGACAAGAGGAGTTAAAATTCCTCATCAACAAACTGCATTAGGATGGATGTAACCAAATGGGGCAAACAACTAGGTTTGAGGATCAAGTCACCATTCAGCCTCCTTTGAGACAAGAAGTTAAGGGAAAGTCTCCCCAGTTTTCTTCAGGGTCACAAGCCCAACAACAACCTCACCAACATCAACAAGATAATCAGCGTGAGCAAAATACATCTGAAAAGCACTCCACTGAGATTAACATGCCATTATCCCAAGTGCTGCAACGCTTGTTGGAAGTCAAGATAATTGTATTAAGGGACCCCCCTCGGCGTCCCAACACAGCCTCCCCATGGTACAATCCAAATGTGAGATGTGCGTATCATTCAAACAATCCTGGACATGACACCGATAACTGTTGGGCATTGAGAAACAAAATTCAAGATCTGGTTAAAGAAACAACGCTGGAGTTCACGCAAGATGGCCAGATGAAAATCTTCCGTTGAAAGCTCTCTGTTTAAAGTGACAAGTTCAGACAAAGAGGCTTTTGTTTCATTTGAATTTTCAAGTTGTAATTTCTTTTGTTATTCAAACAATTATCTATTATTGTCAAACTTTGTTTCATTAATGCATTGCATATGTTTGTCTTGAATTCATCCATTCGTTTTCACTATACTTAAACTATGCTTTCTACTTTCTTTATGACATTCAACTCTTGTTAAAAGTTACAAACCTTTAGAGGGAGGATGACGAAAACAATGCCATAATCTCATACAATATGCTTTTGGACAAACCTTGCTGACGATGTACAAGCGTTTCTTTCAAATCCTAAACACTGGAGTTATAAGGAAAATAATCCCTAGTCAACCCCTTCGAGCCAAAGAAGTAAAAGTTTTCCGTTTTTAACATAAATTGAAACCTTTAATTGAACCTGGGGCAGGATAGTCTCTCAGTTAATTCAAATGTGCATTTAGCCGCAAACTCTCATTTCGTAATACGACGAATGTCATCAATTTTCTTCTTCTTTGGAATCAAAAGACGGTGATGGTTCCCTATTACCTAGGCAGTCATTATCTCACAAAAAAGAAAAGCCCACTAAGCCAAAACCTACAAAGGAGGCTTAAGAAAGCTGGGGCATCCCGCTGACTGTAATCTCCAAAACAAGAACAGTTAAGCAAAAATTAGGGATAATAAATCGAAAGAAAGAGGTCACTACAAACCCTCAACAAAAATGTGTTGCAAAAAAGAATGAATGCCTCCCAACAAATTCAACTTGTGTGAACCATCACCTAAAATGTCGTTCCAGACTCATTTGGAGTTAAAACGTACGATTAACTGAGTTTAGGACTGAAGAACATCACGAAGAGCGGGTGGATACAAATATACTTTGAGCCTTTATCATTTGTTTCTTAAACCGTGAACCAAGCCACGTTACAACCCTTCAAAAGTCCTAATTGAAGCATATGTTAGTTCGAAAGCATACTGTTACAAAAGGTATCCTGACTCCTGTAAGGCTTTGCTCTAAATCCTGAGTTGAATTTTTCTTACAACAGTTTTCTACTAAAAAACGCATTTTCAAAATTTTAAGACAAGCATAAACTTTGCATTATTTGAATATCGTTGTTTGCATATGGATGTTTGTTTGACAGCGAAGAAATTCACACAGTGAATATCCGATGAACGAAAGCTCTCTCAGTGAACAAAATCACCTCAAGTGGGATGACACTTCAGTTGCAAAAATCTCCTATCAACACAGGGGACATAACATGGCATTGTCCAATAAACCTGGGGTAGTCCAGTCAAGATTTCAAGAAATCTCTCAAAGTCCATTTAACCTGGGGCAGTCCAGTCAAGATTTCAAGAAATCTCTCAAAGTGCAGAGTAGCCTGGGGCAAGTCTCCGTCACTGTCACTTGGGGCATTGAACGTCAATCCCAACAAAGGGTTACATACAGTCGAACATTTCCTGGCAAAGCCATAAACACTCGCTACTTGAGGCAATGACAAATCTCTCTAAAATCCTTCTCATAAGAGGACTCCCAGCCAGAGTTTCGATCTTTGATAAACTCTTCCCAGCTAAGTCGACCTCAAATAATTCCTGAGAATTTTTCCCATTGAAATCGCCAGATTTTTCACTATCAGAAACGAAGAATTCAACTCTTTTCTCAATCACCAGTTCGGGATTTATTTTCCCCAGCGAGAGGTCGTCTTGAAAACATTACACATCCGTAAATCAGGATATCATACAACACAATCTCATTTATTTTGAGAACGTCTTTGTTTGATATATGTCATGCAACTAACCTTTACCTGTCAGGAAAGATGCAGTCAAATTCTCATAAAATTCAAGCTATGAAGCCTGGACCGCGACCAAATAGTAGCTCATTCAAATTTCCCCTTCAACAGCAGTCCAGGGTTTATTTTCCCCGACATCTGTTGAAGATATTCCAAGACTTTTGTCTGACTCAATTAAATCGATTCAAATATTTTTACGATTCTTATCCAGTAAAAGTAATTCAAGACCTTCTCTGGCTCAGTCAGATCGACACTAAGATCTCCCTGATTCTTATTCTGGTGGAAGATATGCCATATTTTGTTGTTTCAAGATAAATCTCTCAACGGTTTATTCTGATTCACTTCCAGGTTTTGCTGTTATGGATCCAGTTCAAACTTTCCGTCAACAATCACCTTTCAATGGTATCTTCAAACCCATTTCCATAACGCAATCAAATCAGCATGTCATTAATATCCCCAGCGGAGCTGAAACTACCAATCCCCAGTGTAGTTGAAACTACCAATCCCCAGCGTAGTTGAAACTACCAACCCACAACAGAAATCATCTGGTTTCTCCAATTCCCCAGCAAGTTATCTTAAAGCCTGGAAATCAACCAGATAACAGTTAACTTTTGTTTTATCCCCAACCAAGGATAATACCTCAAAAGATTGGCATACTCCCAAGCTCCTGATACCCTTAACAGAATGAAGATTCTCATTCTTGAAACCTCAGAAGATTGGCATACTCCCAAGCTCCTGATATCCTTAACAGAATGAAGATTCTCATTCTTGAAACCTCAGCAGATTCGCATACTCCCAAGCTCCTGACACCCTTAACAAAATAAAGATTCTCATTCTTGAAATCCCAGAAGATTGGCATACTCCCAACCTCCTGACCCAAACTCCTGAATGAAGATTCTCATTCTTGCTTTCCCACTAGATTGGCATACTCCCAACCTCCTGACCCAAACGCCTGAATGAAGATTCTCATTCTTGCTTCCCCAGTAGATTGGCATACTCCCAACCTCCTGACCCAAACGCCTGAATGAAGATTCTCATTCTTGCTTCCCCAGTAGATTGGAATACTCCCAAGCTCCTAATACCCTTAAGAGAATGAAGATTCTCATTCTTGAAACCTCAGAAGTTTGGCATACTCCCAAGCTCCTGATACCCTTAACAGAATGAAGATTCTCATTCTTGAAACCTCAAGATTGGCATACTCCCAACCTCTTGACCCAAACGCCTGAATGAAGATTCTCATTCTTGCTTCCCTAGTAGATTGGCATACTCCCAACCGCCTGACCCAAACGCCTGAATGCAGATTCTTATTCTTGCTTCCCCAGTACATTGGCATACTCCCAACCTCCTGACCCAAACGCCTGAATGAAGATTCTCATTCTTGCTTCCCCAGAAGATTGGCATACTCCCAAGCTCTTGATACCCTTAACAGAATGAAGATTCTCATTCTTGAAACCTCAGAAGAATGGCATACTCCCAAGCTCCTGATACCCTTAACAGAATAAAGATTCTCATTCTTGAAACCTCAGAAGATTGGCATAATCCCAACCTCCTGACCCAAACACCTGAATGAAGATTCTCATTCTTGCTCCCCCAGTAGATTGGCATACTCCCAACCTCCTGACCCAAACGCCTGGATGAAGATTCTCATTCTTGCTTCCCCAGTAGATTGGCATACTCCCATGCTCTTGATACCCTTAACAGAATGAAGATTCTCATTCTTGAAACCTCAGAAGTTTGGCATACTCCCAAGCTCCTGATACCCTTAACAGAATGAAGATTCTCATTCTTGAAACCTCATAAGATTGGCATACTCCCAAGCTCCTGATACCCTTAACAGAATGAAGATTCTCATTCTTGAAACCTCAGAAGATTGGCATACTCCCAAGCTCCTGATACCCTTAACAGAATGAAGATTCTCATTCCTGAAACCCCAGAAGATTGGCATACTCCCAAGCTCCTGATACCCAAACGCCTGAATGAAGATTCTCATTCTTGCTTCCCCAGAAGATTGGCATACACCCGAACTCCTGATATTCCCGACAGAATGAAGATTCTTATTCTCAAAGCGGCATACAACCCGAGTTCCTGATATTCCCGACAGAATGAAGATTCTCATTCTTAAAGTGGTATACAACCTAAACTCCTGAGCTTACTCCCCAACAATATATCTATTCCCCACAGGATTTTTACTCCCCAACAAAATGAAGATTCTCATTCTTGTTTCTCCAGTGAAGTTTCCAGAGCCTTCTTTACTCTCAACATGAATTTGTCAGAATTTTTTAATCCCCTGCAGATTGAAGATTCTCGTTCTTGACTCCTCAACAAAAATTCCCCTAGCAGAATGAAGATTCTCATTCTCAATTCCCCACAGAAGTTGTCAAAGTTTTGATAATACCTGCGAGTTGCCAAAAATCTTGAATCTCCAGCGGCAGTCATGGATTTATTTTCCCTGGCAGCAGTCGAAGATTTTATCATCTTCAGTTGTCAAGGACTTATTTTCTTCAGCAAGAGAGCTAATTAGCTTACATGCGCATACATTACATTCATATGTCACAAGCATTGATAAAACACATATATTGCATCATACATTTCATGCAACATAACTTTGTGTTTCAGCTAATATTTTACCATTTTCAGGATAAGATTAACAAGCTATCAGTATAGGATCATGAAAACAGTTTATAGATGCTTCAGACACGAATGTTATAATTTTTCTTGTTCAGATTCAAATCATGAAAACAATTTGTAGATGCTCCATACACGGATGCTAGTCTATTGCTTATTCAGATCCCCAGCTCAGAGATGCTCCAGACGCGGATACCATTCTGACGCTCACCTATAACTTACAGGTCAACAAACATTCTTGGATGGCATCTTTAAGCTCATCTCCGACAAGATTATGTCACATCTCCAAATGGCATCTTTAAGCCCATTCCCTCAACCATACTTTGACGAGTGCAAATTTATGGGCACTCTAGTGTCCAATCATCTTTTACCTTCGAGTCGCGAACGACAAACTTGCCGATCTAACTCTTCAGGCCCAAGAAGATTGAACAGGGGAAACTGTTGTTCCCCAAAATTTGCCCTCCCATTTTTCAAGAAATCCCAACCCTAGGGTTTTCTCAGATACTCAAGATTGGATCAGGAATCAATCATACATATTTTCTCCCTTGATTGGAATGTTGTTGCAAGGTTACAAGATTACAGAGTTTTTTGGATTACTTGGAGTTTAAGTTATCTGGATTGTAATTATTAGAATGCAGTTCATTTATTTTGATCAGGGAATCTTAAAGGATTAGTGAAGATGTAAAGAGAGAATTACAAATTGCTAACAATAGAAGATTTTAATTGGATATCAGATTATCTCACAAAGAAGTTTTCATTTATTTCAGATGTTGATACAAAAAATAATTTATTATTTGAATGCTGTAGGTTTTACAACTTATATTACTTGAAAAAATAAATTATTACAACTAATGGAAAATCTCTCTAAGTTATAAATCTAAGCCTAAGCTCCCATTGCTCCCATGCTCGCCACAAAGAATTTCTTGCTTCCTCTGCTTTGCCACCATCCAACTTGCGCTCACATGAAAGAAAGACAGAAAAAAAAAGTTAGTACAATTTAATGGAACATAAATAAGAATTTTCAAAACAAAAAGAAAGAAAATTTTCATCATTAAAGTTTGCCGTTTGGAATCAGAGGGGCTATTTTCATTTCATCATGTTTTTATTCTTCTCTTTGCAAATCACAAGAAGATTGCTCTTCTTGATTCACAAAGAGAAAAATGAAAAATGCAAGCTAAAGAATACAAAGCAAATGGTCCAAATGAAAACATAACAGCCAAACTGCAGCATGCTACCCAAACAGCATGGCAAACTAAACATTGCAGCAAGACAATAACATTGCAACAAGGCCAAACTGTCCAACAAACTAAACAATGCAGCAAAACAAAGTACATGCCAAACAATGCAACAGGGCCAAACTGTCAAGCAAGCTAAACAAAACAAGCTAGACAGTAACAAAGGGTACAAATAGCAGGCCAAAGGTACAAATCATGGTGAACCAAATCACAAGCAAAGGGCTTGTTTCATAGCCTATCATCATTTTCCAAGAAATTAGGCAAACTTTTCAGAAAAGCAGAGAAAAGCATTGTTGCTTTTTATCATAGAGAGAGGAGAGATATCACCTAAATTATGGGAAAGGTACAAATGGGACATCATACCATCAAACTGTCACAAGTTGTAAAACAAAAAAAAGAAACTAGGATAAGACCAAGAGAAACTGTAAGAAGAGGAGAGAACATTTTGTCAAGGCTGCAAAACAAACCACAAAAACCTATCATCAAAAAACAGTCCAACAACCTTCAAAACTGCAAGTTCAAAGTCAAAACATTTTACAAACTTCCAAAGCCTGCAGAACCAAACTGCAAAATAACAACAAACAGCACAAACATTGCAGAACCAAAACCTGCATAACATTTCAACACCAAATGCAGTTTCCAAAACCTGTAACTGACTGTCAAACAAAATAGCCACAACTGTAACAACATTTCAAGATGCAAAACCTTCAACAAAAAAAAACTCCAAACCTGTTAGCAAAGAGCCAGCCAAACTGTAAATAAAACAAACCACAAAAACACCCCACAGCCTGCACCAGAACACTCAAATCTACAAAAGCCAACAAGATAACAAAAAAGCCACGACATCAACAATAACAAAACAACATAACTGTTTCAAACACAACTCCAACTGCAAAACAAGCCAAAGCTACAAAATATTCTCAAGTTTCCAAAACCTTCAACTGTAAAATCAAAGCCAACAATCATCACCAAACCAATACCAATATTCTCAAGTTTCCAAAACTTCCCAACTCAGTTCAACAATCACCACCAACAAGTTCAAATCAGAAGAACAAAATCATACCAAACTTACAAACCAAAAGTTTCAGAGCAAACAATCATCATCAACAAAAGCTACCAACAAAACAAAGTCTCAGGATAATCATCATCAACCAAACTTACAAACCAAAAGTTTCAGAAGCAGTATCATCATCAAAGGAAAGAAGTTACCGGAATTTAGCGCCTCGCCTTCATCATTTCTCCCCTTTCCGCTTCCGACCACCGAGGAACACCCAACTCAAATCTCTTTCCTCTCCATTTTCCAGAAAAGCTCCCAAGGTACGTTTCTCCTCAAACCCTTTATTGCATCTTAGACATATAACACAATAGGTTAAGCAACTAAACATGAACAAAGCATGTGTATCAACGAAACTCTTAAATAAAAAAAAAGAACCATACCGTTTAAGCAAAGCCATTGATCATTATGAGGAGATGAGAGAAGGAGAGAGTGCTCCGGCAACCGTAGGCGAAGGGAAGATCAGAGAGGAACGCGTTACAGAGTGAGAGAGATGAATCGGAAAAGGACGATAGCGCCACAGAGAGCAACGACGCTGCTGTGAGGAACAAACCCCAAACCCTAATTGTTTCTCTTTGTTTCCCCTAATCCAAAGACAAAACTTAAGCATTGGGCCTCCGCCCCCAAACCTCATAAAGCCCACATGCGTTGCTAGCATCCCCCCTTTTCCTTTTTATTTTCGTTTCAAAACCTTAAAGCCCATTTCCTCTTTCTTTAGTTTATTCTATTTTTATTTGTTTTAAAAAAAATTCTAATAAATGCTTTTTTACTCTTTTTTTAAACATTAAAAAATCAATTTTTATTTTTTGCAACTTTTTGATTTAATTTGTTACACTTAATAAAAACACTAAAAAATATTAATTTTAATTTAGTTTTTTTCTTTAAAGATAGCTCATTATTAAAAAAATACAAAAAGAATAATAATAATTTTCAATCTTTTAGAATAGATTTTATTTATCTCTTTTTAATAAATACATGCATTCCATAATTTATTGATTTTCTTTATTTCATAATTTGTTATAGCTTTATATTAAATCTCAACAATTCAATTTGGTTGTAATATTTGGACATTGCTATTCTTATGAGACTCATCCCCATTTGTAATAATTGTACCCCCATTCCCGGATACTTTTGTAATAGCTTAGACTTTTAATTTCCGCAATTTATTGCTTTCTATATACTATATAGTAATTAGGCGTGTATGGCAAGATTCAAAAATCAATCGCTAGATGACCTAATCCAAGAACAAATAACTTGAAATCAATACACTTCTCACACGAGCACCTCTAGGGTAACCTCGCTCGTTGCCTCGGAAATACAATCATGCCCCTCGAATATACGACACTCTAGCAAATGACCCTTCGATAAACAAAGATCGTAGTCCCTCGATGACCCTCGATGTTGCCTTAGATAAAACGATCTTTTCCCTTACAAAATTGCTAGAGCGTCTCACAAGTTGCTTTCAATGATTGTATACGATGACCCGCGCCCGTCCCGTTTAACATCCAAATACAAGTTTGTTTACCAAATGCAATGGTAAAACAACACTGTCAAAAGGGTTAAAAATGTGTTGGAAAAACTCTTGAGTAGATAGGGTAGACAACTCTTAGTTACTTGATCAAAACTTGCAAAAACATCCTTGCTATTTTCAAACACACCTCACAACACAATTTCAAAACATTTCCCAAAACAAACTTTCAAACATTGAAATATCTTTTCAAAAGACAAACACCTTTGTATATATTCAAACAAGAATCATTACAAAGGTTGCCACAACGATGGCCTCTTTTCATAACATTTTCAAAACCATACACAAAACACCATTTCAAACAATTGAAAAGCAAAAGCAAGTGATCTAAACAAGTAACTAAGAGCCCATGGATAACCATGTATGAAAAGGGTGCTTGCACCTTCCCTTTTCACAATCTACCCCCCGAACCCAAGAAAACATCTCAAAGGTCTTTCATGTGCTTTTTGACCTTTCCTTTGGATAAAATAAAAAGTCGGTGGCGACTCTTACTAAACCAAAACATTTGCAAACACAAAATCAAAACCTCAAGTCAGTTCTCCCATCGTATCACAGGATGGAAGTAAACCTGAGGATCCAGGGTGATTTCTTGAGAAAATGAGAGGGAAAATTTTGGGGTACAACAAAGGTCAATTTAAATAAAAGAGAGTCAATAAAGAAATGAAAACACAAATAAAAATAGAGAAGGAAGCATCCTTCGATTGTAGGGAGATGGTGCCTTTCGATTCTATAAAGGGATCACTTGTGAGGGCACTACATCTGCAAACATGTTGGCGAAACGAAAAGCATGGTCTGGGTTCCAAACCCAGGTCTTTTGATTCTGCGCGTGTTGAGTCTATTCAGGCTACATCTATAACAAGTGTTAGAAACAAAACAAATGTAGACCTGGGTGTCAAACCCATGTCCTTAATTTTGATTACAAATCAAATTACTACAAGTATTGATGTGTCATGCAAATACAAAGTTTGATCTTTTACCCTCTCTTACCAATAGTTGGAACCTTCGATTTGGCCATTTCTGGATGTGGAGACACTTGCTTAAGGGCTGGGGATGATTGGAAAAGCTTCAGGAAAACCTCCAAGAATATGTTTTTGATTTCGTGTGATTCTCCCTCTTGTTTTCTCCAGCCTTTGGGGTTTGCTAGTGTCTTATTTATATAGAGGGGATGGAGGGCACAAGAGAAGAAAGACTTAAACAACCATAAACAAGTGTTTTCAAAGCCATGAATGATATTTTGTAACATTGCAAAAGATGTGGAAACTTGTCCCTTTTTGAAATTTGAATTTATATGGACATTTTGGCTCCTTCGAATGCTCTCTAGTGTTGCTCTTCGATTGGCCTATTGCCTCCTTCGACTGGACCTCTTGTATAACCTTTGAATGGGCCTTTGGTTGCCTCCTTCGAAGGGGTCTTTTGGATAGACCATTTGCATCCTCTTCGAATGGGACTTTGGTTTCCTCCTTCGAATGAACTTCTTGAGTGTCTTTTGAATGGTTCCTTCGTTGGGCCCATCTATGTTCCTTAGTTTCTTGATTCCAATAGCCCATGTGAGGACTTCATTCTGACCAATCGAAGCCTCCTTTGTCATAAATGTAATGGTGCATGAGGCTTGGGCTGGGAAGCATGCAGGACTTTGGCCAGACGCATCAAAAGACAAAACAACACTTGCCTTCAACCATTATGTGCCTTTCGACTAGACCAAATGCATGCCCCTTCGAAGGCACCATTTGTGTTTCCTTTGAATAGCCCACATGCACTCCTTTGTGCTTTATTCGAATGACTCTCCAATGCGTATCCTTCGACTGGACCTTTGTAATGCTCTTTCGAAGGGGCCATATTATGCTATAGTGCAGAAACTGAGTTGAGGAGTCTTGGCCTTGTGCATTGAAGGCAAGCACAAACAAAGTATTTGTCTTAGATAATTCAAGGCATGCGTGAAGGGGCTTTTGTCCTGATGAATCAAAACACGCTTGTAGGGGGTTCTTACCTTGTGCATCAAAGACAAGTCGAAAGAAGCCTTTTGCCTTGTGCGCTGAAGGCAGGCTGAAGAGGGATTATTTTCCTAGTTGAAGTAGGAATTAAGAATGCTCTGAAGAGACCAAATGCCCAAAAGAAGCAGGAATCCAGCTTGCATGCAGGTAGCCATTGCGTTTGTGAATCCAACTAACATGTAAAGCCAATGGTGCAATCGAAGAAGCACTAACAAGAGGCCCTTCTTTTTTGGGTCGAAGGAAGCTATTTCAAAGAAAACACATGCCCAGTCAAAGCTTGCATACAGCAAACAAGCAAAATGCCAAGGCTTCAATTGAAGCTTGGAAATTTGAGGCAAGCTTGGAGGAGGTTAAGTGCTCAAACGAAACCTATCAAAATGCAAACTAAAAGACCCTTTGACATGCCAATCGAAAGAACTTGTTTATCTTCAAAATTTTATTTTTCTTTAATCAAATGCTTGTGACCACCCATATAAGAAAAAATCTTGGAAAACATGAGAGGGAAAATTTTGGGGTACAACAGCTGCCCCTGTTCAATCTTCTTAAACCTGAAGATGTAGATTGGCTTGTCTGCCTTTCATGATCTGAAGGTGGAAGATGATTGAACATTAGAGTGCCCAGAAATTTGCACTCGCATGAAATAACACTAATGGTTGATGATGTAGGGAATGCGCTTACAGATGCCATTTAGAGGAGATGACTGAGAGTCGTCAGAGATGGGCTTAAAGATGCCATCCAGAGTAGATGCTGATTCCACACATGGTCCCTTTGGGGGTTCCTGTTCCTGCTGTATGAGGAGGAGTCCATTGGGGAATGTGGGTTTCTGTTGTTCTCCTGTTTAAGGAAAACCCTGTAGGGAATAGAGTCTAGGAACTTCAGTTGTCTAAGGCTCTGCTGAAGAGTTATCTCTAGAGAGATGACAGTTTGCTGTATTCTAGTTGAAGTCCAGGTTTCCAGTGATTTCTTAGGGATAATGGAATTAATCGTTATCTAGAAATGTATTAGAAAGAGCCTGTGTAGGGCTGTTTCACCTGGTCGTGTAGATAGTTTTCCTGTCTGGTTTCAGGTATTGATCTACAAGTCAACTGCTCGTAGATAGTTGTCCTGTCTGGTTTCAGGTATTAATCTAGAACTTGAAAATTGATGGTCATTGAGACATTTCTCCTGGCTGGTTACATGTATTAATCTCTGACCTAAGAAAGAAAGATAGTTTTCCTGGCTTGTTATAGGTGTTAATCTTAAATCTCTTCATGTGGATAGTTTTACTGGCTTGCTACAGGTATTAATTCGGAACTTGTTTTTGTTGGTCATTGATATAATTCTCCTGGCTTGTTACAGGTATTAATCTATGACCTGAGAAAGAAAGATAGTTTTCTCGGCTTGTTACAGGTATTAATCTCTGACCTGAGAAAGAAATATAGTTTTCCTGGCTTGTTACGGGTATTAATCTTCAATCTCTTCATGTAGATAGTTCTCCTGGCTTGTTACAGGTATTAATCCACAGTTGGTTGTCCACAGATAGTTCTTCTGGTTTGTTACAGGTATTAATCTGGAACTTGAGAAAGAAAGATAACTTTCCTGGCTTGTTACAGGTATTAATCTTCAATCTCTTCATGTAGATAGTTATCCTGGCCTGTTACATGTATTAATCTACAGTCGGTCGTCCACATATAGTTCTCCTGACCGGTTACAAGTATTAATCTGGAATTTGTTTTGCTGGTCACATGGATAGTTTCCCCGTCTGGTTTTGGGCATTAATCTCTAGCCTGCTGAATTTGTTGGTAATCCCGTCTTGTTTCGGGAGTTCATACCACTTGGTCGTGCAGATAGTTTCCCCGTCTGGTTTCGGGCATTAATCTTTGACCTGCTGTAAAAGTTGATAGTGTTTGTCTGTCTGCTAATTTAACCTAAAAAGGTAAAATCAGTTTCATGCGATGTCATGATGTATGAATCGCATGATGCTCCTAAAATAAATGAGATTATGATATATGTATTTGTATGCACATGTCATGGTTTATGAACATGTAATGCTGTTGCACAATATATTTGTCTGGGAAAATAAATCCCTGACTGCTGCTGAAGAGCACTGGGAAGCTGAATCCAGGACTGCTGTTGGTGAGTGAAGAAAGTGATTGTTCAATTTCTGTCGGGGATAATGAATGGAGATAGTTTTGTTGGCAATTCCCTTTCTCTGTCGAGGATCTTCGACTTTTGTTTGAGAATGATTTTGCCAAGGGGAAGAGTTCTGTTGGAAGGTTTCAGCAATTTAGAGAAATAAACTCCGTTGGGGGATGAACTTCCGTAGCTAGAGAAATAAACTCTACTGGGGATAAGGCTTTATAAACTATTTGAGATTTATAAAACTCTCTTGATGAAGGTGAAATTCACGAACTGCTTGGAAATTTTGTTGAAATCCTGTTGGAGAATCTTGAGAAGCTTGGTGACTTCACTGGGGGATTTTGGAGCAGTAATTGGAGATTTTTATTCTGTCGGGGATGCGGGAAAAACTAACATCAATAGGTTACCTGCTGAGAATATGGAAGTGACCTTATAGTAGAATACCCATGCCTTTGTACCTGTTGGAGAAGGTATCTGTCATGGAAGACATCTGCGGGGATCTTATGGATGGCCCTTAGATGTCGTCTCGTTTCTTAAGGTCATTAGCAATTGCCTTTCTGGTTTTAGGTGTATATTTGTTAGTAGTAATCACATTCAATGCACATGTTCAAGAATAATCATTGGATGTTTTTGCATACAAAACAAGAAAATAAAAACAGAAGTTTTGCACTTTCAAAGGAATAGTTTTGTATTAACTTGAAATAAGCGCTTTTTGTATAAGGAGACAGATATCCTAGGAAGGGAGTGTCGTCGTAAGAATAGAAATTATACAAAATAATATACAAAGAAAGGAAGCTATGTGAAATAATCCTATTGGGTTCCCATTATGCTATTTCCTTTATGTCCTTGAGCATCTCATCACTTTCGCTGCTTGTCCGAAGCTGCTTGGATTGATTAGTACCGCTTTGATCTTGATAGTTGATACTGAAGACTGGCTGTAAGGTGATCCAACGGGACATAGTTATACACTTTAAATCCCTAACTTTTTCCTGGACCGCCCTTTCGGGTTTTCATTCAACGGGGATACCCTTTTTTGCCCAAGCCGTCCTTTAAGGCTTTCGACTTGTCGGGTGTACAAATTTTTTATAATGTAAATCTCTAATTTTTGCCTAGGCCATTCGACCTAGCGGGTCTTTGTTTATGCGTAGTATATTTTTACTATGTCCGCGTTTACAGGGTGCAGAAGGTCGTTATCGTACATAGTGGTTAGGATCATGGCTCCACCGGAAAATACGTTCTTGATTACAAATGGCCCTTCGTATGTGGGAGTCCATTTTCCCCTGGGATCACCTTGCGGCAGTATGATGCGCTTGATTACCAGATCACCAGCCTAATATACCCAACGTCTGACTTTCTTGTTAAAAGTTTTAATCATAAGTTTTTGGTACATCTGACCATGATAGACAGTTGTGAGCCTCTTCTCGTCAATCAGTTTTAACTGGTCAAGTCGAGTCTGAACCCATTCATTTTCGCTCAACCCTGCATCTTTCATGATCCTTAAGGAAGGGATCTGAACTTTAATGGGCAGGACAACTTCCATACCGTATACCAAAGAGAAAGGAGTTGCTCCTGTTGATGTGCGCAATATGGTGCGGTAACCATGAAGAGCAAATGGTAACATCTCATGCCAATCTTTATATGTCACCGTCATGTTTTGTATGAATTTCTTGATTTTTTCTGTTAGCAGCTTCAACAACGCCATTCATCTTCGGCCGATAAGGAGAAGAGTTATGATGCTGGATCTTAAATTGCGTGTAAAGCTCGGTGATCATAGTGTTGTTGAGATTGGTACCATCATCTGTAATGATTCTTTCTGGAATATCGTATCGACATATATGGTTATGTATGATGAAATGAACCACAACATTCTTTGTAACAAAAGCAAATGAAGCTGCCTCAACCCACTTCGTGAAGTAATCAATGGAAACCAGGATGAAGCGATGCCCATTAGAAGCTGTCGGTCTGATCTCTCCAATCATGTCGATTCCCCACATTGCAAATGGTCAAGGCGCAATCAAGACATTTAGATGAACCAGAGGTACATACACCTTATCATCATAGATCTGGCACTTGTGATAAGTTTGCGAATGCTGATAACAGTCTGCTTCTATAGTGGACCAGTAGTATCCTTCCCGTAGGATTTTTTTAGCCATCAAATGTCCACTGGAATGAGTGCCAAAGGTACCTTCGTGTAAGTCAGCCATAATCCTTTCTGCCTCACTCTTGTCTACACACCGAAGCAAGGTAGAGTCATGGTTGCGCTTGTAGAGGATCCCGTTACTGAGGAAGAACTTGGCAGAGAATGTTCTTAAGAACTTCTTGTCTTTGACTGAAGCCCCTCAGGATATTCTTGGGCTTCAAGATATCTTTTGACTTCATGATACCAAGGCTTGTCCACTACATCTTCAGTACCAATATTGTGACAGTATGCTGGCTCATCCATCATTTCAATAGTGATCTGAGGAGCTTCATTATCCCACCTTACCTTGAACATGGATGACATTGTAGTTAGAGCGTCCTCTAGTTGATTTTTCTCTCGTGGAAAATGCTCAAAAGTAATTTCTTCAAAGTATGAGATTAATGTCAACACATGTTCTTTGTACATGATGAGATTAGGATGCTTCATGTCATATTCTCCTTTGATTTGGATGATTACCAAAGCCGAGTCTCCAAACACATCTAAGAACTTGATCCTTAAATCGATTGTAGCTTTGAGATCCATGATACATGCTTCATACTCAGCCATATTGTTAGTACAGTTGAAACATAACCTAGCAGTGAAAGGAGTATGACATCCCTCAGGAGATATGATCACAGCACCTATGCCATTGCCAAGACCGTTGGAAGCTCCGTAAAAAAGCATAGTCCATCAGGATCCTTTTTCAGGCCCTTCATCTGGTCCAGGTTCTTCACAATCAATTACCAACATGATGTTCTCATTCGGGAACTCAAAATTCATGGATTGGTAGTCATCCACAGCCTGATGAGCCAAATGATCAGCTAGTACACTTCCCTTAATTGCTTTCTGGGTTGTGTATTGAATGTCGCATTCGGTCGGGATCATTTGCCATCTTGCTATTATTTCGGAGAGAGCGGGCTTCTCAAAGATTTGCTTCATAGGATCCATTTTAGATATCAACAAGGTAGTGTGACTCAACATGTACTATCTTAGTCGGTGAGCAGCCCATGCCAAAGCACAACAAGTTTTCTCGAGCAGTGAGTATCTGGTTTCACAGTCGATAAACTTTTTGCTAAGGTAGTATATTGCATGCTCTTTTCGACCAGACTCATCATGCTGCCCCAGCACACACCCCGTTGAGTTCTCTAATACTGTTAAGTACATGATCAAAGGTCTTCTTTCAACGGGTGGCATCAGAATTGGAGGATCTTGGAGATATTCCTTGATTTTGTCAAAGGCATGATGGAAATCGTCATTCCACTTCACTGCTTGATCTTTCTTCAATAATTTCGAGATTGACTCACAGGTAGCGATCAGATGTGAAATGAATTTGGCTATGTAGTTTAAGCATCCCAAGAATCCTATAACTTCTTTCTCAGCGCGAGGAGTTGGCATTTCTTGTATAGCTTTGACCTTTGCAGGATCTACTTCACTGCCTTTGTTGCTGACAATGAAACCTAAGAGCTTAACTGATCTTACTTCGAAGGTGCACTTATTCGGATCCAGCCTCAGTTTGTATTTCTTCAGCCTGTCAAATAGCTTTTGCAGGTGATCAAGGTGTTCCTCTTCAGTCTGAGACCTGGCTTTCATATCATCCACGTAGACCTCTATCTCGTGATGGATCATATAATGAAATAAAGCTACCATGTCTCGTTGATAGGTTGCCCCAGCGTTTTCAGCCCAAATGGCATAACCTTGTAACAGAAAGTGCCCCACTGTGTGACGAAGGTTGTATTCTCCATTTCTTTAGGTGCCATCTTGATCTGATTATACCCGGAGAAACCATCCATGAAGGAGAATACCTTATGTTGTGCAGTGTTATCAACCAGAACATCAATATGGGGAAGTCAAAAGTCATCCTCGGGGCTTGCCCTGTTTAGGTCTCTAATCTACACACATACGTACCTTACCGTCCTTCTTAGGCACTGGAACAACATTAACAACCCATTGTGGATAGGACGTGACAGCTAAGAAACCCGCATTGAACTATTTCATGACTTCATCATTGATCTTTTCTGACATATCCGGCCGCATACGACGAACCTTCTGTTTCACTAGAGGGCAGTCCTCTTTTGTAGGCAGGCGATGAACTACAATATCGGTGTCAAGTCCCGGCATGTCTTTGTACGACCAGGAAAAAACCTCAACATAGTCATGTAGCATTTGTATTAACTGCTGTTTGACACTGGGCTCCAAGTTAGCACCTACCTTGACTTCTTTCCTGTCTTCTTCAGTACCCAAGTTCACTGTCTCAACTGGTTCCTCATGAGGCTGTATTGCCCTTTCTTCTTGTTGTAACAGTTTGACAAGCTCTCCTTGTACCTCACAATCTTTCTCACCTTCGTCCTCGGCTTGGTTGATCAGACTTTCAAAGTTATAATGAGCAATAGCAAAACCATTATCAATGGGATCTAGAGCGGATGTGGATCTCCAGTTTGATATGTGAGTGCATGTAAGAGAATAACTGTTTTGATAAAGTAAAAAGCAGAAAAGAAAGGCAAAGAGCACAAAATTTGCATGTAAAAACGTTCAATGCTTTATTAATGACATATGAAAATGAAATATGATAACCCTCACAAATAAACCATTGTGCCTCGGGTAAGACACAATGTTTTAAAGTTTGTATTATTCATTTATTACATATCCAAAAACAAAAAAAAGGACAATTACTCCTGAATAAGAGTAATCGGCACAAAGTCTTTAGCCTTCCAGTTGGTGAGTCCTCCACTGACAGTTGGGAAGATCCATTGGTCTATGTCACAGTCACTATCACTGTCCTCCAAAGCATTAATCCCATGATTGCTGATGCGTAGGGGCGGTCCTCTGGTACGAGCACGACGAATAGCCCTTTGAGCTCCTGAAGTAAAACCCAAACCAAATTTGTCAGATTTGTAGGGAATATCCAGAAGTTGGCCCCAAATTATACACCCACCTTCTTCAACAATTTCCCTGACATCTTTCAGAGAAGCCATCTTCAGTGGAGGCCTGGTAGTCTTTGGAATACTGGAAGAGGTTTTGGCTACAACAAAGGTATGTGGAACCTCCTCAAAGTTCTGACAGGGGGTCTCAATGAACTCGCTGTCCATTTCAATGTACCTGAAAGAGTTCAGGTGGCTTACCATGTAATCCTCCTCCCCATGGACCGTGATAATTTTCCCATTGACTGGGTACTTCAGCATCTGATGTAAGGTGGAAGTCACAGCATCAGCTCCATGGATCCAGGGTCGACCTAATAAACAGGAGTAAGATGGGCGGATGTCCATCACATAGAAAGTGGAATTAAAAGTCTGAGTGCCCACTTTGATAGGGATGTCCACCTCCCTATGCACCATTCTTTTAGAACCTTCAAAGGCTCTCACCATAATGTTACTAGGCTTCAGAGTCAATCCTTCGCAATCTAACCTGTCAAGGGCCTTCTTGGGAAGAACATTCAGTGATGAACCTATATCCACTAGGAAATGGGCCAAAGTAGTGCCCCTGCACTCGATGGAGACATGCAGGGCATCATTATGTTTCCTTCCTCTGGGAGTCAGATCAGCATTAGAGAAACCCAGCCTATTGTCAGCAGTCAAACTAGCCACACAGTCTTCAAATTGATCAGCGGATGTTTCTTGAGGCACGTGAGCAGTCTTGAGGAATTTCACTAAAGCCTTGGCATGGGCTTCAGAGCACAGTAACAGGGCCAAAATTGAGATCTTGGAAGGGGTCTTCTCCAGTTGTTCAACCACATTGTAGTTAATCTTCTTGATTATCTTTAAGATTTCTTCCATTTCCTTCTTAGAAGCCACAGGAATGACTTCTGGGTGCACCTTCGTCTGGACAGGCTCAACCAATATTTCTTTACCCCGAGTCTTGGTCGGCTCGGAAGCAGGGGTATCAACATGGATAACAATAGGAGTAGCAATGGGAATATTGACAGGAGCAACATGGATGATTACAGGAGTAGCAACAGTTTTAGGAGGAGAGATCTCGGGAGAGAAAACTCTTCCGCTTCTTGTTATCTTACTGGTCCCGGCGATATTACTAATGTCAGGATCAGAGTCTTTGGCATCTTTATCTTTAATAATCAACAAATCTTGCTTGACGCCATGGTAATAGACGTCAGCCCCATAGTTCCAGGAAACAACTTTATCCGAGGAATATGGTATAGGTCCAGGAAAAGTAATTATCAATGGAGCAATTTTTGGAACAGATGTAATCCTGACAGGTCTTTTGGAGGAGACCTTGGGAGGATTGGCGGAAATGGTAATGATAGAAACACCTTCACACGGAGTACTTGTAACTGGAGTCTTCTCAAACAGGATTTATTTATCATCCATCAGGCACTGAACGCCTTCCTTTAACAAATGGAAACCATTAGGTAAGGAAAAACACAAGTGGCAACCTTCGCCACAACCCAGAAATAAACCGGCCTGCAAGAGATTCTTCTTAATAGTCAGGAGTGGAGTATCTAATTCATACATAGAAGCAACAAACACATCATCACCAATAGCATTGATACCACGACCGTGTTTGGGCATAGGGGCAGTAATAACATTATGAGTCTCAGGAGCATCAAATTCAATCTCCTTTACTTCAATCAAATCCTTCACTTTATTCTTCCAAGCCCAAAAGTCGTTTGTATCATGGCCTGGACTTTCAGAATGGTAAGCACACCGAGAATTTGCGTTGTAGTGAGGAGATGTCGTGTTGGGATTCTTGGAAGCATCTTTCAGGGTAACCAAATTGGATTTCAGCAGTTGTGGTAAAACCTGAGATAGGGTCATGTTGATCCGGGTAAACTGTCTCCTTGGATTATATGTTCTGGACTGATTATTCTGTTGCCGATTTGATGCAGAATTAGAAATTATAACAGCCCCTACCGTCGGACGACACTCAGTTGTGTTAAGATTTCTTTGGCCATAAGCAGCACTGGCATCCTTTTTCCCCGTGAATGGTTTCTTTGCAGTGCTGGAGGATGCATCTCTCTGTATTTTACCACTTTTAATACCAACTTCCACTCTTTCTCCTGTCAAGATCAGCTCAGTAAACCCAGCAGAAGAACTTCCAATCAGGTGGTTAAAGAATGGCCCGAATAATGTGCCCAAGAACATGTCCACCAACTCACTATTAGACAATGGAGGTTGGACTCTTCCCATAAGGTCTCTCCATTTTTGGGCATAGTCTTTAAAACCCTCGCCGAATCCCATAAACATGCTTTACAACTGTGTACGAGTTGGGGCGAGGTCAACATTATACTGGTACTGCTTGTAGAAAGCAGTGGCCAGATCTTCCCAATTATGCACATTGGTTCTTTCTAGTTGATAGAACCATTCCAGCTGAGTTCCTACCAAACATTCCTGGAAGAAGTGTACCCATATATCTCTATCAGTAGTATGGGGTTGAATTTTCCTGACATATGACCTTAAATGCAGCTTAGGGGAGGAGACACCGTCGTACTTAGAAAATGTAGGGACCTTGAGCTTCCCGGGGATGACCACCCCTAAGACCAGTCCTAGATCTTCAAAATCCAACTCGGGTACCCTTTGAATCTCCATGGCATTGAGCCGATCCTCCAGCTGTTTTTATTTATCGTTAGTAGGAGGGTATTGCTCCTCAGAATAGGCAGGCTCATCCTCTTCAGACTCCCTTGTGTTGTGGTCTTCTTCTCTTAGCTCTCCTTCTTGATTGTCTCTCTATCTCTTAACAGAGTTGCGAGCTTTGAAACTTGCTTCACCGGTCCTTTGAACCTTCTTCCCAAATTTAGAACACCCACTGGCCTCTTTTTCTTCTTCTTGTCCTTGAGAATCAGAGCTTTCAAATCTTCTTGTCCCTTAGCCAGATTCAGGAACATTTCTTGGAATTGGGCATTCTGTGCCTGAAGTTATTTGACTGTTTGTTCAAGAGCCATTGCTGAAATAAACAGCGAAGAAGATAATGTTAGAACATAGTTTGATTCTACAACCCTCATAAGAGTTTTGATGATAACAAACACAAAGAACAAATATGCACTCTAAATTTGTGTTTTATGTTGCACAAAAGTTCTGACTGAAATGATATCATAAGTTAAGCCACAGAGGCATTCAAGCTCAGTAATTAGAATGTTCTGAAGTATGATGATCAGAATCTATACTAAAGAGAAAGATATCTTGATTCTGAATGGAAGTCCAACATGCTAACTGAATCTTCGTTTATGGCTTCCCAAGTTCTGAAGTAAAGAAGCATGCAAGATTCCTAAGTTCTGAAGCTTTACTTTTCCATTAAGGAAGTATCATGTGCAACAACTTCATTCAGAGAAGAATCTTCTCAGTATGGAAAGTGCATTAAGTGTCCATTATCACGTTTCAATTTGGACAGATTGCCACGCCTATATAAACAAGCTCAAAGGTTAAATCGTTTACGATTTTTCACCACTGCGCCACACAATCTAAAAAGGCTGCAAAAATTCATATTCATTCTACATTCAATTCGTGTAATACATCACAGTAGTGATACAGTTTTTGTAACAAAAAACAAATAGTACACAATAAACTTTTCCTTTGATTAAGATATTTTTCCTCGAGATAAACCGAGTTGTGATTGTACTCAAGAAGACTTTGGAAGTTATCAAAGTAGATTTGTAATCAGTTTTATTAGTGAATTAAGTCCTCGTTGGAGAGAGGCGAAATCACCTTGGCGGGTGGACTGGAGTAGTTTGAGATCAAGCGAACCAGGATAAAAATCTCGTGTCTATTGCTTTTGATTTTTAAGTTTCAATTTAACCCCCCCTTCTTGTGTTTTTCACTTCTTCAACTGGCATCAGAGCGCATGGTTCTGAGTTTATACATTTAACCGTGTCAGTACAAGATCCAAGATTTAGAAAAACACTATGGTGGGACCAAGCCAAAACATCAGCAATGACTATCACGATGACAAGGACAGAATCAGCGGTAAACCTCCAGTCTTTGATGGAGAAAATTTTGACTACTGGAAAGACAGAATTGAGAGCTTCTTTCTGGATCATGATGCTGACTTATGGGATATGGTAATTGATGGATACATGCATCCAGTGGATGAAAGTGGTCAGAATATAGATAGAAAAAGAATGTCTGACCAACAAAAGCGTGATTTCAGAAACCATCATAAGGCCAGAACAATTCTTCTCAGTACCATCTCATACTCAGAGTATGATAAGATCTAAAATAGAGAGACAACCAAAAACATGTTTGACTCTCTGAGAATGATGCATGAAGGCAACATACAAGTTAAAGAAACCAAGGCCCTTGCGCTCATTCAGAAATACGAAGCTTTCAATATGGAAGACAGTGAATCCATAGAAGCGATGTTCTCAAGATTCCAGATTCAAGTTGTTGGGCTGAGAGTTCTTGACAAAGGGTATTCTACTGCTGATCACATAAAGAAGATCATCAGTAGTTTACCAAAGCAATGGAGGCCAATGGTCACTGCTCTTAAGCTGGCTAAAGATCTCAACAAGATATCTTTGGAGGAACTTGTTAGCTCCCTCACAAGCCATGAGATAGAGCTATAAGATGACGAGCCTCAGAAGCAAGGTAAGCCTTTAGCATTAAAATCTAAAAAAAAACTTGATTATAAGGTTTTGCAGACTATGGAAGAAACCTCTGATGGATCCTCATCAGAAGAAGATGAATTGTATCTTCTCTCTAGAAGGGTCAATCAGTTGTGGAAGCAGAGGCAAAGAAAATTCAGAAACTCCAGAAGATCAGGGAATCAGAATGAATCCTCCTCCGGATACAGAAAGTTTGAGCCCTCCTTGGGACACAGAAGGTCTGAAGCTTCGTCTGGTCACAGAAAGTCAAACAACAAAGACATCATCTGCTATGAGTGCAATGAACAGGGGCACTACAAAAGTTATTGTCCAAGGCTTCAGAAGGAGAAGCCCAAAAAGAAGTTCTTCAAGGAGAAGAAGAAAAGTATCATGTAAACATGGGATGATTCAGATACTTCTGACGCAAACTCAGAATCAGATGATGAAAGCGCCAACATTGCTCTTATGGAAATGTGACAAAAGACAGCGAAGCATCTCAGACAGACTCAAAATCAGACACTAGAGAAGTATTTCCTGATTTTACTGTTAATTTTACTAAAGATGAACTACCAGAAAGTCTGAATGAGATTCTAGAAAGGTATCAGCAGATCAGAGTTAAATTCAAGAACCTGAAAAAGGATATTGTCTTTAACTCTGAAGAAACCGTGAGTCTTAGATTAGAAAATTCCGAGTTAAAAGAAAAGATTTCAAAATTAGAAAATGATTTAAAAAACTCTCAGAAAGAAATAATCTCAGAGGCTCCCAGTAATGCTGATAAGATCATAAAAGAATATGATCACAGCTTTCGGAAGTTTCTGGCTAAAAACATAGATAGAAGCAAGATGGCTTCAATGACCTATAGAGTTAGCAGAAATGGAAGAAAAGGAATAAGATACCAAGGTAAGGTATCTCCACCTAAGAAAGTCATGGACCTAGTAATTAAACACACACCACTAAAATCTCACTTCACCTATGGGTACACACATGATCTGAAATACACTAGCAATGATTATTCTGCCAAACCAAAATTCAAACAGAATTTTGGTAAAACTAACAAACTAGGACCCAAAAAGATATGAGTACCTAAGGACAAAATTATATATGTAGCATATATCTTTATCAGCAAGGCAAAAACACTAGTCATGGTACCTGGACTCTGGATGCTATCGACACATGACGGGAAGAAAGCATATGTTCCAAAGCCTGGAACTTAAACCTGGAGGCTACGTGGGTTTTGGAGGCAACCAAAGAGGGAAGATTATTGGCTCTGGAACAGTAGGTAATGGTAACATTCCTTCTATTAATAATGTGATGTTAGTTGATGGATTGATGCATAACCTGTTATCCATAAGTCAATTAAGTGATAACAGTTATGATATAATCTTTAATAAAAATTCATCCAAAGCTGTTAGTCAGAAAGATGGAACTATCATGTTTAATGGAAATAGGAAAAACAACATTTATAAGATAAAACTTTCAAAACTAAAGATTCAGAATGTAAAATGTCTTCTTTCTGTTAACAACGAGCAATGGGTCTGGCACAAAAGATTGGGGCATGTTAGTATGAGAAGAATATCCCAGGTTAACAAACTTAATCTGGTCAGAGGGCTTCCTAATCTGAAGTTTAGCTCAGATGCTCTGTGTGAGGCATGTTAGAAAGGAAAATTTGCAAAACCTGCTTTTAAAGCTAAAAATGTTGTTTCCACCTCTAGGCCATTAGAACTTCTGCACATAGACTTATTTGGACCAGTGAAAACCGTGTCTGTTAGTGGCAAGAAGTATGGGTTAGTGATCATAGATGTCTATAGCAGATGGACATGGGTAAAGTTCTTAAGACACAAGGACGAGCCACATTCAGTGTTCGTTGCTTGCTGTAACCAAGTTCAGAATGAAAAGGATCTTAGAATTGTCAAAGTCAGAAGTGATCATGGTGGAGAGTTTGAAAACAAAAAATTTGAAATACTTTTCAATGAAAAAGGAATTTCGCATGACTTCTCTTGTCCTAGAATTCCCCAACAAAATGGAGTTGTAGAACGAAAGAACAGGACATTGCAAGAAATGGCCAGAACCATGATCAATGAGACTAACATTGCTTAGATCTTCTGGGAAGAAGCAATTCGTTGTACCCCAAAATTTGCACTCCCATTTTTCATACAAGATACTATCCTAGGGTTTCTCAGATACTCAATTTGGCTCAGAATTTGATCATACAAATTCTCTCCCTAAGCAGTAAATCAGCAATTAGGGTTTTGCATTTCTCAAAGAAAATTGAGTTTTCAAGGTCTCAATTGGTCTTCATGGGTTTTTATATCTCTTCTAGTTTGTTTGAGCCAGTTTTCAAACCTCGTATGGCAAGTTTTCTCAATCAATGGTCCAGATAACTGAAAACAACTACAACAACCCCAAAATAACCCTTTTGCGAGAACAAGTTCAAGTGCTTGTAAACTTCTTCATTATTCAATATTTTTGAGTGATTTTTTTCCACGTACGATTCTCCTTTATGTTATCTCCAATTTCTCTTCACAAATCAAGAACTGATTACGCGTAGAAGATCACCAAAATTCGAGTGCGTTAGAAGTCGCATCATGAAGTTTGACCTAGTTTCAAATAACAGTCGTCTGATTTCTAAGAATTGTAATTTCTTCAAATTACAAGACCTTGAGACGATTTTCCTGTTTATGGTCATAAGTGATGTCGCACATGAGTTTATCTCCAAAGATCGAAAGAAAATTGTGTTGGAAGACTTTAAAATTTTTTGAATCGCCGCAAGACTTTAGTTGATTTCTAAGTGTTCTTAACCGCAGTTTGTTGAAGTTGGTTAATTCTACAAGATTGAAAAATATTCTCCAAAACATGTTTGTTTGGAAACGAAGTTCCATTCTAATCGGGCATGGCAGACAATGTTATTTTGAATGAATTTGATTTGAAGTTTGAAAGATAAGGCGCTCTGGTTTTACTTGAAATACAAATTACAAAAGCGTTAGATTTTCTTGAGGTTCAAGTTACCGAGCAAGACATATGTTCAAATCACACAAATAGGTGTTTCATATTTCATCAAGATTAAAGTCTCATTCTTTTCTCAAGAGGCATTTTTAAGTTCATGGGCCACTGAGAAGATTCCAAATCATGCTCGTAATTTAAATTGTGTCAAATAATATTCAAATTTTTCAAGTCTTAGAAACAAATTCAAATTGAATCAAGAATGAAGGATTACAACAAGACTTCATTATTTGAATTTCACAAAATAAAGCGGAATTCATCATTTAAATTTACAAGTGAATTGGAATGCGCTTTACAAGTTTCTAAACCACGTAATTCAAATTACAAGATTCACGATGTTACTAAAATTCCTAACAATATACTAAGCTACAAGGGAACTTCTTCATCTTCAAGTCTTGACCAATTACTTCAAGTCATTTCTCACCAATTCTCCCCCATTGCCAAAGTTGCTCGTACATGAAACAAGAAATAAAAATTAGCAAGCATGTGAAAAATTCAAGAACTCTTGTTTAGAAAATTTTTTTCTCATCATGAGGGTTATGCTTGGAATCAGAAAAATTAAGAGGCCATTTAATCATGTGCTAAAGCTCAAAGCCTCATACAAATCAGTTTCAATCATGGGCTTTCTTTTCCAATTGCAAATCACAAAGGTGAACCTTGGTTCACAATACAAAAAGAGGCGGTGTAATGAAATCACAATAGGCAAATACAAAATTTAGTAATAAGCAGCATCACAAATCAAAGATTTTGCCTAACAAAAGCCTCAACTTTGTCCTGTCATCGGCCCAAATAAATATGCTCATTGCAATTCACAAAAATATGTCTTTTGGTTCACAAATAAAGCAAATACTATAAAGAGAAAAGAGGACTGCATTACAGCCTACACTGCTGCAACAAAAAAAGCAGTTGGCAGTCTGAAAACCTGCTACAAAACCAGCCTACAGGTTAGTCCAAGACAGACTAGCAATTGCACAATTTCAACAAAAACCAAAGTCTGCATCAACATAGCAATAGAACAGTTTGGCATAAAAATCCTTTGTTACATTCAAAATCAAGATGATTTTTTTCCCTCCATTACTCACTCATGTCCATATAATAACATACAAAAAAATAGAATACAAAAACATCACCCTACAACCAGCAACAACATCATCAAAATATACAAAAGAGAAACAGTTCATACAATAACCGGAGCCGCAAAATAACAACATACATAAGTCCTAAAGAAAATCACCGGAGCCACAAAATAACATCATACATAATAACCAGAGTCGAAAACACACAAACAATTTATTATACAGTATAAATCAAAACTTACCCAAAGAAAATCATCAAAAGAGCAGTAAATATTCACCACTCATCTTTTAAAAAGACACTATCAACAACTCTCTCCTTCATGCGACATCTCCTCCACCGTATTTTTTTGCCCCTCTATCTATTATCACCGAAACCGATAACATGCAGAAAATAAAAAAAGTAGAAAACAGCAAGAGGATGGGATCAATTTCCGACAGCGCCTCCTCCATCAACCGGAGAACGATTGATGATTCATGGCCGAGTTCAGAGAGGATCGATGAATTAAGCGGTCGAATTCAGAGATCAGAGAATCGATGATGGTGACATTTTGTTAGAGAGAAGAAGACAATTGGGTTGAAGTTAGGTTTAAGGAAAACGTTAGTTTTAGTACTGACAGGAGAGAGGTGAAGTCACTATCTTTTTGTTCCAATTTCCCATTTAATCGTTTCATTGAGAATAATGACAGATATTAATGCTAATCCATTCCCCTTCCAACAAACCAACAACGACGCCACTATAACCCTTAGGGTTTCCCCAATTTTTTCCTTTGTTTCTTGCCCAAACGGGTCGGCCCAGTGGGCCTTTTGGCCCAGTCCTATTATCAACATTTCACCTTATCTATTAATTAAAACTTAGTTATAACAAATAAGTAGCTTTAGTTCAATGGCAAAGCATATCTCTAATAACTTAAGTGACTCGGATTCAACACCTTGCCAAGACTTTTCTTTATTTTGTTTCTAACTATTTACCCCTATGACAAGATTAGTTTAGGTTTAGTTTTATTTAAATTTTTAAGATTCAATTAATTTTAAATACAACTTTTTTAAATTAGTTAAATTTTTTTTCTTAGTTAGTTTAAATTAGAAATTTTTGAATAGTTTTATTAGTTAATATTTTATCATTTAGTTAACCTTTTTTTTTTAAATTTATTTAGTTTCTATAAAAAAATTCTAAAAGATAAAAACATACATTTTGATTTATTTCCTTTAGTTAGATGTCCTCTTTAATAGATTAGAATTTTACTTTTCTTTCCAAGCTTTTCAGGCAAATACTTAGAATTTCATTTTCATATTTTTACTTTGATTAATTAATTTTTACTTCATTAATTGTTAAAATTCGATTTGGTTGTATTGTTTGCTATTTGAACTTTTAATCGCATTCGACTCATCCCCATTTGTAAAAATTGTACCCCCATTCCCGAAAACTCTGTAATAGCGTAGTATTTATATTTCTGTAATTTACTGTTTTCTTTACACTGTATAGTAATTAGGCATGCATGGAAAGACTTAAAATCAATCGCTAGATAACTTAAATTCAAAAGACAAAATAACTTGAATCAAACACACTTTTTCACACGCGCATATCTAGGGTAACCTCGCTCGTTGCCTCGGAAACACAATCATGTCCCTCGAATATGGGACGCTTTAGCAAAGACCCCTCGATAAAAGATCTTAGTCCCTCGATTTCCCTCGATGTCTCCTTCGATAAAAAAAGATCTAGTCCCTTACGAAAAATTGCTAAAGCGTCTCATAAGTTGCTTTCGATGATTGTACGATTGACCCGCGCCTGTCCCTTCACATCCAACGATGGGGCTTCTTACCAAATCAATGGTAAGATAGCAACATCTAAAGTAGGAAGAAAAGAACATTTAAGACCTTTCGAGTAGGTAGATTCGCTTCTAGTTACTCGCTTACTTACGACAAATAAACCTTTTTTACACCGACACTTTCATCTCAAAAACATTTTCAAAAAGACAAAATGTTTTGTATACGTTCTTATAGAGACAAGAACCATTGCAAAACATCTTTCTAAAAACCACTTTCAAAAACACATTCCATGAACACATCTTTGAACTATCTTTCGAAACAAAGCTTTGTACGCGTTCTTATAGAAACGAGAATCATTACAAAGATATTTTCAAAATACTTTCAAAGCCCACACCACAAGCACATTGTCAAAGTAAAAGTAAGTGATCTAGCGAGTAACTAAGATCCCGTAGATAATTACAGATGAAAAGGGTGCTAATACCTTCCCTCTTCATAATCTACCCCCGAACCCGAGAAATAATCTCGAAAGGTCTTTCCTGTGCTTTTTTACCTTTCCTTTTGGATAAAAGAAAAGTCGGTGGCGACTCTTGCTATCCGCATAATTGCGATCAAAATGCAAAAACTCAAGTCAGTTCTCTCACTGTATCACAGAATTGGCGACTCTGCTGAGGATTGTAGAAACGAAAAGCGGGGTTACCTTAGGGTTAGATAACTTTTACTTGTTTCTTTTCATGCTTTATATTTTTTTCTTTGTATTGGGCTTGCTTTGATCCTTCACCCGGATCTGGGACACCTTTTTAGGTAAATAGCAATAGATTGTGGAAATGTACAGCGTAAACTGATATGGTTGAAACAATGGCTATGTTAGTGTGACGCATTTGTGGGTATTGGTATCCCTCATGGTGAATCGAGGAGAATACGGGGCCGTTGAGTGGCGTCATGAAGCACTAACTAACTTTAGAACCCTAACTGAACAAACTTGGCCATTAGGACGTAGTGAGATAACCGGTTTCAGTATGGAGCTGAAAATTGGTTGATACTCGATACTACACTCATTGAAGCTAGACTTTTGGGATATCTCGGCCGCAAGAAAAGATTGATTATGCTGAGGCAATGCCTAAGAGAAAGGTCGATGATATTGAGATCCTTTAGAACCCGATCACTATTACTAGGACAGGTTGAGCCAACTAAACTTCAAGAGGGTACTTACCTATAAAACCCCATGCAAGCCTAAAACATAGGAACTCGTTTGCTGTGTGTATATATATTTACTTGTACATAACATCATAAACATCATAAGCATCATACACATGCTCACTAATCATTTCAAGGATTTAGAAATTTATTTTTGTTTTTGTTTTGTAGGTCATGAATTTCGTCTGGAGGAACACCATCTGAATCAGTTTTGTAAAAGCATACCCTCAACTTCGGGAGTTAGCCTCAAGAGTTCCCGAGGATTCTCCTTTTGTCAAGAAATACAGTCGACTCCTCAGTTTGGCTACATCCAGTTTCTAAGAAGTGATGATGTGTGTGATGTTCCAATTCTTTGATCCCGTACATCATTGTTTCACTTTCCCGGACTATCAGTTAGTACCTACACTAGAAGAGTTCTCTCTATTCTTAGGGGTGCCCGTGCTTGATCAGATACCGTTCACCGGTCTAGAAGGGATTCCAAAAGATGAAGTCATCGCCGAAGCTTTACATATGAAGAGAGCTAACATCATAGCCAATTGGGAGACAAGAAGCGGTGTTAAAGGCTTCCTAGCCAAGTTTCTATTGGAGAAAGCTCGTTCATTCTGGGACGACATGGATTTCCAAGCTTTTGAAGACGTCCTGACTCTTCTCATTTATGGTTTGGTTCTGTTCCCCAATTCGGACCAATTCATAGATGTTAATTCCATCAAAGTCTTTCTCTCTCACAATCCCGTACCTACCTTACTGGGAGACATCTTGCATTTCCTTCATACTCGCACCTTGAAGAAAATAGGTACTCTCTTGTGTTGTATCCCCTTACTCGCTAAGTGGTTCACTTCACACCTACCTTAATCAGCATTGAAGAACGGGAAAAGACTGACATGGTCTCAAAGGATGATGTCCCTCACCCATTCTGACATTCGTTGGTGTTTAAGGTCCTTGGAAGATGTCTCTATCATTGATCGCTGTGGGGAATTCCATAACGTCCCTTTGCTTGGTATTAGGGGAGGTATCACCTACAATCCTTGTTAGGTCTTCGACAGTTTGGGTACGCCCGAAGAGATGGCCCTCATGAGATTCTCATTCAAGGTCTGGTGTTCGACTACGACAAAGAGGACCAAGGTTATCTCAAGAGGTTTACACGAGCTTGGATAATGGTGAACAAAGTGGAAAGTAGAACTTTGGGACACAAAACTCTATCCCTCTCGAGCCTTACCTTAGGTGGGTACGGGCTCGTGATCAGATACTCATGATGCCTTACCCTTTCATCCTCACTGTTATCATAGAGCCTGTTGTTGAAGGAGACGTCACATACACTGTCCTTCATCCTGACATGCCTACCTCTCTCGAATACTTGCAAAGAGCTTGGGTTCAGTTGAAGGAAGAGCGAGACACCTTTGAAGCCTAATTTTATGCCAGTGAGAAGAAGGTTCTTGAACTCACCAAGCAGCTTCATGAATAACGGAATTTGAACTCCTACATCGCTCCAAAGAGGATGCGTTCAACCTTTTTGTCTTAGGAGTTTTTGTTGTATTTTGTTTCTTTCATTGTAAGCCCAAAGAGGCAGGATGTACTCAAACTTGGATTTATTAATATAACGTGTGTTATTTTTGGTTTGAACAAACTTAAATCTCTAATTTCCTTGAAATCATTTGCATATTGCATCTTCATTCATCATAACATCATAACAGGTTTCTTACAACAGGTCTCTTTATCCTTCTACTGTTTATTTCAGTGAGATGGATATTGAACAAACAGTGAAAGATCTTCAAGCGCAGAACGTCTAGTTTCAACAAATGCTCTTGACTCTAACAAAAGGACAAGAGGAGTTGAAGACTCTATTGGCCAAAGAGAAGAAGAAGAAAGCGAAGAAACCAACCAGTATTGTGATCATGAGAAGAAGGTTGAAAGGACAAGCTAGACGGACTTTGGACTTTGCAACATCATCGGGTGAAGGAAATAATCAAGAAGATAGGACTAAGGAAGTGAAAAACAACCCAGCATTTGAAGAAGAGGAAGAACCTGACTACTATGAGGAACAATATCCTCCTGCTGATAATAAATACAAAGAGCTAGAGGATCGTTTGAATGCTATGGAGGTCCAGAGGGTACCCGGATTGGATTTTGAAGAGTTAGGACTTGTCTCAGGGGTTGTCATCCCGCAGAAATTCAAGGTCCCCACTTTGGCTAAATATGATGGTGTCTCTTGCCCGAAGATACATTTAAGGTCATACGTCAGAAAGATTTAACCCCATACGGCTGATAAGAATCTATGGGTGCATTTTTTCCAAGAGAGCTTGTCATGGACGCAGTTGGATTGGTTCTATCAGTTGGATGGGACCAATATTCGCAATTGGGAAGATTTGGATGCCGCCTTCTACAAACAATACCAGTATAATGCTGACTTAGCTCCAACTCGGATGCAATTTCAAGGCATGTCTATGGGTGCAGGTAAAGGTTTAAAAACCTATGCTAAAAAATGGAGGGATCTCGTAGGCAGAGTCCAACCCCCTCTATCTGACAGAGAATTAGTGGATATGTTCCCAGACACCTTGTCAGGCCCATTCTTCAACCACCTGATCAGAAGTTCCTCAGCTGGATTTATTGAACTAATCATGACTGGTGAGCGGGTCGAAGCCGGTATAAAAAGTGGCAAAATTCAAAGAAATGCATCCTCGAGCATGATGAAGAAACCCTTTGTTGGAAAGAATGAGGTCAGTGCTGCATATGACCATAGGAATCAAAACAAAACTGAACATCGCCCGACGGTAGGGGCTGTTATGATTTCTAATCCTGTGCCAAATCAACAGCGAAATTATCAGCACAAGCCAGAAGCGCCCATGAGATGATTTACCCAGATCAACATGACCATGTCTCAAGTTTTTCCACACCTGTTGAAGACCAATCTGGAAACTTTAAAAGAAGCTCCCAAGAACCCCAACACTGCTTCTCCTCGCTACAACCCGAACGCTCGATGTGCCTATCATTCTGAAAGCCCGGGGCATGATAAAAACAACTGTTGAGCCTTGAAAAATAAGGTACAAGACCTTATCGATGCGAAATAGATTGATTTCGATCCCCCAGAAACGCCTAATGTAATAACGGAGCCAATGCCCAGACATGGTCAAGGTGTCAAGGCCATTGATGATGGTCGTTTTGTCTCCTCCGTGAATGACTTAACTACTCCTATGTTGACCATTAAACAGAATCTGTTGCAAGCCGGTCTATTCCTGGGCTGTGATAAGAAATGTCACTTATGCAAGTCTCTACCAAATGGTTGTTTGTTACTGAAGATAGGCGTTCAGCGCCTGATGACTAGCAAAGAAATCTTATTTGAAAAGATTCCTCTTACCAGAACTTCTTATCAAGATGTCTCAATAATCACCATTTCTAACAATCCTCCCGGGGTCTCCGCCAAAAGACCCTTCAGAATTACATCTGTTCCAAGGTCTGCACCTCTAATCATCACTATGCCAAGACCAATATCATACTCTTCAGATAAAGTTGTTCCCTAGAACTATGGAGCTGATGTCTATTACTATGGCGTCAAGCAAGATCAGTTGGCCGTCAAAGACGAAGTGGAAAGAAATACTAATCCTGACATCGGTAATATCACTGGGACCAGTAAGATAACAAGAAGTGGAAGAGTCTTCTCACCTGAGATTTCTCCAAAGACCGTTGCTACTCCTGTGATCATTCCCACTGCCACTCCTACCAACACTCCCCGTGATACTCCTACTATTATCCCTGCTACTGAGACAAGAGGCAAAGAGGTCTTGAATGAGCCTGTCCAAGAGAGAGAGCGTCACAAGATCATCCTTGAAGCTTCTAGAAAGGAGATAGAAGAAATACTGAAGATAATCAAGAAAAGTGACTACAACATTGTAGAACAGTTGGGGCAGACCCCCTCGAAGATATCATTATTGTCATTACTTTTGTGTTTTGAGGCCCATGCCAAAGCCTTGGTAAAGTTTCTCAAGACCGCCCACGTGCCCCAAGAAACCTCCATCGACCAATTTGAGAATTATGTGGCCAGTCTAACTGCTGATAACGGATTGGGCTTTTCCGACGCTGATTTAACTTCTAAGGTTAGGAAGCACAACGATGCCTTGCATGTTTCCATTGAATGCAAGAGCACCACACTTTCCCATGTTCTGGTGGATACCGACTCATCATTGGATGTATTGCCTAAAAACACTCTCGACCGACTGGACTGCGAGGGACTCACTTTAAAGCCTAGCAGCATCATAATAAGGGCCTTTGATGGTTGTAAGAGGACAGTGCACAAAGAAGTTAATATCCTCATAAAAGTTGGAACTCATACTTTTGATTCAACTTTCTATGTAATGGACATCTGCCCGTCTTACTCCTGTTTATTGGGTCGACCCTGGGTCCATGGTGCTGGTGCCGTCACTTCTACCCTGCATAAGATGCTAAAATACCCGATCAAAGGAAAAATTGTCACAGTTCACGGGGAGGAGGAGTACATGGTTAGCCACCTGAACTCTTTCAGGTATGTTGAAATGGATGGTGAATTCATTGAGGCTCCGTGTCAGAACTTTGAGGAGGTTCCAAAAACAGTTGCGGCAGCCAAGTCTACTACCAAAGTTCCGAAGATTACCAGACCTCCACTGAAGATGGCCTCTTTGAAAGATGCTAGGGCAGTAGTTGAAGAAGGCGGGTGTACCATCTGGGGTCAACTTCCGGATATTCCCTACAAGTCCGACAAATTTGGTTTGGGATTCACTACACAAGCCTAAAGAGCTGTTCGAAGTTCTCGCGCCAGGGAACCACCTTTGCGTATCAGCAATCAGGGAGTCAATGCAGTAGAAGACAGTGATGGCAGCTGTGATATGGACGAGTGGATTTTTCCAGCCATTAGCAGAGGACTCAACAATTGGGAGGCCAAAGATTTCATTCCTATTACTTTAATTCAAGAGTAATTGTCTTTTAATGTTTTCAAGCTTGTAATGTTTAAACAATTTAAACTTTAAAATCTTGTGTCTTACCCGAGGCACAACGGTCCATTTGTGAGGGTTGTTACTTCATTCTCATATGTCATCAATGAATCATGGATGTTTTTGCATACAAATTTTGTTCTCTCTGTCTTTCTTTCTTACATTTTATTTCTTTCAAAGGTAGCTATGATCTTACACACACTCACATATTAAAATGCAGATCTACATCCACTCAGGATCTCATGGGTAACGGTTCTGCTATGGCCTATTGTGACTTTGAAATTCCGATCTACCAAGCCGAAGAAGAAGGTGAGGAAGATTGTGAGGTGCCAGGGGAATTGGCCAGGTTGTTGCAACAGGAAGAAAGGACCATTCAGCCTCACAAAGAGCCGGTTGAAACAATTAACTTAGGTACTGAGGAGGACAAGAAAGAAGTCAAGGTGGGTGCCAATCTGGAACCCAGTGTCAAAGAGCGTCTGATTCAGTTGCTGCACGATTATGTTAAGGTCTTTGCCTGGTCGTATGAAGACATTCTGGGACTTGATACAGACATTGTGGTACATCGTCTTCCTACAAGAGAAGATTGTCCTCCAATAAAGCAAAAGGTTCGCCGCATGAGGCCTGATATGTCAGAAAAGATTAAAGCAGAAGTCATGAAGCAATTCAATGCTGGATTCTTGGCTGTCACCTCTTATCCCCAATGGGTTGCCAATGTTGTTCCCGTGCCCAAGAAAGACGGAAAAGTGAGAATGTGTGTGGACTATAGAGATTTGAATAGGGAAATCCCCAAGGATGACTTCCCGCTCCCCCACATTGATATTCTAGTTGATGATATGGCACAACACAAAGTGTTTTCCTTCATGGACGGTTTCTCAGGCTACAACCAAATCAAAATGGCCCTTGAGGATATGGAGAAAACAACCTTTGTTACACAGTGGGGCATATTCTGCTATAAGGTCATACCATTCGGACTGAAGAATGTTGGGGCAAGCTATCAGCGTGCCATGGTAGCTCTATTTCACAACATGATACACCACGAAATAGAGGTCTACGTGGACGATATGATAGTCAGATTTCAAATGGAAGAAGAGCATCTCGATCATTTGCAGAAACTGTTTGAAAGGATGAAGAAATACAAGCTAAGGTTGAACCCAAATAAATGCATGTTCGAAGTGCAGTCTGGTAAACTCCTAGGCTTTGTCGTCAGTAAAAAAAGTATCGAGGTTGATCCTGCCAAGGTTAAAGAGATACAAGAGATGCCTTTTCCTTGTACTGAGAAGGAAGTCAGAGGATTTTTGGGACGTTTGAATTACATCGCCAGATTCATTTCTCACCTAACAGCTACTTGTGAACCGATCTTTAAATTGTTGAAGAAAGATTAAGTAGTCAAACTGAATGACGAATGCCAAGTTGCTTTTGAAAAAATCAAAGAATACTTACAAGAGCCTCCTGTGTTGTTGCCACCCGTCGAGGGAAGGCCATTGATCTTGTATTTGACTGTTTTGGAAAACTCAATGGGGTGTGTGCTGGGGCAGCATGATGAGTCTGGCCGAAAAGAGCATGCTATTTATTACCTGAGAAAAAAGTTTACCGACTGTGAAACAAGATATTCACTGCTCGAGAAAACTTGTTGCGCTCTGGCATGGGCTGCTCGCTGGTTAAGACAATATATGCTGACTCATACTACCTTGTTGATATCTAAAATGGATCCAATAAAATACATCTTCGAGAAGCCTGCTCTCTCTGGGAGAATAGCAAGATGGCAGATGATCCTGACGAAATATTACATACAATATACTACCCAGAAAGAAATAAAGGGAAGTGCACTGGCTAATCACCTTGCTCATCAAGCTGTGGAAGACTACCAATCCATGAAGTTCGAATTCCCAGATGAGGACATCATGACAATAAACAATTGTGAAGAGATCAGAACATATGACGAACCTGAACAAGGATCCCGATGGATTCTGTTTTTCGATGGGGCATCCAACGCGCTTGGCAATGGTATTGGTGTTGTAATCGTATCTCCTGAAGGGTGTCATACTCCCTTTACCGCAAGACTCTGCTTCAATTGTACAAACAACATGGTAGAATGTGAAGCGTGCATCTTTGGTCTCAGAGCTGCCATAAATTTGGGGATCAAATCTTTGAGTGTGTTCGGAGATTCTGCTTTGGTCATCAGTAAGATCAAAGGGGAATGGGACACCAAACACCCTAACCTTATCCCTTACAAAGAACATGTTTTGACATTGCTGCCACATTTTGAGAAAATCAACTTCGAGCATTTCCCGCGAGAAGAAAATCAGCTAGCAGACGCACTAGCTACAATGTCATCTATGTTTAAAATTAATTGGGATAACGAGGCTCCCTAGATCACCATCGGACAAATGGATGAACCAACACACTATCACGAGATTAATACTGAAGAAGTAGTGGACCAACCCTGGTTTCATGAAGTCAAGAGGTATCTCGAGTCTCAAGAATATCCGAAAGGAGCTTCAGTTAATGACAAGAAATTCTTAAGAAGATTCTCGGCTAAGTTCTTCCTTAGAACGACATTTTGTACAAACGCAATCATGACTCTGTATTACTTCGGTGCGTAGACAAAGTTTAAGCTGAAAGGATCATGGCTGAATTGCACGAAGGCACTTTTGGTACCCATTCCAGTGGGCATACGATGGAAAAGAAAATCCTACGGGCAGGCTATTATTGGTCTACCATGGAAGCAAATTGCTATCAACACTCTCAGACTTTCCATAAGTGTCAGATTTATGCTGGTAAAGTGCATGTACCTTAAGTTCCTCGGAATGTCTTGACGCCTCCTTGACCCTTTGCTATGTGGGGAATCGATATGATTGGGGAAATCAAGCCAACGGCCTCCAATGGACACCGCTTCATCTTAGTGGCCATCGACTATTTTACAAAGTGGGTCGAGGCAGCTTCCTTCACTTCCGTTACCAAGAATGTTGTCACCCGGTTCATCAAACAGAATCTTATTTGTCAGTACGGTATCCCAGAGAGAATCCTCACTGATAATGGTACGAATCTAAACAACACTGTGATCACCGCCTTGTGCAAGCAATTCAAGATCCAGCATCACAATTTTCCCCTACCGGCCAAAGATGAATGGCACTGTAGAAGCCGCTAACAAAAACATTAAGAAGATCATATAGAAAATGACAGTCACATACAAAGACTGGCATGAGATGCTACCATTCGCTCTCCACGGGTATCGTACCACAGCTCGCACATCAACCGGGGCAACACCCTATTCTCTGGTATACAACATGGAGGTTGTCTTACCTATTGAGGTCCAGATCCCCTCTCTGAGGATTATGAAGGATGCTGGGCTGAACATAGAAGATTAGATCCATACTCGACTTGATCAACTGAACTTAATTGATGAGAAAAGGCTTACTGCTATTTTCCATGGTCAAATGTATCAGAAACGAATGATCAAGGCTTTCAAGAAAAAGGTCAGAAGCCAAGTGTATCAAGTCGGGGATCTGGTGATCAAGCGCATCATACTGCTGCAAGGTGATCCCAGGGGAAAATGGACTCCTACATACGAAGGACCATTTGTGATCAAAAACATATTCTCTGGTGGAGCAATGATCTTGACCACTATGGATGGTGACGACCTTCCACACCCTGTAAACGCGAACATAGATAAAAGATACTACACATGAACAAGGACTCGCTAGGTCGACTGATCTAGGCAAAAATTAGGGCATACCAGCGAACCAAAAGGTTTGGGCAAAAATTGGGGATAAAATACAAAAAAAATATGTACACCCGGCAAGCTGAAAACCCGAAAGGGTGGCTTGGGCAAAAAAGGGTATCCCGATGGATCGAAAACCCGAAAGGGCGGTCCAGGAAAAAGTTAGGGAATTAAAGTGCATGACTATGTCCCGTTGGATCATCTTACAAACAATCTTCAGCGTCGATCAACCAGCTCAAAACGGTTCTAATTAATCCAATCAGCTTCTCCAAGGTGACAAGTAGACAAGACACTCAGAGACACGAAGACTATGGCAGAATGGGAATCCCATGGGATTATTTCACACATATATCTTTTCTTTGTATCAATTTTCATTGTCTACGATGACATTCTATTACTAGAATGCCTGTCTCGTTGTACAAAAAGACTTATTCAAGTTAATACAAAGATATCCCTTTTGAAAGTGCAAAACTATTTGTTTTTCTTATTTCTGTGTTTTGTTCACAAAAACATCCAATGATTTATTTTTAAACATATGCATTTGAACGTGATTACTATTTACAAATGAACAGAAAATAGAAAGACAATCACTAATGGCTTTAAGAAACAAGATAATATCTTTAGGCTATTCCATAAAATCCTCGCAGGTACTTCCCCCAGCAAGAGCGGAAACAAGGACATCCTACTACAGGATCATTAACGTATCCCCAGTATGCAGCCTAGTGGTATCAAGCGCTCTCATATCCCTGACAGAGAAAAACCTCCAACTACCGCTCCAAAGGTTCCCTAGTGAAAGTCGCCAGGTTTCTCAGGATTCTCCAGCAGGATTTCACGAAGTCTACAAGCAATGCACGACGTCCCCCTTCCACAATAGAGTTTATTTCTCTAAAAAAGGGAAACTCATCCATGAAATGCTTCAACTTCAACAAAGTATAGAGACTTACACTCCTCGTTCTCAGCAATACCCAGGTGTGATACGGTGGGAGAACTGACTTGAGGTTTTGCGTTTGTTTTCGCAAATGTTTCGGTTGAGCAAGAGTCGCCACCGACTTTTTATTTTATCCTAAGGAAAGGTTAAAAAGCACAGGAAAAACCTTTGAGATGTTTTCTTGGGTTCGGGGAGTAGATTATAGAAAGGGAAGGTATTAGCACTCTTTCTATCCATGGTTATCCATGGGCTCTTAGTTACTTGCTTAGATCACTTGCCTTTGCTTTTCAATTGTTTGAAATGGTGCTTTGTGTGTGTGGTTTTTGAAAATGTTTTGAAAAAGATGCCTTGTCTAGGCAACCATTGTAACAATTCTTGTTTGAATGTTTTACAAGGGTGTTTGTCTTTTTGAAAAGATGTTTCAATATTTTTGAAAGTTTTGTTTTGAAGTTGTGTTGTGATGTGTGTTTTGAAAAATGGCAAGGAATTGTTTTGCAAGTTTGGTCAAGTAACCAAGAGCTATCTACCCTAAATTTCTCAAAGATCTTTCTCATGTTTTAACCCTTTTAACAGTGTTGTTTCACCATTGTATTTGGTGAACAACCTTGTGTTAGGATGTTAACGGGACGGGCGCGGGTCATCGTTTAGACCATGAATGCAATAGTGTCAAGTATCTTGGCAATTTTCTTGAGGGACTATGATCATTTTGCTTTAGGCAACAAGATAGCGTCATCGAGGGACTATGATCATTTTGTTTGTTTTTGTTTTGTTTTGTTTTGCCAAAGTACTTGACATGCAAACATGGCCCATTTTTGAAGGCAACAAGTGGATGTAACCCTAGGGGTGTAAGTGTGCATTGTGTTTGTTTTTTCATGCATGTTTATCTTGAGTTTAGGTCAAACTACTTGTTGATTGATTTTTGCATACAAACCCTAGGTCTATCATGGCATAATTGAAAGCTTTTAAATGCGGAAATTTAAATGCTAAGTTATTACAACAATGATTATGGGGATGGGGGTACAAGTTTGAATTTGGGGGATATTTGACAAGGAAATAAAAGCTAAATTATTACAACCATATCGAATGTATACAAATATTTAATTGTACAATATTTAAATAAATACAATGAATATGCAAAATGTATTATGCACAAAATGATTTTTATGTATGTGAAAGTATTTTGTCAATGTGAAATATAAACAAAAATAAAAAGGTCAAATTTTGAATATTTTTGTGGTTTTTAGGACTAAACCCTAATTTTTAAATAAATAGTAATATTTATTAATTATGTACAATATATGTTAATTTATGCACAAAATAAAAAGTATATGGTGAAAAAAGTATTTTTGATGTCAAATATAAAATAAAAATAAAATGCATATTTTTTGTATTTTTGCCCTAAATATTTAATAAATATGTATAAGTATATATTATATATATTTAATATGCTAAATATGTACAAAAAATAAAATATTAATTATTTACAAAAAATGTATATTTTAGAAAATGTTTTCAAAATGTAAATAAAAAATAATAACTGAAAAATAAATATTTTTGTGCTATTTTCTAGGGTTTTGAATAAAAAGGAAATATATTTATTTACATGTATGTATATGCTAAATAAAATAAATAAATGCCAAATAAATGCAAAAATGTATGGAAAAATATTTTTGATGTTTTTTATACTTGAGCAAAAAATATTAAGTCAGAATTAAAAAGAAAAAATGCAAAATAATCAATATTTCACATAATGGGCCAGGGGGGGTGCAAAATGAGAAAAGGGGTGCAAAAAGTAAGTTGACTCAGGCCCAGCCCAAGTCAACTTTGTCTTCAACCTCCAGCATCCTTTGAACAACAAAAACGCGCGTTTCCTTGCTTCATTCAAACTCCTGATTCTTTGATTTTTAGCAAAAACTCCTAACACAAACATTGTAGAGTATCAAGTTACGATTCCAAATATGTAAAAAACTTAACCTAACTCTAAGAAACCAGGGAGAATTTCTTCACCCCCAATTTCTGACCTAATTTTTCTTCAATGTTCATGGTTAAAATTCTCACAGCATACTTAATATAAATGAAAAGTAATCATATGTATGGCTTCAGGGCTATGAGTAGAGCATGTTTCATTCACAAACCTAAGCCTAACTCTTCCTAGATTAAGAGATAGAAGTCCATGGTTTTACCTGTTTCAGCTTGAATCGTGTACATCAATGTGGCCAACTTCAATGGAGTTTGAGCTTCTGTATAGCTTGCCTGAAGTCCAAGGAAGCTTCTCCAACACCTAGCTTGCTTTGAATCACTCTGAATCGTGCTATGGAAGTTCACCTGCAAAACTGAAAAATGAAAATGGCAACTGAGGTTAGGGGTGTTACAACTTGTGTTTAGGGCTTGGGGTAGTTTGTGTGGATGATATGGAAGGTGTTTGGAAGGTTTTTGGTCAAAGTGCATGAGCAAACTGAGTTGTGCAACTCAATCTGTAGGGATGCCCTGTTTTTGCAGCAAAATGGTGTTTCTGAGTATTGGGAGGTATGAGGGATCAATGAATCGTGCTTTAGACTTGTTTTGATGTATGGAAGCTGTTTACAAAGTTTTTGTTTTGCTGTGTTGACAGAAAGTGAGAGTTGTGTATGATTTGCAAACTTGCTTGTTTTTGAAGTAAGAAGGTTCACGTTGCAATGCAGGCCTGTGTACCCTCTCCATCTATGCTGCACAATTTTCTCTTGATAAATGGGATCTGTGGATTTGATTTGGCTCCAAGATCTGGCCCCATGCCTCCAAGATTTGGAACTTGACATAAAGTGTCACTTTTCTAAAATGGCAAGTTTGCTTTTTCTAATTAAGGATTAATTCTATGTGCAATGCCCAAAGGGAAGAAATAACACCTTAACACAATGGTTAGGCATTTAATTATTGAGTGTAAAGAGGTTTAGAGGCCTGCAAGATAGCATAAACCATGCTGATTTGAAAAATGCATTTGTTATGAACATGCCTTGGCCATGAACAAAAGTGAGTTTTGGCCAACTTTGCAAATTCGATTCTCTCTAACCACAAGGGTGTTTGAGAAGTTCTTGGACAATTTGGAAAGCTTGTAATGTGTACTAAAATACATCTTTGTAATTCAAATTGAGACTCCAAGTGGAACCATGTGAAAAATGGCCAAGAAGTTGGACAAAAATCCTGCCTAGAATAGGGCAAAATTTCTCTAAGTTAGAAATGTTTTGTACCCTTGTTCCAAAAATCATAACTTGGGATACAAGCTTCCTTTGAGAAAACTTTGTGAATAAAAGTTGTATATTTTGCAATGGACTACAACTTTCATGTTTCAAGTTTTGTTTGAATCCATTTGCATCTTGGTGAAAAAATGGGACAAAGTTAGGAAAAAATAAGAAAGTTTCATAACTTAGAAAATTTTCTAAGTTATGAAATTTTCTCATTTTAAACCCAAATTTGCAATTTTGGATTTCTTGATGAACAAGTTTCATAATTTGACATGTCTTGATAAAATGAATCTTGGCACTTGATTTTGACCAAAAAGTCAAAGTTTGACTTTTCAGTATACAGTCAAATTTTGACCAGTTGACTGAAAAATTCATCTGTCAATCCTATGCACTTGAGATCTTTTGAACTTGTTGAATGGGTCAAGACAATGCCATTGAGTCCTTGAGTCCATATGTGAGCTTGGCTTGCCATTGGTTAGGTCAAACAGTCAAAAATTGCCTTTGTGCAGTCAAAACTCTAAAAATGACCATTTTGCCCTTTTGGTGATCCGATCAAATTTCTTGTGGAGTTGTGATCCAAACTTGACCAAATGGTTCATGTGAGTTCATAATGTTGATGTGGGTCAAAAATCATGAGGTTTGACTGTCAATTGGCCACAGTTGACTTTTTCCCCAATACAGTTGATTTCTAGGTCAACTGTCCAATTGACTGGGCAAAGATTTGAATCAAGGCTTGAAACTTGGTATGGATAAACTTGTAAGACCAACATGAAGCATGAAAGTCACTTTGGGAATTTTAGGTCAAAACATCCCTGTGCAAACTCAAACCCTAATTTGGGTCAACAGTGCAAGGAGGGGCCTTGAGCAAAGCAAACCCTAACTTGATCTTGAGTTCCAAGAGTCTTGTGGTGAGAAAATGTTGATGAAATGAGAGGGCAAATTTTGGGGTACAACACCAGGGATTTGTTTCCCCGACTCCAGTAACACTACGGCTTGGACAATCTTTATGTCTATACATTTGCATTCATACGTCATAACATTGACAACACAAGTACATACAATGCAATCTCCTTTATTTTGAGAAAACAACATCATACCATGCATTGCATACATCATAGCATCGCATACAATTAACTCTTCACATTTTTAGGAAAGAATCAATAGACAGGAAATTGTCATCAACAAATTTCCGACAGACAAATATTTTCAATAAGTCAATTACAGATCAATTCCCCGAGAAAGAACTGGTCGACCATCTACATAGCAAATATTTCCTTCGAACTTCTGCTGGTTCAGATAAATCTCTCAACGATTTGTTCTGATTCTTCTCCAGACCCCTGTTGGTTCAGTTTAAATCTCTCAACGGTTTATTATGATTCTTCTCCAGATTCTTACTGGTTCAGATAATTCTCTCAACGATTTATTATGATTCTTCTCCAGATTCTCACTGGTTCAGATAAATCTCTCAACGGTTTATTCTGATTCTTCTCCAGATTCTGACTGGTTCAGATAAATCTCTCAACGATTTGTTCTGATTCTTCTCCAGATTTTCTCTGGTTCAGATAAATCTCTCAATGATTTGTTCTGATTCTTCTCCAGACCCCTGCTGGTTTAGTTTAAATCTCACAACAGTTTATTCTGATTCTTCTCCAGATTCTTACTGGTTCAGATAAATCTCTCAACAATTTATTTGGATTCTTCTCTAGATTCTTACTGGTTTAGATAAATCTCTCAACGGTTTATTCTGATTCTTCTCCAGATTCTTACTAGTTCAGATAAATCTCTCAACGATTTATTTTGATTCTTCTCTAGATTTTCTCTGGTTCAGATAAGTCTCTCAACAATTTGTTCTGATTCTTCTCCAGATTTTTACTGGTTCAGATAAATCTCTCAACGACTTGTTCTGATTCTTCTCCAGACTCCTGCCGGTTCAGTTTAAATCTCTCAACGGTTTATCCTGATTCTTTTCCGCAATTATCTTCTCTGGTTCAGATAAATCTCTCGACGATTTATTCTGATTCTTCTCCAGATTCTTGCTGGTTCAGATAAATCTCTCAACAATTTGTTCTAATTCTTCTCCAGATTCTTGCTGGGTCAGTTTAAACATCTCAACATTTTATTCTGATTCTTTCCCGCAAACATTTTTTCCTTTGGGTTCGGTTTAAATCTCTCAAATGATTTATTTTTATTCTTTCCCAGTAGACAATTTTCTCTGGTTCAGATAAATTACACCAAGATTTATTCTGATGCTTCCCAATCAAGGTTAATCCAATACCTCTCTTGGTTCAGTTTAAATCACTCCAAGATTTATTCTGACTCTTTCCAGTCAAACAACATTCAATACTTCTACTAGTTTCAGTTTAAATCAACCAAAGGATTATTCTGATTTTCTTTTCCGGTTAAAGTCAAGTTCAGACTTAGTCCATTTCTGTCAACAATCACCTTTGGATGACATCTATAAGCCCATCTCCGACAACTCTCCATCATTTCTCCAAATGGCATATTTAAGCCCATTCCCTACACAATCAATCAATACATCATCGAGTGCAAATTTCTGGGCACTCTAGTGTTCAATCATCTTCTACTTTCAAGCTACGAACGACGAACATGTCGATCTCACTTTTCAAGTTTAAGAAGATTGAACAGGGGCAGCTGTTGTACCCCAAAATTTGCACTCCCATTTTTCATACAAGATACTATCCTAGGGTTTCTCAGATACTCAATTTGGCTCATAATTTAATCAGACGAATTCTCTCCCTAAGCAGTAAATCAACAATTAGGGTTTTGCATTTCTTAAAGAAAGTTTAGTTTTAAAGGTCTCAATTGGTCTTCATGGGTTTTTATATCTCTTCCAGTTTGTTTGAGCCAGTTTTCAAACCTCGTATGACAAGTTTGCTCAATCAATGGTCCAGATAACTGAAAACAACTACAGCAACCCCAAAATCAACCCTTTTGCGAGAACAAGTTCAAGTGCTTGTAAACTTCTTCATTATTCAATATTTTTGGGTGTTTTTTTTCCGCGTATGATTATCCTTGATGTTATCTCCAATTTCTCTTCACAAATCAAGAACTGATTATGCATAAAAGATCACCAAAATTCGAGTGCGTTAGAAGTTGCATCGTGAAGTTTGACCTAATTTCAAATAACAGTCGTCTGATTTCTAAGAATTGTAATTTCTTAAAATTACAATACCTTGAGACTATTTTCCTACTTATGGTCATAAGTGATGTCGCACATGAGTTTATCTCCAAAGATCGAAAGAAAATTGTGTTGGAAGACTTTAAATTTTTTTGAATCGTCGCAAGACTTTAGTTGATTTCTAAGTGTTCTTAACTGCAGTTTGTTGAAGTTGGTTAATTCTACAAGGTTGAAAAATATTCTCCTAAACATGTTTGTTTAGAAACGGAGTTCCATTCTAATCGGGCATGGCAGACGATGTCATTTTGAATGAATTTGATTTGAAGTTTGAAAGATAAGGCGCTATGGATTTACTTGAAATATAAATTACAAAAGCGTTGGATTTTCTTGAGGTTCAAGTTACCGAGCAAGACATATGTTCAAATCACACAAATAGGGGTTTCATATTTCATCAAGATTCAAGTCTCATTCTTTTCTCAAGAGGCATTTTTAAGTTCATGGGCCACTGAGAAGAATCCAAATCATGCTCGTAATTTAAATTGTGTCAAAGAATATTCAAATTTTGCAAGTCTTAGAAACAAATTCAAATTGAATCAAGAATGAAGGATTACAACAAGACTGCATTATTTTAATTTCACAAAATAAAGCGGCATTTATCGTTTAAATTTACAAGTGAATTGGAAAGCGCTTTACAATTTTCTAAACCACGTAATTCAAATTACAAGATTCGCGATGTTACTAAAATTCCAAACAATATACTAAGCTACAAGGGAACTTCTTCATCTTCAAGTCTTGACCAATTACTTCAAGTCATTTCTCACCAATTATCCCCCATTGCCCAAGTTGCTCGTACATGAAACAATAAAGAGAAATTAGCAAGCATGTGAAAAATTCAAGAACTCTTGTTTAGAACAAATTTTTCTCATCATGAGGGTTATGCTTGGAATTAGAAAAATTAAGAGGTCATTTAATCATGTGCTAAAGCTCAAAGCCTCATACAAATCCGTTTCAATCATGGGCTTTCTTTTCCAATTGCAAATCACAAAGGTGAACCTTGGTTCACAAAAGAAAAAGAGGCGGTGTAATGAAATCACAATAGGCAAATACAAAATTTAGAAATAAGCAGCATCACAAATCAAAGATTAAAGCCCAACAAAAGCCTCAAGTTTGTCATGTCATAGGCCCAAATAAATATGCTCATTGCAAATCACAAAAATATGTCTTTTGGTTCACAAATAAAGCAAATACTATAAAGAGAAAAGAGGACGGAATTACATCCTGCACTGCTGCAACAACAAAAAAGTAGTTGGCAGTCTGAAAACCTGCTGCAAAACCAACCTACAGGTTAGTCCAAGACATTCTAGCAATTGCATAATTTCAGCAAAAACCAAAGTCTGCATCAACAAAGCAATATAACAATTTGGCATGAAAATCCTTTGTTACATTCAAAATTAAGATGATTTTTCCCCCTCCATTACTCACTCATGTCCATATAATAACATACAAAAAAACAGAATACAAAACATCACCCTACAACCAGCAACAACATCATCAAAATATACAAAAGAGAAACAGTTCATACAATAACCGGAGCCACAAAATAACAGCATACATAAGTCCTAACCATTATCATCATCTTCCCTCACATAACCCTTTAGAAAGATTATATTCAAGAATACAAAAAGCTTAACAAAAGGTTCACAGAAATCAAACCTCCCTGTCAAAGAAAAGCGTGGAGTCACCATAACAACAACCAACAATCTTTGTAAGCATTCCCTTTGGCCTCATAATCACACACTCTTGTTTCGTTTTCCTTTTCTTTACTGTCATAGGAATTTTGTTAAACAAAAACACATAAACAGTTTATTATACAATATAAATCAAAATGTGCCCAAATAAAATCATCAAAAGAGCAGTAAATATTCACCACTCAACTTTTAAAAATACACCATCAACAACTATCTCCTTCACACAACATCTCCTCCGCCGTATTCCGTCGCCCCTCTGTCTATTATCACCGAAACCGACAACATGCAGAAAAGAAAAAAGTAGAAAACAACAAGTGGATGGGATCGATTTCCGACAGTGCCTCCTGTTGGCTCCTAAATTCGACACCCTTGTTTGTTATCATATAGACCATTAATTATGAGTCAGAAGAGTTTTCCTACATAAGAAGGCTTCGACCAGCTGATCATGTTGAAGGCTCATCAAAGAATGACAAGATACTTAGAGGAATTCCTTTAAGTGGGAATCTTGTTGTCTTCGACGTCGAAGGAACCTCTCGACAAAGGTACCTGATGCCCAAGGTCGAACGGTTTGAGATTTGAATTGTTGGAGGGAAAATGGTTCCCAGCAGTTACCAAGTGCAACGTGCCGAGAACAGAAGCGTCGAAGGCTGTGAGTGTGCCATGTGGCGTTATCTCGAAGTAGCATAACTGCCCAGCGGTTACTTAGGATTTGTTTTAGTATAAATACTAGTTGTTCACGTAGTTTTCGCGTGTGTTCATCATCTTATACAAGTCACTCATTTAGATTCAAGTACCCAGCGTGAGCGAAAGAATCATTGAGAATGTATGTGTGAAACACCATTTAAATTAATCAAAGTCTTTTATATTCAAGCAGTTTATCGCTTTTCATTTACTTATCTCCGTCGAAGCCTTTTACTTAACGCTTTTATTTATTCTATCAAGCTTTTCTTCATGCAATTTACTTAAAGTGTCTTTACTTTACTGGCATTAATCACCATTAGGATTAGTCAAACTCCAGAAAATCAACCATGTCTTAGGATCAATCTGATCGATCCTGCTAGTCACCAAATAAGTAACCTTTTAGAAGATAAGCGGTTGTTTACCAATTTTCACGGTAAACAAATTGGCACACCCGGTGGGACCTTGTGTTGATTTTTACGATTAACCATTTTATATAAAATATCCTCCTTTTTCGAGAGTATTGCATGTTATTGAGAAGTGGTAGAATATACACCAACGAAACCAATACTAGGAGAAGAAGTGAAGAGATGGTGAATCCGCCAAACAATGGAGAAATCCCACAAACAAATGTGGGAGCAACGGTTATCCCAACCGTAAGTGAAGCGGTAACCGCTGGTTCAACGCCAGCAGTAACGGTTACACAAACGGGGTAATTACCTCCATTTAAAGGCCCCAGAATGCCTTTGGGAACTCCCCCACCAAGGGGAAACCAAGGAACTAGGCCATATGTTCACCCAGGTTTTTCGACAGTCGGTCTAAATCGAGAACCACTCTATGGCATGCCAACTTCTGAATTGGCTAGCCTGACGAATGCTACGACCACTTTTTTAGACCCTTTAGTGAGCGCCTCTTCGCCACTCCAAGGCTCTGGAGTTGGGATGGCGAACAGGGGTAGGACCCAACTCTTAGGAGGAACGTCCGAAGTAATACATGGCCTTACGAATGCCTCGACAGCAGTCTTGAGGCAGCAAATGGACGAAAGAAACCACGATATAGTTCAAATGTTGGCGCAAACTTTAAGCACAGTGCTAAATCCTCTAATACAAAATACCACCCAGTCGAATCAGCAAGTGACAACGCAAATGGCGCGTCTGGCTGACTTTTTTGTGGTACCCCAACCTATTCGACAGCCCCAAAGGGCACAAATAAGGGGAAACAAAGGTATACTTCTAAAGGAAGAAACCACTATTAACCAAGTCCAGCAGCCTTTCGAAGAAAACCTTAGGGTACAAATGGAACAACCCAGGGTCGAAGAGCCCATAGTCATAGCCCCAGAAGTAAGAATGGTTAATAGAAACCAAAACGCTGACGAAGTAGTTCAGCAGATCCAATACCAGAATATTGGTTTGGAAAACAACTTGACAACCATGATTGAAAGAATCATGATGCAAAATGGGATGAATACGGGCTTCCGTAGGCCCAACTTTACATCCCCGCTGTCAGAATATGTGTTACAAACGGACTTTCCTCCTAGATGCAAAGTCCCTAAGTTCACTAAGTTTTCAGGGGACACGACATAATCCACTGTCGAACATATGGCAAGATACTTGATCGAAGCAGGAGAGATTTCAAACAATGAGAACCTGAGGATTAAGTATTTCCCAAGTTCCCTAACAAAGAATGCGTTTACTTGGTTCACAACTCTCCCCCCCAATTCGATCCACCATTGGACCCAGTTGGAGAGATTGCTCCATGAGTAATTCTACATGGGACAAACCAAGATAAGCCTGAAAGAGTTGGCCAGTGTAAAGAGGTGATTCACTGAACCTATAGACGAATATTTAAATAGGTTTAGGTTGCTCAAGGCAAGATGCTTTACGCAAGTGCCAGAACATGAGTTAGTCGAAATAGCCGCAGGAGGTCTAGATTACTCCATTAGGAAGAAATTAGACACTCAATACCTGAGAGACATGGCCCAATTGGCCGATAGGGTTCGACAGGTAGAACGCCTTAAAGCTGAAAAAGCCAGGGCGACAAAAACTCATAAAAGAGAAAGGATAGCGTGTGTCGAAATGGACGATGAAGATCCAGAAACATTCGACGAACCTATAACCGTCGAAGAAAGTGAGGTCGATTTAGCTGAGTTAAAACAAGGGCCACCATACTCTTGCAAACTACTAGTCCCCTCAAGTGGAAAAAACCCCACTGGTCCTGAAAGGGCCAATGATAGGTTCCCTAAAAAGACTTACTGTTTTGATATTACAAAATGTGATGAAATTTTTTACTTACTTGTAAAAGATGGCCAAATGATAATACCCCCAGGGGTAAAAGTGCCTCCTCTTGATCAAAGAAAGAAAAGAGGCTTTTGTAAATATCATAATTTTCTGGGCCATAAAACATCTCAATGTTTTCTTTTCAGGGATCTCGTACAAAATGCTATCGAAGAAGGGAGGTTGAAGTTCGCTGATAAGACCCCCATGACTGTGGACTCTAACCCTTTGTAGGCTGAAGCCCACTATGCTGAACCTTCAGAGGTGAATGTGATCAAGGCTTCTAGGAGTCAGGTGAGGAGGCTAGGAATAACTATGGTCGAAGTCACCAAAGATCATATTAACATGCCAATCTTTGGCAGTTTTTCTGGGAATCTTTCTAGAAAGACAATCGAAGCAGTCCAAAAAGTTGCTGAAGGCCCAAAATTGGAGACAGGTGGAGCCTTGAAATATGGAGCTAAACCCATTTCCTACTTGGCTGTAGCGCAAGGCCAGACAGAAGACCTGGAGGCCCAAATGAAGCAGATGACTCTTGCTACTAAAGACAGCATGAATGTCAACATGGTCGAAATCTCTGAATCAAAAGTTTCAGAGGAGGCCATGAGGCAAGAGCAAGCAAACAGAACGACTTTCCCTCGGGAAAAAAAAATCTGGCAGATTTCCTGCAACGATGCCAGAAGAAGAAGTCAGAAGTAATGTTGTGTCCTCGATGCAGCTCCGTTTTTAACAAGAAAGCTGCTGAACACATCGAAGGTGTGAGAGCAGCAAACAAAAGAAGGGAAGGTCTTGATGTTCGACATGACCCCAGAAGAACCTACCAAAAGGGTTCAAATCAAGAAAAGAGGCCACTAACTTTCAGGCCTCCAACCAATGTGCCAGTTGATACGTGGCTCAAAACATCGAGTCGAAAGAGACCGAGCGAAAAAGGTGGCACTCCTTCGAAGTGCCAAGAGGTTCATCTTTGACACTCAAGAAAGAACCTCATGCTGTTGCCTCCAAAGTGACCCAGGTATCAAGTAACTACAAGGGAAAGAATCCAATGTCTCGATCCCAATGGAGAAGATACCAAAGGCGGCGTAAGCCTGAGAGGGAAGCTATCAACGAACCAAAGCCAGAGTCAAGTTCAAATGTCCCCCAGCGAAGGCAAAGAAAGCCTTTGGAGAGGGAACCAGTGACCAATAGACTAGTATGGCCTAACCAAGGCGAAGTTGGTGACAAAGATGGCTGAGTCTGATGACACCCTAGATATCATGGTGAATATAGTCTCAGTTTTGCCAAGAGAGTTCAACCTCCAGATGGAGGTCGAATCGAACGGCTGGGAAGTCGAACAAGAAATGGCCAAGCATAGGCCAGTATGCTACTTCGTCATGGATAACGGCTGCACCGAAGAGCAAAATGGTTTCTTCGAACCACCTACTGAGGCGATGAAAAGCCACCTCAAGCCTTTATTCATAAGGGCAAAACTAGAAGAAGCCACTGTAAACAAGATCTTGGTGGACTGTGGGGCAACCATCAACATAATCCCCCACTTCATGCTAAGAAAAATAGGCAAGAGTGATGAAAACATTAAGCCTCATAACATGGTCCTGTCGAATTACGAAGGCGGAATAGGGACCACCATGGGTGTGATCCAACTAGACCTCAAAGTAGGATCCATCCTTCGACCAACTATGTTTATGGTCATATCGGCTAAACCAAATTATAATCTATTGTTGGGCCGAGAATGGATACATGGTGTTGGAGCGGTACCATCATCAATGCACCAAAGGTTAATATTATGGTGTCCTGATGGAATTGTCGAGAATATAGAAGCAGATCAGAGCTACTACTTGGGCGAAGTAAATCACCTGGGGAGAGCTGACTTCGACAAAAAGTTGGCTCACATTGGGCCATGCCCATCACCTGACTTCGACATGGCGCCAACGCCAAATGCTTTTTGTTCCTTGTACCTGCACCCTGATCATGGGTTTCAATGGGACAAAGAGGACTTGTCCCACATTGATTTCAGTGGGCTAACTGACATCCAGCCAACTGGTTGGGGAAGTGAATTCAGTGATAATGACTGAGTCACAAGCACTACAGCGAATTTCGGCTTACGTAGTCGAAACAAGGATGATAATGGCTCTCGAAGCCGAAGTAAAATATATGGCCATCCAGGCCAGCGACCAAGAGCTACCTTCTGCAGGTCCTGGAAAAGATTTCGACCCAGAACCACCAGATATAGGCCTTGGAAAAGACTTCGACCCAAAACCTCCTGATATCATGACAGAAGGAATGCAGGAGCAAAGGCTCGACGCCATCTATGACGATGAGCCTTTGGGATTCGAAAAGGACCCCCTGGCGAAAAACATCAAAATTTTAGCACAGGATCCTTTAGAAGAAATCAACTTAGGCGAAGGGTTAGAGAAAAGGCCCACTTACATCAACGCCAAAATAGACCCAGAGCTCAGGTTGAAAGTGATCCAATTGTTAAAGGAGTTCAAGGACTGCTTTGCATGGGATTACGACGAGATGCCTGGTCTTGACAGAGGATTGGTAGAACTTCAGTTGCCAATCAAACCTGGAAAAAAGCCAGTCAAGCAAAGTCCAAGACGCTTCGCTCCAGAAATACTGTCGAAGATCAAAATGGAAGTCGAAAGACTGCTGAAGTGCAAATTCATACGAGCTACGAGGTATGTCGAATGGATTGCAAACATTGTGCCAGTAATTAAGAAAAATGGTACGTTGAGGGTATCCATAGATTTCAGAGATTTGAATGCTGAAACAACCAAAGATGAATATCCTATGCCTGTGGCGGAAATGCTAGTCGATTCTGTCGCTGGCCATGAGTACCTGAGCATGCTCGATGGTTACTCAGGATACAATCAAATTTTCATTGCTGAAGAAGATGTGTCGAAAACAGCTTTTCGATGCCCCGGAGCTTTAGGCACTTACGAATGGGTAGTGATGCCTTTTGGCCTAAAAAACGTTGGGGCAACATATCAGCGAGCGATGAACTCTATCTTCCATGATTTTATTAACACTTTTATGCAAGTATATATTGATGATATTGTTGTAAAATCTGTTTCCATGAAGAACCGTATAGACCACCTTCGACAATCATTTGAAAGAATGAGCGAACATGGTCTAAAAATGAACCCTTTGAAGTGTGCGTTCTGTGTAAAAGCTGGAGATTTCTTGGGCTTCGTCGTCCACAAGAAAGGAATCGAAATCAACCAGAACAAGACAAAGGCAATCTTGGAAGCGAAAGCGCCAATGAACAAGAAGGAATTGCAATCTCTGCTGGGCAAGATAAATTTCTTAAGGAGATTTATATCTAACCTAAGTGGAAAAGCTCAAGCCTTCTCACCCTTACTTCAATTGAATAAGGAAGGATTCGAGTGGGGGAAAGAGCAACAAGAAGCCTTCGACAAGATTAAAGGGTATCTCACCAAGCCGCCTATTTTGGTGCCTCCTTGTAGCAATAGGAGTATGAGATTGTACATAGCCGCATCCGACAAAACTTTGGGAAGCATGTTAGCCCAAGAAGATGAAAATGGAGTCGAAAGACCCATTTACTATCTTAGCAGAGTTTTGAACGATGCAGAAACTAGATATAGCGAAGTTGAAAAATTATGTCTATGTCTTTATTTCTCTTGTACAAAGCTCAAACAATATATAAAACCAGTTGATGTGTATGTTTTGTCTCATTTTGATGTTTTCAAATACATGTTGTTAAAACCCATCTTGCACAGCCGAATTGGCAAGTGGGCGCTAGCATTAACTGAGTATTCATTGACCTTTATGCCTCTTAAGGCAGTAAAAGGGCAAGTGGTAGCAGACTTTATAGTCGACCACTCAATTCAGGTTGAAAATATAAATTACGTGGAGATAGAACCCTGGAAATTCTAATTCGATGGTTCCAGCCATAAAGATGGAACAGGAGCAGGGGTCTTAATTATTTCTCCAGAAAAAATTCCAAAAACATTCAAGTACAAGATAGAAGGTACTTGTTCGAACAATGAGGCTGAGTACGAAGCTCTAATTACTGGCCTAGAGATATTGTTGGAATTGGGGGCAACTCGAGTCGAAATAATGGGAGACTCAGAGTTAGTCATCAAGCAAGTCACAAAAGAGTATAAATGCATAAGAGAAAATCTTATTATGTACTTTGTGATAGAGAATAGTTTATTGAAAAAATTCGAAGTGGTTAACACTCGACACATACCTAGATTGGAAAACCAAGTAGCCAATGATTTGGCACAAATTGCATCTGGGTACAAAATTTTAAAAACGAGATTACAAAGAGCAATCGAAGTTCGAGAAAAAATAAAAGCAACCAGCCTGTCTCCAACATATTTGGAATCGACAAGACTGGGGTATGCTGATCAAAGGAACTTTGAAATTTCGTTCATAGACAATTTGTCAGAGCAAGATTGGAGGAAACCCATTGCAGATTATCTACAAAATCCAGCAGCTTTGACAGAACGAAAAATAAAATATAGGGCGTTGAGTTACGTACTCATGGGTAATGAGTTATTCAAAAAGACGCCTGAAGGGGTATTGCTAAAGTGCTTAAGCGAAACTGAAGCATACATAGCCCTTTCGACTACGCATGCTGGAGCATGTGGGGCTCACCAAGTAGGCCATAAGATGAAATGGTTGTTGTTTCGACAAGGACTATATTGGCCCACTATCTTGAAAGATTGTGTTGAGTTCGCGAAGGGTTGCCAGGAATGTCAAGTCCATACCGGCATCCAACATGTACCAGCAAGCGAACTTCACTCAATAGTGAAACCTTGGCCTTTTAGAGGATGGGCGTTGGATCTTATTGGAGAGATTCGACCAACATCATCAAAGAGCCAAAAGTATATACTGATAAGCATTGATTATTTCACTAAATGGATCTAAGCTATCCCTTTAGTCAATGGAGACAAAGAAAATGTCATTGAATTTATTCAAAAGAACATTATCTACAGATTTGGAATCCCTGAGACTATTACAACTGATCAAGGATCAGTGTTTACTGGTCGAAAGATGCAGGAATTCGCTCAAGAAACAGGCTTTAGACTCCTAACATCAACACCTTATTATGCACAGGCAAATGGTCAAGTCGAAGCAGCGAATAAAATAGTGATTGGCCTGATAAAAAAACATGTAGGAAAGAAGCCAAAAAATTGGCATAAGACGTTAGACCAGATCTTGTGGGCCTGTCGAACGTCCCCAAAAGAAGCCATAGGTACAACACCATATCGACTAACTTTCGGTCATGACGCAGTACTGCCAGCAGAAATTTGTCTTCAATCAACGAGGGTTTAGAGACATCAAGATATTCCCTCTGAGGTTTACTGGGATATGATGTTAGACGAACTAGTAGATTTAAACGAGGAAAGACTACGAGCTCTCGACCTACTGAGAATTCAGAAGAAAAGAGTGGAAGACTCTTACAATAAAAAAGTAAAACCTAAGGCATTCTTTCCTGGAGAATTAGTTTGGAAGGTGATTCTCCCCATGGATCGAAGAGATCGAAGCATGGGAAAATGGTCACCCAAGTGGGAAGGACCGTTCAGAATTATTCAAATTTTTTCTGGTGGAGCTTATGAGGTCGAAGAGTTGAGCGAAGATAAAAGACTTTTGAGGGTAAACGGCAAATATTTGAAAAAATATAAACCTATGCTCCAAGAGATCAAAATAAATAACAGTTAATGACTAAGTTAACCATAAAAATCCAAAATGGAAAATGATATATTGATTAACCAAAATGGCTGCATTGTATTACAAAAATTACAATACATGGTCAATGAGGTGCTGAGCAAATTAGAAAGGGATGGAAGCTTTAAGTTGAAGATATTTGGCTCGCTGCAACTCCAGCCGTTTGTTACACAAGGCATTCGCCTGAGAAAGCTTGGCAATCTGGTCATCTAGGGCTTGGGCCCTTTCAGCGAACTCTAGGCCTCGAGTAACTTCATCTTGGCTCTCTGTGTCTGAAACAGTCGAAAGGAGTTCCTCTTTGCGCTTAGTGTTAGCATTTAACCTGGCCTCCAACTCCTTGATTTGCGCCCTTATAGAGGCGTTATCTTGATATATGGCTTCGATTTCCTACTGCTTGGACGTCTTCTGTTTCGATAATTCGGCAATTCGAGAAGTCGATTCAGCTACTTCAGTCCAAGCAGAAGAGCTCTTGCCATGCAGTGTTTCGAGTTGGCTGTTGAACCCCCTTCGACGATTATAGTCCGCAGAGACTTGGTTAATAATGGAGTATAACTCCAAGATGAAGCTGGAAATTTCTGGAGAAACAGCAAACAAATCAACTGCACCCAAGACAGCTCCCAAACAAGACTGGGCAGTAGGATCCCCCTCCAAAGCCTTCATTAGATCCTTCTTGAAGAACTGAGCCTTGACTTTCTTCAAGACCTCATCGAGAGGAGAAGTCGAAGTAGACTTCCCTGATGCAGTTGAAGCATCGTGGCTAGGGTCAGATGAATTTTCCCTGCTCTCAATGATGGCATTCAGATAGCCAATTGGATCATTTTTCTTCAAAAGGACCAAGTCTTCTTTAGACATGGGCTTTGTTGAGGTGATTGTTTCTACAGCAATGGTGGCTTGGGGCTGAGTTTGTTCAGCAGCGTCATCATCAACATGACCCTCTTCATCATGTTGCTCTTCTGTCTCATCGACCACTTGAGCTTCCTCCTGGTGGTGTTCCTCTGTTTCAGCAAGGACTTCATCATCCACCAGTTCCTCCTCTCGTTATCTACTATGGTCAGCAGAGTCTTGTGGCTCTGAAGTTTGATTTACTTCGTTAGAAGAACTAACGAAAGAAGAAGGATGGTGAATGGGTTCCCCTGCGCTGTTTACAAAGGAATCAGAACCTTCGACAGGATGCCCAGTTGGTGCTGAAGTTCCAGCGGTCTCCTAAAAATAGAAGAGGAAAAATATTATGGTTTAGAGAGATACACAATCGAATGTGATCGTTGACACCTGAGTTAAAAGTGGTCGAAGGCACTACCTGTAGAGGAACTTCAGCCCCAGGGCTAGATTTGTCACTCTCAACGGGTTTGCTGAGCAAGACGTTTAGCTCCTCCTCCATGGGCTCTTCGATGATCACAGGAGGTGGCCTGGGTTTATTCCCTGCGACCTTGATTCTTATCGTAGGTCGAGGCTCAGGAGCAGGGGAAGCCTTCTTCACCTTTCTCTGTTTGAGAGGAACAGGGGGAGATTCGTCCTCGTCGCCACTCGAAGATTCGACCGTTAATGCAGATCACTTCTTAGGCGCAGGTTCCTGAAAGCCCCAAATGGAGTTGGTTTAGAACGCAACATTGAAAACCAGGATGTTTAGAACCAGCAGGAAACAAGAAAAATTTTATTACCTATGCTGGAGGTTTTGTAGAGGGACCTCCACACTGATGGCTGTCTGTGGCCTTCTTTGCCACAGGTTTTTGAACAACTGAAAGAAGACACGTTCACAAGTTATAATTGACAGTTATAGGTCGAAATGGAAAGACAAATATAATTTGAAGAGGGAACGTACATTTCTTTATTTTGTCGAGAACCAAGACGAAGGACTTCTGGAGTTCGTCTGCAAAATCCTTTTCGTCGAAGAACTCTTCGACATAATATCTCTTCCACCAGTCTTCAAAAGATGGTGAACAGAGGAAGTTGAGTTGGTAGTCAAACAATGATAGTACGGTATGACCAATGTACCTACCAATATGCTTAGTAGCAGCATCCTCAGAGTAGTCATTACAAAAGTACAACACTGATTTCTCCCTAGGGTAAATGGGAGAAGGAAGCGATTGGATGATACCAAACTGTCGAGAGACAAGATTCGGCTGGTAAGCAATCGGGCTCAGATGATTCTTTGAACTCTTGAAGCGCAATGGGATTATCCTTGGAGTGAGAAACGCTTCCCACAATGTTGTGTGCTCTTCGAGGTGAGGATCCTCTGATGACTTGGGATGGGGCCTGGTGAACCACCCTGGACCAAACTTTCGATGGGCGAAAGGAGCCATGGTCGAGGTAAATTCCTTCCTCCCTGCAAACATCTGAACGAAGTTTGCAAAGGTCTTTTGAAGTTCCAGCCCATCCTCAGTGGGAGTCAATAAGGCAAGCCTGGTGCCTTCGACATGCCTTCTAGCTATCTCAGGAGCCTTTTCGTTTCTTTGAGTCTTCTGGGGTAGAAAAGACTCAAAAGTGGCGTTTAGCCAGAGTTGAAGTAGCCAGAAGGGTCCAGCAAGCAGCAAGCTGGCTCTATTTTCTATTATTTTTAATTGAGTCGCTCCACTGCTTATTGACTCATATAGGTTCGCCAATATTAATTTGGCCAAACAGATGTTTTGACCGTGATGAAGCTGAGTAGCAAGGGTGACCATTTTCTTCGTCACCTATAGGGATTTCGTGCAGAACACGAAGCGTGACAACCAAAGGGCTAGAAACGCAATGTGCTCCACATCCGTCACCACATCCATCGATTTGTCATGGTAGTGGTTAGTGTAGATGGTATAAGTGGGTTTGGTAGCTGAAAACCCAATCTGGTCTTTAGACATTTCCTCTGGGTCAAAGTAATCTTCAGTTGGTCGAAGACCAGTAATAGAAGCCACGTCGAAGAGAGTGGGTGTTACCATTCCACAAGGCAGGTGGAAGGTGAAGTGAGTATAGTCCCAAAATAGCAAAGAAGCTACCAGCATTTCAGGACAATAGTTGAGACCAGTTTTGGACAGCATGACTAGGTCATAAATCCCCATGCCCTTCCAAATTGAAGCCTGGCACTTTTCCATCTTGTCGAGCCAAGCGTTGTATTCTGGTGTAAGGTTAGGGCTAGACCTAAAAGCCCTAACCCCCCTGTTGAAGAACCGAAGATCTATTTTTTCTTTTGCAGGATCTTCGATATCGTCTGTCGCCTTCTTGGAGCACCCAATGGGCTTGAGTGCCTCATGCACAGGGAAGAAACCCTCGATATTCATTGGGTCAGCAATGCATGCAGATAGAGGACCGGACATGGCGAAAACCTGGTTGGAGTATCCAACAGGAATCAGCAGTTGAGAAGAATAAGTTTCACGCTCAACATCTCCCATGGGTTCAGGAACCCTTCGCATTCCCATGGAGTTAACTATTGGAGCGATTGAAAAGATTTCCGGTTGAGTAGTTTTAGAGGGAGTGTTAGATCTGGGGACATTGGAAGAAAGAGAACGTGAAGCCATTTTTTTTGGTTTGAGATGAAGATGGATGAAGAACAAAGGTTTCTGGGCTTGGAGAGGAAGAAGCAAAGGTTTGCTTGCAGGAAGTTTTGTTCGACTTAAGGCTTGGATGAAGGAAAGCGTAAAGAGTCCAACAAGGGGCACTTAGTGCTATTTATAGTGATTGAAAAATCACAAGACTCGAGGTAATTTAATGTCTCAGAAAAGAGTGGGGCATGTGGCGCTCATTTGGTGATGTAGCCGTTCTGAAGAACGGAAACGGTGTAGCGTGCATCCTCGATTTCGGGAAATAGTCATGATGACAATATGTGAAAGGACATCGGGCGTGCCAAACGCCTTACTGAAGTGACGTCTTGGGAATAGGTGAAATGATGACTTTTTGAGATTGTCAGTTGGTTGGTAGGAGACGAAAAGCACACAAACTAATTTGTGGCTGAGAGTGAAGGACAGGTGTCGAATGGAATATCAAAGAATGCCTTTTTCTTTTAGCGTCGAAATAAGACATTCTTGGGGGGAAATTTGTTGGCTCCTAAATTCGACACCCTTGTTTGTTATCATATAGACCATTAATTATGAGTCAGAAGAGTTTTCCTACATAAGAAGGCTTCGACCAGCTGATCATGTCGAAGGCTCATCAAAGAATGACAAGATACTTAGAGGAATTCCTTTAAGTGGGAATCTTGTTGTCTTCGACGTTGAAGGAACCTCTCGACAAAGGTACCTGATGCCCAAGGTCGAACGGTTTGAGATTTGAATTGTTGGAGGGAAAATGGTTCCCAGCAGTTACCAAGTGCAACGTGCCGAGAACAGAAGCGTCGAAGGCTGTGAGCGTGCCATGTGGCGTCATCTCGAAGCAGCGTAACTGCCCAACGGTTACTTAGGATTTGTTTTAGTATAAATACTAGTTGTTCATGTAGTTTTCGCGTGTGTTCATCATCTTATACAAGTCACTCATTTAGATTCAAGTACCCAGCGTGAGCGAAAGAATCATTGAGAATGTATGTGTGAAACACCATTTAAATTAATCAAAGTCTTTTATATTCAAGCAGTTTATCGCTTTTCATTTACTTATCTCCGTCGAAGCCTTTTACTTAACGCTTTTATTTATTCTATCAAGCTTTTCTTCATGCAATTTACTTAAAGTGTCTTTACTTTACTGGAATTAATCACCATTAGGATTAGTCAAACTCCAGAAAATCAACCATGTCTTAGGATCAATCTGATCGATCCTGCTAGTCACCAAATAAGTAACCTTTTGGAAGATCAGCAGTTGTTTACCAATTTTCACGGTAAACACCTCCCCCATCAACCGGAGAACGATTGATGATTCACGGTCGAGTTTAGAGAGGATCGATAAATTAAGCGACCGAATTCAGATATCGGAGAATCGATGATGGTGACATTTTGTTAGAGAGAAGAAGACAATTGGGTTGGAGTTAGGATTAAAGAAAACATTAGTTTTAGTACTGACAGGAGAGTGGTGAAGTCACTATCTTTTTGTTCCAATTTCCCATTTAATCGTTTCATTGGGAATAATGACAAATATTGAGGCTAATCCATTCCCCTTCCAACAAACCAACAACTGCGCCACTATAACCCTTAGGGTTTCCCCAATTTTTTCCTTTGTTTCTGGCCCAATCGGGTCGGCCTAGTGGGCCTTTTGGCCCAGTCTTATTATCAACATTTCACCTTATCTATTAATTAAAACTTAGTTATAATAGATAAGTAGCTTTAGTTCAATGGTAAAGCATATCTCTAATAACTTAAGTGACCCGGGTTCAACACCTTGCCAAAAGAAAAGTCGGTGGCGACTCTTGCTAAACCGCAACATTTGCGAACATAAACGCAAAACCTCAAGCCAGTTCTACCACCGTATCACACCTTCGGTAAACAATCATTAATCATAGGAGATTTTAGTGGTTTCTCTCCAGTCTAAAAGATCAAAATGTCCCATTCGAATGTTGCCTCAGAAAGATCTTAAGACTTTAGGTTTACTACTAAAGTTTTCTAACTATTGCTTTAGTGATTGTACTTGTCCCTTTCGAATGTCCCTTAAAACTCCAACGACGGTACTTCCTACTCTTTAATAGTGGGATAGCGCTGTCTAAAGGAAACGAGAACAAACAATCTTTTTTCGAGTAGGTAGAATCTTAAGTACTTGCTCAATAAAAACTTTTCACACAAACACCTTTTAAAACAAATTTTAAAAACAAACTTCGTCACACTCTTGAGGACTGATACAAGGGTTATCACGAAGTAAAACATTTTCAAAACAAGCACACACAAGCAATTTGAAAAAATGATCAAGTACCTAAGAGCCCATGGAAAACCATGGATAGAAAGTGTGATAACACCTTCCCTTTCTATAATCTACCCCCCGTACTCAGAATATCTCGAAAAAATGTTTTTTCTGTTCTTTTCCTTTTCCATGATTAGATGAAATAAAAGTCGGTGGCGACTCTTGCTAAACCGCAACATTTGCAAACATAAACACAAAACCTCAAGTCAGTTCTCCCACTGTATCACACCCCCGAACCCGAGAAATAATCTCGAAAGGTCTTTCCTGTTCTTTTTTACCTTTCCTTTTGGATAAAAGTAAAGTCAGTTGCGACTCTTGCTATCCGCACAATTGCGATCAAAATGCAAAAACTCAAGTCAGTTCTCCCACCGTATCACACAATTAACATAACATGTTATATTCAGAATAAAATCTCTATAGACCTATTCTGGAAAAGTCTCCATATAAATTGTGGAAGAATAAAAAGCCCAACATTTCTTATTTCCATCCTTTTGGATGTGCATGTTTTATTCTGAATACTAAAGATAATATGAATAAGTTTGACTCTAAAGCACATAAGTGTATTATGTTCGGATACTCTGAACGCTCAAGAGGGTACAAAGTATACAATACAGAAACACATATTGTTGAAGAGTCAATTAGTGTTAGATTTGATGATAAGCATGACCCTCAAAAGTCAAAGTAGAATGAATCCTTTGCAGATATAAAAGTTTAATTCGTAGGTGCTGAAGGCAACTCATCAGAAGTCCCCAATAAATATGCTCCAACAACGTCAGATGGAAATGCCACAAGCATTCCAGTAACTTCTGTTGAACAACTCCAGAAAAAGTTATCCATAAGAAGCATAGCTCACCCTGAAGATAATATTCTGGGAAAGAAGGATGATTCAATCAGAACTAGATCAACATTCAGAAACTATGAAGAATCCCTCATGGGATTGGTATCTCTGATTGAACCAACAACAATTTATGAAGCTCTTCTGGACAACGACTGGATTCTGGAAATGCAGGAGGAGTTAAACTAATTCAACAGAAATGACGTATGGGATCTGGTTCCCAAACCAAAAGGATTCAACGTCATTGGAACAAAGCGGGTGTTCATAAACAAACTGAATGAGCAAGGAGAAGTCATCAGAAACAAGGCACGATTGGTTGCACAAGGTTATAGTCAGCAAGAGGGGATAGACTATACATAAACATTTGCTCCAGTCGCCAGGTTAGAATCTATCATACTCTTAATCTCTTTTGCTATAAATAGTGGCATCACTCTGTATCAGCTGGATGTCAAAAGCACATTCTTAAATGGTTACATTGATGAAGAGGTATATGTGCACAAACCCCCTGGGTTTGAAAATTTGAAACACCCAAAATATGTTTTCAAACTAAAGAAGTCACTTTATGGTCTGAAACAAGCTCCCAGAGCTTGGTATGAAAGGCTAAGTAACTTTCTGTTAGAAAAGGAATTCACCAGAGGGAAAGTGGACACAACCTTGTTCCGTAATACATTTAAGAATGACATTTTAGTTTGTCCGATTTATGTAGATTATATTATATTTGGATCTACTAAACCTTCTCTGGGAAGAGAACTTGCTAAGTGCATGCAGGCAGAGTTTGAGATGAGCTTGATGGGAGAACTTAAATTCTTTTTGGGAATCCAAATCAACCAGACTCCAGAAGGAACTTACATTCACCAGAGAAAATACGTAAGAGAACTTCTGAAGAAATTTGACCTCTCAGAATGTAAGCCATCAAAGACTCCAATGCATCCCACGTGCATTCTGGAAAAGGAAGAGTTAGGAGTACAATTGCTTCAGAATCTATCTATCAAGATATGAACCTTTCATTTCAAAGATAGAGGCGTGTAGTTCATACCATAAAACATCTGTCATCCTCTCACAAGCTACCTTCTGAGGCCGAACACGTGTTCAAATTCTGAAGGGTCCAAGGCTCCGATTGGATGCATTGAGATACTTGTCAATGGTAACTGTTCAGTATCTACATTCAATCCCCTAATTTCAGGTTTCAAAATTTCAGTATAATCATTACTTATTTTCTCTTTCTTACTGATTATGTTTTCAAAAGTGTTTATAAATTCAATTTCACTATTTCAATCACTTCTTACTGCATTCATTATTTTCTCTCGCTCTCGTTTTTCCAAAAACCCCTTTTCTCAGTTTTCTTCAACAAATCCGTGTGAACAATGGAATCCTCATCGAGCATCAAAAATCTCAACAGTGCTCCTGGTTCTTCTTCAATAGAACAGTATGAGGAACCCATTAGAACAATGCTCACTTTGGTCGATAACCTTGAAGTTCTATGTGAATTGATCATCGATTTTGAGAGTTTAAAGGAAAATGGGTTTCATCTATATGAAGATGTGACGACACATGGATGGAACATATACTTTGATTGTCTGTTGGATCCAACATTTCCTATTCTTGTTAAGGAATTATGGATTCATGCTACTTCATCCAACCATCAGGTTACGTCATATGTTATGGGGAAGAAGATAGTGATTACAGAAGACTTGATTGGGAAACTTATTGGGTACAATGGCGGTGTAGTCAGATGCATTGGCATGGCTGACAAGTGTTCTGACCTAAAATATATTTCTAAGGTCATTTTCACTTCTGGACAGCCATCCAGCAAGATAAGAGACTTGAAATATTATTACAGAATCTGGGCTAGGATCATTCTAGGATGTATAAATCACAGGAAGCCTATAAGCTCTCCTAATTACATCAACATTGATCAGCAATTTCTGTTTTACTTCATTGCAAAGAAGACCAAAATAAATCTTCCACACTTGCTTTTCAACCATCTGAGAATAAGTGTGAAAGAGACAAGAGAAGAATAAAGAACAAAGAGGGATTGGATTCCTCTGGGAAGATTGATTTCAGACATTATGACAGAAAATAGGTTGATAGAACATCTGACAGAGGCTCAGGAGATTAGCACTCTGGAGGCAAGTATTGGGAAACCACTAAATGCTAAGAATCTGAAGAAAATGAAGATTATTGAAAGCATTAAGAAAGAACCAACAATTGCTTCTTATGAAGTCATCACGTATAGGAGAATCCCTCTGAAGGATTTTCCACTATTTTCTGAGATAGTTACTTCTCCAGAGATTATGGTCAGATACCTTGAAGCTTGCAAGGAAGATGGAACTATTCCAGAACTCAACATCCGTGACTTGCACAAGCCAGCTCCAGAGGTTGTGCTGAAGAAATCCAGAAAGAGGAAGGCAGTAGGAGAAGGATCCTCCTAGAGAACATCCTTAGTCTAGTTACCTCAAGTATTGAGGAAGATATGGTAAAGGTGCTTGTCCAATTCTTCGACCCTTTGCATCATTGCTTCACTTTTCCCGATTACCAACTTGTGCCCACTTTAGAAGAATTTTCTCAACTCATGGGGATCCCTATTCCTAATCAGTTACCTTTCAACGATATTGAAAGAGACCCTAAACCTGAGGAAATTGCTCGAGCTCTACATTTGCAACCATCTGACATAGTAGCAAATTGGGTAACAAGGAGCGGTCTCAAAGGGTTCCTAGCAAAGTTCTTGTTAGAGAAGGCTCAAGAGTGTTGGAATACTTTGGATCTACAAGCCTTCAAGGAAATTTTGGATCTTCTCATCTATGGGTTGGTACTATTTCCAAATCCAGACCAATTTATAGATGTAAATGCAATTAAGGTTTTCATATCTCGTAATCCGGTGCCTACATTGCTGGGAGACATATTGCATTCTCTTCACTCTCGCACTTTGAAGAAAAGAGAGGCTTTGATGCGTTGCACTCATCTGTTGGCTAGGTGGTTTATTTCACACCTACCTCGATCCGTGGTGAAAAATGAACAAGGTATGAGGTGGTCTAAAAGATTGATGTCACTTTCACATGTTGATATCCGTTGGTATTATCGCTCTTTGGAAGACATTACCATCATTGATCGCTGTGGGGAATTTCCCAATGTCCCTCTACTTGGCATTAGGGGAGGCATTACTTACAACCCTTGTTTAGCTTTGCGATAATTTGGATACGCCAGAAGAGATGGCCCTCATGAGGTACTCATCCAAGGAATTGCATTTGACTACGAAAGCGATACCCAAGGTTACTGTCAAAGAATTCCATTCCCTTGGAACCTTATATTAAATGGGTGAGGGCTCGCGCTCAAGGTCTCAAGATGACTTATGAAGCTGTCTTACCTGTTATCATGGAGCCAATAGTCGAGGGAGACATTCCACATACTATCCTCTATCATGATATGCCTACTACTTTTGAAGATTTGCAACACGCTTGGATTTAGTTAAAAGGAGAGCGAGACACCTTCGAAGCTAAGTTCTATAAGAGCGAGAAGAAGGTATTGGAGATTACAAGGGAACTTCATGAAGAAAGGAGCTTAAACACCTACATTGCACCAAAGAAGATGTGCACAACTTTTCCGTCTTAGGAGTTTACTTTTTTCTGTTGTTGTAAGCCCAAGAGGCATGTTTGTATTCAAATCAGAACTCTTTAAATGCAAGTTAACGTTTTGTTCACTCTTTGTCTATACAAATTTAAATTCTTTAAATCCTTGAAATCATTTGCATATTGCATATTCATGCATCATGACATGACAAGTGTCCACATAACAGGTTTCCTTATCTCTCTGATGTTTATTTCAGCAAGATGGATCTAGAGAAAACTGTAACGAAGCTCCAGGCCCAAAATTCTCAATTTCAAGAAGCCTTACTCGCCCTGACCAAGGGGCAGCAAGATATGATGGCCTTGTTGGCCGCTAAGAAGAAGCCAAAGAAAAAAGCTATACTCAACATGGGTAAAATGTTCAAGGAGACAATCCTTCAAATTCCAATAGAGGAAGATTCATCCGAGGAGGACGAAAACCAAATTGGTAAGGTCAAGAGTACTCACGCCCACTGTATCAATGACCAAGAATATGATGATGTTTATTTCAATGAACAATATCCACCTGCAGACATTAAATACAAGCGGCTAGAAGACATGTAGAAAGCAGTTGAAATCCAAGCTATTCCCGGTTTGAATTTTGACGATTTGGGTTTAATCTCTGGGGTAGTCATTCCCCACAAGTTCAAAATACCAACTTTTGCAAAATACGATGGGATTTCTTGCCCAAAGCTCCATTTGAAGTCCTATGTGCACAAGATACAACGGCACACTGCAGATAAAAAACTCTGGATTACTTTTTCCAAGAGAGTCTGGCTGGAACACAACTTGAATGGTTTTATCAGTTGGATGGCTCTCGCATCAATACTTGGGAGGGCTTAGCTACTGCCTTCTACCATCAATATCAGTACAATGCTGACTTGGCACCGACAAGGGTTCAATTGCAATGTATGACCATGGGGAAGAATGAGGGATTTAAGGAATATGCGCAGAAGTGGAGAGACCTTGATAGTAGGGCCCAACCTCCCTTGACTGATAGGGAATACATTGACATGTTCATGAGCACATTATCTGGTCCTTTCTTTAATCTGTTGGTTGGATGCTCTTCTTCTGGTTTCACTGAATTAATCCTAACCGGTGAAAGATTTGAAAGTGGCATTAAAAGTGGAAAGATCTCTGTGGCATCTACTTCTACTCCCAATCCTGTCAAGAAACCTTTTGTCGCGAAGAAAGAAGTTAATGCTGTGTATGGGGCAAAGGCCCATACCAAGAAGAATAATCATCCGTCTGTCAATGCTGTCCGAATCTCCAATCCGACTGCCAATCAAAGACCATATGCCAATCATCAACACGTTGAAGCTCCAAGAAGACAATTTACAAGGTTAGGCATGTTATTATCTCAAGCCCTTCAACATCTACTCAGGGCCAATTTAGTGACATTGCGGGATCCTCCCGCCAACCCTGACACCTTGTCACCCAAATATAATCCAAATGCAAAGTGCACTTACCATTCAAACAGCCCTGGGCATGAGACTGATCAGTGCTGGGCTTTGAAGAATAAAATCCAGGATTTAATTGACAACAAGACTATTGAATTTGATCCTCCTCCAACAGAAAATGTAATTACCGCTCCAATGTCGAAACACGACAAAGGTGTTAATACCGTCGAAGATACAATTTTCATTGCCTCTGTTGAAGAGTTAACTACTCCGATGAATGTAATTAAGAACAATATGTTGAAAGCTGGAACTTTCCCCGGCTGTGAAAAAGGCTGTGTGGGCTGTATGAGACAATCCGGTGGGTGTGAAGAATTGAAGAAGGGTATACAACTCCTGATGGATAGTCGCGAAATTCTATTCGAAAAGATCCCCACCATCAAAAATTCAATCAACAAAACTGAAGATTTGGCCATCATAACAATTTCAAACAAACCTCTTAGGATCTCATCCAAAGGTCCTATCAGGATTTCGAACGAACCAATCATTGCTCCTCTCATAATCATTGCTGCCGGACCTGTTCCATACACCTCTGATAAAGCGGTACCATGGAATTACGGTGCCGAGGTTTATTACCATGGGGTAAAACAAGATTCTAGGATTGATGATAATGAAGCTGGTGTTACTAATATTACTGGTTCTAGTAAGGTCACAAGAACAAGAAGGGTCTTTTCCCCTATTATCTCGCCACCAACCACTACCACAGTTCCAGTCCGCATAACCAATGGCAATGTTGGTGCCAGTACTAGAGGGAAAGAGAAAGAAAGTGAGCCTGCCAGGGAAGAGGCACCTGCTGAAAAGTTTGTTATGGAAGAACCATCCACTCAAGAAATGGAAGAGATTCTGAAGATCATCAAGAAAAGCGACTTCAAGATAGTAGAGCAGTTGAGGCAAACCCCTTCTAAAATATCAATCTTGTCCTTATTGCTATGTTCCGACGCCCATGCACAAGCTTTGATTAAGTTCTTAAAAAAGGCTCATGTGACTCAAGAAACCACAACCGACCAATTTGAGAACTGCGTAGCAAGTCTGACAACCGACAATGGTCTGGGGTTCTCTGATGCAGATTTAACTCCCATGGGAAAGAATCACAATAAAGCCTTGCATGTTTCTGTTGAATGTAAGGGGACCATTCTGGCACATGTGTTGGTGGACACATGCTCATCTTTAAATGTATTACCTAAAGGCGCTTTAGATTGGCTAGACTGTGAAGGTTTGGTCTTGAAGCCAAGTGATATTGTTGTGAGAGAATTCGATGGATCTAAAAGGATGGTTCATGGAGAGGTGGATCTCCCAATTAAGGTTGGTTCACAAATTTTCAACTCCACATTCTATATAATGGACATACGGTCTGCGTATTCTTGCTTGCTTGGGCGCCCATGGATCCATGGGGCAGGTGCAGTCACTTCTACTCTCCACCAGAAGTTAAAATACCCAGTTCAAGGGAAGGTTATCACTGTTTGCGGTGAAGAAAAATTTATGGTAAGCCATCTCAATTCTTTCAAGTACGTAGAAATGGATGGTGAGTTCATAGAGACTCCTTGCCAGACTTTTGAAGTTGTGGCCACCACCAAAATCTCCTCCGACACTCCAAGAGCCGATAAAGTTATTCCCAAGATGGTTTCTCTTAAGGATGCCCGTGCTATGGTAGAAGAAAGAAACAATGAAATGTGGGGTCAACTCTTCGACATCCCATTCAAGGCAGACAAGTTTGGGTTAGGTTTCACCTCCAAAGCTCAGAAAGAAATTAGAGGTGCTCGTACTGGAATGCCGCCTCTCCACCTCAAAAGTCATGAAGTGAATTCTATAGAGAACTTCGATGATGAGTGTGCTTTTGAAGACTGGATCTACCCAACAACCTAAGGGAAGCTCAACAATTGGCATACAAAGGACTTTGTGCCCATCTCCTTCATTGAGGAGTAATCTACTTGTTTTAGCTTTTAATCAATTCAAGAACTTGTTGTCTGTAATATTTTGATAATGACTTTTCAGCCATGTGCCTAGCCTGGGGCATTTTGTTCCTTTTGTCAAGGGTTTTGTTTATGTTCATAAAATTATATGATCATTCAGCACATTGGACTCTTTTGCATTCAAATATTTGTGTTCATTGTCTTTCTTTTATTTCAAATATATTGTCAAAAATATCCATGTATCTTACATGAACACACACACACTCTTGCAGGTCTACATCCACTCTGGATCCTATTGCCAATAAATCTATCATTTCCGACTATGACTTTGAAAGTCCTATCAACCAAGCCGAAGACGAAAGAGAGGAAGATTGTAACATACCAGGAGAACTAGCCAGACTCCTATTACAGGAAGAAAAAACTATTTAACCACATGAAGAGTCAATTGAGGTTATCAACTTGGGTACTGAGTCGATTAAGAAGGAAATCAGGATCGATGTTAATTTGGAAAGCTGTGTAAAAAGCCGTTTGGTTCAGATGTTGCGTAATTATGTGGAAGTATTTGCTTGGTCGTATGAAGATATGCCCAGGTTGGATACCGACATTGTGGTTCATCGTCTGCCTACGAAAGAAGACTTCCCTCCAGTTAAACAAAAAGTTCGTCACATGAGGCCTGACATGTCTGAAAAGATCAAAGACGAAGTAATGAAACAGTTTGATGCGGGATTCCTAGCTGTAACATCCTATCCTTAATGGGTGGCCAATATAGTTCCAGTTCCAAAGAAAGACGGAAAAGGTCGTATGTTCGTAGACTATAGGGATCTGAATAGGGCAAGCCCCAAGGATGATTTCCCTCTACCACCCATTGACGTCTTAGTCGATAACACTGCTCAGAATAAATTCTTCTCATTCATGGATGGATTGTCAGGCTATAATAAAATAAAGATGGCTCCCAAAGATATGGAAAAAACTACTTTTGTTACACAATGGGGCACCTTCTGCTACAAAGTGATTCCATTCAGACTAAAGAATGCTGGGGCAACCTATCAGCACGCCATGGTAGCTTTGTTTCATGACATGATACATCATGAAATAGAGGTCTACATAGACGATATGATAGCCTGATCACAAGCAGAGGAAGAACATCTCGGTCACCTGCACAAGCTATTCGAAAGACTAAAGAAGTACAAGCTGAGGTTAAACCCTAACAAGTGCACGTTTGGAGTACGCTCTGGAAAGCTTCTAGGTTTTGTTGTCAGCAATAAAGGCATTAAAGTTGATCCTGCCAAGATAAAGGCCATCCAAGAAATTCCAGTCCCTCCTTCTGAAAAAGAAATCAGAGGATTCTTGGGTCGTCTCAATTACATTGCTCGTTTCATATCACACTTAACTGCTACTTGCGAGCCACTCTTCAAACTCTTGAAGAAAGATCAGGTAATCAAATGGAACGATGAATGCCAGATTTCCTTTGACAAGATCAAGGAATACCTGCAAGAACCTCTTATTCTCATGCCTCCGGTTGAAGGAAGATCGTTGATCATGTACTTGACAGTATTAGTGAATTGTATGGTGTGTGTTTTGGGCCAACATGACAAGTCTGGCCGAAAAGAGCATGCAATTTACTACCTAAGCAAAAAGTTTACCGGCTGTGAAACCAGATATTCACTGCTCGAGAAAACTTTTTGTGCTTTAGCGGCTAAGGCAGTACATGTTGACTCATACCACTTTGTTGATTTCTAAGATGGATCCGATTAAGTACATCTTCGAAAAACCTGCCCTTTCCAGACGAATAGACAGGTGGCAAATGATCTTGACTGAGTACGACATTCAATACACAAATCAAAAAGCCATCAAAGGAAGTGTACTAGCAGATAATTTTGCCCATCAAGCTGTGGATGATTATCAGTCAATGAACTTCGACTTCCCTGACGAGAATATTATGCTGGTAACCAACTGTGTGAAACCTGGACCGTATGACGGACCTGAACAAGGATCCCGATGGACTATGGTATTCGATGGGGATTTCAACGCCTTAGGTAACAAAATATGTGCTGTGACCATCTCTCTTGAAGGTTTCCACACTCCTTTCACTGCCAGACTATGCTTCAGTTGCACAAATAATATGGCTGAGTATGAAGCATGTATCTTAGGTCTAGAGGCTGCCATTGACTTAAGGATCAAGCATTTGGATGTGTTTGGAGATTCCGCATTGATCATCAGCCAAGTAAAAGGAGATTGGGACAGTAAAGACCCTAATATTATCCCTTACAAGGAACTTGTGCTATCCCTAATTCCTTACTTCAAAGAAATCACATTCGAGCACTTCCCCAGGGAAGAAAACCAGTTGGCCGATGCTTTGGCAACCATGTCCTCAATGTTCAAAGTCAGATGGGATAACGAAGCCCCTATGATTACCATTGAAATATTTGATGATCCTGCACATTGCTATGAGCTTGACACTGATGCAGAAAAGCCATGTTACCATGAGGTAATGAGATACCTTGAAGCACAAGAGTATCCAGAGGGAGCATCTATCAATGACAGAAAGTTCTTACGAAGATTTGCAGCCAAATTTTTCCTAAGTAACGGGATATTGTACAAGCGCATCCATGATTCAACTCTACTCAGATGTGTGGACAAGAAGGAGGTAGAGGAAATTATGGAAGACATGCACGATGGCCTTTTTGGTACTCACTCAAGTGGGCATACAATGGCTAAGAAAATCCTAAGAGCAGGTTACTATTGGTCAACAATGGAGAATGATTGTCATCAACATTCAAAAACTTGTCACAAATGCCAAATCTATGCTGACAAAGTCCATGTACCTCCAATCCCTCTGAATGTCATGACCGCTCCATGGCCATTTGCAATGTGGGGTATTGACATGATCAGAGAGATCAAGCCCACAGCTTCCAACAGACATCGCTTCATTCTTGTTGCTATCGACTATTTCACCATATGGGTCGAAGCCGCCTCATTTTCCTCAGTCACCAAGAATGTGGTAGCCAGATTCATCAGCCACAACCTCATCTGCCGTTATGGTATCCCCGAAAGGATCATCACTGACAATGGGACTAACCTCAACAATGCCATGATCAGGGAATTGTGCACTCAATTTAAGATCAAGCATCACAATTCTTCTCCGTATAGACCAAAAATGAATGGCGCAGTCGAAGCGGCCAACAAAAATATCAAGAAGATTGTACAGAAAATGGTAGTGACCTATAAAGATTGGCATGAGATGTTACCATTTGCTCTACATGGCTACCGTACTTTAGCTAGAACATCAACAGGAGCAACTCCCTTCTCTCTAGTTTATGGCATGGAAGCTGTTTTGCCAGTAGAAGTTCCAATTCCCTCGCTGAGAATTATGATTGAGACAGGCCTAGGCGAAGACGAGTGGATTCAAACGAGATTGGATCAGCTAAACTTGATCGATGAAAAATGATTAACCGCTATTTGCCATGGCCAAATGTATCAAAAACGGATGGTCAAAGCTTTCAACAAAAAGGTCAAGCCTTGAGTATATCGAGTTGGTGACTTGGTGATAAAACACATCATTTTACCACAAGGTGACCTCAGAGGAAAATGGACCCCCACCTACGAAGGACCATTCATCGTCAAGAAAGTCTTCTCTGGCCGTGCCATGATGCTGACTACCATGGACGGAGAAGATTTCCCACATCCTATAAACACGGACATAGTTAAAAAATACTACGCATAAGAGACCCGTTAGGTTGACACACCTAAGCAAAAAGGGGCATCCCGACAAACCAAAAGGTTTGGGCAAAAATTAGGGATATATACAAAATATTGTATACCCGGAAAGTTGAAAACCTGAAAGGGCGACTTGGGCAAAAAAGGGTATCCTGGTGGACCGAAACCCCGAAAGGGAGGTTCAGGCAAAAATTAAGGATTAAAAGCGTACAACTATGTCCTGTGGAATCAACACAGTCAATTCTATCACCAAGACCCAAGTTCAAATGGTCCAGGATCAATCCAATCACTTTCGATCAACGACGAAGGATGTTCGAAGACATATGGGCAATAAGATCATTTCACATGGCTATTTGTTTTCATTCTCAATTTCGTTTTCTTGTGGCAATTTCCTATTACTAGGATTTCCGTCTCTATGTACAAAAATGCCTATTCATGGGCAAAATATCAATGCAAGTACACTTTGAAATGCAAAGTTTTTTCTAACTCTGTTTTGAATGAAAATTTGTCCAATGACTAAAATTGAATGAACATATGCATATGAACATAATTAAAACCATTTGGCACATGTGTCCTACTAAGCAGCAACATCAACAACAGAACATCAGTGCACAACAACATTGAGCATCTCCCTTTAATGTATGTGAAATAGCCCCACAGAGTTATCTCATCTTCATTATCCTCATCAGGGCGGTGACAATAAACCTTTCCTCAACGGAGTTGCCCACAATCTCTTTGCACAGGATAATCCCCGGCTAGAGTCTCAACCTCTTGACAACTTTCTCCCCAGCTAAAGCCTATGAGATCCCTTCCTTAAAGGAATTCACCTCCTCAGCAGGGTTTATTTCCCCAACAGAGTTATTTCCCCAACCAAGTGCAAATTTCTCAACGTACAACAATCAAGACACCACAGATTGTCCAGCTGAGTATATCTTCCCCGACTGAATATATACTCCCCAGCAAGTCCATCTTGCCCAGCTGAGCCCATCTTCCCCAGCTGAGTATATCTTCAAACCAAGATTTTATTCCCCAACGGAGTACATCTTCCAACCAAGATTTTATTCCCCAGCGGAGTATATCTTCCAACCAAGATTTTATTCCCCAGCGGAATCCAAATTCCCCAGTGAGTCAAAATTGCGCAGCTGATCCCATCTTGCCCAGCTGAGTGCACCTTCTCTAACAAAGGCTATTTTTCTCCAAACAGAATCTATCCTCCCCAGATGATCCCATCATCCCCAGAATCTATCATCCCCAGATGAGCCCATCATCTTCGACTGAGCCCGTCATCCCCAGTTGGGTGTAAATTCCCCAAGCTCAGTCTGCCTTACCGAAATGAGTCTATACTCTCCAAGTTTGAATTTCCCTTTCAAATGACTACAAATCACAGGGCCACAATCCCTAATCCCCAGTAAAGCCTTCGACAAAGCCTTTATTTTTACCAAGAAATGCTATGAAGCCTGGACTCGACCAAATATTAGCACAATTTTCAAGTTATTACTGAAGTCTGGTCTCGACCAGATAACAGTTTGACTTCTTCAAATTACTGAAGCCTGGACCCGACCAGATAACAGTTTGACTTCTTCAAATTACTGAAGCCTGGACCCAACCAGATAACATTTTGACTTCTTCAAATTACTGAAGCCTGGACCCGACTAGATAACAATTTGACTTCTTCAAATTACTGAAGCATGGACCTGACCAAATAACAATTTGACTTCTTCAATTTATGAAGCCTGGACCCGACCAGATAACAATACGACTTCTTGAGTTACTGAAGCCTGGACCCGACCAAATAATAGTTGATCTAATTTTTCAAAACGTTATGAAGCCTGGACCCGACCAGATAATAGCCTAGCTCTCCAAAGATATAAGAGAACCTGAACTGAATCCGACCAAGGTTTGATTTCTTTTCCCCAGTAGAGTTATCTCTATATCCCCAATGAAGGGCTGAGAAATCTGGACCCGACCAGATATCAGTTTTTTTTCATTTCCATCCTTTCAAGAAAGCCGTTGCGAAACCTGGATCCGACCAGATAGCAATCACCCAGAGATTCATTGTGAAACCTGGAAATCGACCAGATAACAACTAAATCCCCAAGCAGTTTATTGTGAAGTATGGACCCGACCAGATAACAATCAACTTCATCAAAGAAATCTACAAAGCCTGGACCCGACCAGATAACAATTTTCAACCAGTTTATTATGAAGCCTGGACCCGACCAGATAACAATCAACTTCATCAAAGAAATCTACAAAGCCTGGACCCAACCAGATAACAGTTTTTAACCAGTTTGTAAAGCCTGGACCCGACCATATAATAATTAACCTCATCAAAGAAATCTGCAAAGCCTGGACCCGACCAGATAACAGTTTTCAAGCAGTCTATTGTGAAGCCTGGACCCTACCAGATAGCAATTGACCTCATCAACCTCAGAAATCTATAAAGCCTGGACCCGACCAGATAAAAATTTTCAAATGGTGTATTGTAAAGCCTGGACCCGACTAGATAACAATTAACCATGATCCCCAGAAAGACACTATGAAGCCTGGATTCGACCAAATAATAGTATAACTTTCCAAAAGACCATAAAGCATGGATCCGACCAGATAACAGTCTTCAAAGAGTTACTGTGAAGCCTTGATCCGACCAGATAGCAGTTAATTCATCCTTTCCTCCGGTAAGTTACTGTGAAGCCTAGATCTGACCAGATAGCAGTTAACCTCCACATCCCCAGCAAGTTGTTGTGAAACCTGGATCCTACCAGATAACAACTGACTACTTTATCCTCAGCAACAGTGAAGCCTGGATTCGACCAGATAACAACTGACATTTGAGCGATATTATCCAGAAAAGCACCCTTTCAACAAATTTGAAGACATGCATATTCTTCATTTCCAACAGGCAATCAGGGATTTAACCTTCCTTCATTTCCTCTGCAGTAGTCAGGGATATATTTTCCCAGACGAAAGCACACATTTCACATTCATACATCACAACATGTACATACCATATGCATTTAACGTGATACCACATCTGGAGAACATCATGCAAGCATCTGCATTTCACTAACCACTTTTCTCCCAAGTAAAACGTCAAGTTTAGTATAAATCTACAAGATATTCGTGTTGATACTTCTTCCAGCGTTTACCAATATTCCTCTAAATGGCATCTACAAGCCCATTCACCATCCATCTTCGAGTGCAAATTTCTGGGCACTCTAGTGTTCAATCACCTTTCATCTTCATGTCACAAATGGAGGATCCGCCAATCTAACTCTTCAGATTCAAGAAGTTTGAACAGGGGCAGCTGTTGCACCCCAAACTTTGCCCTCTCATTTCTCAAAGAATCACCCTGGATCCTCAAGTTTGCTTTCATCAGGTCTCCATGCCTTGAATTATCAACTTTTCCATGCAAACCATTCACAAGGGCAAAATGGTCATTTGCACAGTGAGAAGTCTAACTTTGACTTTTGGATCAAAATCGAATCTCAAAAATCATATTTCATCAAGACATGTTCGAATATGAAATTTATTTCATCCAGAATTTCAAAAGTCAAATTTTGCTATGGAAAAGCCAAATTCTAAATACTTAGAAATTTTTCTAAGTATTTAAGAAATATGACAATGTCAGAACTTCTGGGCCATTGTTCATACTCAGCAGATTCTGGATATTCTCAAGACAAAGTGTGGTCAGAACTTCTGGATCAGTTTTCACAAAAGGTTCGGTCAGAGTTTGCAAAGGTTAAAATAAAGAAGGTAACAAAGCGTGTTGTAAGTATACTGGAAGTTCCGAAGGATCCTTCAGAACATGCTGGAGTCAGAAGATAAGAGGATCAGAAGATGATATGCTACGCTGAAGCAGAACTTATAATCCAGAGTTATGCAAAGGTGAAGAGTTTCACATGGGAAATCATTTAATGCTCACAACCTCCTCTGAGTCTTTATCCAAGGGATTCACACCACGTGTACCCCTACTGCCTTGGGAAGATAAATTTCTGTGCAAAAGTATGCTAGACCCACGCGCTGTCTCTGCTTTTCATTAATTCACGCTGCCAAATCTAGCTTAGACGCTATTAGCCATCCAACTTGATGCATTGAACATACTGGTTAAGCTTACTTCAAGAGTAAGTCAGCATCTAGTACATGATGTTGATGCCACTTGACCGCCCCAACTGCAAAACCTTTGCCTATAAATAGAACACCATTGGCCATTGAGAAAAGGCCCATAGAAAAAATTTGTGAAAGAGGCGAGAGAATTAAGAAAGAAGGCTTTGAACCACTGCAAAAAATTCCAAGAACCCAGGAAACTATAAACACAAAATACCAAAATCTTAGCATTATATTCAAGCTCCATTTTTCCTCAAGTGTTCCTGATTAAAGCCATCCCAAATTCTGTAATCAAACAGTAACATATTCTCCTCCAAAATCCGTTTCAAAAGGATCAGAACTCCACCCCTTAGCTGTTCCAGAAGTTGTCAACTTCTATCCTGCTGTGCACGTGAAGGAGTTGCTCAGAACATCACCAGAATTCAAGACCAACCTCCAGTTCACAGAATCCTTTATAGCTGCAAGGTAAGTTTTCTGCTGACCATCATCATAACTGATTAAGCATTGTCAGATTTTGCACATTTAGCACAATGTAGATATTCTGATCTTGATGATGTACATATTCTGAAAATTCATGCATCTGCCTGCCTAAGTAGAGGAAATCCCAGTTCAGAGTTTCATAAAGAAATTAGGACTCAGAATTAGAATTAGCAAATACATGTTGCTTCTGATTTGTGCTTCTGATATTTCATGAAATTTGTCATAACCATCATACCTGCAACTTCTGTTCTGTAAATGACTAAGCTGCAGATGTTATGACTGGCTTGGAGAGAGGCAAAGTTCTGACAGTTATGTCAGAACTTCTGAAAACTTCTGAGTTCTCAAAAGACCCAGAACTTCTGAATTTCCATATTTTTGCTAACATGTTTCTGTTTGTGCAGCAAGTCAGAGTCAGAACTTCTGACCTCTTCTATTTTCAGTATTTTACGCTGATTATGTTTTCTTTCCTTTTTTACTTTTTTATTTTTTCCATCATTTTATTATTAATCAAAAAATACCAAAAATATTTTATATTTGCATGTTATGTTTTCTTTTAATATAAAAACCCAAAAAATATTTTCTTAAACAAAGGTTATTTCCCTTTTAAACAGACAAACATTTTACATTTTCTGTATATTCTTATCTGTTTCAATGTGGTGGTAATAGTAAACTAGAATTTTAAACTTCCAGCCCCCATTCATAAATATGTACCCCCATCCCCCTAAAAAATTGTAATAGCGTAGGACTTTACAATTCCGCACTGTTCTTGCTTTCAATATATGCTAGTAATTAGGGCGTGTATGATAAGATATGACAAATAGATCACCCTAATCAAGATAAATTATGCTTGCAATCAAATACACTCACACACTTACACCCTTAAGTAATTCCACTTATTTCCTTATAAAAATGGCCATGTTATGCATGTGGGATGTCTTAGCACAAACAAATCAAAAAATACAAGATCATAGTCCCTCGATGACGCTATCAAAGTTGCCTTTCAAAATGATCTTAGTCCCTAAAGAAAAGTTCTAAGTCATCTCACAACATTGCTATCATGGTCATACAATGACCCAACGCTCGTCCCTTCACATCCAATGATGGAGCTTCTTATCAATTCAATGGTAAGATAACAACATCTAGAGGAGGAAAAGCACACCTAAGACTTTTTTGAGTAGGTAGATTACTTTTAGTTACTTGCTCACTCTCAAAACAAACATCCTTTCTATTTTCAAAAACAATCACAAACACTTTCCCAACATCTTTCCAAAACTTGAAATATTTTCAAAAGCTCAACACTTTGCATACATTCTTACACGAGAATCATTGCAAATTTTGCCTAAACGATGGCACCTTTTCAAAATACTTTCAAAACCATACAAAAGCACAAATTTCAAACAAAAATCAAGTAATCTAGCAAGTAACTAAGAGTCCATGGAGAACCATGGATGAAAAGGGTTCTAATACCTTCCCTTTTCATAATCTACCCCCCGAACTCAAGAAAACATCTCTAAAAGGTCTTTCCTGTGCTTTTTTACCTTTCCTTATTGGATAAAAGAAAAGTCGGTGGCGACTCTTGCTAAACTGCAACATTTGCAAACATAAACACAAAACCTCAAGTCAGTTCTCCCACCGTATCACACCTTCGGTAAACAATCATTAAGCATAGGAGAATTTAGTGGTTGCCCTCCAGTCTAAAAGATAAAAATGTCCCATTCGAATGTTGCCTCGAAAATGTTGCCTCAGAAAGATCTTAAGACTTTAGGTTTACTACTAAAGTTTTCTAACTATTGCTTTAGTGATTGTACTTGTCCCTTTCGAATGTCCCTTACAACTCCAATGGCGGTACTACCTACTGCTTAATAGTGGGATAGCGCTGTCTAAAGGAAAAGAGAACAAACAATCGTTTTTCGAGTAGGTAGAATCTTAAGTAATTGCTCAATAAAAACTTTTCACACAAACACCTTTCAAAACAAATTTTAAAAACAAACTTCGTCACACTCTTGAGGACTGATACAAGGGTTATCACGAAGTAAAACATTTTCAAAACAAGCACACACAAGAAATTTGAAAAAATGAGCAAGTACCTAAGAGCCCATGTAAAACCATGGATAGAAAGGGTGATAACACCTTCCCTTTCTATAATCTACCCACCGTACTCAGAATATCTCGAAAAATGGTTTTTTCTAATCTTTTTCCTTTTCCATGATTGGATGAAATAAATGTCGGTGGCGACTCTTGCTAAACTGCAACATTTTCGAACATAAACGCAAAACCTCAAGTTAGTTCTTCCACCGTATCACACCCCCGAACCTGAGTGTGATACGGTGGTAGAATTGACTAGAGGTTTTGTGTTTTGTTCGCACTTGTGCGGTTTAGCAAGAGTCGCCACCGACTTTTTATTTTATCCAAAGGAAAGGTCAAAAAGCACAGGAAAGACCTTTGAGATGTTTTCTTGGGTTCGGGGGGTAGATTATGAAAAGGGACGGTGCTAGCACCCTTTTCATCCATGGTTTTCCATGGGCTCTTAGTTACTTGTTTAGATCACTTGCTTTTTCTTTTCAATTGTTTGAAATGGTGCTTTATGTGTGGTTTTGAAAATCTTTTAAAAAGAGGCCTATGTTTAGGAAACCTTTGTAATGATTCTCGTTTGAATGTATACAAAGGTGTTTATCTTTTGAAAAGATATTTCAATGTTTGAAAGTTTGTTTCGGGAAATGTTTTGAAATTGTGTTGAGTGTTTTTTTTGAAAATAGCAAGGATGTTTGCAAGTTGATCAAGTAAATAGGAGTTGTCTACCCTACTCAAAGATCTTCCCTATACACTGTTGTTTTAACATTGTATTTGGTAAACAACCTTGTGTTTGGATGTTTAACGGGACATGCGCGGGTCAATTGACAATCATTGAAGGCAACTTGTGAGACACTATAGCAATTTTGTAAGGGATAAGATCGTTTTACCGAAGGCAACATCGAGGGTCATCGAGGGACTACGATCTTTGTTTATCGAAGGGACATTTTCTAGAGTGTATCATATTCGAGGGACACGATTGTATTTCCGAGGCAACAAGCAAGGTTACCCTAGAGGTGCACGTGTGAGAAGTGTGTTGATTTCAAGTTATTTATTCTTGGATTAGGTCATCTAGCGATTGATTTTTGAATCTTGCCATACATGCCTAATTACTACACAGTATGTAGAAAGCAATAAATTGCGGAAATTAAAAGTCTAAGCTATTACAAAAGTATCCGGGAATGGGGGTACAATTATTACAAATGGGGATGAGTCACATAAGAATAGCAATGTCCAAATATTACAACCAAATCGAATTGTTATGTGATTCAATGTAAAGCTAAGACAATTTACGGAAATAAAATCAATAAAGTATGAAATGTATGTATTTACTTGAAAAGAGATTAATAAAATCTATTCTAAAAAGAAAGATTAAAATTTTATTATTATTATTCCTCTATGTATTTTATTAATTTAAAAGGAAAAGTTTAAAGAAAGAAAATTAATTAAACTAAATCTTGATTTTTTTTGGTGTTTTTATTAAATGTTACAAATTAATAAAAAGGTTATATAAAAAAAGAAAATAATGAAAATTGATTCTTAAGACTAAAGAAATGTGCAAAAAGTAATATTAGTAATTTTTAAAACAAATAACAACAAATTAGAAAAAAAGGAAGAAAATGGGCTTGGGTTATTGGGAACAAGGCCCAAAGAAAAAGTCAAAATCTTGCTGGAACAAAAAAAAGCTCAAAAAGGGGGGGGGGGGGGGGTGGATTGTTAGTAAACGCATGGGCTTTAGGGTTTGTGGCCAGAATTGGCCCAATATCTTAAGCTTGCATAATTTCTGATTAGGGGAACAAGAGTTAGGGTTTATTGTGAACTCACAGTGGCGCCGCTTCTGATCGTCCCTCTCACCTCTCTCTCACTCGTTCATCTTCCTCACTCAATCGTCCCTGTCCCTCTTTGATTCATGAATGAAAAGCTTTTTTCTAGGTTCTGAAGTGGAATTATCAAAAAGGGTTTGAAACACGTTCAATCTGATTCTCCCTCTTCTCTCAAGTTGCCGGAGCGCCTCTCCTATCACTTCCTAAACAGATGCTAATGGTTTCGTTTTTTTGAAAGGTAAGATTCGGTTTTGGACTTAACAGTTTCGTTGTTCTTTTTCTTGTATGTTTTTGTTGACAGTTTGCTTGTTAATCATGCTTGTTACCCTATGAGATGCAGAAAAATGAAACCAGGGCGAAAACGTACCTGTTTGGGATCTTTTATGGACGAGGATAGTGAGAGGGAAGTGACGGTGCTCCTTGGCGGCCAGAAATGAAGGGGGAGAAATGATGATGTGAAGAACACGCGCCTCTGGTAATTTTTTCTTTCCCTTGAACTTTGACTGAATGATGATGATGATGCTTCTGATTGTTAGATATTGTTGGTTAGTTTGAAGATTTGTTCGAAACTCTGTGATTGTTCTAGCTTGGTATGAATTGGTTTTGGATTTTGGAGTATTGTTACTGGTTATTGAGTGTTCTTGTTTACAGTTGAGGGTTTGATTTTGTTGGAATGGTTTTGTGGTTTGAAAACTGTTTTTGCAGTTTGGGAATGTTTTGGGATGGTTGGACTTTGAGTTACAAGCTTGAATCTTTTTTGAATGCTTTTGTTGATAGTTTGCAAGTTGTTTATCTTTGTTTGATGGAAGTTTTGATACTTGGTTTTGTATGTTTGAACTGGGCTACAAGTTTTGGGTTTGAAATGGTTTCAGTTTTGGAGTTTTGGCTGTTTTTGGTTTGATAATAGGTTTGGAGGTTGAAGGATTTGAGTTACAGGTTTTTGAAATTGGTTCTATTGAAAATGGTTTGTAACAATGGAAACTTGGTTTGGCCCTGTTTGAGAATGGTTCTGTAGGTTTTGGTGTTTTGAAATGAGTTGCAAGTTTTTGTTGTGTTCTTGAACCGAGTTATGTAGGTTTTGTTATTGTTACAGTTTTTGAGATTGATGGCTTGTTGTTACAGTTTTGAGATGTTTGATAATTTTTCTGTCCTCTCACTCTTACACCCTCTCTACTGTTATATTGGCTTTTCTCTTTGACAGTTTTGCAGTTTATTCAAAATGGTGGGAAACCACCAAATTTTGAATACTTTGGGATTTTCTTCTTAGGCTCTTTTCCTTGCAGTTTTGTTTGCTAGCATTTTTTGTGCAATTGTGACAGCAGGCAGCATCCCCTAGGTGACTTCTTTCCTCTTCCTCTCTTAATAACCCTAAGCCACATATTTTCTGAAAAGTTTGCAATTTTTTAATTTGGAAAATGATGAAAAAGCTTAAGAACAAGCCTCTTGCTTGTTGACTTAGTCTTATATTTTCTTCTTGCTGATGCCCTTTTGTCTGCTTATGCTTTGCCTGCTACTGCCTATGCTGCCTCGTTCTTGATGTTTGTATTTTGTTTGCATGCTGATATGCTGCTGCCTTGTGCATTTTGTGTGCCTGTTGCTTGTATATCTTGGGCAGTTTGTGCGCCTGCTGCCTGTTTGGCCATGCTGCTGTATATTTGCACTTGTTTGGGCAGCTTGGCTTGTACTTGGATAAATTGCTTGCATTTTTTTTTATTTGGATAACCTTGCTTACATTTTTATTTTTATTTTTATGAACCAAGAAGAGCAATCTTCTTGTGATTTGTAAAACAGAAAAATAAAAACGTGATGAATTAAAAATAGCCCTCTGATTCCAAATTGCAAACTTTAATGATGAACACATTTTTTTTCTTTTGAAAATTCTTAACCATATCCAATTAACTGTACTGATCAATTTTTTGTCTTTTGTTTTTTCATGTGAGTGCAAACTGGATGGTGGCAAAGCAGAGGAAGCAGAAGACTCTTTGGCATGTATGGAAGCAATGGAAGCTTAGTCACTCTTAGGCTTAAATTTTTCCTTTGTAATTTAGATAGGAATACTCAAATAATTGTACTAATTTATTTTTTTAAATACAATAAATGTAAAACTTAGAGCATTTAAATAATAAATTGTATTGTAACAATTTTTTTGAAATAAATGAAAGAAAGTCTTATGAGGTATTCTTATGTCCATTAAAATCTTTTACTATCAATATCTTGCAATTTTCTCTTTGCATCTTCACTAATTCTTTAAGATTCCTGATTAAGATAATTGAAACTGTATTCCAATGATTCCAACCAAGATAACTTAAATTCCAAGTAATCCAATAACTCTGTAATCTTGCAACTGTATTCCAAATAAACACGCACTGTGTATTCCATAAACAAACAAATGTTCATTCCATAAACTAGCAAACGTCTTATTCCATTAACCAACAAATGTCTTAACAGATGCAAATTATCTAGTCAACCTGGATCAAACACAACATGAATGTTCTGAATGACAGTCTTAGATCCCATCTCTTATCCCAAATAAAACATGCCTTGAGAATAAACAGTAATTTTTCAGTAAACTTGAAAAATCATGAAAATGTGTGAAATCCTATTGGATCTTTGTGAATTCATTTCTTCTGGGAACTGCAAGTAAAAACCCTAATTGCTGGTTTATTGCCAAAGGAGAAAATTTGTCTGATCGATTCCTGAGACATTCTTGAATATCTGAGGAACCCTAGGATTGTGATTTCTGTGAAAAATGGGAGGGCAAATTTTGGGGTACAACACTGAGAAATAATCTCGAAAGGTCTTTCCTGTTCTTTTTTACCTTTCTTTTTGGATAAAAGTAAAGTCGGTGGCGACTCTTGCTATCCACACAGTTGCGATCAAAACGCAAAAACTCAAGCCAGTTCTCCCACCGTATCACACAATTAATATAGCATGTTATATTCATAATAGAATCTCTATAAGACCTATTCTGGAAAAGACTCCATATGAATTGTGGAAGAACAGAAAGCCCAACATTTCTTATTTCCATCCTTTTGGATGTGCATGTTTTATTCTGATTACTAAAGATCATATGAATAAGTTTGACTCTAAAGCACATAAGTGTATTATGTTTGGATACTCTGAACGCTCAAGAGGGTACAAAGTATACAATACAGAAACACAGATTGTTGAAAAGTCAATCAATGTTAGATTTAATGATAAGCTTGACCCTCAAAAGTCAAATCAGAATGAATCCTTTGCAGATATAAAAGTTGAATTAATAGGTGCTGAAGGCAACTCATCAGAAGTCCCCAACAGATATGCTCCAACAATGTCAGAAGGAAATGCCACAAGCATTCCAGCTCACCCCGAAGATACTATTCCGGGAAAGAAGGATGATTCAATCAGAACAAGATCAACATTCAGAAACTATGAAGAATCCCTCATGGGATTGGTATCTCTGATTGAACCAACAACAATTTATGAAGCTCTTCTGGACAACGACTGGATTCTGGCAATGCAGGAGGAGTTAAACTAATTCACTACAAATGACGTATGGGATCTGGTTCCCAAACCAAAAGGATTCAACGTCATTGGAACAAAGTGGGTGTTCAGAAACAAACTGAATGAGCATGGATAAGTCATCAATAATAAGGTACGACTGGTTGCATAAGGTTATAGTCAGCAAGAGGGGATAGACTATACAGAAACATTTTCTCCAGTCGCCAGGTTAGAATTTATCAGACTCTTAATCTCTTTTGCTGTAAATAATGGCATCACTCTGTATCAGATGGATGTCAAAAGCACATTCTTAAATGGTTACAATGATGAAGAGGTATATGTGCACCAACTCCCTGGGTTTGAAAATTCGAAACACCCAGAATATGTTTTCAAACTAAAGAAGTCACTTTATGGTCTGAAACAAGCTCCCAGAGCTTGGTATGAAAGGCTAAGTAACTTTCTGTTAGAAAAGGAATTCACCAGAGGGAAAGTGGACACAACCTTATTCTGTAAGACATTTAAGAATGACATTTTAGTTTGTCAGATTTATGTAGATGATATTATATTTGGATCTACTAAACTTTCTCTGGGAAGAGAACTTGCTAAGTGCATGCATGCAGAGTTTGAGATGAGCTTGATGGGAGAACTTAAATTTATTCTGGGCATCCAAATCAATCAGACTCCAGAAGGAACTTACATTCACCAAAGAAAATACGTAAGAGAACTTCTGAAGAAATTTGACCTCTCAGAATGTAAGCCATCAAAGACTCCAATGCATCCCACATGCATTATGGAAAAGGAAGAGTTAGGAGTACAGTTGCTTCAGAATCTATCTATGAAGATCTAAACCTTTCATTTCAAAGATAGAGGCGTGTAGTTCACACCATCAAACATCTGTCATCCTCTCACAAGATACCTTCTGAGGCTGAACACGCGTTCAAATTCTGAAGGGTCCAAGGCTCTGATTGGATGCATTGAGACACTTGTCAATGGTAACTGTTCAGTATCTACACGCAATCCCCTAATTTCAGGTTTCAAAATTTCAGTATAATCATCACTTATTTTCTCTTTTTTACTGATTAAGTTTTCAAAAGTGTTTATAAATTCAATTTCACTATTTCATTCACTTCTTACTGCATTCATTATTTTCTCTCGCTCTCGTTTTTCCAAAAACCCCTTTTCTCAGTTTTCTTCAACAAATCCGTGTGAACAATGGAATCCTCATCGAGCATCAAAAATCTCAGAAGTGCTCTTGGTTCTTCTTCAACAGAACAGTATGAGGAACCCATTAGAATAATGCTCACTACGGTCGATAACCTTGAAGTTCTATGTGAATTGATCATCGATTTTGAGAGTTTAAAGGAAAATGGGTTTGATCTGTATGAAGATGTGACGACACATGGATGGAACATATACTTTGATATTCTGTTGGGTCCAACATTTCCTATTCTTGTTAAGGAATTCTGGATTCATACTACTTCATCCAACCACCAGGTTACGTCATATGTTATGGGCAAGTAGATAGTGATTACAAAAGACTTGATTGGGAAACTTATTGGGTACAATGGAGGCGTAGTCAGATACATTGACATGGCTGACAAGTGTTCTGACCTAAAATCTATTTCTAAGGTCATTTTCACTTCTGGACAGCCATCCAGCAAGATAAGAGACTTGAAATATTATTATAGAATCTAGGCTAGAATCATTCTGGGATGTATCAATCACAGGAATCCTACAAGCTCTCCTGATTACATCAACATTGATCAGCAATTTCTGTTGTACTTCATTGCAAAGAAGACCAAAATAAATCTTCCACACTTGATTTTCAACCATATGAGAATAAGTGTGAAAGAGACAAGAGAAGAATAAATAACAAAGAGGGATTGGATTCCTCTGGGAAGATTGATTTCAGACATTCTGACAGAAAATAGGTTGATAAAACATCTGACAGAGGCTCAGGAGATCAGCACTCTGGAGGCAAGTGCTGGGAAACCACTAAATGCCAAGAATCTGAAGAAAATGAAGATTATTGAAAGAATTAAGAAGGAACCAACAATTGCTTCTCATGAAGTCATCACGTCTAGGAGAATCCCTCTGAAGGATTTTCCACTATTCTCTGAGATAGATGCTTCTCCAGAGATTATGGTCAGATACCTTGAAGCTTGCAAGGAAGATGGAACTATTCTAGAACTCAACATCCGTGACTTACACAAGCCAGCTCCAGAGGTTGTGCTGAAGAAATCCAGAAAGAGGAAGGAAGTAGGAGAAGGATCCTCCCAGAGAACACCCAAAGCTGCGAAAATGAAAGGTAACACATATTTTGTTTCTGTTGTAGAATCTATAGTTTTTCCAACATCTGAAAATCCATCTTCTGAAAATCCCCCTCAACCAACAGAAAATCCCTCACCACAAACATTTGAGGATTTTAACATAGAGTTTGATCCATCTGTAACTCTTGGCAGTTTCTTAAATGAACCTCACTCCCCTAATCCAAATCCAGAACAAAATCAACCAGAACTTGAAAAGGTTCTATCTGATATTGAACTTTTTGACAAAGACTTTCAATCACCAATCCTAGAAAATCCAAACCTCCATTCTCAACAACCATAAAATCCAAACCTCCATTCTCATCAACCAGAAAATCCACACCTTCATTCTCCACAACCAGAACAACCAAACCCTCTCACTCCTCAATCTGAAAATCCAAATTCTGAAACACCTGAACCAGACAATCAACACGCTACCGCAAACCAATCAGAAGACTCCCTTACAGACTCTGATACCACTACCCCAATTCCTGGAATAACAGAACCTCTTATGGTTCGTTTACCTCTCTCTATCCATGATATTCCAGAAATACCTTCACCATATGATTCCACACCACCAAACACTCCTCACTCACTAATTCTGATTTTTGATTCTCCTACTCCCTCACCAATTAACCGTCCAGCTGATCATCTCAGAACTGTCATTAATCTAGAAGCGCTGGACCATCTAGCTTCAACCTCAAAGAAAATTGCCATTCCCAAACCCAAACCAACCTTAACCAAAACATATATTAGTAAGAACTTGCTGATTTTTGAAACAGAAATACAGGAATGGGTTACTTCTTTAAAGAAAGCAGGTCAAGAGAATTCTAATCCTTCTGCTTCTGATTCTCTTTGGTATAGATTCAAAAAATGGCTCAACTCTAAAATCCAGAGGCTGAAAGAGATGAGTTATGAGATGGCTCAGCAGAACTTTAGTAGTCAACTGAAAGCTTTCAAAGACAAAGTTCTGATTCACTGGGATGAGAAAGAAATTCTTCTGCTGGAAAATGCTCCCTGGAAAGAGCACCAACCTTCAGAAGCCACTGAACCAGGTTCTGATAGTCACGCTCTGACTACTTCTCCAAAAAAGGAAACTGCAATAGAAGTAGTTGAATCAGAAGATGTTGCAGAGTGTTCTTAATAACATGCAACCTCTGAGGATACACCGGCTACGTCTCTAGTTATGCAAACTCTGGAAGAGTTGAAGAAGGAGAATGCTTTAATCCATGAAAGGTTGGATAAGCAAGAAGACACAAACAAAGAAATAAGGGATATATTGGATAAAAAAGAAGACATTAACAAAGAAATCAAGGATATTCTGGGAAAGCAGGAAGAATCAAGCACTCAGATTAAGAGCTTGCTGGAAGCGTTGTTCACACGACTTCCCCGTCCATCTTAGATTTTCTTTAACTTGTTTTCTGTATTCTTCATCTTATCTTCTTTGTTTCTGAAAGATGTCATTGCAATCTGTTTTTCAATACAAATCATCATTTGTTGACTCTGATAATTTATGATTATATTGTTATTTGATACCTGACAAAAAGGGGGAGAACGTAAGATATTTTCAATAACAGTTTACCGAAACTTAGTCTCAAACATTCTGAATATCTTAACTTCTTATTTGTATTCTGAAAGCTCAAACAGGAACAAATTCTGAAGGAGATGCAACAAAAGCTCTGGAACAAAGGAACTTCAGGGAAGTATCTCATCTCTATCTGAGTACTCAACTCAGGGGGAGACTCTCTTAAGCTTTTTCTCTGTAATTTTCTATTGAAAAATCCTAGTTTTTGTTATCACCAAAAAAGGGGAGATTGTTAGAACATAGTTTTATTCTACAACCCTCATAAGAGTTTTGATGATAACAAACACAAAGAACAAATATGCACTTTAAATTTGTGTTTTATGTTGTACAGAAGTTTAGACTGAAAAGACATCAGAAATTAAGCCACAGAGGCATTCAAGCTCAGTAATCAAAATTGTTGTAACCCAAAATTTTCCCTCTCATCTTACTCAACACATGCTCATTGAGATCCTCAACTTGCTCAAGGATGCCCAAGAGTTGACCAGACAAACTCTCTCCTAAAGCAATGAACCTCCAACCAGAGTTTCCATTTTCATCAAGATGGGTGAGCTCCAAAGGCCTCATATGCTCTCTATAGTCCTAATATGTTCTCAAGACCATCCATATCAAGTTTCATGCCTTGCACAAGAAGTTTGCTCAGTCAACTACTCAGATGCTTGAAAATCAACTATACTAGGTCAAAATTCAACTGTGGCCCACATACAGTCAAACTTCAAGATTTTTGGTCAACATCAACACTTTGAAGTGATATACATCATTTGATCAAGGGTTGATCATGATTCCCCAAGGAATGCTCCCAATTCATCAAAACTCAAAAGTTGCTAAATTAGGGTTTCTCAAGAAAAGTCAACCAAACTTTGACCAAACATAACTTTTTCATACTTTATCAGAAAGTTCTCATCCAAGGCTCATTTTTAAGAGAACCCAATTCCCCACAACTCATATTCATCCCTCAAGTTCAAGAAATGCACTCATCAAAAGATATAAATTCATACATTATAGGTCCTTTTCAAAAGTCAACAAAAACACCTTTTGGGTCAAAGCTTCTTACATGAACGTGGAGGATCCAATCGAGGTGAAACCAAAAGGGTTGTTTAGGGGACATCCTAAGATTTCTAAAAGTCCAAGAACACCCAATTAGGGTCAAAATTGAAGGAGATATACATTGTCAAAGTTGTCCATTTTTGGAAAATTGTCAAAAGCCAACAATACCCAAAATTGCATTTTTTGTCAAATGGGCCTATCTTTTTATGCTTGCAGCCTACTTCTAACACGGTCCACAACCCAAACACTCTCCCACATATTATTGGCTTTATTTATTTAATTTATTTTGATTTTAATCATTTAAAAATCAAACTAAATCAAATAAATGATATAAATTAGTAAAGATTTGTTTTTGATCTGATTTTGAATAGAATCACAATCCAATTATGCTGTCAAACAAAATCAAATCGTGCAAAGGGTAGTTGGGATGAGAATGGCATGATTTGGCTTGATTTAGAAAGAAATTATACAAAGAGGAAATCAAATCCAATCTTCACAATTTGCCAAGATAGGGTCACTTTTTATTGACCTAATTCAGTCCAATATATAGAGAGAACAATTCCCAAGCACAAGGAGGAGGGTTGATCACGTGAAACAGCCAAACCAAGTTGCAACTTTTTGCCAAAAAATCTCAAATCAAATTCCATATTACAGCCATCCTCAAGGAGATTTAAGGATTGCAATACGTTCCTGGACACCTCCAAAAGCTTTTCCAACCCTTGCCAAGCTCTGAAGCATCAAGAATCACGTTCCATATACATCACAGTTTGACATTATTTTTTATTTTGGTTCTTACTATACACGCATGATTAACGGTTTTTAAACATACCTTCATATTTGTATCATCATTTATAATGCATTGGTATGATTAATTATGAGTTTTGACGCATGTATGGACATCTTCCGTTGTTAGGGTTTAAGCTTGTGTTTTAGGGCTTTTTGACGCAGGTAAAATCAGGGCAAAAAGATGGGTATATTCATACTCACGAGATCAAGCCTGGTTGATTTATATGCTTGGATTTCATTTATCTTGTTTGTTTGAGATTTTTGAATGATGCAGGGTTATACTCACGGTCATGGAACCGTAGGTAAAAACCTTTACCTAATACGACAGTGCTGAGGAAGAAGAAGACTGCGTGGTAACGTCGCATTGGACCATTTGAATATTAGTGTGTTTTTTCTGGGAACTATGTGTGTTTTCATTATATATTATTTCGTGTATTGATATTAAAAAAAGGCCAACTGGCCCAATGGCGTGCAGGAAGGCTGTTAAGGCGCTATAAGTGAGAGGTCAGGGGTTCGACCCCTGCCGCCAACATTTGTTGTTTTTTCTTCAAATCCCTTGCAGGTTTCATGCGCTTCAGCACCCAGCATCCACCATACACCTTAGATCTCACCCTTGAGATCCATCATCAAACAGATCCAACGCCCCATCCTTGAGGGTCCACCATGAACCATCAGAAGGAAATTCCCAGGGAATCATGCGCTAGACTTTGGGCCATCATCTTGGGCCTTTGAAAATTTGGCAATGCACCCCCCAAATTGCTTCTCACAATCAGGCCCAATTCTAATTCTCTTTTTATTTCTTTTATTTTATTATTTGTCTTAATCATTTTTTTTACAAAATCATTTTTTTAAATCAAAAATCAGAAAATTACAAAAAAATATTAGGTTTAGTTTTTTTTTCATAAAATATTTAATTGTATTAATTAATTAGGTTAATTAGGTTAACTTAAATACTTTTTCCATAATTAAAATTAAATAGAAGTTAGGTAAATTTGCAAAGTTAATTATTTTTTTTCTCATAAAAATCCAAAAAAAATAATCTTTTCTTTATTCACCAATTAATTGCTTCTGAATTTAATTCCCCGTTTAATTTACTCTCGCCTGTATTTATTTCATTATTTTTACCATTAATGTAATTGCTCTGAGTTTGTAATAGTTAATTAGGTTTACTATTTCGCATTTACTATTTTCCCCGGTTTTTTTGATTATGTAATCCCCCTCTCCTACGCCTTGTAATAGCTAGGGTTTTAATTTCTCGCACTTTACTTTCCGCAATTATAAACTGCCTAGATGTATGGATAATAGGATTGAATGGCAAGATAACAATTTAAAGCGGTAGATAACCCTAAATGCGCAAGATAAATGAAACTGAAATCAAACACTTGCACATGCTCACTCCTAGGGTTTTCCCCACTTCGGTTGCCTTCGGTAAACGGTCATGAAGCACAGGGAATTTTAGTGGTTGCCCTCTAGTCCCAAAAGATAAAAAATGACCCGTTCGAATGTTGCCTCGGAAATAACTTTAGGATTTTAGGGTAACTACTAAAGCTTCCTAATCATTGCTTATGTGACCATTTCGTCCCTTCGGATGTCCCTTAAAACTCTAACGATGGGGCTACCTACTCCTTAATAGTAGGATGGTACTGTCTAAAGGAAACGAGAACGAACAGTCTTTTTCGAGTAGGTAGAAAATCCTAAGTACTTGCTCAAAACAATAAAAACTCTTTTACACAAACACCTTCAAAACAATTTTCAAAACAACTTCGTCACACTCTTAAGGACAAATACAAGGGTTACCATGAAGTTAGACAAAAACTTTTCAAAACACACACAAGCAATTTCAAAATGAGCAAGTACCTAAGAGCCCAGGGAAAACCATTGATAGAAAGGGTGCTAACACCTTCCCTTTCTATAATCTACCCCCCGTACTCAAAAACTCTCAAAAAAAGGTTTTTTTTGTTCTTTTCCCTTTCCTTTGTTGGATGAAATAAAAGTCGGTGGTGACTTTTGCTTACCGCACATTTGCGAATACAAAACACAAACCAGTATTAAATTGTTGGTTCTGCCACCGTATCACAAGAATGTTCTGAAGTATGATGATCAGAATCTGCATTAAAGATAAAGATATCTTGATTCTGAATGGAAGTCCAACACGCTAACTGAATCTTCGTTTCTGGCTTCCCAAGTTTTGAAGTAAAGCAGCATGCAAGACTCCTAAGTTCTGAAGCGTTACTTTTCCATTAAGGAAGTATCATGTGCAATGGCTTCATTCAGACAAGAATCTTCTCAGTATGGAAAGTGCATTAAGTGTCCATTATCACGTTTCAATTTGGACAGATTTCCACACCTATATAAACAAGCTCAAAGGTTAAATTGTTTACAATTTTTCACCACTTCTCCACACAATCTAAAAATGCTGCAAAAATTCATATTCATTCTACATTCAATTTTTGTAATACATCACAGTAGTGATACAGTTTTTGTAACGAAAAACAAATAGTACACAGTAAAATTTTCCTTTGATTAAGATATTTTTCCTTCAGATAAACCGAGTTGTGGTTGTACTCAAGAAGACTTTGGCAGTTGTCAAAGTAGATTTGTAATCAGTTTGATTAGTGAATTAAGTCCTCGTTGGAGAGAGACGAAATCACCTTGGTGGGTGGACTGGAGTAGTTTGAGATCAAGTGAACTAGGATAAATATCTTGTGTCTATTGCTTTTGATTTTTAAGTTTCAATTCAACCCCCTCCCCCCCTTTCTTGTGTTTTTCACTTCTTCAGATAAGAAACTTGTCTTGAAACCTGTTTATGCAATGATATGTATGGTATATGTATGCAATGTTTTCAAGGATTTCTAAGACTTAAATTTTCTTAGTCAAAGGGAAAACAAATGTTAATTGCATTAAGAAATATAAGCTTTTACAATGATGCCTCTTGGGCTTACAAAGGAAGTAACAAAGCAAAAATGAACTCTCAAAGCAAAAAGGGCTCAAGCTTCCCACGGGCGCATCCTCTTTGGTGCTATGTAGGCATTTATACTCCTTTCTTCGTGAAGTAGCCTGGTGAGCTCTAAAACCTTCTTCTTGCTGGCGTAGAATTGGGTTTCAAACGTATCTCGTTCCTCTTTGAGTTGAATCCAGGATTTTTGTAACTCCTTGAAATTAGTTGGCATGTCAGGATGAAGAACAATGTAAAGAGTGTCTCCCTCAGAAATGGACTCCATAATGATGGGTAGAGTGTCCTCATAAGGCATCCTGAGACTTTGAGCACGGGCTCGTACCCACTTAAGATAAGGATCCAAAGGAATGAAGTTCTTAGGCCCCTAGTGTTTTGATATCAACTTAGTTCACCATGCCCCAAGCTCTTATGAACCTCTGGCGATAGCCCTGAACGTCACTCTCATAGTTGAATATGATTCTTTATACAAGTGTATCATGAGGACCATCCCTCCTAGCATAGCCAAACTGTCGCAACGCCAAACAAGGATAATAAGTGATTCCTCCCCTAATGCCTAGGAGAGGAACATTAGGGAATTCTCCATAACGGTCAATGATGGTAACATTCCCCAAGGATCGAGAACACCAATGAATATCGGAATGGTTGAGGGACATCAACCTATTAGACCATCTAAAGCCCTACTAATTCTTCAACATAGACCTAGGTAGGTGCGAAATAAACCACCTAGCCAACAGAGGAGTGCAGCACAGTAGTGTCCCTCTTCTCTTTACAATGCGGGTATACAGAGAGTGTTGGATATATCCAAGTAAAGTGGGCACCAGATTATGAGACATAAAAACCTTGACCGCATTCACATCTATGAGTTGGTTCGGGTTAGGGAATAGTACCATCCCATAGATGAGAAGGTCCAACACTTGTTTAAAAGCTCGTAAATCCAAGGTATCCCAAAAATGATGAGCCTTCTCAAATAGAAACTTAGCTAGGAACCCTTTGACGTCTCTTCTAGTTTCCCAATTTGCCACTACATCAGACCATTGTAAAGACAGAGCATGAGTAATTTCTTCCAATTTTGGGTCTTTTCTGTACCATTGAAGGGCAACTGATCAAGAATGGGCACTCCCAATAACAGAGAAAAATCCTCCATAGTGGGCACTAATTGGTAATCAGGAGAGGTGAAACTGTGGTGTAAAGGGTCGAAGAACTGAAAGAGCACCTTTAATATTTCTTCATTAGGGCTTGAGGTGACCAAATTGAGAAGTCGACCATGTATTTCAGTGAATGGAAAGCTCTCAGGAACCCTGGATGCTAATTCCTTGAGTTGAGGAGATACCCTTACGAGGTTGACTAGGATAGTATTCCTGCGAGTGGATGCCATGTCCTATAAAACAACACAAAGATAAGTCCTAAAAATACTTGAAATGGTTAGGATGATATGCCATGTTATGATGTTATGATATCATGCTAAGAAAACACAAGTATATCAAGCACAAGAAAATCACACAAAGACCTTAAGGCTTGCATGGGTTTTTAGGTAAGTACCCTCTTGAAGTTTAGTTGGCTCAACCTGTCCTATCAATAGTAATCGGGTTCTAAGGGATCTCAATATCATTGATCTTTTCCACAAGTTTCATTTTGATAGACAACTGACTTTTCACCAAACAAAACTCGGGAGTTAAATCTCAAATGAGTGTAGTATCATGTATCAACCGAATTCAGGCTACACCAAAGACGGCTATCTCACTACTTCCTAATGGCCAAGTTGTTCAATTAAAGGTTCAAAGGTCAGTTGATGCTTCATGAAACCATGCAGCAGCCCCATATTCTCCTTGACTACTCAAGGGCTACCGATACCAACCAAAGTGTCACATCAACATAGCTATCGCTTTAACCGTGTCGGTATACCCCGCACAGTTTCCACAATCTATTGCTACTTACCTAAAAGGTGCCTCAGATCCGGGTGTAGGATATATAGTAACCCAAACAAAGCCCTCAAAAGTAAAGCAAACAAAGCATACAAGGTAAAGCAATTTACAATGAACTAGACTCTAAGGTAACCCCAATTTTTTATAAGTCCCCAGCAGAGTCGCCAGTTCTGTGATACAGTGGCAGACTCGACTGTTAAATACTGGTTTTTGCGTTTTGTGTTTGCAAATGTTGTGGTAAGCAAGAGTCACCATCGACTTTTCTTTTATCCAAATTAAGGAAAGGGTGAAAAAAATAGAATAAGATCTTTTCGAGATTATTCTGAGTAAGGGGGTAGATTATGGAAAGGGAAGGTGTTAGCACCCTTTCCATCCGTAGTTATTTACGGGCTCTTAGAGGTTTGCTCATTTTGAAAATACTTTGTGCTTTGTTTGTTTTGAAAATGTTTGGAAAATGCCTTAGTGCAGAGATTTGCTTTGCGTTTAACTCTTGTATTAGTCCTCAAGAGTGTTAACAAAGAAAATATTTTGAAAATTGCTTTTGAAAAGTAGTATTTTTGTAAGTGCAAAATGTTTTTTGAGCAAACTTCTAACAATTATCTACTTTTATACTAGAAAATGGTCGTTCTTTCCCTCCTGTCCTTTAGACAACACTATCCTACTATTAGTGAGTAGGTAGCCCTATCGTTGGATGTATTAGGGACATTCGAAAGGGAAGTTACAGTCACGAAGGAAACTTGTAGAGACGCTTTAGCAATTTTTTTTAGGGACTAGATCATTTACCGAAAGGCAGCTGTAGGGTCATCGAGGGACTGTGATCTTTTGTTTTATGGGTCTTTTGCTAAAGTGTTCCTGCCTCATGACTGTTTTATTTCTGAAGGCAACCAAAGTGGGATATCCTAGAGGTGTATATGTGCAAGTGTGTTATGTTCAGTTATTTTTTGTCTTTTTGTTAAGTTTGTTAACGTTTGATTTCAGTCTTTTCACACACGCCTAGTTACTAGCCGTTAATATATATACATAAATGTAAAGTACAGAAATATAAAGAGTGGGAATGTAAATCCTACGTTATTACATGGCTTTGTGAGAGGTACATTATAAAAATGCAAGAAATAAATGTTAGAACATAGTTTGATTCTACAACCCTCAGTTAGAGTTTTGATGATAACAAAATACAAGATTAAATAAATTATGAGTTTTATATGAGACATAGATGCTACTTAAAATTATGTTGTGTATTTATAGGCAACTCTGATGTAATCAGCATCAGAACATCAATATCAACATCAGCATCGGAAGATCAGTACATGTGCTATGCTGAAGCCTGATGAACAGAATCTGCACTTGACATACTCTGACTCTGATCAAGATCCTAACTATGTCATCAGCACTCAGAAGTGCCAGAATAAGCCTGAGCCAAGAACACTCTGATTGTCATCAAGCAGAACATTCTGAAGTGTCAACGTTAGTGCATTCAAGGAAGATTAATTACCAATGGCATTATTCCAAGACAAAGTTCTTCTCAAAATGGAAAGAACGTTATGAGCATTGAAATGGAATTATGGACATCAACGTATCTATTCCAAGGATATTTAAACAAATCAGTGAGAAAAGAAATGGCTAATACTTTTTTCACGCACATACGCATAAGCCAATCATCTTCATCCTCACTCATACAGTATGCTACAGCTCTCAAGCGCTTACTCTATAGCTCTAACAATCTAGTTTTTATTCAAGCTTAATTTTGTGTAATATCACAGTTGTGATATATAGTTTTTCCAGAAAACATTAAACACACATTTTTTCATTTATCTGTAAAAGAATTTCCTTGAGAAACCGGTCTGTGGTTAGACTCAAGAAGGCTTTAGCAGTTGTTAAAGCAGTTTTGTATTCAGTTGAATATAGTGGATTAAGACCTCGTTGGAGAGAGGCGAAATCACCTTGACGGGTGGACTGGAGTAGTTTGAGATCAAACGAACCAGGATAAAAATAATGTGTTGTCTGCATTTGATTTCAAGTTTTAACAATTCAACCCCCCTTCTTGTGTTTTTCACATCTTCAATTGGCATCATAGTGCCTGGTTCTGAGTTCATAACACTTAACCGTGTCAGTACAAGATCCAGCGTTAGAAAAACACAATGGCAGGACCACATCAAAACATCAGCAATGACAATAATGAAGAAAGAGACAGATTCAGTGGCAAACCTCCAGTCTTTGATGGAGAGAACTTTGATTACTGGAAAGACAAAATTGAAAGCTTCTTTCTAGCCCATGATACTGATCTGTGGGATATGGTGACTGATGGATACATGAACCCTGTAAACGTAAGTGGTCAGAAGATTGACAGGAAAGCAATGTCTGATCAACAAAAGCGTGATTTCAAAAACCATCACAAGGCCAGAACAATTCTTCTCAATGATATCTCTTACTCTGAATATGAAAAGATATCAAACAGAGACACTGCAAAGAATATGTTTGACTCTCTAAGAATGACGCATGAAGGAAACCTTCAAGTTAAAGAAACTAAAGCTCTTGCGCTCATTCAGAAGTATGAGGCATTCAAGATGGAAGAAAGTGAATCTATTGAAACAATGTTCTCAATATTTCAGATTCTGGTTGCTGGACTCAAAGTTCTGTACAAAGGGTATTCTATTGCTGATCATGTTAAGAAGATCATCAGAAGCTTGCCAAAACAGTGGAGGCCAATGGTCACAGCGCTGAAGCTATCTAAAGATCTCAACAAAATCTCTCTGGAGGAACTTGTCAGCTCCCTCAGAAGTCACGAGATAGAGCTAGAAGCTGATGAACCTCAAAAGCAAGGTAAGCCATTAGCTTTAAAATCTAACAGAAAATCAGACTCCAAGGTTTTGCAGGCTGTTGAAGAAACCTCTGATGGGTCCTCATCAGAAGAAGATGAACTGTCTCTCCTCTCCAGAAGGGTGAACCAACTATGGAAGCAGAGGCAAAGAAAGTTCAGGAATCCCAGAAGATCTGAGAATCAGAACGAATCTTCCTCCAGATACAGAAGGTCAGAATCCTCCTCTGGATACAGAAGATCTGAAGGCTCTTCAGGAAGCAGAAAACCAAACAACAAGGACATCATCTGCTATGAATGTAACGAGCAAGGACACTACAAGAGTGAGTTCCCAAAGCTTCAAAGGGAAAATCCCAAAAAGAAGTTTGGCAAGGAAAAGAAGAAAAGTCTCATGGCTACCTGGGATGACTCTGAAACATCTGAAGCTGACTTAGAATCAGACGATGAGAGAGAAAACATAGCTCTCATGGCAAACATATCAGAAGACAGTGAAGCTTCTGAATCAGACTCTGAATCAGACACAGAAGAGGTATTTCCTGACTTTGCTATTAATTTTACTAAGGCTGAACTAGCTGAAAGCCTTAATGAGATTCTGGAAAGATATCAGCAGATCAGAGTCAAATTCAGAAACCTGAAAAGGGATCTTGCTTCTGACTCTGATAAAACAGAGACTCAAATTGGAAAATTCTGAGTTGAAAAATAAAGTTTCAAAATTAGAAAATATGTTACAAAACTCTCAGAAGGAAATAATTCTTGAAACTCCCAGTAGTGTTGATGAGATCATCAAGGAGTATGATCATAGCTTTCAGAAGTTTCTAGCTAAAAGCATAGATAGAAGCAAGATGGCTTCAATGATCTATGGAGTTAGCAGAAATGGAAGAAAGGGAATAGGATATCAAGGTAAGGTACCTACACCAAATAATGCCATGGATTTAGTTATTAAACGAACTTCACTTAATTCACACTTTGTATATGGGCACACACACGACATCAAATATACTAGTAGTAATTATTCTGTCAAACCAACATTCAACCAGAGTTTTTGTAAAACTAACAAATCAGGACCCAAGAAAATATGGGTACCTAAGGATAAAATAATACATGTTGCAGATATCTTTAGCAGCAAAGCAGAAACACCAGTCATGGTACCTGGACTCTGGCTGCTCACGACACATAACGGGAAGAAGGCATATGTTCCAAAGCCTGGAACTTAAGCCTGGAGGCCACATAGGCTTTGGAGGTAATCAGAGGGGAAAGATCATTGGCTCTGGAGCAGTAGGTAATGGAAATCTTCCCTCTATAAGTAATGTTTTATTAGTAGATGGATTAATGCATAACCTGTTATCCATAAGTCAATTAAGTGATAACGGTTATGATATAATCTTTAATCAAAATTCATGTAAAGCTGTTAGTCAGAAAGATGGGACTATCCTATTTAATGGAAAGAGGAGAAACAACATTTACAAAATAAAACTTTATGAACTGAAAAGTCAGAATGTAAAGTGTCTTCTGTCTGTTAACAACGAGCAATGGATCTGGCACAGAAGATTGGGGCATGTTAGTATGAGAAGAATATCTCAGATTAACAAACTCAATCTAGTTAGAGGACTTCCTAACCTGAAGTTCAATTCAGATGCTCTGTGTGAAGCATGTCAGAAAGGCAAGTTTGCAAAACCTGCTTTCAAATCTAAAAACGTTGTTTCCACCTCTAAGCCATTAGAACTTCTACACATTGACTTATTTGGACCAGTTAAAATTGCTTCAGTCAGTGGCAAGAAGTATGGGTTAGTAATCATAGATGACTATAGCAGATGGACATGGGTAAAGTTCTTAAGACACAAGGACGAGTCACACTCTGTGTTTGTTACCTTCTGTAACCAAGTTCAGAATGAAAAGGATCTTAGAATCGTCAAAGTCTGAAGTGATCATGGTGGAGAGTTTGAAAACAAAGATTTTGAATCATTTTTTAATGACAAAGGCATTCTGCATGATTTCTCTTGTCCTAGAACTCCCCAGCAAAATGGAGTTGTAGAACGAAAGAACAAAACATTGCAAGAAATGGCCAGAACCATGATCAACGAGACTAACGTTGCTAAGATCTTCTGGGCAGAGGCAATAAACACAGCGTGCTACATTCAGAATAGAATCTCTATAAGACTTATTCTGGAAAAGACTCCATATGAATTATGGAAGAACAGAAAGCCCAACATTTCATATTTTCATCCATTTGGATGTACTTGCTTTATTTTGAATACTAAAAATTATTTGAACAAGTTTGACTCTAAAGCACAGAAGTGTATTATGTTAGGATACTCTGAACGCTTAAGAGGGTACAAAGTATACAATACAGAAACACAGATTGTGGAAGAATCAATCAGTGTTCATTTTGATGATAAGCTTGACTCTCAAAAGTCAAAGCAGAATGAATTACTTGCAGGTATGGAAGTTGAATTCACAAGTACTGAAGACAAGTCATCAGAAGCTCTTAACAGAGACACTCCCTCAACATCAGAAAGAGGCACTGCAAGCAATCCAGCACCTTCTGTTGATCAACCTCAGAAAAGACCATCGAGAAGCAGCATGGATCACCCTGAGGAAACTATCTTAGGAAGAAAGGAAGATCCAATCAGAACAAGATCCAGCTTCAGAAACTCTGAAGAATCCCTTATGGGACTTGTTTCTCTGATTGAACCATCCTCAATTGATGAAGCACTTCTGGACAATGACTGGATTCTAGCAATGCAAGAGGAGATGAATCAATTCATAAGAAATGACGTATGGGATCTAGTTCCAAAACCAAAAGGATTCAACGTCATTGGAACTAAATGGGTGTTCAGAAACAAACTGAATGAACAAGGTGAAGTCATCAGAAACAAGGCACGATTGGTAGCACAAGGTTATAGTCAGCAAGAGGGGATAGACTATACATAAACCTTTGCTCCAGTCGCCAGGTTGGAATCTATCAGACTTTTAATTTCTTTTGTTGTTAATAAAGGCAGCACTCTGTATCAGATGGATGTCAAGAGTGCATTCTTAAATGGCTATATAGAAGAAGAGGTATATGTGCACCAACCCCCTGGTTTTGAAAGTTCAAAAAATCCAGAATATGTTTTCAAACTAAAGAAGTCACTGTATGGTCTGAAACAAGCTCCCAGAGCTTGGTATGAAAGACTAAGTAACTTCGTGTTAGAAAAGGAATTCACCAGAGGGAAGGTGGACACAACCTTATTCTGTAAGACAGTTAAGAATGACATTTTAGTATGTCAAATTTATGTTGATGATATAATATTTGGATCTACTAAATCTTCTCTGGGAAGAGAGTTTGCTAAGTGTATGCAGGCAGAATTTGAGATGAGCCTAATGGGGGAACTGAAATTCTTTCCGGGCATTCAGATCAATCAAACCCCAGAAGGAACTTACATTCATCAGAGCAAATATGTCAAAGAACTTCTGAAGAAATTTGATCTCTCAGAATGTAAGCCATCAAAGATTCCAATGCATCCCACGTGCATTCTAGAAAGAGAAGAGGTAAGAAAAAAGGTAGAACAGAAGGTCTACAGAGGTATGATTGGTTCTCTTCTTTATCTTACAACTTCAAGGCTTGATATTTTATTCAGTGTATGCATTTGTGCAACATTCCAATCAGATCCTAGAGAATCTCACTTAACAGCTGTTAAGCGAATTTTCAAGTATCTAAAAGGTACTACTAATCTGGGTCTGTTTTATAGAAAATATAGTGATTACAGCTTAGTAGGATACTGTGATGCTGACTTTGCTGGAGACAGAGTAGAGCGTAAAAGCACTTCTGGAAGCTGCAAGTTTCTGGGAGAAAATTTGATCTCTTGGTCCAGCAAAAGACAATCCACAATTGCTCTATCAACAGCAGAAGCTGAATACATAGCAGCAGCTGGATGCAGCACACAAATGCTCTGGATGAAAAGTCAAATTGAGGACTTCCAGATATATGAGAGTAACATTCGTATCCTCTGTGATAACACTTCTGCTATTTGCTTAAGTAAAAATCCAATTTTGCATTCTAGGGCTAAGCATATAGAAATAAAACATCATTTTATTAGGGACTATATTCAGAAAGGGATTTTAAATTTAAAATTTATTGATACAGACCATCAATGGGATGATATTTTCACAAAACCACTTTCTGAAGATAGGTTCAACTTCATTCTGAAACATCTCAGTATGAAGCTCTGTCCAGAATAAAACTGTTTTAATTTTATATATTAACCTTCATAATTTTTTTTATTTCTCTGTGAACCTCTAATCAATCCTCTTTCAGAGTTTTTAGAAATGCAGATTGTATCAGAATCTATCCATGAAGATCTGAGCGCTTGAGTTCAAGGATAGATGTGATGTTCACTCAAGAAAACAAGTGTCATCCAGTCATCAGCTGTTTCCTGAGGCTGAACACGCGTTCACGCTTCTGAAAAGGCAAAGCGCTGATTGGATGCATTGAGACACATGTCACTGGTAACCGTTTAAGTATCTTTCTAAAATCCCCTAAAATCAGCTATCATTAAATGCTATTAATCATGATTTATTTCTCTCTCTTAAGTGTTTATGTTTTCAAAAACTTTTTCGAAATCTATTTAAACACCATTCACACCACTCACACACTTTTACCCTCACCTTCGTTTTCACTAAGCATTTCTGATTTCTGTGTTTGTGTTCTTCCTTCTCTTGAAAACCCTTTCATATTTTTTCAAAAACTCGTGTGAACATGGCGTCTTCCAACAATCTCTCTTCAGGTTCCCAGAAAGATGCATCAGCTGAGCAATATGAAGTTCCTCTCAGAATGCTACTCACTCCAGTCAAGAACCTTGAAGTTCTGTCAGAGACTATAGTGGATTTCAACAGTCTCAAGGAAAATGGCTTTGATTTATCAAAAGAGATTCAAGCTCAAGGATGGGAGAAGTACTTTGACAGGCTGGTGGGTCCAACTTTTCCTATTCTAGTGAAAGAATTCTGGATTCACGCCTCTTCCTCAAATCACCAAGTCACTTCTTACATCATGGGGAAGAAGATTGTGATTACTGAAGACCTGATTGCAAGACTCATTGGGTACAATGGTGGTGGTATTCGCTGTATAGACATGGCAGAAAGATGCTCAAATGTTGTTGTTATAGCAAGGGAGATTTTCACGCTGGGGCTTCCCTCCAGCAAGATTAGAGACTTGAAAGATAAGCACAGAATTTGGGCAAAGATTATTCTGGGCTATTTCAACCACAGGAAGCCTACCAGCTCTCCTGATTACATAAACATAGATCAGCAGTTTCTGATCTATTTTATTTCTCAGAAGGTCAAGATTAATCTAGCTCATCTTCTGTTTAACCATCTCAAAACAAGCGTCAAGGAGACAATGGAAGAGGAACGTACTAAAAGGGATTGGATACCCTTGGGAAGATTAATATTAGATATTCTGACTGAGAATAGGCTGATTGAACATTTGACAGAGGCACAAGAGATCAGCACCATGGAACCTTCTGTTGGCAAGCAGCTGAATGCCAAAAATTTGAAGAAAATAAAGCTGATAGAGAATATTAGGAAGGAGCCCAGCATCACTCCTTTTGCTGAAATCTCCAACAGAAGAGTCCCTCTGGACGACTTCCCTATGTTCTCAGAGATTGACTCAAAGCCTCAAATCATTCTGAGATACTTGGATGCGTGCAAAGCTGATGGTACAACACCTAATCTAAACATTCAAGATCTTCAGCAGAAGGCACCAGAGGTAGTTCTGAAGAAGACGAAGAAGAGGAAAGCTGCTACAGAAGGACCATCCCAGCAGACTCCAAAGAAAAGAGGTAATCCTGTTTCTGTTACTGTTTTAAGTTCAAGTTTTGTTTCCTCATCTATTCCTACTCCCTTTCCAACTCCAGCTGATATCCCAACACCCCAAACCTTTGAAGATTTTGACATTGATTTTGACCCTTATGAGTCATTAACCCTCAGAAGATCCCGCTATAAACCACAAAATCCAAACACTGCAACCATACCAGAACCAGAACTTGCACAAGTTCTGTCTGATATTGACCAACATTCTTCTGCTCCCCAAACAGAAAATCCAACTCCAGCTGAAATTTCCATCTCACCACAACCTGACATCCCACACTCACCAATACTAGAAATTCCAATTCCTGAAACTCCACTCTCTCCAACACCAGAACCATAAATCCCACAACCATCCTCTCCTCAACCAGATATTAATCCACCCACTCCTCAACATGAACAAACTCCACAACCTGAGACTCAATCCTCTGAGGCTCAAACATCTGACTCCCCTGAACCACAACCTTTGGCCATTCAATTGCCCTGTGGTACCACCGTGAACATGTCTCAACTACCATCTTCACCAGAAACAACTCCACCTAATACCCCATCAAGTCCAATCGTCATTTCTTACTCTCCCACTCCCTCACCTAAGAAAAATTCAGAAAACCACAGCAAGACAGTCATTGATCTAACAGTCTTTGAACGCCTTGCTGAAATAAACCAGAAAACTGCTATCTCTAAACCGAAACAACCAGATGTTGGTTCCAGCATGTTGAACTTTGAAACAGATATGCAGAAGTGGATCACTTCTTTAAAATAAGCAAGTCTGGAAGTGGTTGATCCTGTTGTCTCAGACTTCCTCTGGACACAATTCAGAAGATGGGTTTGTGCCGAAACCTTCAAGCTGCAAGACCAGAGCTATGGGCAGGCTCAACAGAACTTCAGCAATCTACTGAAGGAAATGGAAGGTCCAGTTCTGAGCAAGCTGCTGAAGGAAGAAGCTCTCCATCTGGACATTGAGCCTTTATCTGAAAAGCGTCCAGCATCTACAGTTCAACCTGCAGAAGAACAGGTTATTCAAGCTGAAGACTTGGGTCAAGCAGAAGAAACTACAGAAAGCTCTGAGAAGCAGTCTGTATCTGAAAAGCCTCAAGCTTCCTCTCTTGACAGGCAGGCTCTGGAGGATTTGAAGAGATCAGATATGCTGATGAACGAAAGGATGGACAAGCAGGATATCAAGATTGATTCTATATCAAACATGGTATCTAAGCAACAGGAAACCAGCGAGCAAATCAAGAGCATGTTGGAAGCTCTGTTCACACGACTTGCTCCTTCTTCTTAGAATTTTACTGTGTTTTCCTTGTTTTCTTTACATGTTTGTCTGTAATATTTTTACTTGGTCTAAACTATCATTGCTTTTGTTGTAATACAAACGTCTTTTTGCTCTGATTTTTTTAAACTCTGATTATTTATGCTTTTTGATAACTGACAAAAAGGGGGAGAAAGAAGAATGGTATTTTTCAATAACGGTTTACTGAGACAAAAGTCTCAAACATTCTAACATCCTTATATACTTGTTGTTCTGAAAAGCTTACAGGTACAAGAATCTGATGAACTCTGATGAAGTAACACTCTGATGCTCAAAGAAAGTTCAAGTAAAGTTCTGATGCTCAAGGTCTCAAGGAATCAAAGGGAAATAATCAACTCAAGGGGAGTTTTTCTCCTCATTACTCTGATACTTGTTATTCCTTACCCTCTTAGCTCTGACACCATTTACTCATTATCTGATTATCTCTGATACCGTTTCCTCTCTATCCTTAAACTCTTATACTTTCATCATTTTATTTTAATTGAAAAAATCTAGTTTTTGTCATCATCAAAAAGGGGGAGATTGTTAGAACATAGTTTGATTCTACAACCCTCAGTTAGAGTTTTGATGATAACAAAATACAAGATTAAATGAATTATGAGTTTTATATGAGACATAGATGCTACTTAAAATTATGTTGTGTATTTACAGGAAACTCTGATGCAATCAGCATCAGAACATCAGTATCAACATCAGCATCAGAAGATCAGTACATGTGCTACGCTGAAGCCTGATGAACAGAATCTGCGCTTGACATACTCTAAATCTGATCAAGATCCTAACTATGTTATCAGCACTCAGAAGCGCCAGAATAAGCCTGAGCTAAGAACACTCTGATTGTCATCAAGCAGAACATTCTGAAGTGTCAACGTTACTGCATTCAAGGCAGATTAATTACCAACGACATTATTCTAAGACAAAGATCTTCTCAAAATGGAAAGAACGTTATGAGCATTGAAATGGAATTATGGACAGCAACATATCTATTCCAAGGATATTTAAACAAATTAGTGAGAAAAGAAATGGATAATACTATTTTCACGCACATACGCATAAGCCAATCATCTTCATCCTCACTCATACAGTTTGCTACAGCTCTCAAGCGCTTACTCTATAGCTCTAGCAATCTAGTTTTTATTCAAGCTTAATTTTGTGTAATATCACAGTTGTGATATATAGTTTTTCCAGAAAACATTAAACACACATTTGTTCATTTATCTGTAAAAGAATTTCCTTGAGAAACCGGTTTGTGGTTAGACTCAAGAAGGCTTTAGCAGTTGTTAAAGCAGTTTTGTATTCAGTTGAATATAGTGGATTAAGACCTCGTTGGAGAGAGGCGAAATCACCTTGACGGGTGGACTGGAGTAGTTTGAGATCAAACGAACCAGGATAAAAATAACGTGTTGTCTGCATTTGATTTCAAGTTTTAACAATTCAACCCCCCTTCTTGTGTTTTTCACATCTTCAATAAAATCCTAGTTATTATTACAAACTGGGAAGCAATTACAATAAGATGAGAAAAAATGCGAAAATAAATAAATATGCAAACAAATTAAAATGGACGTCTAAATCCTAAGGGGAAAAAATATTTTTGTTTGTTTTATTTTAGCTTAAGAAAATACAACCTAAGTTCATTTAATTTTAATTTCAAGAAAAAGGTTAGAATAATTAATTAATTTATTTACAAAATTAATTTAATTAGAAAAATAACTACCCTAATATTTTTTTGTGATTTTTGATTTAAGGTCAATTTAAATAAAAGAGAGTCAATAAAGAAATGAAAACAAAAATAAAAATAGAAAAGGAAGCATCCTCCGATTGCAGTGAGATGGTGCCTTTCGATTCTATGAAGGGAAAGTTGTCTTTCGATTGCCCTTTAATTCAATGACAGGATGTGGCTTTCGATCCAGAGGGCGCTGCTGGAATTTCCTGACGGATCACTTGTGAGGGAACTACATATACAAACATGTTGGCGAAATGAAAAGCATGACCTATGTGCCAAACCCAAGTCTTTCGATTCTGCGTGTGTTGGGTCTATTCAGGATACATCTACAACAAGTTTTACCAACAAAACAAATGTAGACCTGGGTGTCAAACCCAGGTCCTCAATTTTGATTACAAATCGAATGACTACAAGTATTGACGTGTCATGAAAATAAAAAGTTTGATCTTTTACCCTCTCTTACCAATAGTTGGAACCTTCGATTTGACACTTTTTGGATGTAGAGACACTTGCTCAAGGGCTGGGGATGATTGGAAAAGCTTCAAGAAAACCTCCAATAATATGTTTTTGATTTCCTGTGATTCTCCCTCTTGTTATCTCCAGCCTTTGGGGTTTGCTAGTGTCTTCTTTATATAGAGGGGATGGAGGGGACAAGAGAACAATGACTTAAACAACCATAAACAAATGTTTTCAAATCCATGAATGATGTTTTGTAACGTTAATAAAGATATGGAAACTTGTCCCTTTTTGAAATTTGAATGTATGTGGACATTTTGTCTCCTTCGAATGCTCTCTAGTGTTGCTCTTCGATTAGCCTATTGCCTCCTTCAACTGGACCTCTTGTATAACCTTCGAATGGGCCTTTGGTTTCCTCCTTCGAAAGGGTCTTTTGGATAGGCCATTTGCGTCCTCTTCGAATGGCCCTTTGTTTGCCTCCTTCGAATTGACTTCTTGAGTGTCTTTCGAATGGTTCCTTCATTGTACCTATTTATTTGCCTTAGTTTCTTGATTCTAATAGCCCAAGTGAGGACTTCATTCTGGCCAATCGAAGCCTCCTTTGTCATGAATGTAATGGTGAATGAGGCTTGGGCTGGGCAACATGCAGGACTTTGGCCAGGCACATCAAAATACAAAACAACACTTTCCTTCAACTATTATGTGCCTTTTGAATAGACCAAATGCATGCCCCTTAGAAGGAACCATTTGTGTGTCCTTTGAATAGACCACATGCACTCCTTTGTTCTTTCTTCGAATGACTCTTCAATGCGTGTCCTTCGATTGGACCTTTGGAATGCTCTTTCGAAGGGGCCATATTGTGCTATAGTGCAGAAACTGAGTTGAGGAGTCTTGGCCTTGTGCATTGAAGGCAAGCACAAATGAAGTCTTTGTCTTAGTGAATCCAAGGCAGGCGTGAAGGGGCTTTTGTCCTGATGAACCAAAACACGCTTGTAGGGGGTTCTTGCCTTGTGCATCAAAGGCAAGTCGAAAGAAACCTTTTTCCTTGTGCGCTGAAGGCAGGATAAAGAGGGATTATTTGCCTAGTCGAAGTAGGAATTTAGCATACTCTGAAGAGACCAAATGCCCAAACGAAGCAGGAATCCAGCTTGCATGCAGGTAGCCATTTCATTTGTTAATCTAGCCAGTATGTAAAGCCAATGGTGCAATCGAAGGAGCACTAACAGGAGGCCCTTCCTTTTTGGGTCGAAGGATGTTGTTTCAAAGGAAACACATGCCCAATCGAAGCTTGCATACATCAAATAAGAAAAATGCCAAGGCTTCAATCGAAGCTTGGAAATTTGAGGCAAGCTTGGAGGAGGTTAAATGCTCAAACGAAACCTATCAAAAATTCTAATCGAGAGACCCTTTGACATGCCAATCGAAAGACCTTGTTTATCTTCAAAATTTTATTTTTCTTTAATCAAGTGCTTGTGACCACCCTATAAGAAATAATCTTGGAAAACATGAGAGGGGAAATTTTGGGGTATAACACACACCATGTTTAGGCGTACTCTTTGAAGGACTCTCCAGATTTCTGTGTCATCCCTTGAAGCTGAGTGCGGCTAGGAGCCATGGCAGTATTATAATGGTAATGTCTCAAAAAGGCGTCAGCAATCTCTCCCTAAGTACTAACACAAGTTCTTCTTAATTTCATAAACCAGTCCAATGGTGCCCCTGTCAGGTTGTCTTGGAAGAAATGCATGAGTAACGGTTCATTTTCAGCATAAGCTGCCATCTTGCGATAGTAAGAACGAAGATGACTTTCGGGGAAGGAGGTGCCTTTGTATTTTTCAAAATCAGGAACTTTGAACTTGGGAGGAATAACTACCCTAGGCACGAGGCACATTGCAGCAGTATTGAATCCCAAAGCCTTTATACCTTTCATAGCTTTAAGACGCTCTTCAAGAGCATGGTACATCTTTGCAGTTTCAATAACTCCAACAGCGAGATTCGCGCGGGGCTCATCAATATTAATGATGTCATGATGATCATCAACATTATTCCGAGGAATTCCCATAGGGGTCTCAACATTCACATTATTATTCCCTTCATTTGCATAAGTGGGGGGGGGGGGGCAGTAGTGGCAAGCTTGGAAACACTTTGATGTAGCTCTTCTTGACCCTTAATGACATCATGAGGATTTCCATAAGTTGATCCCTTCGGGTGCCCATAGTGTCCATATCTCGGCAGAAAGCATTCTTATTTTCTTCATAGAGATCCATGAGTCTTCGCTGGTTGCTTCTTGTACAGTAGGGATGTAGAGAATTCATCTTTACTGTTCACTGAAGTATGATGAAAAGGGACCCCAATAAGTTTTTGTTATGAATAATCAATGCATGATAATATGAATGCATGTTTCATCTTCATTTCCGAGGAAATCCAAGGACTCGTTGTGATACGGTGGGAGAACTGACTTGAAGGTTTTGCATTTGATCGCAAATGTTGCGGTTAGCAAGAGTCGTCACCGACTTTTCTTTTATCCAAAAGGAAAGGTGAAAAAGTACAGGAAAGACCTTTGAGATGTTTTCTTGAGTTCGGGGGGGTAGATTACGAAAAGGGAAGGTATTAGCATCCTTTCCATCCATGGTTTTCCATGGGCTCTTAGTTACTTGCTAGATCACTTGCTTTTTGTTTGAAATTGTGCTTTGTGTGGTTTTTGAAATTATTTTGTAAAGAGGCCATTGTTTAGGAAATCTTTGTAATGATTCTCGTTCGTAAAAATGTATACAAAGATGTTTGATCTTTTGAAAAATTTTTCAAGTTTGTAAGAGGTTTTGAAAGTGTAGGTGTTTATTTTGAAAATAGCAAGGATGTTTTGAAATTGAGCAAGTAATTAGGAGCATTCTACCTACTCAAAAGTCTTTCTTGTTCATTTTCTTTTCCGTTGACATTGTTATCTTACCATGTATTTGGTAAGTAACCCTATCTTTAAATGTAAACAGGACGGGCGTGGGTTATCATATAACCATGATTAGCAATGTTGCAAGGTATCTTAGCATTCTCTTTTAGGGACTAAGATCATTTGAAAGGGAACTTATATAGCGTCATCGAGGGACTATGATCTTGTATTTTGTTTGTTTTTGCTAAGATACCTCACATGCGTAATATGACCATTTTATGAAGGCAACCAAGTGGATTTACCCTATGGGATGCTTATGTGCAAGTGTATTGTTTTCATGCTTGATTTTGTCTTGAATTAGGGTTTTCTAAGTATTGGTTTTAGTCTTTCCATACAAACCCTAATTACTAGCATGTTATATATAAAGCGATAAATTGCGGAATTTAAAGTTACTACGCTATTACAATACTTGTGGGAGGGGGTGTACAAAGTATAAATGAGGATTGAAAGAATTTAAAGCCTAATTATCTATTACAATCATATTGAATTTATACAAGAATTGAAATAAATAATGTACAAGATGAATAAATATGTAAGAATGTAAATGTAAAGTAAATAGATATTTGTTTGAATTTTTTAGGAAAAGGGAATTTGTTTTAACCTAATTAATTAAAAGAAAATAATTAATTAAGATGGTAAAAAGTAAACCTAATTTATTAAGAAAAGATTTTACATAAAACCCTAAATCTATTAATTAAAAAAAATAAAAGAAATTAAGTTTATGAGAAGAATATTTGTGGTATTTTTGTCTTGAAAATAAATTATAGTATTATAAGATATTTTTGGTCTTTTTATATTTTAAAATAATATATTTAAATGGTGTAAAAGAAAATAACTAAAAACCTATTTTTTAAATTAAATTTACAAAGATAATTAGTAAAAATAAATAAAGTATTGATTAAATAAAATAATTTTTATGAGAAAAAATAAATAAACTATGTCAAAAAATAAATCTACTATTTTTGTATTTTTTATGATTTTTTTAATATTAGAAAAATATTTAAGAAAATAAATAAAATGAAAATAAGAAAAGAAAATAAAAACTGGGCCAGGGGTATGAAATGAAACAAGGGGGTTAGAGATAAGAAGAAAAAAAACCAAAAGGCCCAAAGGAAGGCCCAACGCCTGCCAAAAAGAAAAGATCAGAATTGCAAAAATGTGAAAAAACCAAAAGGGTACCACTGGGACTCGAACCCAGGTCCCAAAGGTTACAGGCGCGCGCTTCTACCACTGGGGTGGCTATACATCCGTTAACATAAGCAAAATAATAAATATATGATACAAAACGCGCCCTTATTTACACTTCATCTTCAACCTCCAGCCATACCAACTGTAACTTGTTCAAATCTCAACAAAAATGAAAACTGTAAACATGAAACTTATAGCAAATTTCCTCACGGATTCAGAAATGTAAAGCATTAAAACTATAGATCAAAGACAAACATGAATTTCATTGGCCCTAGTCTGAACCCTAAAATTCTCAGAAATTTCAATATTAAAATTCTCTAAGCTCAAACAAAATTAATGGAAACTATGAACATGGTTAGTTTAGGGCAATGATATCTACATGTTTTGTTCACAAATGAATCATTGATGATGCCTGTATGAAAAGTTCCAAAGTTAGAAAACTTATCTTGCAAGAGGGTATCAGGTTTGGAGTTTGAGAAGCTTTCAATGAGTCCCAGGAAGCTAATGGGATGCTTAGCTTGAGCCGAAAGTACTTGAGGAGTTCTGGAGAAGTCCAAGTGAAAAGCTCTATTTTTGAAAATGGAGGATGGTGTTAATGGTGTTACAGTCTTGTAACAGGGTGTGGAATCAGTTCTAAATGATGTTTAGAAGCTTTAGGAAACAAAAGGCTTGAAAACGCACGAGGGAGTTATGAGTTTCAAGTTTTTGGTCAGTTTATGTGAAAATGGAGGTATGAGATGTGATTCTGAGCTCTTGGTGTTTTTAGGAGTCAAACATGTGTGTGTGTTTTGGCAAATGGTTTGTATATCTATAAGAAAAAGGATTGGAGTGGTTTGGACAATCAGAAGTACAAGTTTTTAGCTAATTGCTAGGTTTCTTGATTTTGAAGAAAAGTGGGAAGCCAAGTTTCAATGTGAGGTACAAGCATGGGCTGAGTGATTTTAAGTGTCTAACAAGTTTCTTATGGGTTATGAGCCATGTATGATCATAAGAGAACAAGTGCAAGGCTCAAGAACAAGTTTTGTGCAAAAAGTCACTTTATCAAAATGGTAATGTGCACTTTCTTCCCAAAATGGATATAAAGCATGGCCTTGTATTGAATGCTTAAAATGAGACCTCTAACAGCTATGCAAGTAATTAATTATGGAGTGCCTAACAAGTTTGAGGCCTTAAAAGTAGATTTTATGCAGCATAACTTTGAACTTGAATTTTGTTCATCACAAAATGCCTTGTAATTCAAGTGATAAAACCCTAACTTCATCTCTTCGATTCTCCCTACTCAAAAATGATCTCAAGGAGTTCTTAGACATTTTGGAAAGCTTGCAATGTTCTATACAACCCATATTTGAATTTCTTTTTAAGATTCCCCTTGGAACTATATAAAAAAGTGCCATGAAGTTGGGTCAAAATCCTGACCAAATTAGGGCAAAATTTCACTAAGTGTTATGTTTCATGACCACATATTCTTAAAATTATAACTTGAGATACAAGCACTTTTTGAAGAAGTTGTGTGAAGAAAATTTGTAGATTTCATGGAGATCTATAACTTTCATGTTGGAAGTTTCTTTTGAATCAGCTTGCATTATGGTGAAAATTTGGCTTAAAGTTATGAATAAACCCTGAAGTTTAGACACTTAGAAAAATTTCTGTTAGAAAACTTTGACTTTTCAAAATGAAATCTTGACATTTTGATTTCTTGATGAATAATTTTCATATTTTGACATGTTTTGATGAATTGTGATCTTTGACATTGAATTTTGACCAAAAAGTCAAAGTTTTACTTTTTAGTGTACAGTTGACTGAAAATTCACTATCAATCCAATTGATCTTGAGCAATGTTTTGAGCCATGTTATTAGGTCAAAAATTATGCAATTGGACTCTTGAGATCATGGCTTAAACCAATTTATCATTTGCTAGGTCAAAAATCAGAAATTGCCCTTTCCCAGTCAAAACCCTAATTTTGACCATTTTGCCCTTTTGGAGATTTGATCAAATTTCTTGGGGAGTTGTGGTACAACCAAATGATACATATGAGTTTATAATGTTGATGTGGATAAAAAATTATGAAGTTTTACTGTAAATTGGCCATAGTTTACTTTTTCCCCAATACAATTGATTTTTTAGGTCAAATGCTCAATTGACTGAGCAAAAGTGTGATCCAAGGCTTGAAACTTGACATGAGTAATCTTGGTGGTCCTTAATGATCCATGAAAGTCATATGAAGCATTGAAATTTCAAATATCCTTGTTCAATCTTAAACCCTAATTTTGGTCATCAGTGCTTAAGGAGGTGTCTTGACCTGATCAACCCTAGTGTAGTCTTGAGCCAAAGGAGATCTTGTGAGCAAATTCTTGATAAGTGAGAGGGCAAATTTTGGAGTACAACACTCGTCTATCCATAAGCATATTTTAACAAATTTTCCATTTTTGAAGAGCTCAACCAACGAGACTTGTCTTTGGAATTTCTTAGATATGAGATGCATATACATGATGGTATGATGTCATGGTATGTTATGGCATGAGATCTCAGCTCCACATATTTTGGATAACCTTTGTGTAGTCCTTTGCATAAACTGAAAGTAACAGGATCAAAGGTCCGACGTCACAAGCATAAAGTCAAGGTAACCACCCATAAGGTAGGTACTAAGGGTTTATCACCTTCCGAACAAGGTTCTGGTGAAATCATAGAGTCTACTCTCTTCCTTTGGATATTACCAATGTCTCAATTACTCAGTAATTAGTAATATTCGTAGGAACAACTCATGCAAGTGCAGCATCGCGTGACAACTACTTCTGGATTACTCCGTCATAGTCTCCGCACTACACCTAAAAGGGCCAGGATGGGTTAATGGTTCTACGACTCGCGGCTTCTCTGGCTCCCAGGTCGAGAGCATCATGTCTTCCAAATTACTTTGTAAATAATGCTACATTCAAGGGTACCTCCACTAAGTGGGGGATCTCATGTCTCTTTCTTCGGGATTACTCCGTCAAAGTTAACATGATTATGCCGCCCGTCCTAATCCTAAGTGTAACCCCAAGTCCGGGTATAGGACTTATTTGAAACAACCCACCCCAACATCACAAAAGATACAAAATATCAAGAATATGTTAGTAGCAAAAAGGACAATTCAACATATACAAAAGAAAGCAATAAAACAATAAAGCAATAAAGAAAGAAAGAAATAAAGCGGTAAAGTTGTAATACGGTAGTGGAACTGACTTTGGTGTTTTGTGTTTTATCGCAATTGTTGTAGATGGAAAGAGTCGCCATCGACTTTTCTTTTATCCAATAAAGGAAAGGGTGAAAAGAACATGAAAGACCTTTTGAGAATTTTCTTGAGTTCGAGGGGGTAGGTTATGAAAAGGGAAGGTGTTAGCACCCTTTTCATCTATAGTTATCTATGGGCTCTTAGTTGCTAGCTCACTTTGAAAATGCTTCGTAAATGTGTTTGTGTTTGTTTTAAAGTATTTTGAAAAGTGCCTTCGTTTAGGTGAACTTTGTAATGATTCTCGTCTCTATAAGAATGTATACAAAGTGTTGACTTTTGAAAATATTTCATGAAAGAGTTGGTGTGTTTGAAATTCATTTATTTTGAAATGTTTGTGAGCAAGCAACTACGAGCGTTCTATCTACTCAAAAGAAAGTCTTTGTTCTTTTCCTCCTCCTTTAGATAGTGTTATCTTACCATTAGTTAGTAAGAAACCTTATCATTGGATGTGAAGGGACGGGCGTGGGTCGTCGTACAGTCATATAAGGAAACATTGTAGGATACCTTAGCAATTTGTCGTAAGGGTCTAAGATCCTTTATCGAAGAAAACATTGAAGGGTTATCGAGGGACTACAATCTTGTAATTGAGGGTCTTTGCTAAAGTATCCCACGTTTGAGGGACATGACTGTTTTTATCCGAAGGCAACAAGTGTGGGTTTCCCTAGAGGTGCGTGTGTGCAAAGTGTATTGTTTTCATTTAATTTGTCTTGAATTAGGGTTGTCTATTGTTTGGTTTTAAGTCTTGCCATACAAAGCCTAATTACTAACAATAATATGGGAAGCGATAAATTGCGAAATTTAAATGTCCTATGCTATTACAATACTTTGGGAGATGGGGGTACAAATTACAAATGGGGATGACAAGTAAAAATAAACCCTAATTACTATTACAAGGCATTGACAATTACATAATTTACAATGCAAAATAGTAAAATGTGCAAGAAAATATAGAGTGAAAAGAAATTGTTTTTTAGGGTTTTTTGATAGAAAAAGGTTTTGTAGTTTCGATTATTTAAAGAAAAAAACATAGGTCTAATTTAACTAAAAAAAGAAAACTCATTGTTTAGAAAATTGTTTTTGATGTTTCATTTAGAAAAATAGATTTATGGTATTAGGTCATTTCCAAGAAATGAAATATGTCCAAAGTAAACTTAAAAAATATCAAAATTATGAAATTTGATGCTTGATCTGACACGAGCCATGTCAGTGGACACGGGCACCCGTGTCAGCCCCTGCCTGCCTGTTTTTTTGCATGTTTTTGAACCAGTTGAATTGACACGGGCCGTATCGTGTGACACGGGCACTCGTGTCAGTCCCTGCCATGCATTTTTGTTAAGTTTTATCCCTGACACGACCCATGTCCAGTGACACGGCCGCCCGTGTCAGGGCCCCTGAAACGTTCTTTTGAAATTTCAGAATATTTGCACTCTTATGCCTTGATTTGTCTTGTCTTACTCTTTTGAAAATGAAAGAAAATGATGCATGGATAAGGATATCACAGTTTGAGAAAACTTACCTCTTGAAGTGAAATATTTAGAACACGTATGGATGTTTCCGGGTGTGAAGTGGTGATTGATTGAGCTCCTTTGGACCTCCTAGAAGTTGTTCCAATCCTTACTTTGTGTTGAAAGTTGCTGAATCACTCAAACCAAGTCAAGTTGCAAAGCGCTGTTTTTGAGTTTGGAAGATGGTGATAATTATGTTACAAAAGTTGTTCTTGTGTTTGAATAACATCTATATGATGTATGTTTAGTATTTGGATGATTCATGTGGGCAAAACTTGCAAGGTGTGAGAGGTTCAAAGATTTGGACTTCAAAGCTCAAAAATGGAGGTTTTGTGGACAATTCTGGTTTTTGAGAGTATAGGGGTTTTAAGGGCTTGTTCATCTCTTTTATCTTGAAAATGGTCTCTCTATTTATAGGAAAGAGGTTTTAAGACAAGGGTTGATCAGATTTTGCAAGATCACATGTCGTGGCTAGGTTGGATTATACCTGAAGCAAGCTTGAAGATCATAGCTCCAGTGCTTTATACTTTTCTTCATGAAGTTGTTGGACACTTTAAGCATGCTTGTCTGATTTTGTGTGTTGAGTGTGTGTAGAAGGAATAAGTTAGAGGCTCAAGAAGAGATGACTTTATGATTAAAGCTACTTTGCAAGAATGGCAATGTTAACTTTGTGCCAAAATGGAAAGATCACTTGGACAATGCTTAAATCAAATGGACCATAACTCAAAATTTTATGTAAACATTAAACTATGGTGAGATTTGCAAGTTAGAAGGCCTTCAAAACAAGATTATCCAGCATAGCATGTAGATTGGATTATGTGTTCTTCACCAAAATGACTTGTAATTCATGAATGGATGTTCAACTTCATGCCTTTGGATCTCCTAGCTTAAGTATGATAAATTCATGCCCTTTGATAATTTTGAAAGCTTGAAACATTGTCTACAACTTTCATGTTGACCACTTTGGCTAAATCAAACTAGAACTTGATGAAAATTGGCCAAGAAGTTGAGATGAAAACTGACTAAAACCTGTTGAAAATCTCTCTAAGTGTTAGATAAAAATGTCATGACTTCATGGACTTATAGCTTCAAATCTAAGCATTTTTTGAACATCAACCCTCTAATACAAAGTTTTAGAATTCATCAATATCTACAACTTTCATGTTGAACGTTTTCATTGAATCATCTTGCATCTTGGTGAAAAATCGTCATGAAGTAGTGAAATTATCAAGTTTAAAAACACTTAGAAAATTTCTATGTATTGAAAACTTTGACTTTTTGTTGACTTTCTTGATTTTCTTGATTCTTATGATCAATGTAATATGGTGGGAGAACTGACTTGGGTGTTTTGCGTTTTATCGCCATTGTTACAGATAACAAGAGTCGCCACCGACTTTTCTTTTATCCAATAAAGAAAGGGTGAAAAGAACAGGAAAGACCTTTTGAGAATTTTCTTGAGTTCGGGGGGTAGGTTATGAAAAGGGAAGGTTGTAATATGGTGGGAGAACTGACTTGGTTGTTTTGCATTTGATCGCAATTGTCGCGGACAGTAAGAGTCGCCATCGACTTTTCTTTTATCCAATAAGGAAAGCGTGAAAAGAACAGGAAAGACCTTTGAGATGTTTTCTTGAGTTCGGGGGGTAGATTATGAAAAGAGAAGGTGTTAGCACCCTTTCCATCCATAGTTGTCTATGGGATCGTAGTTTCTTTCTAGATCCCTTTTGAAGTTGCTTTGTTTGAAATGTGTTTTGTGGTGGATTTTGAAAGTATTTTTGAAAAGAGCCTTCGTTTAGGAAAACTTTGTAATAATCTCATTTCTATAAGAATGCATACAAAGTGTTGGAATTTTTGAAAATATTTCATGTTTTGAAAGTATTTGGTGTGTTTGAAAAGATGTTTGTTTTTGAAGATGGATTATGAGCAAGCAACTAAGAACGTTCTACCTACTCAAAAGCCTTTTGTTCATTTCTTCCTTCCTTTGATATTTCTATCTTACCATTGATTGGTAAGAAGCATTATCTTTGGATGTGAAGGGACGGGCGTGGGTCATTATATAGTCATGAATAACAATGTTGTGAGATATCTTAGCATTTATCTTGTGGGACTAAGATCATTTGTAAGGCAACAATCGTAGCGTCATCGAGGGACTATGATTTTATATTTTTTGATTGTTTTTGCTAAGACGTCTCACATGCGTATTATGAATATTTTCTCAAGGAACCAAGTGGAGTTAACCCTAGAGATGCAAGTTTTCAAGTGTTTGTATTTCATGCTTGATTTATCTTAGATTAGTGTTTTCTAAGCATTGATTTTATCTTTCCATACAAACCCTAATTATTAGCATTTATATGAAAGCGATAAATTGCAGAAAGTAAATTTACTACGCTATTACATCACTTGGGGATGGGGTGTACAAATTTACAAATGGGGGTTGCAATAAATTAAATCCTAATTATCTATTACAATCATATTGAACTTGAATTATGTACAAGAATAAAAAAGTATATGATGTACAAGGATAGAAATGGAAAGGGAATGGATTTTTTTTTATTTAAAATAACTATGAAAATAAAATATTTTTTGTTATATTTTTATATATTCATAAAATAGATATTGTAAATAAATAGTGTGAAAAAAAATCAACTCAAAAGGAGTTGTTTTGATTGGTTGGAAAAATGTTGAAGTTTGTTAAAAAAGATGAAAACAAACAAGTGATAAAAATTTGTTTTGGTCCTGTCAAGGTTTGAACCCAGATTCTCCATATCTTCCAATTCAAACAACCAACACTCAATATGTTATAAACCTGCATGTTAGTTTAGAAAAAATAACAGAATAAATACAAAAGGTCTCGCTAGAGCTTGAACCCAGGACCTTATACATGGCAATGTTTTAGCGCGCGCTGTTTGTACCACTGGGGTGGTCTGTTTCATCCGTTAGTTATACAACTTGCATTAAATATAAAATGAACTCATTTATGATAATTTGAACATGGCTTCATCTTCTTCCTTCGCGCGCGCAAGGATTCATAACTCCATTGTTAAGCTTCGAAAGGCTTAATTTATCAGCCAAATCGAAAGAATGTAAACATCAAACCTACCTAAAATTTGAATTCAAATCTAACCATGTAATTTTCGAAAGCTATGGGTCAGAGGTTAGCATGAATTTTTTTCAATACCAAAACTAAAACCTAACTGATAAGATATGAAATTCTCAATGTATAAGCAGTGATAATCAAAACTAAGAGTACGGTCAACTTCCTAGATATGATATCTACATATTTTATTTTATTTGTATGTAATGAAAATGTTTATATCAAGATATCACAGTTAAGAAATCTTACCTCTTGAAGTGCAATTCAAATGAGCTTTGTATGACTTCAAGAAATGGTTCGAATCAAGATTAAGCTTGCTTGGACTTCCCTGAAGCTAGTGGGATCACTACTTTGCTTTAAAAGTCACTAAATTGAAAGGCTGGTATATGGAAGTTGGGAGTGAATCGAAAGGATCACTACCTTCCTTGAGGGGTTTTGTTTGAGGGCTTTGGGAGTGTTCTAAGGTTGGTATATGGAAGCTGGTAGTGAATCGAAAGGATCACTAGCGCATGAAGGGATTTTATATTTTTGTGTGTAAAGTCAGGATGTGCCAAGTTTTGTGCTTGTTATGCAGATTCTGAGTTTTTAAGAGTTTGGGAGTGTTTGAGGATTTTTCAACACACAAGAATCTGACCCCCTTAGCTTGCAAATGGCCTCTCTATTTATAGAGAAAAGGTTTGGGAAGTTGGAGTAACCAGATTTGTAAGATAACAAATTATGGTTTGGTTTGAATGCAAGTACCAAGTTATGTCAAGTTTTCCATGATTCCAAGATGAAGTACCAAAGTTGTTGGTACATAAGGGCTACTTTCCATGATCAGAAGTAAGCAAGGTATAGGCTCAAGACAAGTTTTGTACCAACAAGCTTACTTTATGGAAATAGCTTTTGGACAATGGCTTAATAACTTGGGTAAGAGCTTAATTTATCGTGTAAACAATTAACTATGGAGTGAAACACAAGTTTGAGGCCTGTAAAGCAATATCATGTAGCATGGCCTATGGATTTGATATTTTTATTTACTCTGGTCGAATACTCCGTCCCTTCGTTTAGATCACATAGATCCACCACTTTCGACCAGACTCACCAACAGAAAAAGCAATATTTGTTTCCACCAATTGTGTGTTCTTCGAATGGACCACTTACAACCTTCAACCAAACTCAACAATAAACAAAACAATATATGTTTCCACCAATTGTGTGTTCTTCGAATGGACCACTTACAACCTTCTACCAAACTCAACAATAGACAAAACAATATATGTTTCCACCAATTGTGTGTTCTTCGAATGGACCACTTACAACCTTCGACCAAACTCAACAATAGACAAAACAATATTTGTTTCCACCAATTGTGTGTCCTTTGAATGGACCATATTCCTTTGAATGTACCACTTTGAGTATGCAAGATGATCTCATTGGCATAGTCAAAATGAAAGAAATTATTTATTGCTTTCCTACTTCATAAATTTTTTCAGGCATCTCAAGACGTGTAATTCATAGTGTCGAAACTATGTATGTTGGAGGGTTTAGTATGTGGATCGAAGCAAGCATGAAGAAGTTATTGCTTTGTGGATCGAACCAAGCATAAAGTAAGTCATTGATTTGTGGATCGAAGCAAGCATGAAGGAAGTCATTTCTTTTTGGATCGAAGCATGCATGGAGGAAAACCATTGCTCAATCAAAGCTTGTGGATCGAAGAAGGTTTAGAGGTGGATCGAAGGAGGCATGAAGGAAACCATTTCCCAATTGAAGCTTGCGGATCAAAACAGGATTGGAGGTGGATCGAAGCAGGTTGCTCGAAGGAAATCATTTCCAAATCAAAGCTTGTGGATTGAAGCAAGCTAGCTTTTCTTCGATTTGTCAAAAATTTGCTAACCACTCCTTTCAATCAGTCATGTGGTTCAAACAGCCCTAACCAGGTTTTACATACAAACTGTTATCTGCAACCACTCCTTTTGATCTGCTTTTCCCTTTCGACAGTTTCCTCTTCCTCCTTTCTTCGACCTGATTCTTGAGAGCCTAATATGATCCTTGGAAAATATATGGGGCATTAAAAGTCCAATTGTACTTGTGCAAACTCAAACCCTAGTTTTGAGTCATCAGTGTTGAGGAAGTGTCTTGATCTGATCAAACCTTATGCAATTTTGAGCAATGGATATTTTCTGAGAGAATCTTTGAGAAATTGGAGAGGGAACATTTTGGGGTACAACAGCTGCCCCTGTTCAATCTTTTTGAACCTGAAGAGTTAGATTGGCGAGTCCATCATTCGTGACTTGAAGGTGGAAGATGATTGAACACTAGAGTGCCCAGAAATTTGCACTCGACTATGTGTTAGTTGATTGTGTCGGGAATGGGCTTAAATATGCCATTTGGAGAAATGATGAAGAGATATCGGAGATGGGCTTATAGATGCCATCCAAAGTGACTGTTGGTAAGTATAAAGCTTGACTGCGATGTGTAATGAAGGAATCTTTGACGACTACTACTTCAATAGGTAATGAAGGAATCTTGGACGACTACTACTTCAACATGTAATAAAGGAATATGACGACTACTACTTCAATAGGTGATAAAGGAATCTGACGACTACTACTTCAATAGGTAATGAAGGAATCTAACGACTACTACTTCAACAGGTAATTAAGGAATCTTGGATGACTACTACTTCAACAGGTAATGAAGGAATCTGGCGACTACTACTTCAACAGGTAATGAAGGAATCTGATGACTACTACTTCAACAAGTAATGAAGGAATCTGACGAATAATACTTCAACAGGTAATGAAGGAATCTGAAGACTACTACTTCAAGAGGTAATGAAGGAATCTTGGACGACTATTACTTCAACATGTAATGAAGGAATCTGACGACTACTACTTTAACAGGTAATAAAGGAATCTGGCGACTACTACTTAAACAGGTAATGAAGGAATCTGATGACTACTACTTCAACAAGTAATGAAGGAATCTGAAGACTACTACTTCAACAAGTAATGAAGGAATATGTCGACTACTACTTCAACAGGTAATAAAGGAATCTTGGATGACTACTCCTTCAACAGGTAATGAAGGAATCTGATGACTACTAATTCAACAAGTAACTAAGGAATCTGACGACTACTACTTCAATAGGTAATGAAGGAATCTTGGATGAATACTACTTCAACAGGTAATGAAGGAATCTGACGACTACTACTTCAACAGGCAATGAAGGAATCTGACGACTACTACTTCAACAGGTAATGAAGGAATCTGACGACTACTACTTCAATAGGTAATGAAGGAATCTAATGACTACTACTTCAATAGGTAATGAAGGAATTTGACGACTACTACCTCAACAGGTGATGAAGGACTCTGACGACTACTACTTCAATAAGTATCAGAAAAAATCCAAGCTTGATTTTATCTCGAAGAAGTTTATAGATAGTTGATGATGTTCATCTGTTGATTAATCTTTTCATGAAAAAGTAAAGAGTTAGTTGTATGCAATGTCATAATGCATGCATTGCATAATGATGTTCTCAAAATAAATGAGATTGTGTTATATGTGCTTTGTATGCATATGTCATGATGTGTGAATGTGTAATGTTATTGAAATGTATCTTTGTCTGGGAAAATAAATCCTTGACAAATGCTAGTGAGCCTTGGGAAATGAAATCTCTGACTGCTGTTGGGGATGAAGAGTATGCTCCTCTTCAGACCTTGTTTTAAGATTTTTCCGCGGGGTATTCCTGTTCTGTTGTTTGAGGAGAACTCCGCTAGGGAATGTTGACTTTGCTTGAAGGAAACTCCACATAGAGTGTTGATTTCTGCTTAAGAAAAAGAGTTCAGGAGTTTTACTTATCTGTTGCTCTACTGGGGAGTTATCTCTTGATTAGAGAGAATGGAAGTTAGCAACTTGTTAGGGATAAAGAAGTTAACTGTTATCTGGTTGGATCCCAGGCTTTACAGCAACTCACTGGGGATAATGGCAAACTCTACTGGGGGAGAGGAGCTTTTAAACTGCTATCTTGTTGGGTCTAGGCTTTGCAAAAACTTTCGGAGATAACAATGACTCTGTTGACGACTTCATTGGGGACTAGGGGTTGTGGTCCCTTAATTTGTAATAGTCTGAGAGGAAAAATCAAGCCGAGGAATCTGTAGTTTGTTGGGGAAATAAACCCTGTTGAAGAGAATATTTGACAAACTGCTGGGGAGGTGTTTTCTTTTGGCAGAAATCCTCGAGGATTCTTCTTGAGACCAACTCAGCTGGGGAGAGGTTTTCCGGAGACTGAAACTCTGGCTGGGGATTGCATGGATCCAATTTTATAGGGATATCCATGAATTTGGCCTTGTGGGGTTTGTACCCTTATCTGTGAAGATTATTCTGTGGGGATAATGATAAACCAGAAATGTATCAAATATTTGGATCAACTTACATGAATTTTATCCGCATTTTAATTAATTAAATTACTCTTTATTCGTATTATGCTGGAATTTTCTATGTTTTCAGGAATTTGATGTTTGCTAGGCATGTGCAAAGAAAGTCAAGAAAAGTTGATCTAATCGTATTTAAAATCTGCACAAAGAAAGAGCAATTATGCAATTGAGGGGTGTGTGGCAGAATTGGGTGCATTACAAGTAAAAAGCCTTGGAAGAATAAAGAAGAAAGAAGCACTGGGCCCAATCCACCAAAGGCCCAAAGGAGTGTAACGACCGTTACACACTACCTAGCCCAAGTGTAACGACTATTACACCTTGCCACGCCAGCCCTTCCCTAAAAGCAGGAGTGTAACGACCGTTACACTGAGCCCTTCAATTCGTAGCGGTCGCTACGGAGGAAAATATGGAGGAGAAAATATTTTAACTCCCTGTGCGTCTCCAAGCCTATAAATAGGACCTCAAATCCCCATTTTTTAGGGACGTTTTCTTTTCTCTGCTTTTACTATTACTCTGTCGAATATTTTCCGCATTATTTCTTTTCGTTTATTTTACCGATATGTGGGAGACACCTGAAGTCATCCAAATATTTTGCCATAGTATTTTCAGGTTTAATTTAAGTATTTTATTTATTTATTCCAGGATTGTCTGGAACGTTTATTTTATTTAAATTGTTTGGTGGTAGTTATTTTTTTTGCCCTGTTATTGAATTGTATAACATGCTAAGCTAAATTTATTTATCAGTATGTAAGATCATATAGCCAACGGGGTTTAGCAATGCCAATTGATCAGTTTCTTTTAAAAAAGAATAATTTTCTGGTTTCAATTACTAGTTCTAAATATTAACTGTTTTGTTACGAGAGTAAAATATAGATAAAAGTTAGGATCAATAAAACGAGAGTTTGAGATAATAATTGGACAGTGGTAATTGTGCATCAACTTAAAATACAGCAAGAGCGAGTTTAAGTTGATTAGGTTTTATTTGTTTCCAAAAACTATTCTTAAAATCTAATTGAAACAGCGAGAGCACTCACTTAGGTTTAATCGTAGGATCTGAATCAATAAACACGAGAGTGTGAGAAGAGGGTTTTCAAGCAAATACTTCCTACTGAAAACTATTTTGTTAATCCGAGTTAGGTCAATGAGTTGCTAAATCCCCGAAGTCCGACCATTACATACCGATATTCTCCCTTGAATCTAAACTAGATTATAATTAGTTAGGTTCCCTAAGCCACCTATTAATTACATTATTAGACTTAGATTTATATAGTAACCTAAGATAACGGCAGTTCAACATTTAGTCCCTTAGGATTCGATAATATTTAAAGCTACACGCGATAGGACTGTATACTTGCGGTCTAAATTCTTTAATACTCACAAACCAACGATCATGTTTTTGGCGCTGTTGCCGGGGACTAACAAGTCGATATCGTAACTCTTTTAGTTACGCTGTAGAGACTACGGAACCACTCCCAATTTTATGCCAAGCACTCGCTCTAAAGGTGAAGGCTTAGTGCTACCAATTTCCGAACTTGAGCGCTCTATTACTAGAAGACGCCGAGTACGAGTATCTCGTACAATACAATCCCTCTCTAAATCTTCTATCCATGCCGAACCAGTTGAAGAATCATACATAGGTGATCAACCACATCCGCTCAAATCTTATGCTATTCCTTTGCAGGAAGAACCACATAACATCATTGTTGCTCCTTCGATCGAGGCTAATAACTTCGAACTCAAACCTTCCTTATTGTATGTTGTACAACAAAACCAATTTTATGGAGGGTCAATGGACGACCCCAATCTACATTTATCGATGTTTCTGCAATACGCAGATACAGTTAAGAACAATGGCGTCAGTCAAGAGGCGATAAGACTTCGTCTTTTCCCTTTTTCTCTAAGAGACAGAGCCCGAGCTTGGCTCCAGTCTCTACCAGCTAACTCATTTACCTCTTGGGATAAGTTGAAGAAAGTCTTTCTTGCAAGATATTTCCCACCAAGTAAGACAGCTATGCTAAGATCCCAAATAAGCAATTTTCAAGAAAAGGACAACGAGTCTCTTTTTGAAGCTTGGGAAAGATACAAAGACATGCTGAGGCCCTGTCCACATCATGGCCTAGAAGAATGGTTAATCATCCATACCTTCTACAATGGTCTCCTTTATAATACAATATTAACAATATACGTCGCCGCAGTGGCGCACTTATGGATAAATCCTACGCTGCTTCTTATGCTCTCATAGAAATTATGGCTCAAAACCACTATCAGCGGGGGAGTGAAAGAAGTCAAGCAGACAAAGCTCTCGTAGAGAAAGCAATGACAAAAGGTGGTATGTACGAGATCAGCAGTCTTGATAGTGTTCATGCTAAGGTAGACGCTCTCGTCCAAAAGATAGATAGCTTAACCTCAGTACCTCCAGCCACCGTGGCTGCTATAATTCTGAATTGCAAGATATGCGGAGTACTTGGACATGCTGCTGCTGAATGTCAAATATTAGCAGGACCCCCCCCCCCCCCCCGACCAAGTACATTATGCTAAAGGAAACCCTTACTCGAAGACTTACAACCCTGGATGGAAAAATAATTGAAATTTATCATATAAGAACACCAATGCGTTGTATGCGTCTGACCAAGCACCTGTTGTACCACCAGGATATCAAAAAGCACCTGCAGCTGCTCCTAATATGCCTAGGAGGGCTAACCTCAAAATACTAATGGAAAATTTTATAGCTACCCAAGCTCAAACTAATAAGGAATTTCTAAACCAAAATATTCACACTAGTGAGAAAATCAAACAATTAGTGAACAAAGTAGATGCTTTAGCCACCCATAACAAAATGCTTGAAACCTAGATTTCGCAAGTGGCCCAATAACAAGCACCTACTACTGCACCTGCTAGTACATTTCCAGGCCAACCTCAACCGAATCCAAAATGACATGCTCATGCTATTATATTACAAAGTGGAACTGAATACGATGGACCAATTGATCCTAGAGCTGAAAACCCAGTTGTGATACGGTGGCAGAACCGACTGTTATATACTAGTTTGTGTTTTTTGTTCGCAAATATCATGGTAAGAAAGAGTCGCCACCGACTTTTCTTTTATCCAAATTAAGGAAAGAGTGAAAAGAACAGAAAAAGACCTTTTTCGAGATTTTCTGAGTAAGAGGGGTAGATTATGGAAAGGAAAGGTATTAACACCCTTTCCATCTGTGGTTTTCCACAGGCTCTTAGGTACTTGCTCATTTTTTAAAACTGTTTGTGTTTGTGTGTTTTGTAAGATTTTTGTTTTCTTTATGGTAACTCTTGTATCAGTCCTCACGAGTGTGATAAAGCTTTTTTGAAAATAGTTTTTGAAAAGTGTGTAAGTGTGAAAAATTTAGAGTTGAGCAAGAACTTAAGAACAGTCTACCTACTCGAAAAAGGATGTTCTTTTACTCCTTTTCTTTAGATAGTGCTATCATACTATTAGTGAGTAGGTAGTCCTGTCGTTGGATGTTGAGGGACAATCGAAAGGGACATTATGGTCATCGAAGGCAACATGTAAGGATATCTTAGCATTCGAAGGGAAGGTCATCATATAAGCAATATCGAGGGACAAGATCATTTTTCAAAGGTAACTCGAGGGACATTAGGGACCATGATCTTTTTTATGACTTTAGTATCGAGGGTCTTTGCTAAGATATTCCTACGTTTGAGGGACATGACCATTTCCGAGGCAACCAAGTGAGGAATACCCTAAGGATGCAAGTGTGAGAAGTGTGTTTTTTCCAGTTATATTATATTGAGGTTAGTGATCTAACGGTTAAATAATTAATCTTGTTATGCACGCCTAATTTACTAGCAGCAATATATACCGAATATAAGAATGTAAAAGTGAGAAATAAAGTCATACATCTATTACAAGGCTTCGGGACAGTTACAGTTATATCTGACTAAAATGTAAAGTGCGGAAATTAAAAGTGAGAAAATTTAAGTTCTAAACTATTACAATGCATGGGCAGATACATAATCAGGAAAAATATGCGTGCATAACAAGATTAATAATTCTTGTTTAGGAAAACTTTGTAAAGGCGCCATCATTTAAGCAAACTTTGTAATAATTCTCGTTCGTAAGAATGTATACAAAGTGTTGATCTTTTCAAAATGTTTCAAGTTTGAAAGATGTTTTGAAAGTGTTGGTGTTTGTTTTGAAAATAGCAAGGATGTTTTGGTTTGAAAATGAGCAAGCAACTAGGAACATTCTACCTACTTAAAAGTCTTTCTTGTTTATTTCTTCTTTCCTTTGACATTGTTATTTTACCATGGATTGGTAAGTAACCTTATCTTTGGATGTAAAAGGGACGGGAAAGGGTCATCGTATAGTCATGAATAGCAATATTGTAAGATATCTTAGCATTTTCTTTGAGGGACTAAGATCATTCGTAAGGCAACATTTGTAGCGTCATCAAGGGACTATGATCTTGTATTTTCGTTTGTTTTTGCTAAGACATCTTACATGCGTATTGTGACCATTTATTTCTCAAGGCAACAAGTGGATTTACCCTAAGGGTGTAAGTGTGCAAGTGTGTCTTTTTCATGCTTGATTTGTCTTGTATTAGGGTTTGCTAACTTGTTGATTTTAATCTTTCCATACAAACCCTAATTTACTAGCATTTATATATAAAAGCATTAAATTGTGGAAATTAAAAATACTAAGCTATTACATCAATAGGGGATGGGGTGTACAAATTTACAAATGGGGATTTTGCAAGAAAATCAAATCTAATTAACTATTACAACCATATTGAATATTGTACAAAATTGAAAATAAAATGCATGAATGAAAAAAATGGAAAAAGAAATGATTTTTGTTTGGATTTTTACGAAAGGATTTTAACCTAAAGCTAATTAAGAAAATAATTAATGAAAATCAAATAAAATTAACTTAAACTAATTAAAAAAGAAATTAACTAAAAAAAGAATTTTTTTAGGGTTTTTTATGAAAAGGTTTTAAGAATAATATAAAAATACATAAAAATTAATTAATTAAAATAAACATAAATTCTAAATTAATTTTAATTTACAAGAAAATAATATAATATAATAATTAAACCTAATTATCTAAATATTAATAAAAGAAAGAAATTGAATTGTTAAGAAAATTGTTTTTGTTCTTTTTAGTTTATAAAGAAAAATAAAATATGAGTGCAAAAATAATAAAATAAATATTTTTTGGATTTGTTATTGATAATAAAAAAAACGTTAGTAATGAAAATAATAAAATGAAAATATGAAAGTGAAATAAACTAAAAAAAACAAAAATAAAACAAAATAAAGAAATAAATGACCAGGGGGTGCTGAAGCATGGCCAGGGATTAGAAGCCAGCAAAAGACCAAGGCCCACTGCATTGAGGCCCAGGCATGTGTGTTTGTGACAAAAAAAAGAGTGGAAATGTAAAAAGTGAACAAAAGGTAGCGCGCTGGATGTTGAACCCACGCACTCTTGGTTACCAACGCGCTGCCTTACCACTGGGGTGACTATACATCCATTTATTGAAATGAAATGATAAATACATAACACATAATGCTTCCAAGGCATGTACTTCGTCTTCAACCTTCAGCCAGCCATAGCATCTGTAACTTTTTCATCTCTCAACAAAAATGGAAAGTACAAACATGAAAGTTGTGGCATTTCTTCCCACGAATCCAACCTTATAAATAACTAAAGTTATAAATCCAAAATGAGTGAGAACTTTTCTAGCCCTAATTTAAAACCTAAAAATTTCAGAAACTTCATCTCCAAAATTTTCTAAGCTCAGGCTATATAAATGCAAACTATGGATATGTACAGCTTTGTGGCAATGGTATCTACATTTTATCTTTGAAAATGGAAGCCTAACAATGCCTATATGAATAGTTCAAAAGTAAGAAAACTCACCTTGCAAAAGGGTATCGTGTTTTGAGTTGGAGCAGCTTTCAATGAGTTCTAGTGATTGGGTTAGCTTCCTCAAGTTCTTAGGAAGCTAATGTGATGCTTGGCTTGAGCTGAAAGTGGCTGAGGAGTTCTTGGACAAAAATGATCTCAAGAAGTTCTTGGACATTTTAGAAAGATTTTAATGTGCTCTATAACCCCTCTTCAACAATGTTTTAGATCTTATTGAGATCTATAACTTTTATGTTGAAAGTTTCCTTTGAATCATCTTGCATCATGGTGAAAAATTGGCTTAAAGTTATGAAAAAATATGAAGTTTTCAACACTTAGAAAAATTTCGAAGTTTGGAAATTTTGACTTTTCAAAATGAAATCTTGACTTGTTGATTTCTTGATGAACAAGTTTCATATTTTGACATGTTTTGATGAATTGTGATCTTTGACACTTGATTTTGACCAAAAAGTCAAAGTTTGACTTTTCAGTGTACAATTGACTTTTGATCAGTTGATTGAAAATCAACTATCAATCAATTGATCTTGAGGGAAGTTTTCAGTCATAACATTATGTTAAAATGATGCATTTGAAACCTTTAGATCATGTCTCAAACCAAATAACCATTTTCTAGGTCAAAAATCAGAAATTGCCCTTTCTTAGTCAAAACCCTAATTTTGACCATTTTGCCCTTTTGATGATCTGATCAAATTTCTTGAGGAATTGTGGTCCAAACTTGATAAAATGACATAAATGAGTTCATAATGTTTACATGGATAAAAAATTATGAAGTTTGACTGTAAATTGAGCATAATTGACTTTTTCCCCAATACAGCTGATTTTTAGGTCAACTGATCAATTAACTAAGCAGAAATGTGATCCAAGACTTGAAAATTGACATGGGCAATCTTGAGGGTCCATAATAATTCATGAAAGTCATATGAGGCATTAAAATTTCAATTATCCTTGTGTAATCTCAAACCCTAATTTCAATCATCAAAGCTTGAGGAGGTGTCTTGAGTTAATCAACCCTAGTGCAGTCTTGAACCAAAGGAGATCTTGTGAGAAAAATACTTGATAAATGAGAGGAAAAAATTTGGGGTACAATAGCTTCCCCTGTTCAATCTTCTTAACCTGAAGAGTTAGATTGGCGGATCCGCCATTCATAACTTAAAGGTGGAAGATGATTGAACACTAGAGTGCCCAGAAATTTGCACTCGAAGATGAATTATGAATGGGCTTATAGATGCCATTTGAAGGAATGATGGAGATTTTCCGGAGATTGGCTTATAGATGCCATCCAAAGGTGACTGTTGACAGAAAATAGACTAAATCTGAACTTGATTTCAACTGGAAAAAAATCACAATGAATCTTTGGAGCGATTTATCTGAAACTAGCAGAAGTCTTGTATGTTGTTTGACTGGGAAGAATCAGAATAAATTTTGGAGCGGTTATCTGAACCAGAAATGTTCATTTGGAAAGTATCAGGATAAACCGTTGAGAGGTTTAAACTGAACCAAAAGAGGTCTTGAATATTCTTTAACTGGAGAGAATCATAGTAGATCTTTTGAGCGATTTATCTGAACCAGAGAAAGGGCCTACTAGGAAAGAATCAGAATAAATCATTGAGAGATTTATCTGAACCAGCAGGGATCTTGAGAAGAATCAGAACAAATCATTGAGAGATTTATCTGAACCAGAGAAGACTTCTACGGGAAAGCATCAGAATAAACCATTGAGAGATCTAAACTGAACTGACAGGGATCTGGAGAAGAATCAGAAAAAATCATTGAGAGATTTATCTGAACCAGAGAAGACGACTGCGGGAAAGAATCAGAATAAACCATTGAGAGATTTAAACTGAACCGACTGGGATCTGGATAAGAATCATAACAAATCATTGAGAGATTTATCTGAACCATAGAAGACGTCTACGGGAAAGCATCAGAATAAACCGTTGAGAGATCTAAACTGAATCGGCAGGGATCTGGAGAAGAATCAGAACAAATCATTGAGAGATTTATTTGAACTAGAGAAGACGTCTGCGGGAAAGCATCAGAATAAACCATTGAGAGATCTAAATTGAATCGACAGTGATCTGGAGAAGAATCAGAATAAATCATTGAGAGATTCATCTGAACCAGAGAAAATGTATGAACCCAGAAAGCATCTGCAAGAAAGAATCAGAATAAATCGTTGAGAGATTTAAACTGAACCAACAGGGGTCTGAAGGAAATATCTGTTATGTAGATGGTCGACCAGTCCTTTCTCGGAAATTGATCTATAATTGACTTGCTGAAAATTTGACGATAATTTTCTGTTGATATAATCTTTCCTGAAAAGGTGAAGGGTTAGTTGCATGCAATTCCATGATGTATGAAATGCACGGTGTAATGATGTTTCTCAAAATAAATGAGATCGCGTTGTATGCATTTGTGTTGTCAATGCTATGACGTATGGATGTAATATATGGACACATTAATTGTTATGCCGCAGTGTTGCTGGAGTCGGGGAAAATAAATCCCTTAGTACTGTTGGGAATGAAGAGTGTAAGTCTTCATATTTTGAAGTTGAAGTGTTGATGGATGAATTTCCATTTATTAGAGAAATAAACTCGGTTGTGGAAGGGAAACGTCGTGCATTGCTTGTGGACCTCGTGAAATCCTGCAGGGGAATCTTGAGATACTGGGCAATTTTCATTGGGGAATCTTTGGATCGGTAACTGAAAGTTTTTTTCTATCGGGGATGTGAGAGCGCTTGATACCATTAGGCTGCATACTAGAGATACGTTAGCGATCCTGTAGTGGGATGTCCTGGTTTTATCTCTTGCTAGAAAAAGTACATGCGGGGGATTTTACGGAATGGTCTATAGATATTGTCCTATTTCTTAAAGCCATTAGTGATTGTCTTTCTATTTTCCGTTCCCTTTTTTGCTCATTTGTAAACAATAATCACATTCAAATGCATATGTTCAAAAATAATCATTGGACGTTTTTGCAAACAAAACCCAGAAATAAAATAAAAACAGATAGTTTTGCACTTTCAAAGGAATATCTTTGTATTAACTTGAATAAGTATTTTTTGTATAATGAGACGAACATCCTAGTAAGGGAGTGTCGTCGTATAAAATGAAAATTGATACAAAGAAAAGATAGCTATGTGAAATAACCCCATGGGGTTCCCATTCTGCTATAGCCTTTATGTCTCTGAGTGTCTCATCCACTTGTTGTTTTGTCCAAAGTTGATTGGATTGATTCGAACCGTTTGAGTTTGTCAGTCGATACTAAAAGTTGTCTGTAAGGTGATTTAACGGGACATAGTCACACACCTTAATTCACTAACTTTTTCCTGGACCGCCCTTTCGGGTTTTCAGTCCACCGGGATACCCTTTTTTTCCTAAGCCGCCCTTTCGGGTTTTCAACTTGCCGGGTGTACAGTTTTTTTTGTATTTTATCCCTAATTTTTGCCCAAACCTTTTCGGTTCGCTGGGATGCCCTAATTCTTTCCTAGGCCAGTCGACCTAGCGGGTCTTTATTCATGCGTAGTATCTTTTGACTATGTCCGCGTTTACAGGATGCGGAAGGTCGTCACTATCCATAGTGGTTAAGATCATTGCTCCACCAGAGAATATGCTTTTGATCACAAATAGTCCTTCATATGTAGGAGTCCATTTGCCTCTGGGATCACCTTGTGGCAATATGATATGCTTGATTACCAAGTCACCAACCCGATATACTTGACGTCTGACCTTCTTGTTAAAAGCTTTGATCATGTGTTTTTGGTACATCTGACCATGACAGATAGCCGTAAGCCTCTTCTCATCAATCAAGTTCAACTGGTCAAGTCGAGTTTGAATCCATTCATCTTCATTCAGCCCTGCATCTTTTATGATTCTCAGAGAAAGTATTTGGACTTCAATTGGTAGGACGGCTTCTATACCATATACCAAAGAGAAAGGAGTTGCCCCTGTTGACGTGCGTGTCGTGGTACGGTAACCATGGAGAGAAATGGTAACATCTCATGCCAGTCCTTGCAGGTCATTGTCATTTTTTGTATGATCTTCTTGATGTTTTCATTTGTGGCTTCGACAGCGCCATTGATCTTTGGCCGATAAGGAGATGAATTATGGTGTTGGATCTTGAATTGCATGCATAATGCGGTGATCATAGTATTGTTGAGATTGGTACCATTATCCGTAATGATTCTCTCCGGGATACCGTACCGATAGATGAGGTTCTATTTAATGAATCGGGCCACAAAGTTCTTGGTAACAGAAGCGAAAGAAGCTTCCTCAACCTACTTCGTGAAGTAGTCAATGGAAACCAAGATGAAGCGGTGTCCATTAGAAGTTGCAGGTTTGACTTCTCCAATCATGTCGATGCCCCACATCATGAATAGCCAGGGAGCAGTCAGGACGTTTAGAGGAACTGGAGGCACATGTACTTTGTCAGCATAGATCTGACACTTGTGATAGGTTCGTGAATGCTGATGGCAATCTGCTTCCATGGTAGACCAGTAGTAACCCGCCCGTAGGATTTTTTAGCCATCGTGTGCCCACTAGAATGGGTGCCAAAAGTGCCTTCATGTAGATCAGCCATGATCTTGTCTGCCTCACTCTTGTCTGTGCAATGAAGCAAAGTAGAGTCGTGGTTGCGCTTGTAGAGAATTCCATTACTGAGGAAGAAATTAGCAGAGAATCTTCTCAAGAACTTCTTATCATTGGCTGAAGCTCCCTCTGGATACTCTTGGGCCTCGATATACCTCGTAAATTCATGGAACCAAGGCTTGTCCACTACTTCTTAAGTATCGATCTCGTGACAGTAAGCTGGTTCATCCATCAGTTCAATGGTGATCTGGGGAGCCTCGTTATCCCACTTGATTTTAAACATGGATGACATAGTGGCTAGCGCGTCCGCTAGTTGATTTTCCTCTCGTGGAAAATGCTCAAAGGTAATTTCCTCAAAATGTAGGATTAATGTCAACACATATTCTTTGTAGGGGATGAGATTAGGGTGCTTCGTGTCCCATTCTCCTTTGGTCTGACTGATGACTAAGGCTGAATCTCCAAATACCCTTAAGGACTTGATTCCCAAATCTATTGCGGCTTTGAGAGCCATAATACACACTTCATATTCTGCCATATTATTGGTACAGTTGAAACAAAGACTTGCAGTGAAGGGAGTATGACATCCTTCAGGGGATATGATCACAAAACCTATGCCATTGCCGAGTGCGTTGGAAGCTCCGTCCAAAACCAAGGTCCATCGGGATCCTTGTTCAAGTTCGTCATCTGGTCTGAATTCTTCCCAATTGGTTACCATCATGATGTCTTCATCTGGGAACTCGAATTTCATGGATTGATAGTCATCCACAGCTTGATGAGCTAGGTGGTCATCTAGCACACTGCCCTTTATTGCTTTCTGGATAATGTATTGAATGTTGTATTCATTCAGGATCATCTGCCATCTTGCTATTCTTCCAGAGAGGGCGAGCTTCTCGAATATGTATTTAATTGGATCCATCTTGGATATCAATAAGGTAGTATGGGTCAACATATAATGTCTTAGACAGCGAGCAGCCCATGCCAGAGCGCAACAAGTTTTCTCGAGCAGTGAATATCTGGTTTCACAGTCGGTAAACTTTTTTGCTCAGGTAGTATATTGCATGCTCTTTTCGGCCAGACTCGTCATGCTGTCCCAACACACACCCCATTAAATTTTCCAAGACAATTAGATACATGATCAAAGGTCTTCCCTCGACTGGTGGAATCAAAACAGGAGGCTCTTGAAGGTACTCTTTCATCTTGTCGAAGGCAGTTTGGAAGTCGTCTTTCCAATCCAACACTTGATCTTTCTTCAGTAATTTGAAGATTAGTTCACAAGTAGCGGTTAGGTGAGAAATGAATCCGGAGATGTAGTTTAGCCGTCCTAAGAATCCTCTGACTTCCTTCTCGATGCGAGGAGCAGGCATTTCTTGTATTGATTTTACCTTTGCAGGGTCCACTTTGATACCTTTACCGCTGATGATGAAGCCTAGGAGTTTACCGGACCTCACTCCAAATGTGCATTTACTCGGGTTCAACCTTAGCTTGTATTTCTTCAGTCTTTCAAACAATATCTACAAATGGTTAAGATGTTCTTCTTCAGTTTGATATCTGGCTATCATGTCATCCACATAGACTTATATTTCGTGATGGATCATGTCGTGAAATAGAGATACCATGGTGCGCTGATAAGTTGCCCCAACGTTTTTCAACCCGAATGGAATAACTTTGTAACAGAACATGCCCCACTGTGTGACGAAGGTCATTTTTTCCATGTCCTCAGGTGCCATTTTGATTTGATTATAGCCTGGGAAACCATCCATAAATGAGAACACTTTATGCTGTGCGGTATTGTCAACCAGAATATCGATATGGGGAAGCGGGAAATCATCCTTAGGGCTTGCCCTATTCAAATCTCTATAATCCACACACATGTATACTTTACCGTCCTTTTTAGGCACTGGAACAACATTGGTGACTTATTGTGGATAGGAGGTGACGGCTAAGAATCTGGCGTTGAATTGTTTCATGACTTCAGTCTTGATCTTCTCTGACATGTCTGGCCGCATGCGAAGGACTTTCTGTTTTACCGGAGGGAAGTCTTCTTTTGTTGTTAGACGATGGACCACGATATTAGCATCAAGTCCTGGCATGTCTTCGTATGACCAGGAAAAGACCTCAACATAGTCATGTAGTAACTGAGTTAAGCGCTTGTTGACACTAGGTTCCAGATTGGCACCTACCTCAACTTCTTTCTTGTCCTCTTTGGTACCTAAGTTAACTGTGTCCACTGGTTCTTCGTGGGGATGTATGGTCCTTTCTTCCTGTTGTAGTAACCTGGCTAGTTCCCCTGGTACCTCATAATCTTCCTCACCCCCGTCTTCGGCTTGGTAGATCGGATTTTCAAATTCATAATAGGCCATAGCAGAATCATTACCCATGAGATCCTGAGTGGATGTGGATCTGCATTTTGATATGTGAGTGTGTGTAAGAGCATAGCTATCTTTGAAAAAATAAAAATGTAGAAAAAGAAAAACAAAGAGCATAAAATTTGCATGCAAAAACATCCATGATTCATTGATGACATATGAAAATGAAGTAACAACCCTTACAAATTGACCGTTGTGCCTCGGGTAAGACACAAGGTTTTAAAAGTCTAAATTATTTAAATATTACAAGTCTGACAAAAATTTAAAGACAATTACGGTTCGATAAAAGTAATAGGGATAAATTCTTTGGCTTCCCAGTTGTTGAGTCCTCCGCTGATAGTTAGAAAAATCCATTCTTCCAGGTCACATCTGTCATCACTATCCTCCATTGCGTTGACTCCATGGTTGCTGATCCACAAAGGTGGTTCCTCGGCACGATCACGACGAACAACTTTATGGGCTCCTGAAGTAAAACCTAAACCAAATTTATCAGATTTGTAGGGATCTCCGAGATTTGGCCCCAAATGGTACACCCACCTTCTTCGACTACTTTGTTGGAATCTTTCAGAGAAGCCATCTTCAGCGGAGGTCTGGTAATCTTTGGAACTTTGGAAACATTCTTGGCTGCGGCAACTGTTTTTGGGACTTCCTCAAAATGCTGACACGGAGTTTCGATGAATTCACCATCCATTTCCGCATATCTGAAGGAGTTCAGGTGACTAACCATATATTCCTCCTCTCCATGGACAGTGATGATTTTTCCCATGATTGGGTATTTCAACATCTTATGTAATGTAGAGGTGACGGCACCAGCGTTATGAATCCAAGGTTGGCCCAATAAATAGGAATAGGAAGGGCGAATATCCATCACATAGAAATTTGAATCAAAGGTCTGAGTTCCAACTTTAATGGGGATGTCCACCTCCCCGTGCACCATTCTCTTCGAACTGTCGAAGGCCCTTACCACTATGTTTCTGGGCTATACGATCAAACCTTCACAGTCTAGTCTATCCAGAGCCTTCTTAGGCAGCACATTTAATGATGAACCAGTATCTACCAGGACATAGGCCAAAGTAGTGCCCTTGCATTCGAAAGAGACATGAAACGCCTCATTGTGTTTCCTTCCTCTAGGTGTCATATAAACATAAAAAATTCCCAAACCATTATCAGTTGTCAAACTGGCCACACAATCTTTGAATTGGTCAGCAGAGGTTTCATGTGGCACATGGGCATTTTTAAGAAATTTCACCAAGGCCTTCGCATGAGCTTCGGAGCACAACAGGCTTCAGAGCACAACAGTAAAGCTAGCATATAAATCTTTCAAGGGGTCTGCCCTAGCTGTTCGACTACATTGTAGTCGCTTCTCTTTATAATTTTCAAAATTTCTTCCATCTTCTTCTTGGAAGCCTCTGGGATAGATACTGATTGCGCCTTCATCTGGACATGTTCAACCAGAATGCCTTTTCCCCAAGTCTCGGTCGACTCAGTGATAGGGGTGTTAGCAGGGTTAACCACAGGAACTGTAGTAGTAGTATCACCAGGAACAAAAGCATGGATGATCACAGGACCCGTAACAGTTTTCAGAGGAGCAATCTCAGGGGAGAACACTCTTCCACTTCTGGTTATTTTACTGGTTCCCACAATGTTGTCGATGTTGGGGTCATCCCTCTCAAAAACCGAGTCTTCATCAGCCAGCCAATCTTGCTTGACACTGTGGTAGTAGACGTCACCCCCATAGTTCCAGGGGACAAATTTATCTAAGGAGTATGGGATTGGCCCTGGCATAGTAATTATTAGTGGAGTCACCTTCGGAACAAATGTAATACTGACGGGTCTTTTGGTGGAGACCCTGGGAGGATTGGCGGAAATGGTTACTATTGAAACATCCTTGTAAGCAATGGTTGGAACGAGAGTCTTTTCAAACAAAATCTCTTTGTCATCCATCAGGCGCTGAACACCTGCTTTCAATAAATGAGAACCAGTCGGTAGGGATAAACAGAGGTGGCAGCCTTCGCCACAGCCCGGAAATAAACCGGCCTTCAACAGGTTCCTCTTGACGGTCAGGAGAGGAGTAACAAGCTCATCAACAACAGTAACAAACACATCATCTTCAACAGCGTTAACACCACAACCGTGCTTGGGAATAGGAGCGGTGATAACATTTTGGATCCCAGGGAGCGTCAAATTTAATTTATTTTGCCTCGAGAAGGTCTTGCACCTTATTTTTCAAAACCCAGCAGTCGTTTGTATCATGACCTAGACTTTTTGAATGGTAAGCACAACGAGCATTTGGGTTATAATGGGGAGAGGCAGTGTTGGGATTCTTCGGAGTTTCCCGTAAGGTCACCAAATTAGATTTCAACAAATGTGGCAAGACTTGAGACAACGTCATATTTATCCGGGTAAATTGTCTTACCAGTAGTTCCATTCTAGGCTGGTAGTTCCTTTTTTGAATAGGTGCATACTTAGGGTTCATGGCAGCCCCTACCACTGGACAGCGTTCAGTTCTGTCCTGATTCCTATGGTCATATGCAACACTGGCCTCCTTCTTTCCGGTAAAGGGCCTCTTTATCGCGCTTGAGGATGCATCTCTTTGAATTTTTCCACTTTTTATACCTGCTTCTACCCGTTCACCTGTCATGATTAATTCGGTAAATCCAGTCGAGGAGCTTCCAATTAATTGTTTGAAGAATGGACCAGATAACGTGCCTAAAAACATATCCACCAATTCTCTATCAGATAGAGGGGGTTGGACCCTTCCCGCGAGATCCCGCCATTTTTGAGCATAAGTCTTGAAACCTTAACCTCCACCCATAGACATGCCTTGCAACTGTGTCCGTGTTGGAGCTAAGTCAGCATTATACTGGTATTGCTTGTAAAAAGCGGCAGCCAAATCTTCCCAATTGCGGATGTTGGTCCCTTCCAACTGATAGAACCAATCCAACTGCATTCCTGACAAGCTTTCTTGGAATAAATGCACCCATAGATTCCTATCCGCAGTATGGGGTTGAATTTTCCTGATGTATGATCTCAAATGCAGCTTTGGATAAGAGACACCATCATATTTAGCGAAAGTAGGGACCTTGAATTTATGCGATATGACAACCCCTGAGACAAGTCCTAGCTCCTCAGAATCCAACCCGGGTACTTTCTGGATCTCCATAGCATTTAGGCGATCTTCCAACTGTTTGTATTTGTCATCTGCTGGAGGATACTGCTCTTCAGAGTAGTCAGCCTCTTCTTCCTCTTCAAATTCTGGAGGGTCAGTCACTTCCTTGTTTTTCCCTTCTTGATTATCCCCTTCACCTGACGATGTTGTGAAGTCTAGAGTATGTTTGGCTTGTCCTTTGAACCTTCTTCCCAAATTCAAAACATCAGTTGATTTCTTCACTTTCTTCTTCTTTTCTTTGATCAACAGGGTTTTCAACTAATCTTGTCCTTTTGCCAGAGTCAAGAACATTTGTTGAAACTGGGCGTTCTGTGGCTTGAGATCTTTTACTGTCTATTCAATATCCATCTCACTGAAATAAATAGTAGAAAGATAAGGAGACCTGTTGTAAGAAACCTGTTTGTGTTATGATGAATGAAGATGCATATGCAAATGATTTCAAGGAAATTAGAGATTTAAATTCGCTTTAGACAAAAAGGAACACACGTTATATTAATAAATCAAAGATTGAGTACATCATACCTCTTTGGGCTTTACAAAGAAATAAAAATACAAAACTTTAAGACAAAAAAGTTGAATGCATCCTCTTCGATGCGATGTAGGCGTTCAGACTCCGCTCCACATGAAGCTGCTTGTGAGTTCCAGAACTTTCTTCTCGCTGGCGTAGAATTGGGCCTCGAAAGTGTCTCGCTCCCCCTTAATATGTATCCAAACCCTTTTCAAGTTTTTGAGATAGGTGGGCATGTTAGGATGAAGGATAGTGTATAGGACTTCTCCAATAGGTTCTATGATAACTGGGAGAATGGAAGGATAAGGAATCACAAGTTTTTGAGCACGAGCTCGCACCCACTTAAGGTAAGGCTCAAGGGGGATGGAATTCTTGTTCCCCAACGTATTTCTATCTACCTTGTTCAACATCCTCCAAGCTCGGATAAACCTCTCGCAGTAACCTTAATCGTCATTCTCGTAATCAAATACCAACCCTTGAATAAGCATCTCAGATGGACCATCCCTTCGGGCGTAACCAAACTGTCGTAAGGCCAAGAAAGGGTTGTAAGTGATACCTCCTCTAATTCCAAGTAGGGAGACATAGGAAATTCTCCACAATGATCGACGATAGTAACATTCTCCACAGATCGGGAACACCAATGAATATCTGAATGTCTGAGCGTCATCAACCTATGGGACCAACTTGAACCTTGCTCGTTCTTCAATACATATTGGGGAAGATGCAAAATAAACAATCTTGCCAAGAGAGAAGTACAACACATGAGGATACTTCTTTTCCTCATAGTGCGAGAGTGAAAAGAATGTAGGATGTCTCCTAACAAAGTAGGCACCGGGTTACGAGACATGAAGATTTTGACGGTGTTTATATCTATGAGTTGGTCAGGATTTGGAAACAAAACCATCCCATAGATGAGAAGAGCCACAATTTCCTCAAAAGTTTACATGTCCAAGGAGTTCCAGCAGTCTTGAGCTTTCTCAAACAAGAACTTGGCTAAGAAACCTTTGACACCACTCCTTATTTCCCAATTAGTTGTGACATCAGATCATTACAAGTGTAGGGCTTGAGCAATCTCTTCTGGTTTTGGGTCTCTTTCCGTACCGTTGAAGGGTAGTTGATTGAGAATGGGAATCCTCAAGAGTTGGGAGAATTCTTCCAAAGTTGGCACAAGTTGATAATCGGGAAATGTGAAGCAATGGTGTAGAGGATCAAAGAATTGGAAGAGCACCTTCATCATATCTTCATCAGTGTTGGAGGTAACCAAGTTTAGGAGGCGACCATGTCTTTCGGTAAATGGAGAATTCTCAGGAACCCTTGATGCTAACTCTTTAAGTTGAGGAGAGATCCTTACGAGATTGACTTGAATGGTTTTTCTGCGAATAGATTCCATGTCCTACAAAACAAAACAAATATAAATCTTAAAAGTCCTTGAAATGGTTAGTGAGTTTGAGTATGATGTTATGATGTTTATGATGTTATGTACAAGTAAATATATACAAATAAAACAAACAAGTCCTTAGGTTTAGGCTTGCATGGAGTCTCATAGGTAAGTACACTCTTTAAGTTTAGTTGGCTCAAACCTATCCTAGCAATAGTAATCAGGTTCTAAGGGAGCTCAATATCACTGGTTTGTCTTCTCGGGCATTGTTTCAGCACAAGCCTCTTTAATGGCGACCGAAATATCCCAAAAAACCAAACCTCAATGAGTGTAGTATCGATTATCTACCAACTTTGGACTGCACCAATGTCGGTCATCTCACAACATCCTAATGGCCAAGTTGGTCAAGTAAAGGTTCTAAAAGTCAGTTAGTGCTTCATGACATCACTCAGCGGCCTCGTATTCTCCTTGACTACTCAAGGGCTACCGGTACCCACAAATATGTCACACTAACGTAGCTATTGCTTAGACCATATTGGTATACCCCGCACAGTTTCCACAATGTATTGCTACTTACCTATAAGGTATCCTAAATCCGAGTAGAGGATTTAAACCCAAACAAAGAACGAAAATGTAAAGCAAACAAGTCAAACAATGAAAACAAGTAAATATGATCTAGCCCTAAGGTAACCTCACTTTTAAGTAAATTCCCCAGCAGATTCGCCAGTTCTGTAACGCGGTGGGAGAACTAACTTGGTTGTTTTGCGTTTGATCTCAATTGTTGCGGTTAGCAAGAGTCACCACTGGCTTTTCTTTTATCCAAAAGGAAAGGCTGGAAAGAACAAGAAAGACCTTTAGAGATATTTTCTTGAGTTCGGGGGGTAGATCATGAAAAGGGAAGGTATTAGCACCATTTTCATCTGTAGTTATCTACGGGCTCTTAGTTGCTTGCTAGATCACTTGCTTTTGTTTAAAAATATGCTTCGTGTGGTTTTTGAAAGTATTTTGAAAAGGCGCCATCGTTTAGGCAAACTTTGTAATGATTCTTGTTCGTAAGAATATATACAAAGTGTTGATCTTTTGAAAATGTTTCAAGTTTGAAAGATGTTTTGAAAGTGTTGGTGTTTGTTTTGAAAATAGCAAGGATGTTTTGGTTTGAAAATGAGCAAGCAACTAGGAACATTCTACCTACTTAAAAGTCTTTATTGTTTATTTCTTCTTTCCTTTGAAATTATTATTTTACCATGGATTGGTAAGTAACCTTATCTTTGGATGTAAAAGGGACGGGAAAGGGTCATAGTATAGTCATGAATAGCAATGTTGTAATATATCTTAGCATTTTCTTTGAGGTACTAAGATCTTCCGTAAGGCAAAATTTGTAGCGTCATCGAGGGACTATGATCTTGTATTTTTGTTTGTTTTTGCTAAGACATCTTACATGTGTATTATGACCATTTATTTCTCAAAGCAACAAGTGGATTTACCCTAAGGGTGTAACTGTGCAAGTGTGTCTTTTTCATGCTTGATTTGTCTTGTATTAGGGTTTGCTAACTTGTTGATTTTAGTATTTCCATACAAACCCTAATTTACTAGCATTTATATATAAAACATTAAATTTCGGAAAATAAGAATACTAAGCTATTACATCAATAGGGGAGGGGGTGTACAAATTTACAAATGTTGCAAGAAAATTAAATCTAATTAACTATTACAACCATATTGAATATTGTACAAAATTGAAAATAAAATGCATGAATGCAAAAAATGGAAAAAGAAATGATTTTTGTTTGGATTTTTATGAAAGGATTTTAACCTAAACCTAATTAAGAAAATAATTAATGAATATCAAATAAAATTAACTTAAACTAATTAAAAAAAGAAATTAACTAAAAAAAGGATTTTTTTAGGGTTTTTTATGAAAAGGTTTTAAGAATAATATAAAAATACAAAAAAAATAATTAATTAAAGTAAACCTAAATTCTAAATTAATTTTAATTTACAATAAAATAATATAATATAATAATTAAACCTAATTATCTAAATATTAATAAAAGAAAGAAATTGAATTGTTAAGAAAATTGTTTTTGTTCTTTTTAGTTTATAAAGAAAAATAAAATATGAGTGCAAAAATAATAAAATAAATATTTTTTGGATTTTTTATTGATAATAAAAAAATAATATTAGTAATGAAAATAATAAAATGAAAATATGAAAGTGAAATAAACTAAAAAAAACAAAAATAAAATAAAATAAAGAAATAAATGACCAGGGGTGCTGAAGCAGGGCCAGAGGTTAGAAGCCATCAAAAGACCAAGACCCACTGCATTGAGGCCCATACGTGTGTGTTTGTGACAAAAAAAGAGTGGAAATGTAAAAAGTGAACAAAAGGTAGCGCGTTGGGTGTTGAACCCACGCCCTCTTGGTTACCAGCGTACTGCCTTACCACTGGGGTGGCTATACACCAGTTTATTAAAATGAAATGATAAATACATAACACATAATGCTTCCAAGGCATGTACTTCGTCTTCAACCTTTAGCCAGCCAGAGCACCTGTAACTTGTTCATCTCTCAACAAAAATGGAAAGTACAAACATGAAAGTTGTGGCATTTCTTCCCATGAATCCAACCATATAAATAATTAAAGCTATAAATCCAAAATGAGTGAGAATTTTTCTGGCCCTAATTTAAAACCTAAAATTTTAGAAACTTTAACTTCAAAATTCTCTAAGCTCAGGCTATATAAATACAAACTATGGATATGTACAGCTTCGTGGTAATGGTATCTACATTTTATCTTTGAAAATGGAAGCCTAACAATGCTTATATGAATAGTTCAAAAGTCATAAAACTCACCTTGCAAGAGGGTATCGTGTTTTAAGTTGGATCAGCTTTCAATGAGTTCTAGTGATTGGGTTAGCTTCCTCAAGTTCCCAGGAAGATAATGTGATGCTTGGCTTGAGCTGAAAGTGGCTGAGGAGTTCTGGAGAAGTCAAGTTGCAGACCCCTATTTTTGAAAATGGAACTTGATGATGGAAGTGTTACAGTTGGGCAAAAGGTCTTTGGATGGTTTGTATTTGATGTTTAGAATCTTTAGGAACTAAAAGGCTTGGAAACGTACGAGGGAGATGTGAGTTTCAAGTTTTTGGTCAGATTATGTAACAATGGAGTTTTTGTGTGTGATTCTGAGTTCTAGGGAGTTTGAGGGCTTAAGCATGCGTGCCTTATCTTGCAAATAGTGTATGTATTTATAGCAAGACGTTTTGTGTTCTACAACAAGTCAGAATTTGAATTTACATGTTGTAAAACCTTTACTTATTTTTGAAGCAAACATGACAAATATCTTCCCAAAGCTTGTACCATGCTATTGTAGAGTGGTTGAACTTTAAACAAGCTTGCTTCTGACTTGTAGATGTTGTGTGTGCAGAAGGATCCATTGGGAGGCTCAAGAAGGGTTGACATTTGCAAAAGCATACTTTTCCAAAATGGAAGTCTTACCTTTCTTCCAAAAATGGCAAGTTAACTTAGACAAAGCTTGGATTTAATGGATAATATCCTTAAAGTTTATGTAATCTTCTGATTAAGGATAGATACACAAGTTAGAGGGCCTAAAAAGTGGGATTACGCAGCATGGATATGGATTTGGTTCATGTTCATTACAAAATTCTGCCTTGTAAAACAACTTGAAACCCTAACTTCTGGCCTTCGATTCTCCTTGCTCAAAAATGATCTCAAGAAGTTATTGTACATTTTAGAAAGCTTGGAATGTTCTCTACAACCCCTCTTCAACAATTTTTTAGATCTCATTGAGATCTACAATTTTCCTGTTGAAAGTTTCCTTGGAATCATCTTGCATCATGGTGAAAAATTGGCTTAAAGTTGTGAAAAAATATGAAGTTTTCAACACTTAGAAAAATTTCTAAGTTTGGAAATTTTGACTTTCAAAATGAAATCTTGACATTTTGATTTATTGATGAAAAAGTTTCATATTTTGACATGTTTTGATGATTTGTGATCTTTGACACTTGATTTTGACCAAAAAGTCAAAGTTTGACTTTTCAGTGTATAGTTGACTTTTGATCAGTTGACTGAAAATCAACTATCAATCAATTGATCTTGAGGGAAGTTTTGAGTCATACTATTAGGTTAAAATGATGCATTTGAAACCTTGAGATCATGTCTCAAACCAAATAACCATTTGCTAGGTCAAAAATCAGAAATTGCCCTTTCTTAGTCAAAACCCTAATTTTGACCATTTTTCCCTTTTGATGATCTGATCAAATTTCTTGAGGAATTGTGGTACAAACTTAATCAAATGACATAAATGAGTTCAGAATGTTGACATGGATAAAAAATTAGGAAGTTTGACTATAAATTGACCATAGTTGACTTTTTCCCCAATACAATTGATTTTTAGGTCAACTGATCAATTGACTGAGCAAAAGTGTTATCCAAGACTTGAAACTTGACATGAGAAATCTTGAGGGTCCATAATAATCCATGAAAGTCATATGAGGCATTAAAAGTTCAATTATCCTTGTGCAATCTCAAACCCTAATTCCAGTCATCAAAGCTTGATGAGGTGTCTTGAGCTAATCAACCCTAGTGCAGTCTTGAACCAAAGGAGATCTTGTGATAAAAATACTTGATAAATGAGAGGGTAAATTTTGGGGTACAACAGTGCACCTCCTCACCATCTACCTTGCCTTGCCATTCGTTACATAAAATGAAACACAAATATTATATTAAAAAACAAGTCATTATCCAGGAAATAAAAAAAACGCGCGCCATTATTTGAATGGGCCAACCAGAGATTAAAAAACTTCATCTCCTACCTCCCTCCATCGTCTTAGATCAAACACCTATAGTGACAGTTTTTCACTTGTCACTATAGCACATGCAATTTGTAAAATTCACAATACCAATGAAAATGAAATGTGAGGCCATGGATTGATTGCTTTCAACCTCCTGAGCAAGATGGTGCCCTTGGTTTGGGCTAATTTTGGCCAATACAAAAAACCCCAATTTGGAGGGTCAAACCCTAACTATGGAAAATTGTTATACCTGCATTCAAACTTCAATCCAACTATGCAAAAAGCTTACAAACACTTCAACAATCAGTAATGTATGATCAAAACGCATTTATGTTACATGAATCAAGCAGAATGAATTTGGAAAAAAAATACATACCGTGTGAATTGGTTGATGCGTTTGGCAATGTTTCAGAGCTTAATAATGGTTGCAAATGCTTCAGGGGACCTCCAGGAGCGTGTTTTGATCTTTGTTTGGGACTAAAACAGGCTGGAGATGGAAATTCGAATTTGACAATTTTAGTGTTTTTTTGCAAAAATTTCAGGGGTTCCCCAGGCTATGTATTTGTGTTTGATGCTTGCCAATGGCTTATTTATATAGAGAATGATGAGGAGACACGAAAAAACAAGCTTGTAACAGCCATAACTAATTGCTTGAATGCCATGAATTTCCATTGGTAACCTTGGCCAAAGTTATGGGATTTTGTCCATTTTTTAATTTTGAATGAGTGCAAACATATTGGCCTTGCTGTACACAAAAATTGGGACCCTCCATGCATTAAAACAAGCACTAACCATAATATTTGTAATAATCTTGATTTATTTGATTTTTAATTAAATAAAATTAATATAAAATGAAAATAAAGTCTAAACTATGCAAAAATGGTTTTAGAAGTCCTCTATACTCTTAGGAAGATGTTTGAAGTCCAAGAATTTAAGCCATTGCCTTAAAAACCCAAATTCGCTCAATGCATATGTCTTGAAATTTCCCAAATTTTCCCAACTTGGGCAGGCCATAACTTTCTCAATTTGTATCTCATGATGATGATCTTTGACTTTTTGGAAAGCCCAAGATGTCTACTCTAATCCCTCTTTTGATTAAGTTTGCATTTGAAGATGTTATCTTGATGTTAAAGGTCTTGGAAAAAAGTGGCTTTTATTGACTTTCTAAAAATGACTTGTAATGTATGAACTTGTATCTTTCAAATGGTGCATTTCTTGAACTTGAGTGCTGAAGAGAAGTTGTAGGGAATTGGATTCTCTTCAAAATGAGTTTTGGTTGGAAAATTTCTGATAAAGTATGAGAAAGTTATGCTTGGTCAAAGTTTGGTTGACTTTTCCTATAGAAACCCTAATTTGCCATTTTTGACTTTTGATGGGTTAGGAGCATTTCTTGGGGAATCATGATCAGCCCTGGATAAAATGATGGATATCACTTTAAAATGTTGATGTTGACCAAAAATCTTGAAGTTTGACTGTACATGGACCACAATTGACTTTTGACCTAGCATAGTTGATTTTCCAATACTTGAGCAATTGACCGAGAAAACTTGTTATTTAAGGCATGAAATTTGGCATGGATGATCTTGAGGACATATTAGGACCATGAGAAGCATTTTAGACTCTTGGAGCTCAACCATCTTGATGAAAATTGAAACCCTAGTTGGGGGTTCATTGTCTTAGGAGGAGAATTGTCTGGTCAATTCTTGGTCAACCTTGAGCAATTGAGAACCTCTAGGAGTATATCTTGTGTAAAAATCGGAAGGAAAATTTTGGGGTACAAAAGCTGCCCCTGTTCAATCTTCTTAGACTTGAGGATGTAGATTGGCTAGTCTGCCTTTCGTGATCTGAAGGTGGAATATGATTGAACACTAGAGTGCCCATAAATTTTCACTCGTCTGAAATGATACTTGACTATGTAGATAATATCTGGAATGGGCTTACAGATGCCATTTGGAAAATATGAAAGAAGACTGTCGGAGATGGGCTTAAAGATGCCATCCAAGGAATATGACGGAGAGTCGTCGAAGATGGGCTTAAAGATGCCATCCAAAATAGATGCTGACTTTATAAGAAGTCTCTTTGTGGGGATTCTTGTTCCTGTTGTCCGAGGAGGAGTCCGCTGGGGAATTTTTTTTTAAGGGAATGGAGTCTAGGATCTTCGGTTGTCCATTAATCTACTGGAGATTCATCTCTTGACTGAAGAGACGAAAGTGAACTGCTATCTGGTCAGGATCTAGTCTTCACAGTGACTTGCTAAGGATGATAAGGCTGACTGCTATCTGGTCGTATTCCAGGCTTCATAGCGATTTACTAGGGAAATGAGATTAAACTGTTATCTGGTCGAAATCCAGGCTTTGTAGTTTCTTTAACTTGAATAGAAATCAAAAAAATCTTGGTGTCGATTTAACTGAACCGGAGAAAGGTATTGAGTTGTCTTCAAACCGGAATAGAAATCAGAGAGATCTTAGTGTCGATCTAACTAAACCAGGGAAGGTCTTGAATTAACTTTGACTGGAATGGAAATCAGAAAAATCTTAGTATCGATTCAACAGAACCAGACACAAGTCTTGGAATATCTTCAACTGGAATAGAAATCAGAGAGATCTTAGTGTCGATCTGACTGAACCGGAGAAGGTCTTTAATTAACTTTGACTGGAATGGAAATCAGAAGAATCTTAGGGTCGATTCAACTAAACCAGATAAAAGTCTTGGAATATCTTCAACTGGAATAGAAATAAGAGAGATCTTAGTGTCGATCTGACTGAACCATAGAAGGTCTTGGATCAACTTTGACTGGAATAGTGATAATAAGAATCTTAGGGTCGATTCAACTGAACCAGATGAGAGTCTTGGAATATCTTTAACTGTAATAGAAATCAGAGAGATCTTAGTGTCGATCTGACTGAACCAGAGAAGGTCTTAGATTAACTTTGACTGGAATAGAAATCAAAAGAATCTTAGTATCGATTCAACTGAACCAGACAAAAGTCTTGGAATATGTTCAACTGGAATAGTAATCAGAGAGATCTTAGTGTCAATCTGACTGAACCAGAGAAGGTATTTAATTAACTTTGATTGGAATGGAAATCAGGAGAATCTTAGGATGGATTCAACTGAACCAGACATAAGTCTTGGAATATCTTCAACTGGAATAGAAATCAGAGAGATCTTAGCGTCGATCTGACTGAACCATAGAAGGTCTTGTGAGGACATCTTTCTGAGGAAATTGCTGAAATAGCCCTTCATCAGACGTAGCTTTTGAGAAGACTACCAAGTCACGTAAGTAGTCAACAGTGTTTGTGGATTTGATCTTTTCCCTGAAAAAGGTAAAGAGTTAGTTGTATGCAATGTCATGATTTATGAAATTCATTATGGTGATGTTCTCAAAATAAATGAGATTATGTTGTATCCGATGTGTATGCGCATGCCATGATGTATGAACATGGGATGCTTTTGTGATATTTCTTAGTCTGGGAAAGTAAATCCAAGACTGCTACTGGAGAGTATAAGGAGGCTTAATCCTTCATTTCCGCTGGGGATGATGAATGGATATGATTTTCCGGGGATTGACTCTGCTTGAGAATAACTCTGTGGAGGGAGGAAGCTTTGTTGGAAGATTTTACCGATGTAGAGAAATAAACTCAGTTGGGGAATGAGCTTCCGCAGTTAGAGGAATAAACTCTACCCGGGAGGAGGTTTTATGAATTGTTTGAAATTATAAAACTCAGTTGGGGGATACAGATTTCAGTTGGAGCAGGTAATTCCTGCTTGGGGAAGAAGGAGACCATAACTTGGTTGTTTCTACTCTATGGGGAACATAGACTTCATGGGGTCGTATGTAATGGTGACTTCGTCTCAAACTGTCTTTGCCCCTGTACTTGCTGGAAAGAGTAACTGTCGGGACTACAAATTGCTTTTTTAGATTTTTCCCCGTTTCTTAAAGTCATTAGTAATCGTCTTTCTGTTTTTTATGCAAGTATTTGTGAACAGTGATCATATTTAAATGCATATGTCAAAAATAAGTCATTGGACGTTTTTTTCAAAACAAAATTGAAAAAAGAAACGCAAACAGGAATTGAGTTTAGAAGTTCGCCTATAACAGACATTTTGTACAAAGAGACTGATGTTCTAGTAAGAGAACACCTCCTTGCAAGTGAAAACTATACAAAATAGTGTACAAAGAGAAAACAACCATGTGTAATAATCTCATTGAGTTTCAATTCTACTATTGCCCCTATGTCCTTGAGCGTCTCATCACTTTGCTACTCATCTGAAGCTGACTGGATTGACCGGTACCGTTTGAGCTTGATAATTGATACTAAAGTCTGATCCCAAGTTGATCCAATGGGAAATAGTTGTAAGCTTTAAATCCCTAACTTTTTCTTGGGCCGCCCTTTCGGGTTTTCAATCCACCGGGAAACCCTTTTTTGCCCAAGCCGCCTTCTCAGGTTTTCGACTTGCTGGGTGTACAAATCTTTTGTATTTATCCCTAATTTTTTCCCGAACCCTTTTGGTTCGCCGGGATGCCCTTATTTTTTCCTAGGCCAGTCAACCTAGCAGGTCTTTATTTACGCGTAGTATCTTTTCACTATGTTTGCATTAACAGGGCGAGGAAGGTCGTCACCATCCATGGTGGTCAAAATCACGGCTCCACCGGAAAATATGCTTTTGATCACAAATGGTCTTTCGTACATGGGGGTACATTTTCCCTTGGGATCACCTTGTGATAGTATGATGCGCTTAATTACTAGATCACCCACTTGATATACTTAACGTCTGATCTTTTTGTTGAACGCCTTGATCATCCGGTTTTGATACATTTGAACATGACAGACAGCAGTAAGCCTTTTCTCATCAATCAGATTCAGTTGATCAAGTCGAGTCTGGATCCAATCATCTTTGTTCAAACCCATATCCTCATGATCCTCAAAGAAGGGATCTGGACCTTAATAGGTAGGATAACCTCCATACCATATACCAGAGAATAAGGTGTTGCCCCTGTTGACGTACGCGCTGAGGTGCAGTAACCATGAAGAGCAAATGGTAACATCTCGTGCTAGTCCTTGTATGTCACCCTCATCTTCTATATGATTTTCTTAATATTCTTATTAATAGCCTCCACATCACCATTCATCTTCGGCCGGTAGGGAGAAGAGTTATGATGCTAGATCTTGAATTGTTTATAGAGCTCGGTGATCATCGTATTCTTGAGAATTATACCATTGTCTGTGATGATTCTCTCTGGCACACCATACCGACAAATCAGGTTATGCTTGATAAACCGCGCCACAACATTCTTGGTAACAGTAGAAAAAGAGGCAGCCTCAACCCACTTTGTAAAGTAATCAATGGCTACTAGGATGAAGCAATGCCTATTGGAAGCGGTAGGTCTAATCTCTCTGATCATGTTAACGCCCCACATTGCAAAGGGCCAGGGATCCGTCAAGACATTCAAGGGAACCGGAGGTACATGTAATTTATCAGCATAGATCTAACATTTGTGACAGGTTCGGGAATGCTGATAACAATCTGCTTCCATAGTGGACCAATAATATCCTGCCTGTAGGATCCTTTTAGCCATGGTATGTCCACTAGAATGGGTTCCAAAGGTACCTTCATGTAGATCTTCCATAATCCTCTATGCCTCTCTCTTGTCTATGCACCGGAGTAAAGTAGAGTCATGGTTTCACTTGTAGAGGATTCCATTACTGAGGAAGAACTTTGCGGAGAACCTTCTCAGAAACTTCTTATCATTGACAGACGCCCCCTCAGGATACTCTTGAGCCTCAAGATACCTTTTCACTTCGTGGAACCAAGGTTTGTCTGCTACCTCTTCAGTGTAAATCTCATAGCAGTATGCTGGTTCATCCAACCTCTCAATAGTGATCTGAGGAGCCTCGTTGTCCCACTTGACCTTGAACATAGATGACATAGTCGCTAGCGCGTCCGCTAACTGGTTCTCTTCTCGTGGAAAATGTTCAAAGGTGACTTCCTCAAAGTGTGGAAGCAATGTCAGCGCATGTTCTTTGTAAGGGATAAGATTTGGGTTCTTCGTTTCCCACTCTCCTTTGATCTGACTTATTACCAAGGATGAATCCCCGAAAACGCTCAAGAACTTGATCCTTAGGTCAATAGCAGCTTTTAGACCCATGATGCATGCTTCATACTCCGCCATATTGTTGGTACAGTGAAGTATATTCTGGTGGTGAAAGGAGTATGATAGCCCTTGAGGGATATGATTACAACAGCGATGCCATTGCCGAGTGCGTTGGAGGCCCCATCAAAAACCATAATCCATCGGGATCCTTTCTCAGGTCCTTCATATAGTCCAGGTTCTTCACAGTCAGTCACTAACATAATATTCTCATCTGGGAATTCAAAGTTCATGGACTGGTAGTCATCCACTCCCTGGTGAGCCAAATGATCAGCTAATATACTTCCCTTGATTGCTTTCTGGGTCGTGTATTAGATATCGTATTCAATCAAGATCATTTGCCATCTTGTTATTCTTCCGGAGAGAGCGGGCTTCTCGAAGATGTATTTGATCGGATCCATCTTAGATATCAAAAAAGTAGTGTGATTCAACATATACTGTCTTAGTCGGTGAGCAGCCCATGCCAAAACGCAACAAGTTTTCTCGAGCAGTGAGTATCTTGTTTCACAGTCGGTAAACTTTTTGCTAAGGTAGTATATTGCATGCTCTTTTCGACCGGACTCGTCATGCTGCCCCAGCATACACCCCATTGAATTATCTAGAACTGTTAGGTACATTATCAAAGGTCTTCCTTCAATCAGAGGCATCATAATTAGAGGCTCTTGAAGGTAGTCCTTGATTCTCTCGAAGGCAGTCTGGCATTCGTCATTCCACTTTACTACTTGATCTTTCTTCAGGAGTTTGAAGATGGGCTCACAAGTAGCAGTTAAATGGGAAATGAACCTGGCAATGTAATTTAGGCATCCCAAGAAACCTCTAACCTCCTTCTCGGGTTGAGGAGCCGACATCTCTTATATATCCTTCACCTTTGCAGGGTCTACCTAAATGCCCTTGTCACTGACAATGAAACCTAGGATTTTAGAAGACCTTACCCCAAAGGTGCACTTGTTCGGATTTAACCCCAACTTATACGTCTTCAACCTATCAAACAACTTTTGTAGATGATCAAGGTTCTCTTCTTCAGTTTAATACCTGGCTATCATGTCATCAAAACAAACCTCTATTTCATGGTGGGTCATGTCATGAAACAAAGCTACCATGGCTCGTTGATAGGTTTCCCCAATGTTATTCAACCCAAACGACATCACTTTGTAGCAGAAAGTGCCCCATTGAGTGACGAAGGTTGTCTTCTCCATGTCTTCTTGTGCCATCTTAATCTGATTGTAACCAGAGAAATCATCCATGAAGGAAAAGATCTTGTGTTGTGCGGTGTTGTCAACAAGAACGTCAATGTGGGGAAGCACAAAGTCATCCTTGGGGCTTGCCCTGTTCAAATCTCAGTAGTCCATACACACCCGTACCTTTCCGTCCTTTTTAGGCACCGGGACTACGTTAGCAACCCATTAGGGATAAGAGGTGATAGCTAAGAACCCAATGTTGAATTGTTTCAAAACCTCTGCTTTGATCTTCTCTGACATTTCAGGGTGCATACGATGGACCTTCTACTTTACTGGAGGGAAATCTTCTTTAGTTGGCAGGCGGTGAACCATAATATATGTGTCTAGTCCCGGCATGTCTTCATATAACCAGGAAAAGATCTCAACATAATCATGAAACATCTGAATCAAACGTTGTTTGACACTAAGCTCCAAATTTTCACCTATCTTGACTTCTTTCCTGTCCTCTTTGGTGCCCAAGTTTATTGTCTCAACTGGCTCTTCATGAGGCTGTATAGCCCTTTCTTCCTGCTGTAACAGTCTAGCAAGTTCTCCAGGTACCTCACAATCTTCCTCACCTTCATCCTCGGCTTGGTTGATTGGATTTTCAAAGTCATAACCGGTAATAGCAGAACTATTTTCAATGGGATCCAGAGTGGATATGGATCTGCAGTTTGATACATGGGTGTGTGTAAGAGCATAGCTGTATA